>CM077228.1:27486970-28094470 GCA_039654775.1 Spinibarbus caldwelli | reverse complement strand
GGCATTTTCTTTTTACACCTTTGTAAATGCATTTTTCTAATTTTATTAAATGTATGCAGTGTTTGATTGTATGATTTTACTATACTGACCATGCCCCCTCCCCACCCAAGAATCACATGCACTCAGAATTAAATTTATTTTAACAAAAAAAGACAAGTAAATAGTAAATAATACAATAAGAACAAATAAATTAATGACAATCAATAGCACAAACAAAAACAATAAGATACAAATTAAATTATCAGTACTTAAATTTTTTCAGCTAGGTCTAACTATAATCTATTCAAATGTAAAATAACACTGGATAGTCTTCACTGTATAATGAAAGTCAGCAGCAGGTTTATTTAGACTGCTGTCTCTTTAAGACCTCATGCATGGATCTAATATGTTACACATGGCTCTATGCTTTCTTTTTTTTCTTTTTAGGAGCACTTGTCCTCCTAATTTAAAAAATTTAGGAGCACCACCTGATCAATAATCAAAAATTAGCCTTCCTAATATGAAGTGACATTTGACTCCTTAAAGTGACTTACAGGGGTATTTTCTTTTTACCTTTGCAATGACATCATTTTCATCTATGTCAAATTCAAAAATTTATGTTTATAAGCTTTTTAAAATTTCCATTTAAAACAATATAATAAGAAGTAGAATAAGACAAATAAGTTACCAATCATATGAAATTAGTATTAATAAAAAATTAATTCATAGGTGGCACAGAAGAACACAAAAGTGGCTTGTAGGTACATTTTCAGACGTTTAATGAGGCTCAGAGGTGGCATGAGTGCAATTAAATTCATAGATTCATGTGGATATTAATGTTTTAAATATAAAATTCTGAATACAGTAATATTAAATTATTTAAATAACTGAAATTATAGGCTAAAAATGAAACTGAAACCGCCAGCAGGTGGTGGCAAATCACTGATTTTATCACTGAATCATTCATTTAACTGATTCGTTCGAAGGGCTGATTCATTCCGGAATGAAGCAAGTGACTGTCTTTATGAAGGGGTAATCATGAATCACTGACTCACTAGATTCATTCAGAAATGCACTTTCATTCATGAATGAAACACCGCTGTGTTTGTTTTTAGAGACGCGCAGTGGCTAAGCTGTTACTTTATTTGGAACTATTTTCGTTGATGATATAGAGTAAAATCATGCAGTACTTGTTTATTGATCTGTTGTATTAAATCAATATCACATTGGCAAACTCTCTTAATAATAATTAAAAGCTGTCACTCTCCTTATCGCGATCTGTGGGCACACAGAAAATGAGAGCGCGTGAGTGAGTTCTCAAGACTCAAAAGCAAGTGCAAATGTGATACATTCTGTCGGAACCTGCGGGAATGAGTAAAATTATTATTAATAGCAGCAATCCTGCGCCGAAATTCAAGTTCTGCTCCGTGCTCTCCGCTAATAACCAGACTGTGAATGATGTGAGCGGCGTTACTACTTATTTTTGGTGTGCCGGCAGAACAACAACAACGAGCTACATCTTTCTTTCCCCTCATTTTTTCCAATTGACGGAAATCCGTCGTAGCGACAGAGAACTTTAATCCATGTATACACATACACATACATATATATGTACACATACATATATACATACACATACATACATACATGCATACACATACATACATACATACACATACATATATACGTATACACATATATACACACACATATACACACACATATATATATATATATATATATATATATATATATACACACACACACACACGCATATACACACACATACACACATACACACACACACTGTCACAGATATATGAGGGGACACAAAGGTAAGTGCAAACAACAGGTTTATTGAACAATGGAGGTGATATGAGGCAAGGCAAAGAGTCCAGGTGAGTGAAAAGGGAATGGCAAAGTATCTTGGGTCTTATCTGTGAGTAATCAGTCCTTTTCCTATTCCAGGGAATCCAGAGGGAACAACAGAGCGTGGAGACGGTGGAGAACAGGAGCAATGGAGAACGTGGAGCGGAACACAGGAACAGCTGCTAAACAAACGCAGGTGAGAGTCAGGTAAGTACATGTACGTGAGCGGTAGGTGAACGGTAGACCCGACGATGAGTGTCTGTGACTAGTGACTGAGGTGACCAAGACTCTGACACACACACACACACATATATATATATATATATATATATATATATATATATACACACACACACACACACATGGTTAAATGTGTGTGTGTGTGTGTGTGTGTGTGTACAAAGACATGCATAAGACGTGTGTGTGTGTGTGTGTGTGTGTATATATATATATATATATTTATATATGTGTGTGTGTGTGTATATATATATATATATATATATATGTGTGTGTGTGTGTGTGTGTATGTATATATATATATATATATATATATGTGTGTGTGTGTGTATATATATATATATATATATATATATACACAGGTGCATCTCAATAAATTAGAATGTCGTGGAAAAGTTCATTTATTTCAGTAATTCAACTCAAATTGTGAAACTCGTGTATTAAATAAATTCTATGCACACAGACTGAAGTAGTTTAAGTCTTTGGTTCTTTTAATTGTGATGATTTTGGCTCACATTTAACAAAAACCCACCAATTCTCAACAAATTAGAATACTTCTTAAGACCAAAAAAAAAAAAAAAAAAACATTTTAGTGAATTGTTAGCCTTCTGGAAAGTATGTTCATTTACTGTATATGTACTCAATACTTGGTAGGGGCTCCTTTTGCTTTAATTACTGCCTCAATTCGGCGTGGCATGGAGGTGATCAGTTTGTGGCACTGCTGAGGTGGTATGGAATCCCAGATTTCTTTGACAGTGGCCTTCAGCTCATCTGCATTTTTTGGTCTCTTGTTTCTCATTTTCCTCTTGACAATACCCCATAGATTCTCTATGGTGTTCAGGTCTGGTGAGTTTGCTGGCCAGTCAAGCACACCAACACCATGGTCATTTAACCAAGTTTTGGTGCTTTTGGAAGTGTGGGCAGGTGCCAAATCCTGCTGGAAAATGAAATCAGCATCTAATAATTAAATAAAGCTAAACAATAATAATTAGTTTCTCAGATATAAAATGTTTTTGTTTTTACGATAGTACAAAGCATGCGTGAGTCTATGGCTACAAAACCTGTATATATATATATATATATATATATATATATATATACACAGATGCTCCTGATATTAACATGCTCACAAATGTTTTTTTTTTTTTTGGTGGTTTGTATTTTATTGAATCAGATACCTGCACTACAGATGAATTCTGCTGACTTTCAGTCTCTTCAAACTGTTTTCCTCTGAGAGTGCTGTACCAACATCAGATTTTCAACTACACTGATATTCTATGGTAAAACAAGCTCCTTGACTACTGATTATGTTTTTTTCTTCTTGAATCCATGGAAAGAAGCAGAAACGCTTAAATAAAACAAGTAAATATGAGGTATGATTTACTTATTTCACTTGTTGAACAGAATCTGTTGCAGAAATGACTCAAAGTCTGTTCACATCTCTATGGTTAGATCAGTGTGCACAATAATGTGTCTTTGACCTTCATTATGTATGCTTTGATTATACTGTGTTGTAAATAAAATACAAATAATTTAAAAAATAAATTAATTAAAAAAAACATTTTTTTCAATCTCCTCACATTCGCTCTTACCTGTCTCAAAGTCACAGTCACACTGATGGGCCATTAGGGGCCATTAGGGGAGGGCCCTTTGTCTCTCAGGGGAGAATCACTTAATATTCAAGGCCATTGCCACTCCCTCGCATATAGGCTTTCGATCACAAAACATGTCTTTAAAAATTTAAATCAATATTTTTTTTTCTGTGAGTGAGTAAACAAGCTGATTTTCACATAATTTTGAAGCAAAAATTCTAGGCTACAAGATCCAGTTCTCAAAAGTCTTGTGAACAAATGTTCTGTATGTGTTTTATGGCCTTATTTCAGTGACTTCAAAATTTTTGTTTTTCACTAACCACGCATAAACGTTGCTTTCTCAAAAACACAATCATGTACATAAATTCTGCTAACATATTATTGTAGCCCAGTTTGTGCTGTTTACAGTGTTATTAGACTTTAACCATTTGTATTTTTATAAGCAACTGAAAAAAGCACAAATGTCAGGGCATGTCGAAACTTCTCCAGGCCCCCAAAACACCCTCAGACCCCAGAGGGTTAACTCTCTGGGGTCGACGGTATCGCCGGCGAGACGAGCTCATTTTTTTTCTTATCAGTGCTAAAGACACTAAAAATGCTCCGTCAATTTTGGTCATACAGATAAGTGTTATACATCAATTGAAACTTTGAAGTGTCTATTTTTTTTCGGGTACACTTACAATAAAAACAAATTGTTGTGCTTTTCGCAAAAATAAAAAAAAAACAACAGGATGCGCGTTGTGCCTTTTCTCTCTTAGATGAGTCTATTCTGAAACGCTTCTGAAAATGAACTGTAATTTAGCGAATACCTGTCACACAAACATGAAACACATGTCTGCAGAAAGCTTAGAATGTCTATTTTTAAATGGTTTTAGTCAAATCGAACACAAATATTCTCAGTTTATTTACTCCGTATGAATGTAAGGAGAGGTTCAGTGTATCTCGTCTCACTTCATTACCGGTAATCAGCTGAGACCGCCACACCCCCCGCATGATTCACATTGTAAATAGTTTTGGCTTCGCACACGCCCCCGCCCCACCCCCGGTCAATGCCATAAAAAGTGTGGTGTTTTTACATCAGGATGGCACGCTACTCCGGTGAAGAGGCCCTTCAGATGATTTTGGACAGCGAGGAAGAATTCACCTTTTCCTCTGAGGAAGATTGCAACTCTGACGACGAGCGGTTGCATTTTGAACAGAGAATTGATCCCACCGAGGATTCTGAAGAGTAAGTTATTTAACGTTAGTGTTATATAATTCTTTGTCTGATCATATGAAACTTATTATTATTTTCAGACTATACTTTGAATAGTTTTGGCCAGCTTTTGCAGCTGGACATTGCTTTACAATGTCGCTTGCAATTGTTCGTGTATAGATGCTCAAGTGTTAACGTAACGTTATATAATTAATATTAATAATTGCATCTATATAGCACTTTTATGGGTTTGTAATGTGATACTCTCTAAATGAATTTGTAACATATTCCATTCAGTTTTGGCTAGCTTATAACACTGTCATGCTAAAATACTATCATGCCTAATGTATAGAAGTTTTGAATATCTGCTCTGAATATCTTTGTGTTTGTAATGTATTTCGCCCAGTCTGAGGTAGTTTCAACGTAACTTACAAATATCTATTTTTCGGTGTAAATGTTTGCTACGTGCTAATATATGTCCGGTGGATGGCATTCACAAATGTCTCAGGTGTAAATGTTTGAAATGCTGTAAATCAACAGATATTTGTCCGTCCTATGGGCCATCAGCAGATATAGACACACATTGTGTCCATCAGTTGGCCATCAGTTTTTTTTTTTTTTTTTTTAGGCACGTGGCTGCATCACGCGCGCCTTCATCAGCACCTCGCAAAGGGAAACGCGGGTGTCGTTCAGTTTTCAGTGTGATTGAGAATCATACTGAGTAAGTGCACAGACATAATATTTTATATATGTGATTGAGTTTACATTGTAAACATGTACTTGTATGACACTACAAAAACTTGTCTTTGTTATGCATGGCCATTGATGACTGATGATAATAATATATTTATATAATAATAATAATAATAATAATAGTGTTTACATGGTCATAATTCAAAAAGTATATGTTCTTGAATGGCATTTAACAGTGTTGTCTTTGTTGACAATAATAGTGAGTGAACGTTTTGGGCTAGTTACTCAAAGCATGTAATATATTACTCATTACTAGTTACTCCTTTCAAAAATAATATTGGTACTTTACTTATTACTTTCTGGCAACAGTAATTATTTACACTACTAGTTACAACACTTTTTCTTAATGCCCCAAAAGTAACTAGGCTGTTTTTTGGATGGTAACTGTAATATTATTACTAAAATCTTATTAGTAATTAGTTACACTACTAGTTACTGCAAAAAGTAATATTATTACAGTAACTAAGTTACTAGTAACTAGTTACTGCCCAACACTGGTAATATAGTTTTTCTAATTGTGTTATCTGCATGCTCACACTTGTTTTTTTTTTTTTGTTTTTTTTTACAGATTTGCCAATGAAAATATTCAAGCATCTGTTTCGAAGAGAGCCAAGGCAAACAAGCAAGTAATCCACAGGCAATCGACTCTGTCATGGAAAACAGACACTGATGTTGACACGATTCCACAGACTCTGCAATTCCGGCCCGCACGGGAAACTGGACCTCCACTGACGTCTGCTGACTCACATTCTCCCATGAGTCTATTTAAATAAATCATTGCTGTGCACTGCTGCTAATTATCATAGGAAGTTAGCCAGCGATCTCACAGGTGGTTTTAATAAATATTTGTTTAAGGGTATTTTAGTGGATATTAGTTTAATAGCTGTTGGTTTTATTAGAAATTAATTTCTGGGCCTTAGCCTCATTGCCTTGATAGGAAGATAATTAATTATATTATAACTGCACTCATGATTTCAAGGATATCAGTGGATGAACTGCTATTAAGTATTTGAAATGGACAATTTAATTTCATAACTAATCCCAGATTTGAAATTCATTTCATTAAAATAATTTCAGTTCCTGCTTCCACATAGACTGATTGAAGTAATTATAAGTGCTGTGATAATTTGACAATAACATTAAGATCTTAACCATTAATTATCAAAGTGTTTGGTTTTCTGGCCCGAAAAGATTTAATTTCCTTTATGAGTAAGTAGGATGGTATGGATTAATTTGTTCTAACGATTTTAATGACACAAGGAGGAATTAGCAATTTGTTAGTCTTAAGGATACAAAATTAGGGATGTGGAATTTGTAATTTAATTTCATAATTAATTACAAATTTGAAAATTCTAATTCAATTTAATAATTAATTACAGTTCCTGTTTCCATATTGCAATAATATTTGCTGATCAATGAAAGGTTAATTGCTCTTATAATTTGAATAACAAACATCATTGGGTTTTGATAATTAACTATCCTTACTGCCTTGAGATTAATATTTTTGTTTTTGTGTCAGCATTAATTAAGTAGGGTTTGGGCTTCCCTATTTCAATGATACATCATCGAGCAATTTTAATCCTAATCATCATATCAATTTTAATGATAGCATCATTAAATTGTAATTACAAACCACAATTGCTAATTTTAAATTCTAAATTAATTCGCAATCAAGTTCTGGTCCTACCTGTTAGGCCTTATTTTCTCTCCTCAGTCATTTAATTACCTCAGCTAAAATCTTCATAGGTTTTCCCTTTGCTTAAGGCTGGTAGTATAGCGCTCCCCCTAGTGCTTGCTTGGTGCAGTGACAGTTGCCTTCACAGTGTTTTGACATAAACTGGTGCTTGCTGGGGGTGAAACTGAATATTTCCGTTCTAGTGTTGCATGTGAGGGCCCGCAGTGAGGGCTCGGCGTTTGTGCACACCGAGGAGGAATCAACCAAGGCTGGCTGAACAGAGGCTTGGGTATACCACTTTGTTCACTATCTTGTTCGCTTCGCAAACAGATAGCCCAAGGCTTAGCCCCATTCTCTTTGCCTGCCAGTCAGTCGTTGATGTGCCTCACCCAGTGTTGCATGTTTGTGCCAAAAGCTGTAGCTGTTTGAGAGGCTCACTGCAGTACGGTGGGGACGGAGTGTTCTGAAGAACCTTACAGAGGCTCACTGGGTGTGCTCAGGCAGAGGGCCCTGCTGCTAGACTCTGACTGGGTCCTCCCAAACTCATCACCACACCTAGTGGATAAGAGCATCAGCCCATCTAACTAGCGAAACCTCAAAAGGAAAAATTAGGGTTCCCTCAAAACTTAGGTTTGTTTTATCCTTTAAAACAGCAAAGCAAACCCCCTAAGTGTATCGACTCAACAGCGCCACCACGCTGTCACCCTTGTTACTAATCTTAACATTTGGAGCAAACCCTCACTTTTCTTCTTCTCTTTTCTCCCTGCTGCTTTCTCCTAACTCGACTTCTGCTGCTGTTTGCTGGGAATTTGCCTGTAGAGAAGTCATAAAGCAGAGAACTTTAGCCATTGAACAGGTATTTGTGAAACTTGAGAACGTCGTTTCAAAATTGTCTTCCATTTACCATCCACTCTCTTGTGAAATCCTACCCAGCTGAGGCTAAAAGCAGGTCAATGAGAAGGTAGGCATCAGCAAAATTTTAAACAAGCCCGAAGAACACTCTAATTAGTGTATGGTGTCGATTTTGTCATTAAAGGACCAGTACTGTCATTGCTATTGTTTTCCTTCACCCTGGAGAAAATTAATAGCAATCACAGGCTTACAAAAAAAAAATCCCATTTCCAATCCTCTGACTCAAAAAAAAAAAAAAAAAACAAGAAGAGGAGAATCCGCCCCAGAAAGGAGTATTTGGTGTTGTTTGTTTTGTTTTGACTTTCCCTTACAGAAAAGGGGGAAGTATCCAATTATTACCCTGTTCCTTGTTCTGTTGGTGTTCTTCTGTCGTTTTCTGTTCTCTAGCTGCGCTACCTGTGTGTGTGTGTGTGTGTGTGTGTGTGTGTGTGTGTGTGTCTAATTTTCCCCCACAGAGGCTACAAATTAGAAGCACACCCACCAGAGGACCACAGTCACAGAGCACCACACTCACCTATTTTACATTGCACAACAGCAGCACACACATTACATTGCACATCTACACCCCTGTTGCTTTGTTTGTTTTGTTTTGGTTTGTTTGTTTTTCTCTTCAAGGTCTGTGTCAGTTTCGGTTCGAGATCTCCCTCATCCCACCAGAACATGTCTCACACAACAGAGCATGTTGGTCACTTGGAGGATCTGGAAACATGGCTAAGTGTTGCGACAGACAGCCTCCTCCCTAAGGCTGCTGAAACACTCAAACATCAGACACAGGACTGGCTGGATGACAACATAACAAGCCTCATGGGACAAGACCCAAGTCAAAGCTACAGTCACAAAGAATTAGCCAAGATCACCGGCTCCTTAAGTCACACACTCATCGCCACCCTCAAGCTGAGCGACAGGCACGCTGCAAATCTCCAGCAGGAGCTGACACGCGCACAATGACGCATCAAGCAGCTGGAACTGGAAGCTCAAGAACGACAGGAAAGACCTGATGAGGTAGAACAAGGTGCTGAGGAGGAGATCAACAGGCTAAAAGAGACCCTAGCAGCTACCGCCCAAGAAATGGAACAAGTCAAAGCAGACTATGCTGATCGCGATAACAAGCTACAGTATGCAGAGCAGCTACTAAAGAAGGCAAAGGCTGACTTCAAGGATAAGAACTGCAGAATCAAAGCCCTTGAAACTCACCTGGATGAGTAAAGAAACAAGATCAGCCACCTAACACAACAATTGGACTATGTCAAAGAAGAATGCGATAGTTTCCAAGAGGAACTCAAGCACGCTTACGAACTGCGCCATGAGCCGTCGAGAACATGACGCCCACCGACCTCACCCCTGCCGAGCAGGACCGGGTCACCTGTTCTGGGACTGACACGTGAGCAAAAGGTGGAGGGGGTGGTGTTGAAACACTCACCAGCTCCCTCTGAAGAACTTTACCTCACGACAAAGCCAAAAGAATCTGCTGCAGCCAGCTGCAGATCGTTGCACAGCTTGGACCTAAAAGACCTCGACAAGCTCGCCAGGAACACTGGCAAATTCACCCCCAGCATGCCAAATAGCCAAAATATCCAAGCTTATCTCCAGGATATCGATTTCCATCTGGAAATGTGACCTAACGTTACGGACAAAGATAGGCTCTATTTACTCCAAACGACATCCAGTCCTGAAATTCGCAGCTTCCTGGACCGGTAGCCTGCTCACACAAAGACTGATTACCAACTGCTCCGAGAAGCCCTTATTAAAGAGTTTTCCGACCCTGAGTCCGAACAAGGCCTCGTGGCTGCCCTGGAGACAAGACAAGGATGTCATGAACCTCCTCAAGCCTACTACAGCCGACTCAGACAAGTATACTTCGGAACTCGCAACGAACCCGACATGGAGGACGAACTAAACTTCAAAAACTCTCTTTCTAAGGAACCTTCACCCCACCATCTTGGTGTTCTCGCATGTCCACGAACGATGAATGCTCAGCAGTTGCGAGACTTGGCGCAGAAAGCCTACGGCAAACAAAAGATGGCCTCAGAAAAGAGTGCCAAAACCCCAGCAATTCTTGACTTCAACACTCAAAGTCAAGGGCTGGCTCTAGAGGGCGCCCAATGCCAAGAGAGCGCCAAGCCACCATACAGAGAGTGGAATGCACCCCCGTCCAACAAAGAACAAGACTCCCACGCTGGTACCCGACCTAAACCGAGGTACGACCGCTGGGACGAAACGCGTGGACGTCAACGCTCACCTGGATGGCACTGGGAGAAGTCATGGGACCAGTCAAGGCCTCATGAGAGTCAATGGGAGAGATCGTGGAACCAGCCAAGCTCATTTGGAAACTCAAGAGGAAAAAGCTCATGGGAATCCAACAGAAACTCCAAGGGAAAACAACAAACTCACCTTGGAGCAACCAGCCCAAGGAATCTATGAAAGAATTCACAAAGATTCCAAGCTGACCAAGCTCAAACTTAATCCACACAAGAACAAAAGACACCACCGTGTTTCGACTCACAAGAGCTGATGAAAATGATGATGAAAGAGTTCTTCCAAAGGAAGGAGGAGGATCAAAAGTGGGAAAAGAAAGAGAAACAAGATTCAGCCTGACTAGTGGCCGGAAGAGAAGGCAGCAACCAGCTGACCCAACCAGCCACAGAGAACAGCACTCCTTAACCTCACTCTCAGCGAACCGTAACTGCCCTAACTTCAGATGGACACGAAAACCCACCTGAAAGCCCAGCAACAGAGTTAGACACTAACTCAACACCCAATGCTCCAGATCACAGCAGCGTCCAACAAACACCTGCTGACGAATCCCCTCAAGTTCCTGAAAGTGCTGTCTTGGTCGTCTGCCACTCCTCCGACGAACACCACATCAGTCCTGACATCCTAACCGTTTCCTGCCAAACTCCAGTCGCTCAACTCCTAGGCGATCTCATTGAGAAAGGTATAGCAAGAAAGTTTTACCTCTAAATCATCATCGAACGACACATCAGAGTCGAAGCCCTTCTTGATACGGGAGCCAACATTACTCTAATGTCTGCCGAACTCCTCGAAGAAGTCCAAGAAAGAGCAAAGAGGACTAACAGAACCCTCAAACTCCAAAGGTGTGAACTGAACCTCCAAGCATATTCCCACACGGGCCTACAACTAAAACATGTGGCCCCAATCCACCTAAAGGTGGGATCAATGGATCTCATCCATCCAATACACATCTCACCACTCAAGACGTATCCACTCCTCATCGGGAAAGATCTGCTTAATCGCTTCGAACCTATAATAGACTTCACGCACCTAAATATGTGGACACAAGCCGCGAACCTCTGCCCTGCCATCCAACGAGTCGCAGTGTCAAGTCACGGACACCACCCCTAATGCACGGAATGATGATGCAGTATCAGAACCAAGGCCTGAACCAAGCTCAAGCAGCAAGGTCCAGGACCCTCTCCTCTGCTCACTGCAGGAGCCTGAATCAAACGCAGGCCCCCTTCGAATCATGACTGCAATAGATGTCCAAGGCACATCAGTGTCCGACGCAGCACCAGCCCTGTGGGCAGAGAACTCAGCCTGAAGCCTGAAGCTATTCAGATCATTGAGGCAAAGATTCCAGAGTCTACCACATGTCGCTAAACACAGCCGCTTCCCTCTCAGTCCCTGATCAACGATCATGGCCACCTCCAAGATCATCTGCGCTACGGACATACGAAGGAACAACAGACATCTGAGTCACTACTTTCTCATTGTCCCCGACCTACCTCATGACATCTACATTGGAGCAGATATCATCGTCCGGCTCAATGCGTGCATTGATACCGTGAACGACATCATATGGGGTCCCCTGTCACACCATCTGACAACTTAAGTCAACCTCAAGAACCTCCAATCCGGTCAAACCATGCCAGACGCATGCGCTATGATCACTGAGCAAGAAGCCACAATACCTGCCTACAGCAAGAGTGTCAGTGTCTGCCTCAACATGCGACCTGGCCAAACTCTCAACAGTAAGCTAGGCTTCTTCCAACCTTCCAGGACCTGCCCAAAACTAGGACTGACCTTGGAAGCCACACCTCTCATGGAAGTGTCATCTCGTGCTGTGTATGTGTTGTTCAACAACTGTACAGCCAAAGACATCAACATTCCCAAAGCCAGTCACCTGGGATGGCTCATCAACCAGGCATTCCACGACTTTGAACTAACGGTACCTGTCATAGGCCCCATACCAGCCCAACTAATGTCAGACGAATGCGACAACACCTTAACATTCACAAAACCTCATGAAATCATTGCCATCACTTCCATTCTGCCGGTGTCAAAAGAAAGCGTCTGCCGTTCAGAACTAACTGATGACACTCACCTCGCGGTCTACGCTGTCTCAACACAGCCTGCTACAGAATCACCTACACAGGTGAACATCGGGGCCCAAAGTCCCTCAAATGACTCCACTGTAGAAGAACCCTACGCCGGGTTCAACGCACAAATTCAACAGATCCTGAGTGAGGCGGATGCCCTCCACAATGAAGTGGATCACCAAGGACTCAAAGAGGTTCTGCACAAGTACAAGGACTCCTTCGCAAAGGATTCCCTGGATTGTGGACTGACCAACATCCACACTATGTGCATCCCGACAAACCCAAATGCGCCACCCACATTTGTGCGGCAGTACAAGATTCCAATAGCGTCATATGAGCCAGTGCAAGAAATTGTTGACTCCATGCTGGAAAAGGGGGTCATCCGGCCCTGTAACAGCACATACTCTGCCCCGATATGGCCAGGCCTAAAACCCAATGGCAAATGGCGGCCGACTATCGCAAGTTGAACTAACAAGTACCCTCGTCACGATGGCCTATGACCCAGTTGGACCAAGAAATTCCAAAAATCAAAGGCTCGACGATCCTTTCCGCACTGGACGTCACCTCCGGGTTCTGGACAATCCCGGTCCACCCCAATGATCAACACAAGCTGGCATTCACTTTTGGCAATCGACAATACACCTTCACACGGTGCCCCTTCATCAGCAGAATTCAACATCTTCCTGAATTAAGCATGCCCTGACGCCAGAGCCAGAGGCAACTTCGTCTACGTGGACGATGTTTTAGTGAAAAGCTCAAGTGTGGAGGACCACCTCAAAGAAATCGATCACGTCCTAAACCAGCTGACAATGGCAGGAGCTAAGATCGCCCTTCACAAAGGACAGTGGTGCAAAACCAAGGTGAACTATGTCGGACTGCTTGTCGGACGAAACGGCATCAAGCCACAGTCTAACCGCACCCAAGCAATCCAAAACATAAAGATACCGACTAACATCTCTGAGTTGCGAAGCTTTCTGGGAGTGTGCAATTACTCATGACAGTTCATCGAAAACTATGCTGACATTGCACGACCACTAACTTCCCTCCTGAAAAAGAATGAACCCCTCGTTTGGACGGAAGCCTAGGACACAGCTATGAGCCAGCTCAAACAGCGCCTGTGCTCTGCTCTGTGCCTGGCCTACCCAGACCCAGGAAAAGAATTCTATCTGGACGCTGGATTCTCCAATCATTGCCTCAGCACAGGCCTATACCAGCTCCATGACAAAGACAAGCGAGTGGTCGCTCATACCAGCAAAACGCTGCTTCCCCCAGAATGCAAGTATTCAAACTGAGAAAAAGCTTTGCTTTGCACTGTGTGGGCTATCCAGCGTTTCTCCAACTACATTGGAGCTCAGAAGATTATCATTGAAACATGTCATCAGCCAGTCACCTTCCTCAACAGCCAACGCATCAAAGACGGTGTGGTAACCAACGCACGCATAGCTACCTGGTTAATGACACTCCAAGGACGAGAAGTCGAGGCAAGATATGCCCAGAACTGCAAATCGTCACTTGGAAATGGGCTTGCGGCCTGTCAAAACTGTTCAACGGACACGCTGTACACCTCAGCGGAACCTAAAGAACCACCACAACCTCAACTGACAAATCACAGGTACTTCGAGAATGTGTGTGACGGGATACCCACAGCATACGTCGATGGCTGCTCCTACAACCACAAGGGCAATTTAAAAGCTGGCGCGGATGTGGACTGGCTCAACAACGACCCTTGCCCACCACAACAATTCAAGTTAGGCCCTCACTCATTGCAATATGCAGAAATAGTGGCCATCCTCATCACCCTAAAACTGGCTGCATCCCACAACATCAAAGAACTCCTCATCTGTACCGACTTGAACTATGCCCGTCTAAGCTTCACATGCCATTTAGCTGGATGGAAACAGAACAGTCAAGTCAAGACAGCTAACAACAAGCCTGTCAAGCACCAGGAACTCTTCCAAGCAGGCAATGCCATTGTCACTGAACATGACATTATCATTTACTGGAAAAAGGTTTGAGGTCATTCACGTCAACCAGGACAAGACAAAGACTTCAATGACCAAACCGATGCCCTCGCCAAAGCAGGTGCATTACACGGAGAGTCCTGGACATTTCAAGCCCTCCCACCCAACCCAACTGTGGCAGTAATAAGCTGCAACCAACAAGCCACTGGCGCGCATACCCCCGCCTCCTCCCACATTTCCCTATCAATTCAGTTAGCTGCTGACGATCTCCTCACCCTCCAAACTGTGGATCCAACACTGCGAACTATGGCAGCTCACATTTCCGACCCTTCAACTCATCTTATTTCCACCTCCGACCTAGCCACCTCCTCCGAGCTCCGCAAACTCCACTCAATCAAGCACATGCTGCATCTATGAGATGGTGTTCTCACATATGTCCCTGAGCCCCTCACTGCGCCAAAGCTCGTAGTCCCTCACGGCCAAAGGGGGATTATTCTGACACACGCCCACGATGCACCATGCGCAGAACACCACGGAGCCAAGGCCACCTATGAAACACTCAAGCAAGTAGCATACTGGCCTGGCATGCAGCAAGACGTAGCGGAATACGTAAAGGGATGCCTGGTGTGTTGCCAGTTCCAACCGGCAAATCCAAACCACTGAGCACCACTGCAAAGGAAAGGAATGACTTTCCCGTGGTCGGACCTCCAAATAGACTGGGTAGGACCCCTGCCATGGTCAACATGGGGTAACAAGTACTTCCTCACCGTGGTTTGCAAATTCACAAAGTGGATAGACTGCCTTAAAGGCAGATAGAAGTGGATAGAAGACTTTTCAAGATTTGGACTGCCTTTAAGGGTCAACTCTGACCGCGGAACCCACTTCACCGCCGAAATCATGCAGGAAGTGTAGAAACTCCTGGGTATACAGGCCAAGCTCCATATAAGCCATCACCCAATTTCCTCAGGTCAAGTTGAACGGGCCAATAGGACAGTGGTCAGCATGTTGAAGAAGTACGTACCCACCAATCAAAAGGATTGGGATATTAAACTTCCTCTGGTACTGATGGCCGCTCGAGCCACCCCTCATCAGTCTACCGGAGTACCCCCGTTCACAATGATGACAGGGAGAAGCATGACGCTACCACTACACCTGCTGTACCAACCGGGTGGCCTGAATCTCGTCACCGCCTACACCACTCACCAGTACCTGGAAGAGTTGCATCAGCACCTGAGAACGACTTTCGCCTTCCGCAACAGCATCTCCATAGAAGCGCAGCAGATCGTAAAGCCTACTACGACCAAAAGGCCTCTCACCATGAGCTCAATGTCGGAGAAAAAGTGTGGTATTACAGCTTCGCCCAACCAAGGCAGAACGCTCCCCATCGCCTGTCAAAGAAATTCCTACCTCACTGGACAGGACCCCATGAGATTACAGACAAGCTCTCACCTGTTGCCTACCAAATCAAAATCAGACAAGGGCGCCGTGAGCCAGTCCTTCGATGGGTCCGTCGAAACCAGATAAAGAGGCACCATTCCTCCAGCTGACAGGAAAAGGGGGAAGATCAAACCCACTGACACAGACCGACAATCATATGCTCTACACCACACTAACATAATCTCTGTTGTTTAGGAAAACATATAGCTACCTTGCGTAAACACAACACTGATACACTCTCCTCCGCTGCATTGCTAGGACCGAGCTCTAGTAGTCAGGAGTTACTCCACACGTGGCACTCGTTTGCTGCCTCATCTCATTCAGTGTCCTTGTGCCTCTTTGTGTTTTTCCTTGTGTCTCTCTTTGTGTTTTTCCTTTTCCCCTCTCACCATAATTTCCTTTCCCCTCTAGTCCCCTCATCAGGGAACTCCCTCAACCAATCCTTAAATCCAGGTCCCGAAATTGAGATTGACTCCCTTCACTAAAATTGTTGTAAATTATTGCGAAACCCATCATCAACCGATCGAGGCGACCCGCCAAACCATGATCTTCTCCACTAATTGTGCCTTCTTTCTGTTCAATCACCGGGAAGATGCTCAGACTCGCTGCCTTATTTCTCTGCATGATTGGCGTTATGCCCCAGCCAGAAGTTGCATTGCTGGGACCAGCGTCAGGGATAGTACTCCGTGAACAACCGGGGTTATTGATAACGAACTGCAAAACCTACACCCGAAAGGTGTACGTCCGACTAGATCCCCGTGATGTTTTCAGAGCTCACTACACCCTCTCAGCCGCCCAAACCACGTGGGCTGGAGCCCGTTGGACTCGAGAAGTCCTCGCCCACGCCCAGGCAGATGTGAACCACATGCTGCGCCAATTACAGAAAATGACCGTAACCCAGGCTGAATTAAGCGGGTACAACCGGTGTCCCAAACGATTTTTGGGCGCCCTGCTGGGGGCTGCCACAGCTGTAGGAACTCTGTTTAACATTGGCATGAACACCGCTAATGCTGTAAATCTGGCCACCGTTAGGCGGCATGTTGGCGAAATCCAGGCTGAAATGCCTGAAATATGACAACAGCTCGTAGTCCAGAGCCAAGCCCTACAGACCTTCGGGAAGTCTCTGAACGTCACCATTACAATTCTAAATACCCATAGCACCCTACTAAACCAAACTATAAAATCAATCAACAAACTATTTTCAGTCGTGCAAAACGATTTAGCCCAAACACAACTTCTGACAACCCTCATGACTGACATGCTACGGGAAGTAAGCTCTTCGATAGATAACTTAGCCATGGGTAGGATTCCACACTACTTGATACCTCTTAGCCTTGTCCAAAACGTCCTAACTTTTGCCACTGCAGGTCCTGCTAGTCCCATCCAAACCCATCTCGCCTTTTCCCTGGGTAGCACTATTCCCTTATACGTAGACCCGGACGCAGGCGACTTAGCCTTTCTCTTCAGTTTGCCCATTATCGACTCTAATAACATTTACCGGCTCAAAGACGTTGTGAATGTAGGATTTTGGCAAGGGAACACCTATGTCAAAATCCACACTCCTGAAGTCGTGGCGTATAACGATAACAACGAGCAATTGTATCTGGCCCCAAACCTAAAGATGTGTACGCTTACTAAGGACATTCATTACCTTTGCCCGAGTAAACCTTTCGTCCGCGATAATACAGAGGGCATCTGCGGCCTAGAATCCATTAGACCCGACACTAGCTGCCCGGCCGAAGCTACACCACGGTCTCAAGTTGAGGTAACACAAGCCCAAATCATCGGAAACCGTCAACACCCCAGCGCGTACAGCTATCCTCACATACGACCAACACGATACAGCCATGCGCATTATCCTGCCCAACCAAACTCTATGGATCACTGCCCCTAAGGGCTTGATCCTCCATATCGATGAGTTACCATTGTATCACCTTAACGATGACGAGTATCAGGTTGAAATCGAAATCACACCCTTCTTCAAACAGCATTCCTTCGTCCTTGATCCATAATTGGAAGAAAGGATCAAGGAGGAAGGAACGCAACTCATTGATTTGACTCCTGTCGATACAGCTTTAGAAGCTATTGCTCGCCTTCCGCTCACTGGCGCGCCAATTATTCGGTCTTGGTCTGCCGCTGACACAGCGCTTTGCATCTCTACTATTGTAGGATATGTTGTGACTTTGACACTGGCCTTCCTCCTACACAAGCGAGTGAACGCTGTTCAAGAGTCTTTCAACAAATGCACGTCAGGCATGCCGCGCATATTCCGACGTGACAAAACTGGCCAAGAACCCGAACCTGAGAACTCAACCAACCTGACTGAGATCACGCCTATACCGCCTCGTCGAACCCCTGACAATTAAACCAATCAAAATGACCCGGTTACGAATCATCCTGAACAATGCATCCCTATGTCCTCTCAAGTTTCTAACCTGTTCATTTCCAAATTACCCTGCACCAGGATTCAGTCAGTGATGGAGATGTTGTTTGTGTCTTGTATGTGCCTATTCTCTCTGCCTCTTGTTCCAGCACCCGCTGACATTCGCAATGGGAACCTCACAGAGCGCAAGGTGGATGTGTAGAACCTGAAGAAGGTCAGCACATCTGCATGGATTTAAGAACAGAACCTCAGTGTAGTTCCTGACTAACTTCGGCATAAATAACAGTCTAAAGAACAAAGAACTGCTTATCTGGAGAAGTTCCAGAAACAGATGGCTCGTGATACTCGTGAACCGTTTTACCATAAAACTACTAATCTGGTAAACACAAATGATTTTTATAGCTCAGTCCGAGCTAAGAAAATCACCAGATTCACACAAAGTGACATTCTCATGACCCCCGGACAGCTCCCCTCTTGTGGTCTGGCATTCCAAGGAACGCGCCTTTTCTTCTTCTTTGACAGAACAGACTCAAACTTTTGAGAACACTCAAAAGTGTTCCAAAAGGACAAATAATAATTTTTTCTGCTATTAAAAGCAATATACTCGATAGACAATATATCCTAATGTTGTATTTCATGTTTTATATATATGCTTGGTGTGTTTTATGTAATCGGTGAATTTTAATCTTTTGCCTTGTAACTTTCTTTTGAATAGATAGCACTGTTTAATATCATGCAGAAGCTTGTGATAAATGTAACAATTTGGTGTGAACTATATGTCGATTCTCAGCATCATATGAATTATGAATACTTTTATAGAATATGTTAGGATATTTTGTTCATGGGATTAAAACAACTAAGCAGAGGATTTACGCATCGAAAATGAGCCATGCGGGGCGGGGCTCCGCCCCACAAGTCTCATTGGAAGAAGCCTCTGGTGGGCGTACTGAAATCAGCCCGTTTAAAAGAGACACAAATAGCTTGCTTGCTTGCTCGCTGACTTGCCTGAAACTCCGGCTTCGTCATTTGATTGCGCTGCAAAGCGCCCTCAGCCGTATACCATCTGGAGAGAATCCACACATGCCGTCAAACTTCTGACTGAAGAAATTTTTAAAACCTGAAGCCGTAAGAACTCTAAACAGACTTCAAGGCGTCATCACTTCACCAATGAAGCCAACCAATCACGAAAGGGGTTTTCCCCCAGTGATGCCACGGACGACGACATCAGCGCCCTCGGAGGTTCCCTTCGACCACGCGGAGACCCGCGAGGGAAACAACAGATCAGCTGTCAACTCAACTTAAAGCAAGTAAACAAACAAACAATCTCCATGTCTTGCTGAGCGGGTTGAATTAATCTTTAAGAGTAAAGATAGGTAAAGTTTTCTACTTGTGACTTCCTCAGGAAGAATTTACAGAATTCTTGGAAAACGAGTATTAGAACTTTGGGAAACTTCATTCAGATTGCAGTAACAGGGCACGACCGTGTGTATGTGTGTGTATTTTGTTTTGTGTTATTTAGTTTAGTTCATGTATCCTAGGTTAGTAGAATAGCAAATAAACTTTATTCAAACCCATCATTTCATCACAATTTCACCATCCAGTTAGGCACATCAACCATAACTCCTTAAATAACAGCCAGAAACCTTGGAGAAATGATTGATGATCAGCTGACTTTCTCAGACCAAATTACTAAAACTGCCAGGTCCTGCAGATTTGCTTTATTGAACATCATGAAGATCAGGCCCTTTCTTTCAGAACATGCTTCACAACTCCTTGTTCAAACTCTTGTTCTGTCAAGGCTGGACTATTGCATTGCTCTATTAGCAGATCTTCCAGCCAGTTCTATCAAACCTTTACAATTAATCCAGAAAGCGGCAGCAACATTTTAATGAGCTGAAAAGAATGCACGTCACACCTCTGTTTATCAATTTGCACTGGCTACCAATAGCTGCTCGCATAAAATTCAAGGCATTAATGTTTGCCTACAACTCAATCCGAGCAGCTGAGTGCTTTAAGACTGTTGCTACATTTGCCTCTGTGGGGCACTATATGCTCGTTTACATTTCCAGCAGCCACAGCCGCAACCATAACTTACTATATTTATTTTGGATCGTGCAAGCAACATTCTCTTGCGGACACAATTATGCTGCCTCCTGATGGTGACTGGGGTTGTACCGGTGACAGGTACATGACAGGTACCATTAGTATAAATAATAAAAATAATAAATTCATTTTTCGTGATGATTTGGCTTTGTGTCACATCCATTAAATGTCATTTACGATCGACTGGGGAACGGTTTGAATTTCCGGTTAGCAAAAAAACGTTAGCATTCCATTTGGGATACTGTATTCATACACTACACGGTTGAGTGCATAGTGCTTAAGTGCGTCATTTGGGACGCAGCTCATGTCTTAAAGCAAACGCTAATTTGTGCTGCTCTTGGTAGATTGTGTTGGTCATTATGGAAATTATTTGGCTGTGTCTGTGTTCTTTAATTAGCACATTGTCAGTAAATCACCTGCAGAAATTTTCACTCCCATTAGCAGTTTTTTGGAATTGCGCTCTCACGCTAATTTACCCCGCGTAGTAAATCTGGCCCCGAGTGGAACATAATAAGTGTTAATATTATTGCACTGTATATGTATATTTGTACATTTACTCTTTAATTTATTATCTTGGATAATCACTGACCAGGGTTCCCTCTCAATTATCCCCTTCATTTAAGGTAGATACAATTTTTTTTTTTTTTTGGTCCCACTTTATATTAGGTGGCCTTAATTACTATGTATTACATTTAAATTAATCATTTGGTACAATGCACTTATTGTGTACATACATGTTTTTACATTGTACTTATATTTTTAAAAATACCTATATGTAATTACCTGTAATTAATTTCTGTAATTTCATTTATAATTACACTGTTGACACATCCCTTACACCTTAACCCACCCTTAAACCTACCCATACCACCAAACCTGTCCCTAACCTTACCTGTATCCCACCTCAATAGCAGCAAAAGTGTTTTGCAATACAATATGAACACAAGTACATTGTACTTATTTTTTGATGTAAGTAAATAGTTGTTAAGGCCACCTAATATAAAGTGTGACCCTTTTTTTTTCTTCTTCAATAATTCAATTGAAAATGTGAATTATTTCATCATGTTTGGGTTTGATTCGTTTTCTCAATAATCAGCAAAAATATTTTTAAAGCACACAAATAAAACCTATGAAAAGCATGAAAACATGTTTTATGTAGTGGAATAATTATTCTTCAAGATAATTATTTATATATGACTATAATAAATAATACTATCTAATAACTAGGATGAAGTGCACTTTTCTGACAGCATACATTCATAAATGTTCCTGGCTTTTTATAACATACTGTTCAGATGACACAGAAGGCACATTTGATTGGGAGGGATTTCAGCCAGTTAGACTTGTTAAATAAACCAGTATTTCCTTCAAAGCTGATTGCTCAGACAGACACTCCAGCACTAGGGCTTCAGTGAGGTGGACACTTTCAGTCCAGTGATCACCATGGATTCCAGGTGAGTTGAAATTCTTCTGAAATTCTACCACTGTGCACTCACATCACGCATAATGACACATTTTAAAACAAGTTCAAAGGAGTTACTTTTTTATAACCACTGTTCTCTTTTCCATTCCACCGTGCTGCGTCTCACATTTTTAAAATAAAAAAACTGTCCCTTAAGCCCAAAGTATACTTAAATTTTGATGCGCTTGATGCTGTTGTTAGCTACCTGTGGACACGAAAATTCAATAAAGTAAAAGTCTGGGATTTCAAATTCAAATATCCGTGGTTTGATTAGAAAGAAAAGAGGCTATTATATGTATAAAATAAGACAAAACACTCACGTAACATCAACATGCAATATATGAACATGTACAGTTATATTCCATTCATGAGATATAATCAAAAAATATCAGCTCATCCGATACCATCCATTATTCTTTTACAGTTTTCTATTAAACATCAAATCAGTCGTGTTCAGATAAAAAAATAGGAGTGAACCTGCAGCAGATGCATTTTAATTATCATCAACCACTTTTCAAAATATGGTACAAAAAAAAAATCACAACAATATACATAGCCTACGGCATACTATTTGAAAGCAGAACAACCAAACGTTTACGAAACTATCAGTAAAGTATTTTTAAATAATGGCACTTAAAATTAGAACGGAATTGTTGTTGCAACTATGAATTATAAAACAAACAAACAAACAAACAAACAAAAAACACACACACACACATTAAAGAGAACTTACAGAACTAGTATGGGCTTCTGTTGGTGCACAATAATTTATTGATTATTAATTATGAGGTTCAAGTTGAAGAGCAGGCCTACACTAAATGTTAGTTAAATGTACAACATTTTTATATACATTAACTTACAAAGCTGACTTCACTTTTGATTCACTTTTGATAGTAACAAATAAAGCTGATAATGCTGTTTTTTGGAGTTGGTTAATCATCCTCCATCATTAAATAATCATGAGAGATTTAATACCTTTTATTTCAGTTGATTTCATCTAAGGTTGTGGCTGGAAGTTAGTTATAGTTGTTGTGTTTCTGCTCATCTCTTCTCTCTTTTTTGTGTTCTTGTTATTTGCTTCCCTTCAGTGATTCTTTTTGTTAACATCAGGTGTTCATCACTAATGCTCAGTCAGCACTTGTATGAATATCTATATCTGAAACAGTTGTTAAATAATGATTTTTCACAGCATTTAGTTTCATTAATGTAATAATTCTGCATATGGACATTAAATATTGAGTATACATAAACACAAACCATTCTCTCCTCTAAAAGGTTAGCCTATTATGTCTGGGAATGTATAGCTCTATGGTTTTTGTTGTGACATTTTAAAAATAAATTGCTTTGTTAGTGTGAATGCTGTACAGTTTTGTGTTCCTTTTCACTGACATAATGGGGTCTCGGTTGTGAGCCCAATCACCTCTGAGTAGTACAAGAAAGTGCAATTTGCATGCCAAGCCACTGCACATATGGGTATATAAGATGTACTTGCAGCTGATGTCAGTTTACAGGCAGTGGATGCACATTGACATCAAGCCATGGCACTGAAAAGCCTGCATGAGGGTAGTTCTGACCTGGGGTTGATGCAGGAGCTGTGTACGGTGACCACCTTTACTCTTCAAGGTCAAGGCTTGGTCCCTCGGACAGGTGATATCTACATTAGTAGTCCAGGAATGTAATCTCTGGCTGAACCTGGCAGAGATGCGGGATGCCGACAAAGTTCACTTTCTTGACACTCGCATCTCCAAGGCTGGCCTCTTCAGTGCCACTGTCAAGGAGGCTTTTCATCCTACCTCTGCATGATTCATCTGCCGCAAAGCTGCCGAGGTGAACCTCTTTGTCTGCCTGATGCTGAGGGTGACCCCCTCTGGGCATCAACATCTGGTCCACCTTGGACGCAGCCATTAAGACAAGCCTCCCGCAAGAAGGCGGCACAGCCTGCTTCTCAGGGCACTGCTAAGTGTTCCAGGAAGACCGCGACCCAGGGATGGAGGGAACTGCTATTATCCAAGGGGTGGTGATACTGCCACTCCCTCTCCAGAGGAGGGCTGAGGGGACACAATATTGACATCTTTTGTTCCGCAACATTTTCACCAAAAGAGCAGTTTTCTCTATCTCTGCCCGCCATTGTGGCACATCATGACGCAGTGGATGGCAGGTCCTTGGGAAAGCACAACCTGATTATCAGATTTTCAAGGGGTGTTAGGAAGCTAAATCCTCAAGACCGTGCCTCATCCCCTCTTCGGATCTCTCTGTGATCATGACTGGACTAGAGAGAGCTCTCTTTGGGCCACTTAAGTCAGTTGTGCTTAACCCTCTGGGGTCGACAAACGCGAATACGCGTTTTGTGGCAGATTTTCCTGATAAGGCCGAAATGAGCTTGAATTACTCTGCCATTTCTGATCGTACAGATAAGAGCAATACACCATTCGAATCTGTAAGGGGTCTACTTTTATTTGTATACACTCATTATAACAACTAAACTTTGTGCTTTTGAAGAATAAAGAAAACAAACAGGGTGCGCTCTCTGTCTTCTCCGTCTCCGCGAGCTGCTTTTAGAAACGCGTCACTAAAATGAACTGTAACTCAGCAAATACTCAGCACACAAACATGGGAGTTATATCTATAGAAAGCTTGAAGTGTCTACTTTTAAATGAAGTAAGTCATATCGAAAACAAACATTCTGTGATAAAGTAATCCGTATGAAACCAACACGATGTTCAGTCTTTCCCGTCTAACTCATTATCTTTAATGCAATCCCGCCCCCTCGCGGCTCGCGCCGTTCCGATATGTAAATATCCACGTGAGACACGTGCGCATGGAAACGCCCAACATAAACAAAGCGTGAGGAGTTCGTTCATCGCGGCTACTGTCCGTTTCTGCAAGAAGACAAGCTGAGTAAAGACTGGATTTCTCTCAAAAGAAGAACAAGATTTCATCCAGTAGAGGAGATCAATCTGATGAGTAAGTAATGTTTCTTTTTTGCATTAGTTAACGTGTTATTGTGACAAACTTAAATGTACTAGTTGGGTTTTTCCCAAACTACAACATGATGAATGCTACGCATCTAAGAATGTTTAGACCATGTTTATTATTAATAATCTGTTCACAAATGTATTTTAATAGCGTGCTAAACGATAACAATTACTTCTCAAATATAAAATATCCTTTTTTTAATAGTACAAAGTACATCCTTTTATAGTACAAAGCATGCATGAGTCTATGGCTGCAGAATCATATCTTAGGCAACTATAAAATCATACATGATGTTCAGGATGGCTATATGACTGCAAAATCATAGTTGGGTTTTTCCCAAACTATAATTCATGACTACAATGTTTGAAATTGAGTAAAACATTTTGAATATGATAGGCAATTAATTGCATTTAAACTTCTTACAGCGCTATGATGTTTTCATGCTCTATATAAAACAATAAAAGTAATATGAGAGTACACTGTAACATGATGAATGCTACGAGTCTAAGTATGTTTAGAACATGTTTATTATTAATAGCCTACTCTGTTCAAAAATTGATTTTAATAACGTGCTAAACAATAATAATTAGTTTCTCAGATATAACGTTTTTGTTTTACGATAATACAAAGCATGCGTGAGTCTATTGCTACAAAACCTATACATATACATATATATATATATAATATAAAATATACAGATGCTCCTAATATTAACATGCTCACAAATGTTTCTTTTTTTTATTTTATTGAATCAGATACCTGCACCACAGATGAATCCTGCTGACTTTCAGTCTCTTCAAACTGTTTTCCTCTGAGAGCGCTGTACCAACATCAGATTTTCAACTACACTGATATTCAATGGTAAAACAAGCTCCTTGACTACTGATTGTTTTTTTCTTCTTGAATCCATGGAAAGAAGCAGAAACACTTAAATAAAACAAGTAAATGTCAGGTATGATTTACTTGTTTCACTTGTTGAACAGAATCTGTTGCCGAAATGACTCAAAGTCTGTTCACATCTCTGTCGTTAGATCAGTGTGCACAATAATGTGTCTTTGACCTTCATTATGTATGTTTTGATTATACTGTGTTGTAAATAAAATACAAATAATTTAAAAAAAAAAATTTCAATCTCCTCACATTCTCTCTTACCTGCCTCAAAGTCACAGTCACACTGATGGGCCATTAGGGGGCCATTAGGGAGGGCCCTTTGTCTCTCAGGTGAGAATCACTTAATATTCAAGGCCATTGCCACGCCCTCGCATATAGGCTTTCGATCACAAAACATGTCTTTAAAAATTTAAATTAATATATTGTTTTCTGTGAGCAACTAAACAAGATGATTTTCACATAATTTTGAAGCAAAAAATCTAGGCTACAAGATCCAGTTCTCAAAAGTCTTGTAAACAGATGTTCTGTATGTATTTTATGGCCTTATTTCAGTGACTTCAAAATTTTAGTTTTTCACTAACCACGCATAAACGTTGCTTTCTCAAAAACACAATCATGTACATAAATGCTGCTAACATATTATTGTAGCCCAGTTTGTGCTGTTTGCAGTGTTATTAGACTTTAGCCATTTATATTTTTATAAGCAACTGAAAAAGGCACAAATGTCAGGGCATGTCAAAACTTCTCCAGGCCCCCAAAACACCCTCAGATCCCAGAGGGTTAACATCCTGATTCCTGTCCCTTAAGACAGTGCTCTTAACCACGCTCACTTCCATCAAGAGGGTGGGGGACTTGCAGGCATTTTCAGTCGACAAGTTTCCCTTTGGGCAATCCTGACAGATTTCCTTCTGTCCATCCCTGCATTTGTAGTCATTCCCCCCCTTTTAGGAACTACAACAGTGGACCCTCCATGTGCAGTACTGTCCTTTGGCCAGTCCATATGTGATCTGTGCTGGCAAAAGGTGTCGGCATGAGCAAATTTTCAAAAATGAGTTCTTATTTTATTAAAATACCTTCAATTTATGATGTACTGCCGTTTGAAGGCGATAGAGTTAGCAGAGTTGATTCTGAGAAGAACTGAGTTAAAAGTATTTTTGAAGATTCCAAAGCATAATTACCAAGCAACGTTCCATATTTTCCTCCTATTCTTTTCTTTATAATAATTACTATATTATCACAATATACAGTGGGGGAAAAAAGTATTTAGTCAGCCACCAGTTGTGCAAGTTCTCCCACTTAAAAAGATGAGAGAGGCCTGTAATTTTCATCATAGGTATACCTCAACTATGAGAGACAAAATGAGAAAAAAAAAAATCCAGAAAAATCACATTGTACGATTTTTAAAGAATTTATTTGCAAATTATGGTGGAAAATAAGTATTTGGTCAATAACAAAATTTCATCTCAATACTTTTTTTTATATACCCTTTGTTGGCAATGACGGAGGTCAAACGTTTTCTGTAAGTCTTCACAAGGTTTTCACACACTGTTGCTGGTATTTTGGCCCATTCCTCCATGCAGATCTCCTCTAGAGCAGTAATGTTTTGGGGCTGTTGCTGGGCAACACGGACTTTCAACTCCCTCCAAAGATTTTCGATGGGGTTGAGATCTGGAGACTGGCTAGGCCACTCCAGGACCTTGAAATGCTTCTTACGAAGCCACTCCTTCGTTGCCCGGGTGGTGTGTTTGGGATCATTGTCATGCTGAAAGACCCAGCCACGTTTCATCTTCAATGCCCTTGCTGATGGAAGGAGGTTTTCACTCAAAATCTCACGATACATGGCCCCATTCATTCTTTCGTTTACATGGATCAGTCGTCCTGGTCCCTTTGCAGAAAAACAGCCCCAAAGCATGATGTTTCCACCCCCATGCTTCACAGTAGGTATGGTGTTCTTTGGATGCAACTCAGCATTCTTTCTCCTCCAAACACGACAAGTTGAGTTTTTACCAAAAAGTTCTATTTTGGTTTCATCTGACCATATGACATTCTCCCAATCCTCTTCTGGATCATCCAAATGCTCTCTAGCAAACTTCAGTCGGGCCCGGACATGTACTGGCTTAAGCAGGGGGACACATCTGGCACTGCAGGATTTGAGTCCCTGGCAGCGCAGTGTGTTACTGATGGTAGCCTTTGTTGCTTTGTTCCCAGCTCTCT
Source organism: Spinibarbus caldwelli (assembly GCA_039654775.1). Taxonomy (NCBI): domain Eukaryota; kingdom Metazoa; phylum Chordata; class Actinopteri; order Cypriniformes; family Cyprinidae; genus Spinibarbus; species Spinibarbus caldwelli. The sequence goes on along the minus strand of CM077228.1, from coordinate 28,066,494 downwards.
GCAGGTCATTCACTAGGTCCCCCCGTGTAGTTCTGGGATTTTTGCTCACAGTTCTTGTGATCATTTTGACCCCACGGGGTGAGATCTTGCGTGGAGCCCCAGATCGAGGGAGATTATCAGTGGTCTTGTATGTCTTCCATTTTCTAATAATTGCTCCCACAGTTGATTTCTTCACAACAAGCTGCTTACCTATTGTAGATTCAGTCTTCCCAGCCTGGTGCAGGTCTACAATTTTGTTTCTGGTGTCCTTTGACAGCTCTTTGGTCTTGGCCATGGTGGAGTTTGGAGTTGTACTGTTTGAGGTTGTGGACAGGTGTCTTTTATACTGATAACGAGTTCAAACAGATGCCATTAATACAGGTAACGAGTGGAGGACAGAGGAGCCTCTTAAAGAAGTTGTTACAGGTCTGTGAGAGCCAGAAATCTTGCTTGTTTGTAGGTGACCAAATACTTATTTTACCGAGGAATTTACCAATTAATTCTTTAAAAATCCTACAATGTGATTTTTTTTCTCATTTTGTCTCTCATAGTTGAGGTATACCTATGATGAAAATTACAGGCCTCTCTCATCTTTTTAAGTGGGAGAACTTGCACAATTGGTGGCTGACTAAATACTTTTTTGCCCCACTGTAGCTATTTTGTATTTTATCTTTGTTAATAAAAATAAGAACAAAGATGCAAATAAACAGTAGTTCAATCAAGAGCAGCGAGTCATTTCTTTTCTTTTAATGTGTGAATTAACATTGAGACAGATCTATATTAGGACCTACTGTAATGCATGGATCTAATATAATGTTAAACATCAGATTTTTCCCTAACCATTAACTAAGCGTCATGTCAGACATAACAGGTCATCTTTGTGTGAATCTCGCCAAGGCATATTTCGCAATAATGTAGCTACTTTATAGTGAGATTGCGTGCTCTCATAAAGGCACGTCTTATGCACGCGCTTTGCAAATGTCAGTCAGTGTGATTGTTTTGCTTTCATCAGCATGGGTTTGAAAATCATATTTCACTGGTTTGGACTCATGTCATTGAGAATTTTTAAAGTGAAGGCTACAGTTTGCAACTGCTTCTGTCTTGCCAGCACCTCCATTGCCAAGTCTCGTAACACAATTAATTGGTTGTTGCATTTTACATAGGGACCCCACTACGTCAGTATCATCGAATATGACTGACTAAAAAAGAACGTCATGGTTATGTATGTAACTATTTTCCCTGAAGGAGGGAACAGAGACGTTACACCCCCCTTGAACTACCGCTGATTGGCCAGGACACATTCTCGGCTCCTCAGGAAATCTGAATGTGTGGATGCACGCCGACATCTTATATACCCATATGCACAAAGAGTGGCTTGGCATCCAAATTCCTCTCACCAATTTTCATTGGCCATTTCTTGTATTACTCAGAGGTGATTGTGCAGCCCTGTGGCCCACACTTAAAAAACTGTTATTACAAAGAATCAGAATCAGAAAGAGCTTTATTGCCAAGTGTGTTTACACACACAAGGAATTTGTCTTGGTGTTAGGAGCTTCCAGTGCAGAAGTACAAACATAGTGCAGACAACATATAATTAAGGTAATACAAACACTAATGATGAAGAGAATAGACAATAAATTATAAACAACAGTAATAAAAATATACAGAAAAAAATAAAATAAAATAAAAAGATGTCCATAGACAGAACTGTGAATGTGCATGTGTCCTATGTACAGATGATGGTTTGATGAGTTAATTGCAGGTGTACAGTACTGGGGTGTGTTATGTGTTGTTCAGGTGGGATATGGCCTGGGGGAAATAACTGTTCTTGTGTCTGGCTGTTCTGGTGCTCAGTGATCTGTAGCGCCGGCCAGAGGGCAACAGTTCAAAGAGAGAGTGAGCTGGGTGTGAGGGGTCCAGAGTGACTTTCTTAGCCCTTTTCCTCACTCTGGAGATATAAAGATCTTGGAGGTTGGGTAGAGGGGCACCGATAATCCTCTCAGCAGTCCTGACTGTCCGTTGTAGTCTTCTAATGTCTGTTTTGGTAGCTAAGCCAAACCAAACCGTTATAGATGAACACAGGACGGATTCGATGATGGCAGAGTAGAACTGTTTCAGCAGCTCCTGTGGCAGGTTGAACTTCCTCAGCTGGCGGAGGAAATACAGCCTCTGCTGGGCCTTTTTCACAATAGAGTCAATGTGAATGTCCCACTTCAGGTCCTGAGAGATGGTGGTGCCCAGGAACCTGAATGACTCTACTGCAGTCACAGTGCTGTCCATGATGGTGAGTGGGGGAAGTGCAGGGGGGTTCCTCCTGAAGTCTACTATCATCTCCACTGTTTTGAGCGTGTTGAACTCCAAGTTGTTGTGACTGCACCAGACAGCCAGCTGCTCAACCTCCTGTCTGTAAGCAGACTCATCACCATCCTTGATGAGGTCGATGACTGTAGTGTCATCCACAAACTTCAGAAGCTTGACAGAGGGGTCTTTAGATGTGCAGTCATTTGTGTAGAGAGAGAAGAGCAGTGGGGAGAGAACACATTCCTGAGGGGCGCCAGTGCTGATGGTGCAGGTGCTGGATGTGAGTTTGCCCAGCCTCACTAGCTGCTGCCTGTCTGTCAGGAAGCTGGTGATCCACTGACAGATGGAGGTGGGCACAGAGAGCTGTGTGAGTTTGTCTGAGAGAAGGTCAGGCATGATGGTATTGAAGGCCGAGCTGAAGTCCAGAAATAAGATCCTTGCGTAGGTCCCAGGTTTGTCAAGGTGTTGCAGGAAGTAATGCAGTCCCATGTTGACGACGTCATCCACAGACCTGTTTGCTCTGTAGGCAAACTGAAGAGGATCCAGCAAGGGTCCAGTGATGTCCTTCAGGTAGGCCAGGACCAGTCGCTCAAATGACTTCATGACCACAGACGTGAGAGCGACAGGTCTGTAGTCGTTAAGGCCAGTGATTTTGGGCTTTTTGGGGACGGGAATGATGGTGGAGCGTTTGAAGCAGCAGGGAACTTTGCACAGCTCCAGAGATCTGTTGAAGATCTGTGTAAAGATGGGGGCCAGTTGGTCAGCACAGACTTTTAGACAGGCAGGTGAAATACCATCTGGGCCTGAAGCTTTCCTAGATTTCTGTTTCCTGAAGATCCGGTTCACATCCTCTACACAGACTTTAAGCGCAGGTAAAATGGTGGGGGATGGAGGGAGGGAGGGGGGTTGCAGGGGGGGTAGGTGAATGTGTGAAGTGCAGATCAGAGCGGGTGCTGGGTGTCAGTCTGGCCTTTTCAAACCGGCAGTAAAACACATTCAGATCGTCAGCAAGTTGTTGATTCTCCACAGACTGTGGGGGTGGTGTCTTGTACTTGGTGATGTTCTTCAGACCAGTCCAAACTGATGTCGGATCGTTGGCTGAAAGCTCACTTTTCAGCCTTCCAGAGTAGTTTTTTTTTTAGCCACTCTGATCTCCTTTGTTAGTCTGTTCCTGGCCTGGTTATACAAGATTTTATCCCCACTTCTGTAAGCATCCTCTTTGGCCAGACGAAGCTGTTTGAGTTTCCCAGTAAACCATGGTTTATCATTATTGAATGATAAGAATGTCCTGGTGGGGATGCACATATCCTCACAGAAACTGATATATGAAGTTACAGTCTCTGTGAGATCGTCCAGATCGGTGGCAGCATCTTCAAAAACACTCCAATCAGTAAGGTGGAAACAGGCTTGTAAAACCTGCTCTGTTTCATTAGTCCATCTTTTAACAGTTCTTAATACAGGCTTGGCTGATTTCAGTTTCTGCCTGTAGGATGGTATAAGATGAACCAAACAGTGATCAGAGAGTCCTAAAGCTGCTCGTGGGACAGAGTGATATGCATCCTTTATTGTTGTGTAACAGTGATCTAATATATTACTGTCCCTGGTGGGACATGTAACGTGCTGTCTGTATTTTGGCAGTTCACGGGAGAGATTTGCTTTGTTAAAATCTCCAAGAATGATTAAAAGAGAGTCTGGGTACCGTTGCTCCGTTTCAGATATTTGTTCAGCCAGTTGTTGCATCGCGGCGCTCATGCACACGTCCGGAGGCACGCACACATTCACGAGAATGAAAGAGGAAAACTCCCGCGGTGAGTAGAACGGTTTACAGTTTATGAAGAGCGCCTCTAAATTAGGAGAACACATATTCTTCAGAGTTGTTACATCTGTACACCAACCTTCATTTATGTAGGAACATACAGTAGTCCACCACCTCTCGTTTTCCCCGTTAGCTCCGTGATGCGGTCTGATCTGAACAGCTGGTAGCCCGGCAAATGAAGCGCGTTGTCTGGAATGGCTTCACTCAGCCAGGTTTCAGTGAAGCACAATGCAGCAGAGTTTGAAAAATCCTTGTTTGTGCAGGTGAGGAGAAGTAGTTCATCCGTTTTGTTAGGAAGGGATCGGAGATTCGCTAGATGGATACTAGGGAGTGCTGTTCGGAAGCCTCGTTCGCGGAGCTTAACCAGCGCGCCGGCGCGCTTCCCTCGTTTGCGTCTGACAGGGATTAAAGTTCTCCGTCGCTACGACGGATTTCCGTTAATTGCAGCGAGTTTACGACGGATTTCCGTCATTTGCAGGGTTCCCACCTGTCTTTAATGTTTTAAATTCACTTTTTATAATTTTCAGGCCGTAAATAGGCTTACATTTCTCAAATAGTGTAATAAATGTCTTAATATTAGTTTGAATAGGCCTTAAATTAAGGAAAGACGAGGTGTGTTCAGGCTGCTGAGGGGGATGTGATCAATGCCTGGATCAAAGCCTGGATTGGAGTGAAAGCACGATCCTCTCTCAGTGTTCTGTAATCACTCCGCTCTCGATCCACTCCGGGTTTATATGCCCGCTCACTGAAAAACTGCTCCGTGTTCACTCCATTTTAAAAGCTATCAGGGATTAACGACGGTTTCTGTCAATTGGAAAAAAATAAGGGGAAAAGAAACATGTAGCGCATTGCTGTTGTTGTTCTGCCAGCACACCAAAATCATCCCCGCCACGGCTGCAGCTTCTCACTGACAACATAGTAACACTGCTCTCATCATTCACATCAAGGGAGTTTGCCAATGTGATATTGATTTAATACAACAGATCAATAAACAAGTACTGCATGATTTTGCTCTATATCATCAACGAAAATAGTTCCAAATAAAGTAACAGCTGAGCCGCTGCACGTCTCTAAAAGCAAACACAGCGGTGAATCATATCAGATTCATGAATGAAAGTAAGTTTTTGAACAAATCTAGTGAGTCAGTGATTTCATGATTCCCCATTCATAAAGACAGTCACTTGCTTCATTCCTGAATGAATCAGCCGTTCGAACGAATCAATTGAATGAATGATTCAGTGATAAAATCAGTGACTTACCGCCACCTGCTGGCGGTTTCAGTTGAGGGGCTACTGTATAATTTCAGTTATTTAAATCATTTAATATTTCTGTATTCAAAATTGTACATTTAAAACATTAATCTCCACATGAATTTATTAATTGAATTGCACTCATGCCACCTCTGAGGCTCATTAAACGTCTGAAAATGTACCTACAAGCCACTTTTGTGTTCTTCTGTGCCACCTCTAGTACAAATTATTTTTTTATTAATACTAAATTCATATAATTGGTAACTTATTTGTCTTATTCTACTTATTATTATATTTTTTTAAATAGAAATTTTAAAAAGCTTATAAAGATAAATTTTTGAATTTGACAGATGAAAATTATGCCATTGCATAAAAGAAAATGCCCCTGTAAGTCACTTTAAGGAGTCAAATGTCACCTTGTATTAGGAAGGCTAATTTTTGATTAGAATTTTTGATTATTGATCAGAAGGTGCTCCTAATTGAATTAGGAGGACAAAGCTCCTAAAAAGAAAAGTAAGCATAGAGCCATGTGTAACATATTAGATCCATGCATGAGGTCTTAAATAGACAGCAGCCTAAATAAACCTGCTGCTGTCTTTCATTATACAGTGTTATTTTACAGTTGAATAGATTATAGTTAGACCTAACTGAAAAAATTTAAGTACTGATAATTTAATTTGTATCTTGTTATTATTTTTGTTTGTGCTATTGATTGTCATTAATTTATTTCTTCTTATTTTATTATTTACTAAATTATTCAAAGACATACTTGTCTTTTTTATTTAAAATAAATTCAATTCTGAGTGCAGGTGATTCTTGGGTGGGGAGGGGATGTGGTCCATGGGAAATAGTCCTGCCACCACAGCTGGAATAAATCCTAGAGGAAACACTGCATACATTTAATAGCATTAGAAAAATGCATTTACAAAGGTAAAAAGAAAAAGCCCCTGTAAATCACTTCGAGTCAAATGTCACCTCGTATTAAGGCGGCTCATTTTTGATCAGAATTTATTATTGATTAGAAGGTGCTCCTAAATTTTTTTAAATTAGGAGGAAAAGCGCTCCTAATTACAAGAAGAAAAACACGGTTCTTAAACCGGGTGTGTGACAGGTATGGGTGTGAAATGGGGTTTGGCTGAGGAAAAAATTTGTCAAAAGATTTTTTTTTGCTTTAACCCCTGGTCTGAGCGCGCGTTTGACTAGGACCGCTGCCCCTCCGACTAGAACATCCAACAAAGTGTCTAAATAATCAAAAACCGGACAAAAATTGTCCGGTGTGCTGCCTTATGTCCAGTAGTTCATCTCTGGTAAAACTGATAGTAAGAGAATGACTAAACACAGAACAAACAAACAAAAACAATAAAAGAATGGAAGCGTTCCACACCACAGCAGCCATACGCGGCACCATCTTGACACAAAAGAAAAAAAAAACAACAGCAAGTAAAACACTGATTTAAAACTGAAATAATTAAGTAGAAATATTGAAATTGCATTTTCTTGTAAAACATGGTCCAATAAACTGTTTTATTTACAACTTGAATTTTTTTTTTTTTTTCAGTGCAGCACAGAGGTCCCTACAACTAATTTAGGTAAAATTAACACAAAAATTCTGAGAAATATTTGCCTTCTTATTTTACAGACAGCCAATTATTCCACCACGCAGATCAACTCTGATTCATCAAGGTCCTCCAAAACGAATCCGTCTACATACAGAAAGAAAAGTCCTTAATGAAAACGGGAGAGTCAGAAAATGGACTTATGGGAAAAAGGACATCAGTAAACAAAACAAAGTTGTTCTGTTAGTTGGAGAGACTGGAGCTGGCAAGACAACTCTCATCAACACCATAGTCAACTATTTACTGAAGGTGAAGTTTGAGGAAGAAATATGGTATGAAATCACAGAAGAAGAAGCTGGAGACCAATCAGAATCACAAACCTCTGAAATAACCATGTATGAGGTCTGTTCTGTAGAGAGTCCCATATCTCTCACCATCATTGATACTCCAGGCTACGGAGACACTAGAGGACTGGAAAAAGATCTGGAAGTTGCTGCGAATTTAGCCACTCTGTTTCAGAGCAGTGCTGGAGTTCGTGAAGTTGATGCTGTGTGTTTTGTGATTCAAGCATCTAAGAATCGTCTCTCAGACAGACAGCATTACATTATCAGTTCAATTCTGTCTTTGTTTGGAAAAGACATTATGAACAACATTGTGTTTTTAATCACACACTCTGATGGTATGGCACCCAAAAATGTCCTCAGTGCCATCAATAAAGTTAAAATCCCCTGCAAAAGAGACAAAAGTGGCCAACCTGTTTATTTCTTATTCAATAATCGGCAGGCTGACGCCCGTCACACTCAGGAGCGTCACATTCGTGCTCAAAGCAACGCCTGGGAAGCCAGCGTGGACAGCATGAGGCATTTTCTTCTTTCTATGAATGAAATGAACAGAAGAAGTTTAGAAATAACTTCAGATGTCCTCATAGAGCGCATTCAATTAGAAGCAGCCATCTGCAACTTAAAGTTGCGAATTCAGGAGAAGGAGCTGAAAAAAGCAGAAAAACTTCAGATTCAGGAGGCAATAAAACAAAACAAGGAAAAAATTGAAAATTGTAAAAACTTTACCATTAAAGTCAAAAACACTATCAAAGAGAAGGTGCCTATTGAAAGTGCTTCATGGAAGAACAGGAAGGCGACGACCTGCACCTTCTGCGAGGAAAACTGCCATGAGTTTGACTGCTGGTGGGTTTCTGATCCCAGCAAATGTGAAGTCATGAAGAAAGGCTACTGCACTGTGTGCACAGGGAAGTGTCATCACAGCAAACACGTCAAAGAAAACAAGAAATACATCATCAAATCCTCATTTATGACGATGGAATTTGATGACTTTAATAAGGAATTTGAGAAAGCTCAAGAAAAATGCAAGAGGTTTTCAATTATAATGGATTCGCTTGACAAAGATCTGCAGGAGCTTGAGGATCAAAAGTCAATTCTTCTGTTCAATGCTTACAAGACCATCAAGAATCTGTCTCAGATCGCATTAAAACCAGACTCTGCCTTCACTCTTCAGCATCTTGACTTCTTCATCCCCAGAGTGAAGGAGGCTGGGAAAGAAACCTGGGTCCGAGAGCTTGAGGAAATGAGAAGAACCGCTGAAGCTGAGGAAGCAAATAAAGATGCTCTGAGTTACCTTAAAGCTGGTCTGACAAAACTTTTCCTCGGTGGGCAAAGTTGAAATTCCTTCAATGTGGAGGGAGGAGTTAAAAAAAAAAAAACAATAATACTTCATGACTTACTTTAAATTAGTATTTTGGCTACTGGATGATAACGATGATGCAAACACAAGCAGTAATTTGTTCACTATTTTGTTTTTTAATCCTGAAAATCCTTTCCTGTACTTTTCTTTTTGCTTATGGTTATTTTGTTCAGATTATCAGAGTGTCTGTATATAAAAATTGTTAAAATTAAAATAAATTTCAGTCATCTCAAATTTAATATTTTCTTCATTTGATTACAATTTCAGTCAAGACTTTCAGAGTCAAGCCAGCTGACCTCTTTAACTTTTACTTAACTTGAGTATATATAGCTTGGTAAAAAAAAATTATGGTGCTCCAATCAGAAGTTTTGGGGTCGACCATCGATCACTGGAAGATGTATTGGCTGACATAGGTCACGATCACCAATCATGGTGTCAAACTTTTTCTCAGGTAACATTATTGATAGGGATGTTCCAATAAGATTTTTTTCCAAACATTATTTATTTATTTATTTAGCCATTTTTATGACACACTATTTTTATGTAAAGACGTTCATCTGAGAACTCTTATTCACAACTTTTTAAAGAAAAGCTAGTAAAACAAAATTGACAGGAGTAAGAAATCATATAAATCAACCAAAACCAAAGCATAACACGCGTACAATAGAGAACAAAATCAAGGAAACATAAGAATACAGATGTTAAAACTTACAACTAAGGGATCAGTTTCATGACGCTATTTTCAACTAATAACTGAAAACCTTATATGCGTTTTGGCTGTTTATTTACATGACAATGAAATTTTGTTAGCCTGAAATTGCAAACATTTGAAAACTGGTTTCAAAGTTTTTGAAAATGGTATCACATCTGTGTAAACAATGGAAACTCGAATTCGTGAAAATGCACAGCCATGCCTATTATGCATTCAAAAAGAGTATGTCAGCCGCTGCGTAGTGTTTGTTTACCAAGTGACACTGCCAACTACTGGCCTGACATGCATAATACAGTGTTTTTAGTCATCTTCATGGATCCATGTGAACAAGGATTGTTTTGACAATGTTGTTGTCAGTTTTTAAAACGTTGTTGTGTAAACGTGTCCTAAGGTTCTAGCAACATTTTTGGTCTGGTATCATAGTCAGACTATGGTTTATATTTGTACTTGCAGCCATGTGATGAAGTTGAGAACCACAGTTGGCCTACTGTGACACATGCAGGAAAATAAAAAGGTTCAATTTAAACTACAATCTAAAGCTTCGGCTGTAAGCTTGTTTCACTTTCTGCAGATTGTCTAATAGTAATGAAATAGTTCACCTACATTTGTTGGCTAACAACTGAATTTGAGCTGATGCTAAACAAACTATTTTATTGGTTAATTAAATTAATAAATAATGTGTTATGACCAGTGCTTAATTTGTAAATTTCGAGGTCCCGGAACAAAGTGGGGTGATGGATCCGGCATGTGATTAGAGGAGGGAGAGGCAGCGGGGCATTCAGCCGATCACATTGGTGGGCCAGCTTAAGTGATTAACAGCGTGCATCAGTTGCTTTTATTAGGGTTCATACATGGAAAACCTGAAAAAGCCATGAAATTTTGAAACAGCAATTTCCAGGCCTGGGAAAAAAGATAAAAAAAAATACTAAAAAATAATGGAATTTTATTTCACAAATCTCTGAGTTATAATTAATCATGGTCAGAATTTCATGGGGGATTGTGTATATCACATAGTTACTCATCCCTGCAGCTTTCAAGATTATAATGAGGGAAATTCCTGCAAACATTTATTCAATATACCAAGTAGGTTATATGAGTAAATAAATCCACACAAACTATCAGATTAAATCAGTCATTTGAAAACAGTGTGAGTGATTCAGCTGGACTGCATCTTCTCCCTTTCACTCTCTCAAAGCGGCTTCACATCAGCGCATCTCGTCTGCAATAGCTTTAACGAGCTACTGCACGCTGTCGCTGATCCAAGACTTTCGCTCGCATTTTGGGACAGTTGACAGAATTGTCACTTGCTTAATCAGGTCATTGTTGCATCGTCACAAAAATGTATAATTTGCACGTCTTTTTAAGCCAATCGGTACTCGCGCGCTCCAGAGGCGGTTTCAAGGTTGTGCACTCACTGTCACATCCAAAGCCGCCTATAGCAAGTATCATATTGAGTTATTTTTCGAAGTTTGTTGTTGAGCTGATGTGGCCAAATACACACAAAATTACGCAAAAATGGCCATCCTGGTGAGTATCCAGGTTTTTTCTTAAGTAAACAGTTGAGAAACAAAACGCATGTGTATAGGCTACTGGATCGGTGTATTATGTCTTGTGAGAGCAGAGCAGAGCAGTTCACATGTCGTGTCTTTTGCGTGCTCAGGTTCTTTATTTCAAATGTAGATGTGCCGCAAGCGCGGCCATTATAGAGGATTTTTCATATATGCACACTATAGGTCAGCACAAACGTCTTTCATTGGCGCGTGAGGAGGGGGATCCGACAAAATGAGGTGCTGGATCGGATTTTGGAGGTGCTGGATCCGGATCCGGATCCGGATCCAGCTTGTTCCGGCACAAATTAAGCCCTGGTATGACTAGCTATAAAATTTACACAAGAAAGTCTGACAACTTTGTAACCTGAGTAAAAACATTTAATATTTAAGCTAAACATTTATTTATTTTTTTTTTTAAATAACTCATTAAGATGAATGCACAATAGTAGAGGTGGCTGCTTTCCTGGATCAGGCCATGTGAATACCTAAAACCCTGGTGTCAAAGTACTGGTGTGGACAGACTAAAATGGTCTGAAACAAACATCATTCAACTAATTGACTACCTATTAACCATAATTTATTTGTTAAACTGTGTTTAGAGTCGTGAAAAACAAATAGTCCATTTATGATTATGACATCCTCAACTTAATGAATGCGAAACTTTGGATATGTTTTTAAGTGTAGATGTTATATGTGTAATAGTTATTAGGTAATATGTGACACTAAAACACTAGGCTCACTTTTTCTTTTGATACATGTGTCTTATGATCCCACAGGCCTGAATTTATGTGTCATTTATTCTTATGAACTTACACTATGTTGACAGCTGCAGTGGCTGATCCAATCATACACACAATTATTCAGTATTTTTAATGAATCCAACAAAACCCTAATCCAACACAAAACTTGGTGCCAAGTTGTCTATGAACAATCCCCAGAGCCAGTGTTTTTCAAACCTGGTCCTAACAACGCGCATTTGGGATGTCTCCCTTATCTAACACACCCATTTCATGTTCTGGATTTTCTTGTAATGCGCTGATGAGTTGAAACAGGTGTGTTCGATTAGAGAGACATTGAAAATACGCAGTGTTATGGGTTCTCCAGGAACATGTTTTGAAATGCACTGCCCTAAGCCACAACTAATACTCAGTTGCAGAACGGGGGCATATTAGAGAAACTTAAGATATAATTGAATTTAGGATTTTTCACAAATTCATACTAGAGAAGCAAATCTTAAGTTGGTTTTGGATTCTTATCTTATCTTACAAAATCTTATGATCTAGTTAGGAAATCTTAAACCGCTCCATCGAGTTCGATAACTGTCACGTCTGTTAGCAAGCAACCGACTACACGTAAGTGGCTGCTGAGGTAAACATAAAATCAAAATGGAGAAACGATGACTTGATTTTAACTTGCATAATGTAATTCTCAGTGGTGACAAACACACATATACATAATGTATGAGGACTGTAGAGAGCGTAGGTGTGTTCGACTTGAACCGGCGCTGCGCAGACCGATCAGTGTATGACATCGGTCTGTGCAGCGCCGCTTCAAGTCGAACACACCTGACGTCAAAAGGAAAACAAAGCCAAAATGCAGATATTTTAGGCAATTTAGAAGTCCTGGCCAGGACATGTCCTGGAAAAAGAAGAAGTATGGTCACCTATAGTGTAGCAAAACTATGCTTAATTTGTGGTTACCACGGTTTAATTATAGTAACCATGTTTTTTTGGTTAAATTTGTAGTAAAACCATGGTAAATTTTCATAAGGGGTTGGCCCCTGTAATGTTGGTCACAATTGGTGCATTACTATTTATACTGTACTATTTATGTGTGTCTATATGTAGCACTGTGGTCCTGTGAGGCACGACATTTGTATGTCTCATTTGTTATAGCGTAATTACAATAAAGAACTTGAACATTATTTGGCTCCTCCCAAAGTCTCTCCACCATCAAACGTTGCTTCTCTTCATCTTGTATAAAGGGCTAATGTAATGTGTTTTTTACAGTTGGATTTCAAAAATGCTTGAAGTAGGATACTAGTTGGGTTATCCTAAAGTTAAAACAGTTTTTATTATTTTTGTTTAGTTAGGATGCTTCTGTAATACCCTTTTCCTATAGGTAATGCACTTAGGAAATGTTGTTTTTCAATAGCTTTCGTCCTAAATGAGGTCCTAACTGAAATTGCCGTGGTTACATAACAGGTAAGATAGGATTCTAAAGTTAAGATCTTTCTGTAATACGCCCACAAGCCTCTGGCTACCATTGCAACAAAGGCAAATCATTAAGATGAGACTGTTTTACAACCCAAATGAATTTAGAGACTTTTCCTCTCACTTTTTTCATTAGTGAAACAAACATATGATGCCCATAAAAATTATTTCTCTCCATTAATTCATAGCTAAACGTTTCTGTTAATGAACATGCATTCTATATTTTTACTGTTTTGTATGTTGTCTTTTGTATCGTTTACTGTTTATGCATGCCTTATGATAGAAATGTCAGATAATGTAACCTTATTGGTATCATGTTTCATGTAAAATAATCCTTGTTTGATTTGCTTTATACTGGTGTATATCACTTCTTTATAAAGTGCTTTGTATGCTTGTTACATTAATCATAGTAAAGGCACACAAAACTGCCCATTCTGATCATTTGGGGACGTTTAATTTCTGTCAATATTGTTGACATTATCACACAGATACTATTTGAACTGAACTGAACTGGATGATGACATCACTGAATCAATGATGAACTGACTTTAACTGAAAAATTGACTGTTTACTGTTGTCTTTTTAGAGCTGCTTTGCAGCAGAACTGAATTTTGTTTGCATTGACACTATTTTCCTGTTTGACACTGTAAAGCTTTGACACATTCTGTATTGTATAAAGATCTATATAAATAAAGGTGACTTGACTTGATCATGCAAATGAGTAAGCTTCCAAACAAATAAGCATTATGCATTAATGCATTAAATATGAAATATTTTCTGTTAAAATATAAAAGATGTGTTATTATCCTCCTCTAAAGTTACTGTTGAAGATATTAGCATTATTTTTATGAGTCAGAACAAAAGAGAGGCTCTCGGGAACATGCATAAACATCCTTTTGATTTTCCTGTCACATTCCTTCACATTAAAAAAAAAAAAAAAAAACAGTTTACAGGCTTTCATAGACAACCTAAGAACTCTGGGAAGTTTTTTTTGTTTTGTTTTGTGGTTAAGTTTCAATACAAGCTGCTTACACACTTACACTGCTTTGTACTTACACACTAGCAATACGAAAATGATTAACACATGAAATCTGTTACATATAGCCCCTTTACAACACAAAGTGTCATAACACTCCCTGATGTTTGTTAGTGTTAACTTTTTATTTATATATATATATATATATATATACACACACACACACACACATATATATATATATATACACACACACACACACACACACACACACACACATATATATATATATACACACACACACACACACACACACACATATATATATATATATACACTCACACACACACAAATATGTTATATATACATACACAAATATGTTATATTATTAACTAAGCTGTCTGGGTTAGAGACAGCAATGGTCTCATTTTTTTTCCCCTCTCATTTAAGTTTGTTGCAGTAACGAGCAGCAAGTTAGAGTTAACTATAGACTGGTTAAGTTGCCTGTGTGAAAACATTTGTCATGCTCATACATGTTTGAGCAGTTTGGTGTTATTCCAGGAAGTCAAAAGTCAAATGGGGAAGTGAGAGACAGAGTATATCTAAACTTATACTATCCTTCAAAGACTGTGTGTGTGTGTGTGTGTTGTCTTCACAGCAGTAAGGAATATCTCCTTCTCAACATTTTCAGCATCACAGGATGTAAAGCAGTAATTTTCCATTACCTTTGTTTTTTATTTACACTTTATTGTGCTATGAAGGCTATTTGATAAAATCATTTTGCTCTTCTCCTGTCCCTGTCTGGAACTGATTTATAATTTTTTGTTGAGGAGTAGAAGTTGTCTTGTCTTGCTACGGTGCCAGATGTTCCATTAACATGAATCTGAATTTAGTGAATTTTAATTACTTTAATATTGTCAAAATATTGTCAATTGTTGTAAGAAAAATTAAAAGTGGAAGAAATTGAACAACATGAATTCTCATTTCAATGGCAGCAAAATATGTGATTATTCATGTATGTGCAGTATGTCCCTTTATTCTTCCCCTTGTCTCCACCCTCAGCAATACAGCTGGATATATAAGTGACATGAGTGTGTATAACTGTAAAGGACATCAGTGAATATCAACAAAAAAACCTTCATGCAAAGAAACTTCTCAAGGTAAGGGAACTTTTTATGCATTTTTTAAGGATGTCACAAGTATAATTAAAAAAAAAAAAGATGTTATTCTCATATAATTTGATCAAACTAAAAATCAGTTTCATAATCTTAGATCAAATGTGTGTTTATTACGGGGGTTTTCAAATTAAGGTCTGAGGTTTCACCTTGAGATATATCCTTGAGATAACATTTGTGACGTATTACTGAGTATTACTTATTTGTGACCCTGGACCACAAAACCAGTCATAAGTTGCACAGGTATATTTGTAGCAATAACTAAAAATATATTGTATGGGTCAAAATGATCCATTTTCTTTTATGCCAAAAATCATTAGGATATTAAGTAAAGATCATGTTCCGTGAAGATATATTGTAAATTTCCTACCGTAAATATATCAAAACATTTTTGATTAATAATATGCATTGCTAAGAACTTCATTTGGACAAATTTAAAGGCAATTTTCTCAATATTTAGATTTTTTTGCACCCTCAGATTCCAGATTTTCAAATAGTTGTATCTTGGCCAAATATTGTCCTATCCTAACAAACCGTACAATAATGTAAAGCTTATTTATTTTTGAAAAATTGACCCTTATGACTGGTTTTGTGGTCCAGGGTCCCATTTGGTATTACTTTGGATCAGGTCAGGTTTTCTGATTTATTAACTAACTAACTAACTAAATACTCATTTTAATAAAATTAAATAATAATAATTTAAACATAAGCGAGAAAAAACTAATCCATAATGGAGAACACAGTTTTATATAGTGTTTTTGGTAACACTTTCTATGAAGCCCATATTTATAATAAATTATAAGTGTATTCTTAAGGCATTATAATGAATGCATAACACATTATAAAAAAACCTTATAATATGTTATATTGTCTTATAAATAATCATAACAACAATTATAATACAGTATAATGCTTACGCAATTCTGGGTATAACTTAAGATTATGATTATTTATAACACAATGAACACCATATTAAATCTTTTACATTTATAATGGACTATACATCTTGACATTATTTCAGATCTGCATAGTATCTTACAGCAGTACATCTTGTAAGTGGTTACGTGTGGAGTGTTATTTGAGTGTTCCCTGCAAGGCTGATATTAATTTTGATGTGAGCTAGTTAATAATTTCAACTGAAAAAAAAAAATGCAATGTTTATATGTTACGTTACATTTTATTTTGATGGTCCCCTTAGTCTACTGACTATAAGCAACTTTGCAACTACATGTCAACTAACTCTCATCAGAGTATTAGTAGGCTTAGGTTAGGGTAGGTAGAATGTTGACGTACTTGCAAAGTTATTTATTGTCAGTTTTTCTGTTGAGGAACCATCAAAATAAGGTGTTAGCATATATTTAGCATACATACTCCAATGACTGCTAGTTAACGTAGTTGCAGAGTTACTTATCAACAGCTGTCTAAAGTGTACCATCAAAATAATCAAACTGATATTAAAATAAAAATAGTTCAAAAGCAAATGTGTCATATTACACATTCATCTGATCTGATATCTGATCTTATTGCTGTTTGAGAGAAAAAAAATTATTACTATTATTATTACTATACTTATAAATGGTCATTGATGGCTTTAAAGGAACACTCCGCTTTTTTTGAAAATAGGCTCATTTTTCAACTCCCCAAGAGTTAAACAGTTGAGTTTTACCGTTTTCGAATCCATTCAGCCGATCTCCGGGTCTGGCGGGAGCACTTTTAGGATAGCTTAGCACAGATCATTGAAACTGATTAGACCGTTAGCATCTCGTTTCGATATTTTTCCTATTGAAAACTTGACTTTTCTGTAGTTACATCGTGTACTAAGACTGACGGAAAATGAAAAGTAGTGATTTTCTAGGCCGATATGGCTAGGAACTATACTCTCATTCCAGCGTAATAATCAAGGAACTTTGCTGCCGTACCATGGGTGCAGCAGGCGCAATGATATTACGCAGCGCCTGAAAGTAGTCCCCAGCTAGGTAACTAGTTATGATCATTTTCATTTGGCATTTTCTCTTAAAGTCAGAGGTGATTGGGGCTCCCAAGTTTGACCCCTAATGTCGTCAAGACATAACTCGTAGTGACTGACAGATAGGGAAAGGCAGATAACAAAGAACAACACAATAGAAAACTAATCAAGTAAAATGTATCCTGAAAAAAAAAAATGTTTTAAGAGAAGTTTTAAAAATATCTAATGAGTTTGCATCCCTAATGTCAGCTGGGAGAGAATTCCACAGTTTTGTGAGCGTAAGATGAGAAGGCCCTGTCACCCCTGGAATGAAGCAGTTTTTTGGGAACAGCTAAGAGACCACACAGAGAAGATCGCAAATTGCGAGTTGGCGTGTAAGGTGTTAAAAGATCAGCCAGATACTGCTGAATAAATGACTAGATGAGATGAAACACACACATTTATGACAAGACACAAAAATGAAAGTGTTGTTCTCGTCATTTTATTCAGACTGTTTAGATTCTAAATTACATTGAAAGCACATTTGGTGAAGAGGGACTTCAGCCAGTAAGGCTTGTCAAATCATTATATTTTCGGTAAAACTTTTTGTTCTAACAGACACTCGACACAAAGGCTGGTGTGTAAAAATATTACTTTATATTTTCATTTAACAGCAAAAGTGCATCTCTCAATATTTAAATAAATATAGTATTTATTTACATACTTACATGAGCTGTTTTGTTGCAAACAGACTGGAGAGTGACAGTGAAGATCTTCTGTGGGAACACATTCAGTCCAGCGATAACCATGAGTCTCGGGTGAGTTGAAATTTATATACTTTCTACAGGATGAAAATCCATGGCTAGGTGTGCACAGTGCACTACTCGATTTTAATGCACGACATGGTGGCAGTAACCACATGACACACACCTCCATGCATTAAAATTGAGTAGTACACACTAGCAAGGGAAGACTGCATTTATTTGAATGAATTACTACATTTATTTGAATGAATTACTACATTTATTTGAATGAATTATTGAGAGAGAAAAAGAGAGAGCGAGAGAGAGAGAGAGCATGTGCTCAGCGTCTGTCTACTAATAGTCAATCAGTTTAAATGTAGGGAGTTAAAGCCTTGTTGCTGAGAAATATAATCAGGGGCGCTGTAATGGGGGGGAAGGTTAGGACCTGACGAGGGAGTGGGGGCCCAGAAAGCAATCGCAGGGGGCCCGAATCAATATGCTGTTCAGAGGGCCCAGAAACCATAGCAGCACCCCTGAATATAATGTAGCCAGTGTCAGTCCATAGGGTTGTGCAGCCCTAGGCAAGATAATGAAAATGAGCCCCACTAGTGTAAAAACTGTCATAGCAATTTGACGAGTGGAAATAGCACATAAAATGACAATTTCAATATTTAAGCCTAAATGTTTTGTGTAACGTATTCAACATATGTAAAAAATAAATAAATAAATAAAATTTTAACATTTGAAAAAATAGCAATGCAGGTAAGCTTGAAAAATGAAAGTAAAAATATATACATGAAACAAATTAAAATACAAATAAACTATACACAAAAATTTAATAAAATAAACAGAGAATAAACATACACTTATGCATAAAGGATTAGAAATGCAGGCTATTCTGATTGAAATAGAAATAGATCTGGCGAACACTCCATTGCGTATTTGTGTTCGTGCTCTGTGGAGCGCCAAAGGTTTCTATTTGCAACGTGTTTTTGCACCGTTGAGCAAAGTAGCCCATCAGACATATCTGTTGATTTCTTGAATGCAGTGACCAATCAGAAGTGTTTAAGTTAGAATCCACACTCACTATCATTCTTTTATTTCAAAGGAATTAAAAGTATCATAGATGTGTAACATGACTTCATGACGTTATGAGAGACTATTCTGAGAGGCAATATACAGTGAATTCCAAAATCTGCACACAAAATCTGAACCGTAACAAGAAAGGTTTTCAGATAAACTTTTTCTTTATTTGCCAAAAATGATAAAGAACGCCAAGCTTGTTGTGCTGGTTTATAGGGCTGCACAATTTGACCAAAAATATTGTTTTTTATATCAATATAATTACTAATAATTCTGATGTTGTTAATACTAAATAAAAACATTAAACAAAATAATTATTCATAATTATTATCAACATATTTTACAGAAAACTGCAGCGAGAACTTAACCCTTGTGCGACTTTTTGGACAGTTTTGTTTTTTTGTTCATTTTGCCTGTGTTATTGGCATCTGCATAAATTTTGGCATAGGTGTGTATTTTTATTGGAATTTTACTATTTCAGCACCATTTACTTTAATAAATCTGTTTTGCACTAGGTACAAAAAATACTTCCTCTCAGGACCTTTTGGAAAAAAATGTCCCCATTGAAACCCATTAAAACTGCAATTTTTAATCACAGTGCCGTTTAACTGTAAAATGATGCAATTTTTTTTAATAGGCTTTCATTCTGTTGGCAAGGCTTCAAAATTTTATTTTTTGAGCATCTTTTACCAGATGGTGCCATTTTTTCAGGTTTGGTCTATAAAGGGTCTATTAAGCAAATACTCACATTATTCCTGTTTTCTGCATATTATAGAGCCAATTGGATAAATAATGCAGCTATAATTGGGTGGGTGTGTTGGTATGGATGTCGGAGTGTGGTTTGTGTGTAATAAAAAAAAAAATTGTGTGCACTTTGGTGTTATTGTAATATTTGATAGAGAAAAACTCTACTGCAAATCACAAATCCAACCACTGTGTGCATCAGTGGAGTTCTGCTGGCATCTAATGGGGAAAATGTGGTACTGCGCTCAAACAATATTTTACTGAAAGCTCATTTTTTGAGATATCAACCTCAAATTTGGAACACAACTTGTTTAGGTTAATGGCTTTGATTTTCTAGAAGTTCAACATATTTCATAAAAAATATATATATTATATAAAATATTGTTCATAAATCATTTTCATAAACTTAAACCTGTATAACTTTTTTTTTGGTTTCACTTATTAAACTTTTTTTTTACTTCAGCAATAATCTGCCATGGGTCTTCTTTAAAATGAGACCAAACTTAAGTCTGTGCTCCCAAGCTTCAAATTTTCATGACCGTTTTTTGACATGGACATTTTTGTCCACTATGGACTGTGTAACTTTTTTTTTTTTATTGATGCACAAGGGTTAACATACAGGAGGCCTATAACTATAATTGTTTAGAAAGGTCTAAGGATTTATTATAAATTATGATGATTAAAAATCTTTAACAGTAATTTCTTAATTATTGTCAGGAAATCTTATGGATTCACTGAGAGAGAAAAAAAAAAAACTGTACACTGGAGAAAAACTTAGCAAGAAGTATAATTTTTCCTATTTTTACCCAAAATAAGGTGTTGTGAGCATTAGTGAGTGCACACATATAATGCAGTGTTTCATTCATACTGGTAGCCAGAGGGCACCCTCACACAGTAAATCCATAAGTGAAACTCGCAGAAGTCAAAAATCATATGACGTTCAAGGAAATCCCTAATATGAACAAAGGCATACACTATCACTGTAACAATAAAATGCATATAAAAGATACTTTTTAACTGATGAAACATGAAGACAATAAACGTATGATTGAGACCAAATGTTTTATCTCTGTTCTTCAAGCCATTTACATTTACATTTACATTTAGTCATTTAGCAGACGCTTTTATCCAAAGCGATTTACAATTGGGGAATACATAAAGCGATTCGTCTAGAAGAGGCAATCAGACAGAGGAAGTGCTTGTAACAACAAGTCTCAGGCATTGTTCAAATAAGTACAAGCTAGAAAGGAAAGGAATAAATAAAGAGAAAGAATTTTTTTTTTTTTTTTTTTTTAGGATGAAGTCAAGTAGTGCTGAAAGAGATGAGTTTTCAGTTGTTGCTTAAAGATTGGTAGGGATCCAGCATTCCGGATAGGGGTGGGAAGATCATTCCACCAGCCAGGAATGGTGAATGAGAATGTTCTGGAGAGTGATTTTGAGCCTTTCTGTGATGGTACCACGAGGCGTCGCTCACTAGCAGATCTCAGACTTCTGGAGGGGGTGTAGATTCGTAATATTGAGTGGAAGTAGGCGGGTGCTGAGCCTGTGGTTGTTCTATATGCAAGCATCAGTGTCTTGAACTTGATCCGAGCTGCAACTGGTAGCCAGTGCAAGGAGATAAAGAGAGGTGTAACATGGGCTCTTTTGGGCTCATTGAAGACCAGACGTGCCGCTGCATTCTGAATCATTTGTAGAGGTTTGATTGTGTTTGATGGAAGTCCAGCCAGAAGAGCATTGCAGTAGTCCAGCCTAGAAATGACAAGGGCCTGGACAAGAAGTTGTGCACCATGCTCTGTCAGAAAGGGCCTGATCTTTCTGATGTTGTGTAGTGCAAACCTGCAAGATCGAGCGGTCTTTGCAATGTGCTCTTTGAAGGTCAATTGGTCATCAAAGATTACACCGAGATTTCTGACCGAAGTTGATGGGGCAATTGTTGATGAACCTAACTGAATCGTGAAGTCATGCTGTAGGGTTGGAGTAGCAGGGAAGACAAGAAGCTCAGTCTTTGCCAGGTTGAGCTGTAGGTGATGTTCTTTCATCCATGCCGAGATGTCCGCCAGGCAGCCTGAGATCCGTGCAGCTACTGTTGGATCATCTGGTTGAAAAGAGAGATAGAGCTGTGTGTCATCAGCGTAGCAATGGTAGGAGAAGCCATGTGCCTGTATGATGGGACCCAGTGATGTCGTGTATGTGGAGAAGAGGAGGGGTCCAAGAACCGATCCCTGAGGAACCCCAGTGACCAGTTGATGTGCTTTGGATACCTCACCTCCCCAGGCCACCCTGAAAGACCTGCCAGTGAGATAGGATTCAAACCAGCAAAGTGGAATCCCAGTGATGCCCAGAGATGAGAGGGTAGACAGGAGGATCTGATGATTAACAGTGTCAAACGCAGCAGATAGATCCAGCAGAATGAGGACTGATGATTTGGAGTATGCTTTTGCAATTCGCAGGGCTTCAGTGACTGAGAGTAGCGCCGTCTCAGTTGAATGGCCACTCCTGAAACCTGACTGTTTAGCATCCAGTTTGTTGTTCTGTGAAAGAAACAACGAGACCTGGTTGAAGACAACTCGTTCGAGTGTTTTCGCTATGAATGGAAGGAGAGAGACTGGTCTGTAGTTTTCAGTAAGAGAAGTGTTTAATGTAGGTTTCTTGAGCAGTGGGGTTACCCGAGCCTGCTTGAACGCAGTGGGGAAAATGCCTGTGAGGAGAGATGTGTTGATGATGTGTGTGAGTGCTGGTAAGAGTGTGGGAGAGATTGCTTGGAGAAGGTGTGATGGGATTGGGTCTAGAGGACATGTTGTAGGATGGCTGGAGAGGAGAAGTTTGGATATCTCTGCCTCAGTGAGTGGACAGAAGGAGAAGATGGGAGTTTTAGCAGTGGATGTGGTTGGTTGGAGGTCGTGTGTGTGTGGAGGAGAGAACTGACTACTGATTGTTCTAGTTTTGCCTGTAAAAAAAGTGGCAAAGTCATCAGCTGTTATAGAAGTGGTGGGAGGTGGTGGAGGGGGACAGAGGAGAGAATTAAATGTTCTGAAGAGGTTACGCATGTCTGGAGCGCTGTTGATCTTGTCGTGGAAATGTGAGGATTTGGCAGTGTGGACTTCAGCAGAGAAAGATGAGAGCAAGGACTGATACCTACTCAGGTCCGACGGATCGTTTGATTTGTGCCATTTTCTCTCTGCCGCTCTGAGTTTGGTCCGATGTTCACGAAGAACCTCGGATAACCAGGGGTTAGAAGGGGCAACCCGTGCTGGGCTGGAGGAGAGAGGACAGATGTCGTCAAGACAAGAGGTTAAGGTCTGGCATAGAGTGTCAGTAGCTGCATTCACATCCAGAGATGAGAAATGGGTAGGTGAGGGAAGAGAGGAGGAAACTACAGAGGACAGATGTGAGGGAGAAAGGGAGCGTAGGTTTCGTCTAAAAGTAACCGGTAAGGGGGTTGATGGCACATGGGTATCAAAAAGTAATGTAAAAGAAATGAAGAAATGGTCAGAGATATGTAGTGGTTGCACCAGAATGTTATCTGCAGTGCAATTGTGTGTGTAAATTAAATCTAGTTGGTTGCCTGATTTGTGCGTGCTAGAAGTGGTAAGGCGTTTGAGATCAAATGAAGCTAGGAGTGAATGGAAGTCTGTAGCATAAGGCTTGTCTAGATGAATGTTGAAATCGCCAAAGACTAAGAGTGGAGTGCCAACCTCCATGAAAGAGGACAGCAGCCCGTCCAGCTCCTCTAGGAAGGTGGCTAGAATTTGGCCAGGGGGACGGTAAATTACCACAATCTGGAGTTTTATAGGAGCTGTTACAGTAATCGCATGACATTCAAATGAGTTGTAATTGCATAGGGGAGAGTGGGTTGAGTATGTCCAATTCTTTGAAATGAGCAGCCCAGTACCCCCACCCCGGCCAACTTGACGTGGGGTGTGAGAGAAAGAGAAATTGTTAGAGAGAGCAGCTGGGGTTGCTGAGTCTTCTGGACGAATCCAGGTCTCAGTCAAGCCAAGATGCCTGAGTGTGGATTGTAAAGAAAAAGCATAAATGAAGTCAGCTTTGTTGACCGCTGTCTGACACTTCCAGAGACCCACAGAGAAAGAAAGAGGTGCGGTAGAAGATGTAGAGATAGGGCGCAGGTTAGCAGGATTACGTTGCCGTCTGCGTGTGATGTTAGAGCGTGGTTGAGCGATAACCGGAATGGTTTGGAAACACATGATGAGGTGGGAAAGGAAGAGGGACAGGAAAAGGAGAGTGTGTGAGGGAAGATAGAAATGATACTTAAGTTCGTTGCTCGGTTAAAGTCGCGCAGGAAAAAGTCGTTCGTCTTTACACTGGTCGGTCTTCACACGAGGAGGCTGAACACGACGCTTCCGCAGACGCTTCCGCGTCAGCGCACAGATATCAAATAAATACACAGTTTAACAGACTAGAGTGAAAACAGCTGTGGCCGGCTTCTGATTAGCCCAGCCAATAGCCCAACGGAGTGCTAATAGCTCAAGACGAAACTAACACTTAGCGCAAGGAGCAAATGCAAATGACACAGGCTCCTTCTTAGCCGAGGCGCAAATTATTATAATTACCAGTAAGTGCAATCAAAAATATCAACCTCAACGAAAAAGCAGAATAGAAATAGGTAGGAAACGAAGTATTCCTTCCTAGCAGCAAGTAAATAATTTAAACAACAGATCTATCCAACAAGTATTACAACAACACTTACGCGCTGCCGTCCGTCTCTTCTGGTGACTAATCGGCTTCTCCCGATTAGTCACCAGAAGACAACACCAGCCATGTCTGGTGTTGTTATATAAATAAAGTATATTTATAATGAAATGCTAATCGACAGCCTTCATCACTCTCGAGTGATGTTATGAAATGAATTTGGGGCAAACATGTCATTAAATGACAACAGGTTTGTAGACAGGCTCAAATCCATTCATGCGTGCTACTGTGGCAAATTTATCCATCGTACAGACTGATGTTTTCATAGCAGGTTTGACATATATTTTGCACTGTACAGCCCTGGTGTGTTCTACTTGAAATGCCGCTGTGCAGATTGATTGATGCATGACATCAAAGTGTAGCAAGAGTGATTGCAGAGCTGTCTGCTCTCTAGATCTCTCATGGTACTTTGATATCAAACACTGGTCAATCTGTGTAGCGCCGCTTCAAGTAGAACACACCTAGAAATTCAGCTGACAACCTCACAGCCGTGGTGTCCTCCCCATAAGCTGGGGCCCTAGGCGACTGCCTGTACCTCCTGCTGGACAAGCTGGCACTAAATGTGGCAATTCACTAGCTATTTTTATTTATTAATTAGAGAGAGAGCA
Organism: Spinibarbus caldwelli; assembly: GCA_039654775.1. Classification (NCBI taxonomy): domain Eukaryota; kingdom Metazoa; phylum Chordata; class Actinopteri; order Cypriniformes; family Cyprinidae; genus Spinibarbus; species Spinibarbus caldwelli. The sequence continues at coordinate 28,041,435 of CM077228.1, read as the reverse complement.
GTGCAGTGTTGAGCAGAAGTGTATATGCTCCTGAATGTGTGCATACACAGCGCGACAGAATTGAGTAGGCAGGCTTTACAGAACTTGATATAATTAGACAGACTGTGGTATAAACACTTTTTAAAAATAATTTAAAAATTAATTATCTCTCAACCATCTGAAGGTGAAACTACACCTCTTTTGTCCATGTTCTGCTCCAGTTCGCAGATAGTCTGATGTAATTTTCGTTATCAGCACAGGCCACTGATGTCCATACACATCATCCATGTGCAGCCCAATTTTTGTGTCCTTGCAGATTTGTGTTCTCTCTGTCTAAAGCTCATGGTAAAAAGAGAATTATTTGGCTGGTTTATGTGCTTAACTGTGTGTGAAATGGAGCTGAACGTGGAAAATTAACTACATCTGAGACAAAATTTACACAAGTTTTCACATAGACTAATCATTCACATCAAAACCAGGGGGCTTAACTGCTAGAAAAAAACTGGCATCCATACCATTTTTAAAAGTAACATGGATGCTTAAAAACATATCAATTTGGATTGTGTTCCTAAATTACATTTTGAAAATCTATGTAGAAAAATGTCTGTATACTGACTGCAACTAATAGTCTTAAATTCTTGCTACATGAATATTCTGAGAAACATTGCCTCCATATTTTACAGACTTTCACCCAGCAAACTGATTTTAATTCATCAAGGTCCTCCAAAACGATTTCGTCTAGACACAAAGAGAAGAGTGCTTGATGAAAGTGGGAAAGTCAGAAAATGGACTTATGGGAAAAAAGACACCAGTAAACCAAACAAAATAGTTCTGCTGGTGGGAGAGACTGGAGCTGGCAAGACCACTCTCATCAACACCATGGTCAACTACTTACTGGGAGTAAAGTTTGAGGAAAAAATATGGTATGAAATCACAGAAGAAGAAGCCAGAGATCAATCAGAATCACAAACCTCTGAAATCACCATGTATGAGGTCTGTCCTGAAGAGAGTACCATATCTCTTACCATCATTGATACTCCAGGCTACGGAGACACTAGAGGACTGGAAAAAGATCTGGATGTTGCTGCGAATTTAGCCACTCTGTTTCAGAGCAGTGCTGGAGTTCGTGAAGTTGATGCCGTGTGTTTTGTGATTCAAGCATCTAAGAATCGTCTCTCAGACAGACAGCATTACATTATCAGTTCAATTCTGTCATTGTTTGGAAAAGACATTGTGAACAACATTGTGTTTTTAATCACACACTCTGATGGTCATGGCACCCAAAAACGTCCTCAGTGCCATCAATAAAGTTAAAATCCCCTGCAAAAGAGACAAAAGTGGCCAACCTGTTTATTTCTTATTCAACAATCGGCAGGCTGAAGCCCAAAACAATGAAAGCCGTTACCTTCGTGCTCAAAGAGATGCTTGGGAAAGCTGCATGGCAGAGATGAAGCTATTTCTTCAGTCTCTGGATGAAAAGAACAGAAGAAGTTTAGAGTTGACTTCAGATGTCCTCATTGAGCGCATTCATTTAGAAGCATTAATCTGCAACTTACAGCTGCGAGTTGAAGAGAAAGAGTCCAAGAAATCTGAAAAAATTCAGATTCAGGAGGCAATGAAACAAAACAAGGAAAAGATTGACAGGCGTACAAACTTTAGCATTAGAGTCAAAAAGACAATCAAAGTGAAGGTGGCCATTGAAAGTGCTTCATGGAAGAACAGGAAGGCGATGACCTGCACCGTCTGTGAGGAAAACTGCCATGAGTTTGACTGCTGGTTTGTTTCTGATCCCAGCAAATGTGAAGTCATGAAGAAAGGCTACTGCACTGTGTGCACAGGGAAGTGTCATCACAGCAAACACGTCAAAGAAAACAAGAAATATGTCATCAGCACCTCGAATGTTGTGATTCAATCAGATGAATTAAAAAAGGGATATGAAAATGCTAAAACCAAGAGGTTTTCTGTTGTAATGGATGATCTTGACAAAGATCTGCAGGAGCTTGAGGATCAAAAGTCAATTCTTCTGTTCAATGCTTACAAGACCATCAAGAATCTGTCTCAGATTGCATTAAAGCCAGACTCTGCCTTCACTCTTCAGCATCTCGACTTCTTCATCCCCAGATTGAAGGAGGCTGGAAAAGAAAACTGGGTCCGAGAGCTTGAAGAAATGATGAGAAACGCTAAAGATGAGGAAGCAAATAAAGATGCTCTGAGTTACCTTAAAGCTGGCCTGGCAAAACTTTTCCTCGGTGGGAACAAAGGCGGAGAAGACAAGAGATGAATCAATGAAAATAAATAAGACATGATGAGAAAGTAATGCAGGTGACATTCTGTACATCTGAAAATGAGAAATTTCATTTAATCATAGTATCAAGTTGTTTTAGTGTTTATTTAAAAGGCAAGCCACTCCAGTCCAATCTGTTAATTTATGAACTGTTATAATAAATTAATATCAGTAAATTTGGGGTGTACTAGATGGTAGCTGTAACAAAAAAATTTTTTTTGCATCTGTGGATGTTAATGTAATCTTGAACTCTATATTTTATCTACACCAGTTGATGTCTTTTATTATTTTTATTTTTTGTCTTTATTATTTCCATTAGATTATCTTTCTCTACATTAAAATTCTTGTTTAATAAATTAAAATACAATAAATATAAAAATATATGACATTTTTAACTTTCTTTTTTTTCTTGAGCAAACTACAGTAGAAGACCTCTTTATCTTCAGGTTAGTGACAAATAATTAGTGAAAAGGATACAAAAAACAAACAAACAAACAAACAAACAAAAAAAAAACTGACAACTGACTCACTGTTTGCAAAAAAGGAGGTTGTTCAATCTGGTTTGAAGCATCACTGTCAGAACGTTCAGCAGTGATGCTGACAGTGATGTCAAAAGTCTCAAATGCCTGGATCTATTGTGTTCGTATGTGATTCAGATGTATTATACACTTGACCAGAAGGGGGAGTCCTTATCATTGTACATTTTTTGTTTTTTTGTAATGAATGAATGATACTTTATTGTCATTGTATGCACTCAGTTGTACAGAACAACGAAATATTGTTAGCAGCTTTTTAAGACACCAGTAGAGAACAATAAGTAATAAATAAATAGATAAAAGAAACAAACACTATAAAGTCAAGTCACCTTTATTTATATATCTGTATACAATGCAGATTGTCAAAGGAAAATAGTTTGTCAATAATGCAAGAGGACAATAACAAATAGTTAATTTTTCAGTTAAACTCAGTTCATTGATGATTCACTGATGTCATCATCCAGTTCAGCTCTCGTCCAATAGTGTCTGTGCAATCAGTCAAGTGTAGCCAACTAAGCATGGCTACGGTGACCTCGGAATAAGAAAGAAACAGACTAATATTACATAGTAAAATCAGCCGTGTAATATTTGCAGTGTTAAAAGTTATATATTCCCAAAGAGTTGAATTAACAATCTACAGTGTTAAACAGTACTCATGTTCAGTGTTGTTACATGGTGTAATTTTTATGTAATTTCACTTTTACACTGAAAGTGTAAAAACCCCCGCCGAATTATCTGACTCCGCCCCTCAAGAACTGCTGCGACGCCATTTTATCTTCATGCGACCGACGGTAAGTTGGGATTGCTTTTCTCTTTATAAAATTACACGGGAGAAATATTTTTGGTTGATAATTTTACTCAAAATATGATTGGTGGTGAACACATTTAGAAATTATTAACTGCGTGTGTTTGTCAGCTTTAAAGTGTTAAGTTCGTGAGGTGCAGAGATTCAACGTTAGCCTACAGAAGAGTGAAAGTTTCTAATGCCGGTTCGATTTCTTGAAATAAGGTGATTTTACGGGTAAGATATTTTTTGGAATGTGCTTACAATTTATGTTATATATACTTTTAGCTTCTTTCATTTTGGTTCGTTGACAGATCCTCTCGCCTCCTTTCCTGCCGAGGCCTGGTTGAAGCAGCCGCGTTTGGGCTGTTTTCTACTCAGAGGAGAGAATTCATCAAACGGTAAATTTATATTTGATTTTGAAAGCATTGAGTGTGGCATTACGCTGTTTCTATGCTTTGAAATGGTAATAGTGGTACTGTTAAACATTAACGCGCTAACAATTTGGTTTTTGTGACGCATAACACTGTGTTGAAGTGTCGTGTCGCGCCCGCTGCAAACGAGCAATGCAGTCTTTCTGTAGACGGAGCTGTGTAACGTGGAACATTTACCAATCATTTAACTGACGCTATCTAATGCAAAATTATAGCGCGTTTAAAAACTTCATTCACCCTAGGCTTAAGTGTGAATTGCATAATCTGTACGATGCTTGTTCTCAGCGCTGAATATCATGTCTGTCATGTAATATCTGCGTCAAGACAAACGCGATACCATCAAGTTTTTCAGATTTACAAATCTAAGTTTTAATGGAGAAAGATATGTCTGAATCTATCTGTATTTTCTTTTCACATTATAAATAATAAATTAATAGTAAGAAATTCTAAACGTGTGTTAATTTATTCTAATGTAGTACACTGCTCATTTTAAGATGCCTTATTACTCATGTTACTCATTAAAATTATATAAATGTATTTAATAATCAGATTAAATAAATACTTAAATTGTTTCAGGCCTCCATGTGAATATTGCACAAGATTTTGTGTCTTAACTTTAACAGTCGTTTAATTGACCCTAGAATGAAGGATGTAAATAAAAATAAGTTTATAATTTGACACACGTATTATAGACAGCTCTCAGCATACTCAAAATAAGGGGTAATCACAATTATTTTACTATATTTAGAGTAAATTAAATTACTGAAATGTGTTTTTTTGTGTGTGTTTTTTTTATATATCCTTTTTCAATAGAATTGGCCCAGACTTCTGCAGTGTCAAGTGAAGGAAGCTCCTCTCATAAGATTGCAAACTGAGAGTCTGATGACACTGAGTGTGAGTGATGGAGTGAGCAGAATGCTGAAGATGAAGCCAGAATCGTGAGTCTGTCTCATTTGTTATTCTGTGTGCAGTAAAAAATTTAAAACACAAATTAATATGAAAAATTAAAGTTTAACTGGGCGGCCACACAATATCTGCTTATGTTCACACCTGGAATTTACTAATTATTAACTTAAGATATCAAAATGCAAAAAGATAAATGGTTAGTTGACCCAAAAATGAAAAATTGTCATAATTTCTCACTCTCTGTCATTCTAAACCTGCAATACTTGGATTCATTTTCAAAACACAAATGAAGATATTTTAAATGAAACCTGAGAGATTTCTGTGCTTCCATCGACAGTCTACACCAGGGTTCCTCAAATCTTACCCTGGAGGTCCAATCCACTGCAGAGTTTCCCTCCAACCCTGATCAAACTCACCTGTCTGTGATTTTCTAATGATCCTGAAGACACTGATTAGCATGTTCAGGTGTGTTTGATTAGGGTTACAGCTAAACTCTGCAGGAAAGTGGATCTCGAGGTCCAGATTTGAGGAGCCCTGGTCTACACAACTACCACTTTAATGCTTCAAAAAGTTCATAAAGAGATCATAAAAGTAATCCAAATGAATCGAGCGGTTTAGTCCAAATTTTCTGAAGAGACTCGATCACTTTATACAATGAACAGATTTATTTTTTTCCCCCACATTTAAACATTGATCAGGGAACATAAACAGAAAATTTGTACTAAACCACATGATACGTATGGATTACTTCTCTTTTATGGATTAGATCTCTATGGCCTGGGGATTATGGATTAGATCGCTATACATTTCACAAACGGGGCTTAGTTTAAACCAGGACTAAGCCTTAGTTAAATTAAGGTATTTAAGCAACTTTTACAAAAATGCCTTAGAAGAAAACATTACAGGTCTGCATCCTGACACAGAACAATGACACTGACATATTTTAAGATATGTCAAAGCAAGATAATTTCAGTTGAGACAGCTCAAACATGCATTTTAGTCTGGGACTTGCTTAAGCCTGGTCTGTGAATAATCAGCAGTCTTCCCCATGATTGTGTAGCCTAGTGAACCAAACTGAGAGACCATTTTGAAGGCTCAGGAAACCTTTGCAGGTGTTTTGAGTTGATTAGCTGATTGGCATGTCACCATATTCTAATTTGTTGAGATAGTGAATTGGTGGGTTTTTGTTAAATGTGAGCCAAAATCATCACAATTAAAAGAACCAAAGACTTAAACTATTTCAGTCTGTGTGCATTGAATTTATTTAATACACGAGTTTTACAATTTGAGTTGAATTACTGAAATAAATGAACTTTTCCACGACATTCAAATTTGAGATGCACCTGTATATTCTGTGTTCATGCATTTTTTGCTGAAGTCATCATATGTTATTTAGAATGGGACCGCAATATTACATCAATTGGTCTCCTACTTCATTTGATTCCACCATCACCACAAGGCTGCAAGGGACCTGAAAAAACATATTCAAAAAGGTACATTTCTGTCACTACCTATTGGCTGCCTCAAAATATTGTCAGATGTGTTGTATATGAAAGACTATTATAAATAAAATCAGTTGGAGAGCTGACCTTGATTGTTATTTTTGTCTTTAATCTGCAGGCACTAACAAGAACACCTTGATTGCATAGAAGAGACCACACAGTCATACCTGCTCACTGATGGGACAACGAGGAACAGCATTCATGGATGCTACACAACTGTCAACAAGTATCTTCCTGCAATCTTGTTCAAATCTACATGTCATATTTGTTAATGTCTAGATAAATTTGATGATTTTGTGTTTTATTAACTATTTTATGTTTCTGTGCAACACTTAATGAATGTGACTAATTAACCTCTACACATCTGGTATATGCTTTAAAGTTGCCACTTTGCCCATTTGTTAAATAAACGTTGAAATGTATACATCTGTCTGAAGACTCTTGATTTTATGTCTAATCTTGTACATTGACACCATACAATAGCTTTTTTATTTTTGCACTGAGAAGAATACTTTATTAATAACACTTAAAACAACACCAGGGGTGTTAAATACCCCATAGAGTAAAATTTGAACAATAATAGCAAGTGTAACATTATGCTCGGAGTGTATTTTTTTTCTACACTGTAAGGTGCTATATTAACACTAAAAATTCAACACTACAAATGGTGTACTTTTAACACTAGATAGATTGGGACCATATATGATCTTTAGTAGTGTTAAAATTGACACTTTAAGTGTTAAACTGACACTACGTTTTTTACTGTGTAGCGTAGATGCCATTCTTCTTACGATGTAACAAGTACATCAGGTGTTTTGGGAAGTGTTCCCGGTTCCGGTTGACCTAATTAACCAAACATTGGTTGTAATTGGTTTTGTGAGGTACTGACTTAAGGTGTGTCAAAAGGTATACAGTAAAACAAAAGTAATATATAAAACTGATCACATTTAAAAAAATATATATATATATATTACATAAAATCAAACAATGCAAGGTTTTCCTTATTTATTAAAGTCAAAGTAGGAGAGAAGTGAAATTCAAATAAGGTCGATGGGACAAATAAGTTTGTAGAAATATTTATTAGGCTACATATTAATTTTAATTTTTTCAGGAAGGAAAGTCAAAACAGCTTGCGTGTGCTGTCACACAGTGTTCAAACAAAAACATTACACTCTCATTATTGTATCTGGTAGGGTTTGGTGGAAAAACAAAGCAAAATGTAATATATTAAATAAATTCTTACCATGGCCGTTCGTTGGTCTGGACGGCGCGCGTTCATGTGACTCGTCGCAGACTCAGTTCACTCGGACTTATCCAGAAAAACACATAAGTTGTAAGGAAGATATGAATAGTGAAATACAGTCCATGTCTTCTTTTCTCCGAGGAGAATGCGTTGTGTTCGTATAGCTAAGTAAAATCTGTCAACTGTCGTCAAATAAAGGGAAATCTCTGTAAAGAAATTAAGTTAAATTACAAGGATTATATTTTGTCACATTTTTTTTTAGTAATCTTTTATTACTTACCTCTAAAAACACTTTGTCGTAGCCTCATCTCCGTCCGTTTCGCATTTCCGTGCTTTGATTTGATTGGATGTCGGCAGCCAGCTTTAAGCTGCATTTCTGCCACCTAATGGACTAGATTGTGGCACATGAAAAAAAAAAACGATCAATTAACCGGTTTTCTTAGGTAATTCATTAAATGTATGTAAATTCCACAATGGTTTAAATCTAATAATTATATTGAGTATATAAATCATAATTATAATTTAAATGTTTAATTATAATTTTAAAGTATTTTGATTTAAAAAATAAAAATGTTTAATTTAATGATATAACTGGATGACCACAAGATTTATAAGGACTCTGACATTCATTTAGTCATTATCAGTCTCTGGCTGAATGTGCTTCTCTAGCTAGGTGAAAACAGGTAATTTCACATTAATTGATTACTGTGTTCCTGTGGTTCAGTGGTACAGCATTGCGTTAGCAGTGCAAAAGGTCTTGGGTTCAATTCCCAGGGAACACACATACTGATAAAAAAAAAAAAATGTATAGCCTGAATGCACTGTAAGTTGCTTTGGATAAAAGCGTCTGCTAAATGCATAAATGTAATTACTAAAAACATTACTGCTGCCGCTAATAACATCCATCTGGTTTATCTGAGTTCTATCTAATGGTCACAGTTCTTTGTTAATCTACACGATCAGCAGACAATTTTATTTATTTATTTATTGGTGCTGCTAGTGGTGACGAGTTCACAAAATTAACATAATTTATTGTTTGATGAGCATGTGCTCACTACATTTCAGGAAAATGTACCTTATATAAGTGTTGAATGAGGGATTGACAGTCTAAGTTTCACCAGTGAAATACTGACTAAAAATCAACATTGATTCAATATTTGTCTTTTCAACACTGAAAGCATTGAATTATCAACATTGACCCAATATTATTTAGCACTGAATTTTCAACCTCAACCAAAATGATGATTCTGATGATTCAACATTTAATCAATGTCACCTTGCTATCTGGAATTATCAACCCTTCTCTCAAGAAGATAAAACAGTGGAAAAAATGGGTACATTAAAATTTTCAATGTCTTTATTTTTTATGTCACATTGTCAATGAAACAACCTAATTTCTGTAGTTTATTTTTGTGATGTAATTAAAAACGAAATGGTAAGTTGTATACGTTATTCATTTTTGTAATGTAATTTATTTGTAAATGAGCCTGAGTACTTTCTGTACATTTTGCATTTTTTCATTGTTCATTTTTTTAATGCAGCTTACAAAACATTCTTCTATACGTTTATTTTTTTTTGTCCTGTAAATAAATTTTTTACACAAAACAAATTGTTGTATACATTACTAAAAGCACTTTTTACAACTATTGCAACATGGCTTAGGTTTAACTTCAGAAAAAGAATATCAATTTTAAGCCCAGCCCTGCCTCCTGGTCTTCTGGGGTCTTCAGAGGTGAATCTCTTGGTGAATGGCCAGCACCTCCTCAGCGACTCGGAGGACAATGTGGTGGACAGTGGAACGAGGCATGTCAAACACTCTGGAGACCACTCTGTATGATGTACCACTGGCCAGACAGAAGAGAAACACCAGAGTCTGGATTGTGGCACCCCATCTGTGTCATCGTTCACTTCTCAGAAGATCCAGCAGCACTGTCAGGGCCTCCCTGCTCAGCCCAAAACCGTGAAAAACCTGTCCAGCGCTGACACATTCAGCTCTATCCTGCAGTACTGGGGTCTGTCTGATTTAGCAAAAGAAGGATAAGAAAAATTGTTTTGAGCTATGACAAAGTAATCAGTAGAAGAAATATTGAGGTACTTTAGTAAACTACTTGTAGTAATACCACATTGAGGGAAAACTAGTCATATTTAAAACCTTATTTGAAGGGATAGTTCACCCAAAATGAAAATGCCAAACCTGGAACAACTTGAGGGCGAGTAAATGATCACAGAATTTTCATTTTTGGGTGAACTATCCTCTAATTAAAAGTGTTATCTTGCATACTCTAATATACTTAAGGTATTGATAGTAAAAGTAAAGGTATAGGCCTACAGTATTGTTCTGAAAAAGAATTTGTCAGGATGGTTTTGCATTAATATTACTGTTGCACTACTGTGTATGTTGCATTTTACTCCTGAATATGGTCAAGGTTGTTAAATTTAAAGTTGCCTACTGTTGGGTACTTTAATCTACAACAATGCATCATGTTGTAAAAGACCATATTTTTGGAGTGTTGCTGTCTTGTGAGAGAGAGAGAAAAAAGAAAACTTAGTATTTCACATTTGTACGAGAATACTTAATGAATGTACTTCCTTACAGTCCACCACTGATTATTTTGAAAATGAAAGTAACAACATTTATTGTCAGAATATTAACAAATTGTTGCTAACTATATCAGAGGCTGTATCTGAAAGACTCAGACCGGCCAAGCACTGTTCAGCTGTGACAGCTGCTACTGAACATTGAGCTGAACAATGCTCTGTTTTTATTTTATTTATATACTTATTTTACAGTTTTATTCTTATGCTTACCTGCCTAAAAAATCTGGGTTGCAAACCTGTCTACATATGATCACCATGGTCAAGACAATAATCTTTAAAATCGCACCTTTGTAAGATATCAGTCAGCGTTTGAACTGCTATGTGTGTATGTGTTGTAGTTTTTCATATGTATCATTACATTATTCAAGTAAGCCCCAAGCCAATACCTGCATTTAAATTTGTAATCCAGCAATTAAGGACGCAGCAAACCAGTGTAACTTACCTGGCCTCGGTCTTGGTTAATCACCGTCTCCTACATTATGACATAAAACATAAAAACAAATATGAGCAATTCTGGCTCCACCTGTCCTGTCAGGATGGCAGCTCTCCTCTCGCATCGTTGCTATGCGACAGGAGCAGCTATCAGGAACATCTGGTGGCTCAATTAGGAAATCCTGCGAAGACAGAGCATCTCATACAATTCGGAGGGTCCTTTGCTCACTTCGGAGGCGTGGACTTCGAAGTGTGTGCACTTAACTTTGGGACACAACTTATATTTACAACTCAACACTCTCATCTACTCAGGAAGACCTGACCATCTCTGGAGTCTTGAAAATAAACACTTGAAGTTACCGTTAATAAGAGTAGCTTTCTTTTCCTTTTAAATCCTTGATGTGGGTAAATATCAAGGCAAAGACAATCCAACAAAAGAACCAAGGCCACAACTTTGTCAGTGATCTAACTATTTGGGGTGAGTAGGATATTACAACTGGCTGATGGTATTCATTCACAAATCTTTCAAGGAATAACTTTTCTTTCAACAACAAAAGATAGTAGATTCACAAAACTCACTAGTGAAGAAGACACATGCCAAATAGAACACGCCACTTCCCAGAAACTCACTGCCAACATAATTGGTGCAGCAATACATGTCTTGCATATTTGTCCACTCAATCACAAGATTGCAGACATGGCACTGTCCACATCCAAAGTACACTGTGAAACATGCAACACATTTTACAAGTCATCATGTATAATACACTACACACTAACAATCAAAACACCAATTTATTAAATCTGTAATTAATGTTCCTCACAATGCAAACAGTAACACAATGGTAGATTCACTTCTTGATTTACCACCTGTAACCATTACACTACATCAGAACAATATTACACACATTGAAACCTTAACCAAACCTCACACCATGCAATTTCACATATCTGACAGTAATTACACCATCCTCACCAACAGACTCCTCCACCACACTCTTCCCATCCAATGAAGATCTAGAAGATTTTATGGTAGAGGGCTTCCCTGAAAACACACCGTCCCCTTCAACATCAACATCTGTAACAACTCCAACTACTCCGACAACAATCCCTCCAACAACATCCACTGCACTATCTTCAGTCATACAACACACAAAAGCCCCTCAGTCTACGAAAATAAGAGATTCCCATCACAAAAATTAATTTAATTTATACATGCATTCATACACTTCTACTCACACATACATAAAAGCATGCATATATACAAGTACATGTGCACATTTATAGAAACACCTATGTACACATAAGTAGTACAAGTGCACATATACATTAATACAAACATCTTCAGACATACATAATGTGCACGTTTTTGTATATACAGTGGGTACGGAAAGTATTCAGACCCCTTAAATTTTTCACTCTTTGTTATATTGCAGCCATTTGCTAAAATCATTTAAGTTTTTTTCCTCATTAATGTACATACAGCACCCCATATTGACAGAAAAACACAGAATTGTTGACATTTTTGCAGATTTATTAAAAAAGAAAAACTGAAATATCACATGGTCCTAAGTATCAAAATCGTTAAATTGACTTTGTTGCAAGGAGGGAATTACAAACAAATACTCATATGTATTGTGCACAAAGTTTTATTAACTAAATCACAAACGTATAACTAAACAAACACACAAATATACATATATATTACATATATATATATATATATATACACACACACACACACACACACACACACACACAAATCACGCATACGTAGTACATGGGAAGGGTAAGTGAGATTGAATTAATGAAACCGGACAGAAACAGGGTTGACCATCAGTTGACCATCTGAAAGAACCATCAGTCTCTAATTCAAAGCACAGTATACTAAGAGCTATATAATATAATAATATAAAGTGCACAAGACTTGTTATATGAGCAGAAGCCATAGAAAAAGTGAGAAGTTTAACAGAAATAGAAGATGAATATTCACAATACATCTAACGACCAAGTTCCACTGTTAAAGTGCATATTGCAGGTTACAATTTTTTTTCAAATTAATATATAACCTTGTATGAAAATATCATATGAACCGTTATTGCAAGATTTGAAAATGTTTTACAAGGCGTGAGTTCACAAATTTAAAAGAAAAACCCAGCTAACACTGTTACGTCGTGACATGACCGGACCATATTCATTACCTTGAAATACATATAGAACTAATAAACTCATCTTTGGTGCAAAAAAGAAACCTTATAAAATCTAATAGTAATCTATTTATAGGGAATTTACAGTAAATACATTCATTAAATACATGCAGTGCAAACCAATTCAAAAACACTAAATTCTAATAGAAACTAGACAAAAACAATGCATTCATTCATTAATCAACATTTATTCAGTGCTACTTTCTACAAATACTAAACCAAAACATTTTGAACATTACTTCTGTTCTTTAACCATGCAAAGTGTTACCAAGTCATGAGCACAGAAAACTGAACACATCAATTCATAGATTGCACAATATAATCAACTGAGAAAATGTGTCTCAAGGATGGGCATAGTTAAATTATGATGTTATCAGTGAAAATTATCAATAATTATCAGTACTCTTATTGATACAACTCCACATAATTTGGTGCAAAAAAATAAAGACATGTTAAAAAGATATGAAACAATTCAGTAGATACTTCATTATTATATATAGATGATCTAAGCTACTGTGCTTTGCTCTTCAGTGTTTGTACTGTTTTTGTTCATTTTTCCTGTTTTTTGTTTCTCAAACACCATCAGTTTTACCAGGGATGATCTGCTGAACATTCGGCAGAACACACCACAAAATCTTTTACCGGTTTTTGATTATTCGGACGTTTTGCTGGACATTGTAGTTGGTGGAGCTGTAGCTCTGGTCAAACGCTTCAGGACGCGCAGACGGGGGAAGCGAGCCGGCGCGCTCGTGAAGCTCGAACAGCGTTCCCTAGCATCCATCTCGCGAATCTCCGCTCTCTACCCAACAAAACAGACGAACTCCTTCTGCTCTCCCGGACAAACAGGGACTTTTCAAACTCTGCTGCTCTGTGTTTCACGGAAACCTGGCTGAACGACGCCATACCGGACAGTGCGCTTCATCTGCCTAACTTCCAGCTGATCAGAGCAGATCGTGACGCAGAATCAACGGGGAAATCGCGCGGCGACGGGACGTGCTTTTACATCAATGAGAGGTGGTGTACAGATGTAACTGTGTTAAAGAAGATGTGCTGTTCAGATCTAGAAACGCTCTTCATTAACTGCAAGCCCGCGGGAGTTTTGCTCGTTCATTCTCGTGAGTGTTTACATTCCTCCGCAAGCGCACGTGAGCTCAGCTTTACAGAAACTCGCTGATATGATCACAGAGACAGCGGGGTTAAGTTGGTTTTGTTTTCGATATTCGTGACACAATCAGCGATAAACGCCAATAACTTAAAAATGACTTGCCCTAAAAAAGTCTAAACAGTGTGACCGTCAAAAGGGCAACGCTGATCATGTTTCACAGCCTTCTTTTTCAGTATTTTCGCTATATATAATAAGCACTGCCCCGCACAAGCCGTCGCAATGCGCTCTCAGAGGACCTTTCAGTAAGGGACCGTGGGGAAAGTGCAAGTTTTCTTCATTTTTTTGCTATAGCTCAGTGGACGGTGTTTTTGTAATAGCATCTTAGTTAAAGGGCCTATAGTCATGAGACCAGTGGCAATCAATAGAGGGGGGCAGTGGGCATCTTTCACAACCTTCCATTTTACCCCTACTGGCTGATTAGGGAATTGCATGTACAAAATTAACCTTCTTTTGTAATAACTTTTGTCAGCAGGAAGATACTGGCTGCGTCCCAAATCGCATACTTCCCTACTATATAGTATGCGAAAAACAGTATGCGAGGCGAGTAGTATGTCCAAATTCATAGTATTCGAAAAACAGTAGGCGAGAAGTACCCGGATGACCTACTGCTTCCGCCCGAATTCTGTAGTAGGCATACGATGGACACTTTACTATCCCATGAGGCCGCGGGAGAGGAGGCGTCATATTCGAAAAATGGCGGAAACCGGAGACGCAGCTCTTTTTAAGTGTAAGTACCTCAGGGAGAAACGTTGTTCATTGTGGTTAAATTGCACTTGTTTAAAATAACCAAAGTAAACGGCTCACTTATTAAAAATTTAAACATTGTAAATCGATGAGATGACTTCGTGAATCGGCTGTAAAAGTTTTTTTTAATCATTACGGAGCACATAAAGCTAACGAACAGATAGAGCTAACGTCAATGCTGTACATCAGCTTGTTAACACTGCTTTTTTAACGGAGACGTTCATTGTTTAGCAGTTTAATGAAATTAGAAAATTAACGGAATTACAATGATTTTTCCCCCCTCTTTTTCTAGTGTTTATATTTAAGTTAGTATATATTTTGTTGGCTACATAGCAAGCCACTGTTAATAAGTATGCCTCAGTTTGTCAGTATAGCATTAATAGATTGATCATGATTAATGTTTACTGTTTTGACCTTACAGGGACTGAAGAACACACTCGGCTGCTTATCCAGTGGAGAGTGGCTAATGAAGCCCTCTTCACTGGAAAGCGTAATGCTGCCATCAAAGGTTTTGAGTAAGTAAACAAATAATGTAAAATGTAATTTTATTCAGGTACTGTTGACACTGAATGTAGTACATAATAACACTTCAAGCAAAGGTTTTACTGAATTCTTTTTGTGCTTGATTTCTGTGCATTTATTGTGACAGAGCTTTTGTGACAGAGCAGAAGCTTGAGGGCAAAATTTCTGCTCCTCAAGTGAAACGGAAATGGGAAAACCTAAAACAAAAATATAAAGTAAGATGTAAAAAAAAAAAAATAATAGTTCACCCCAAAATTTGAATTCTTTTGTGATTTGATCATGCTATTGTTTTTCCATGTTATAATTGACTGTCTTGGTATTTTGCTTTTAAATATTTGTAGGATCTTAAATGTCCACAGACTGGTGTCAGCACCGAGGATGGTGAGGTTACAGCAGCATCTTGGAAGTGGTATTCTGTCTTGGATGAGGCAATAGGGGGCAGACCTTCTTCACACCACCCAACCTTATCGCCTCATCCGGACCAGATGTTGCTGTAACCTCACCATCCTCGGTGAGGTCAACAGTTGAAAGAGTAGGGAGGAAGAGGAAGGACATAGAGGAGCTGATCCACAAGATGGAGGAGAGGGAAGCAGAAAGAGAAATGGAAGCAGTAGAAAGGGAGGAGAGGAGATGGAGAGAGATGATGGAAAGGGAGGAAAGAAGAGAAAGAGAGAGACAAGAGCAAGAGGAGAGACGTGAACGAGAGGCCAAGGAAAGAGAAGAAAGAAGAGACCGAGAAATTAGAGAGAGAGAGGAAAGACGAGACAGGGAGACAAAGGAGAGAGAGGAGAGATTTCTTCAGCTTTTAGAGCTCATGGCAAAAAAATAAAGAATATTAATATTAAACTACACTTTCTTTCCATTTATTTATGTTGAGATTGTCATTGTTTCATGTTGTTTTATCAAGTTTTGTTGCAATGTTAGTTTCCAGGGATTTACAGTAGCTAGATTTTGTCAGTTGTAAAGTGCTTAATATGTGGCATTAAGTAACAACTATTTTAAAGCACTTATGTGTACACTGATTTTGTTGTAGTTTCCAGCTGTTTTATTTTTTAAATCAAAATGCAGGAATATTTAAAAAATGAGAACAAGTGCCGCACTGTAGAGAAAACCCAAACCAGACAGCTTTAAAATGTATTCATTTTATTTTTTCTACATGAATAAGAGCACAAAGCTTAAGAGAAAATCACTTTTGCATCAAGTAGTATAATAGAGTTTAAAGCAACACCAAATGGAAATTTCTTAAAACATTTTATAATGGTGCCAGGAAAATGAACTTCAGCATCTTCAA
This sequence comes from Spinibarbus caldwelli, assembly GCA_039654775.1. NCBI lineage: Eukaryota > Metazoa > Chordata > Actinopteri > Cypriniformes > Cyprinidae > Spinibarbus > Spinibarbus caldwelli. Next base: position 28,024,808 of record CM077228.1, on the reverse strand, counting down.
ACAGGTAACTTTCACAAACAATTTTCAAGTTTCTTGAGGTTAACGTAGTAATATCATCTACTAATCTCATTTATAGGGCTTCACTTTATTACTCCAGAAATAAAGTAATTTGTAAAATTAAGCTCAAATAAATATAAATATAACCCTCTAGTGACATTTGTGATATGTAGCTAGAATTTCAAAGAATTGTTATGCAAATTCACACACACGGTCTTAGGCAGTGTGACAGTGGTTGGTGGGTGCCACCTCTGGGGACCACTGCTGCTCCGAGATCCCCTGTCGATTAGCCTGGGGCTGCAATATCCCCAGTTACTGTGTGCAGCCGCGAGGAGGCCCGACAGGAGTCTTGGTGTTGGAGAGGCTGTGCACTGGCAGAGGAAAACTTGTATAAAAATGGTTTTTCAGTCTTAAATAGTCTTAATTAACCTTTCCACAATTTTAAGCCTTAAAAGGTCTTAAAACAGAGCAGAAAGAATATATTAAATCAAGATACATTTATTTGAGATGCAAAATGAAGAAATTGTCTTGTTTATGCTTAAAACAAGAACAATATCTGTCACTGGGGTATGAAAATTATTTTTCTATTGTATTTAAGTACATTTTTCTGAGCCCACAGGCGGATATTTGTTCTTGTTTTAATCACAAACTTCATTTTGTTAAATTTCACAGAAAACAAGACTACTTATATCATAATTTTGCTTCCCAAGTAAATATTTTTCTTGATTTATGAATCTGTAGACATTTGCACTGGAAAAAAAAGCCAAAAATGCTAACCAAGAACATCACTTTTTACAGTGCGATCTGATAGTACAGTAAAAGTTATTTCCATATTCTTGTTTGGGAGCATTATTCATACCTTAAACTATTTCTTTGTAAAAAAAAAAAAAAAAAAAATTAAGTAATGGAGATCAGTACAAATCTATTTATTGGTTGTGAACTTTTAAGTGTCTACTTAGTTTATGTAAATTTATGTCTGCTCCATATAAATTTACATTTAGAGAACATATTGATGAGTTGTATTCCCTTCAGATTATTCGTTAAACTTTCTAAAAACAAATTCTTAAATTTATCTTCATAAAATCTGTAGAAACCCGAAAAACTGCTTTTTCATCACGGGCTGCCAGTGGCAGTGAGCAGTAAGCAAGAGGGGTGCACACAGATGCTATGCACTTCCAACTCTCTCTAGCTTCTGCTAGTGCACTTTTTTGCATCACAACACCCTGTGGGTTGTGGCCACCCACACACAACTAACTATTTACATATTAACCAGCTAACAAGCTTAAACAATGGCAATCTGAGAACAAGAACTGATTTGCAGAGTCTTAACCTGTTAAATTGTCTTACAGGTAATCATGCTGATGAAGAGCAGGCACACAGTTGTCTGGTGCGGACACAGCTGCAGCCAGATTGTCCCGCACTTCCTCTCCTGTGCTAGCTTCTGTGTTTTGGGGTTCAGGTGGGTCATCGGCAGGATCCTCCACAACCTCTGGATCAACAATGTCCCCGTTCTGAAGGCAGAGGTTGTGGAGCACTGCACAGCATGCAACAACATCTGGCACAAAGGCAGGGCTCACTTACAGGGCCTTGAAGAAGATGGAGCGCCAGCGTGTCTTCAGCATCCCAAAGGCTCTCTCAACAATGTTACGTGCACCAGCATGCTTGGCGTTGAAGCGAGCCTGTACAGGATTCTGTACAGGCTCTCTGTATGGTGTGATGAGGCAGATGGGCGCACTCAAACAGGGATACCCACCATCTCCAAGGATGCATTTTCCTGCAGGTGGATACAGGCGGCCAGCGTAAAAGGGGCTGTTGTTCTTCAGCACCCTGGCGTCATGCACAGACCCGGGATACCCGACAAAGATGTCGACGAACTTCCCCTTGTGGTCGGTGATGGCCTGCAGCTGGACTGAGTGGAACAGCTTCCTGTTAAAGTAGCATGGGGCATCACTTGCTGGTGGTTTGATCCGGATGTGGCATCCGTCTATTGCACCAGCTACCATGCGGAAAGCTGGAGACCCAGCCAGCTGGGCAAAACCTGCCCCCATTTCCTCCAGGTCATCCGGGTTCGGTAAAGCGATCACTCTCCTCAAAATACCAATGACTGCCCTCCTGATTCTGTGCACGATGTTGTGCACTGTGGACTTTGGGATGTCAAAGGCCAGTGACACTACCCGATATGATGCGGCATGGGCCAGCCAGTAGAGAAACACCAGCACCTCAATATCTTTCTCCCAGCCATGGTCGGAATCTGACTTCAAAGCAGCGATGAGGGACATGATGGACTGTCATGAAAGCCGGAGGTTGGGATGAAGGTCAGATCCATCTTCGAAATATAATCGAAGAATTGGCACAGCAGCATTCAGGTGGCAGTAGGTTGTAGGGCTCACAGTCTGTAAATGTGTATATAGTTTTTTTTTTTTTTTTTTTAGAATATGTATATATTATTTATTTATTTTGTACATATTATTTACTTATGTATATATTGTATCTATTTATAATATTTATTTATGGCTATGTATATGTATTGTTTGTATTCATTTCTCTCTCTCTCTCTCTATATATATATATATATATATATATATATATATATATGTATGTATTGTGTATGCATTTATTCAAGTTTATTCATTGATTGCTTTGTCTTTTGTTTGTCCTGTGTATTTTTATAAGTAATCATTCATAACAATAAATTACTTTTTGTTGTTCCAAATTAGCCTTTGTCACGGTGTTCATAGACGTGTCTTTTTATTCTGAGGTAAAATTTGCTAGCTAAATTGGTGATTATACTTACGTTATTTGATAAATATTTTACAAGCTGTCGACGAAGGCGAGATCTGCGAGCAGCTGACCTATGTCTCCTCTGAGCTGTTGAACCAATCAACGTTAAAACGCCGATGAAAGCGGTAAAAATTACGAGCAACATTGCTGATGTTCGCGCAGTAGAGTGGGCTCTTTAAGTTTTCGCGCTGTTGTGACGACGCATGACAAGTGACAACATCAACATGGCGGATGTAGTACGTCCGAATTCCATTCATACTATATAGAACGTACTTTTTTAACGGTCGAGAAGTACGTTTGAATTCAAATGTAGTACCTACACAAGTAGTATGCGATTTCGGACGCAGCCAGAGACATGAGACCAGTGTCAGTCAATAGAGGGGGACAGTGGTCAACTTACACAACCTTACATTTAATCCTTACTGTTGCACAAGGTAGTTGCATTTACAAATCGTACCTTATTTACATCCTAACAATGACGAAATTGATGTAATGCAGAATTTTCCTGTTAATACTGTAAACTAATTAGAAACAACAACAGCCAACAGTACAATAGCCATTTTGACAGAACTGGTATTTAAACACTGATCAAAAATTTATACTGATTTTAAAATTTACTGATTTTAACATTTATAAGGAACTGATCAAAACAAAAAACAAAACATACAACAGTAAACAAAATATTTTAACACCTACACTTGTTAAGTACTTTTTACTTACAGAAAACACACAACCACTTTCTTGTCTTCCATTTGTGTACCTCTTTTTTCGTCATGCCGAGACAGAGTGGTACCATCTTTCACAGTTGCTGCACTGAATCTAGTGGAAATAAAAATTGTCACAGGTAAACTTAATTTTTAATTATATAGAACATATTAAGTTAAAAATCAACTGTACTACATTCTTTTAATACTCCATTAGTAAGAAAGTAATAGTAATTTCAGCATAAAAACATCAAATTAAAATGTACACAATTGAACATACAGTAAAAATAATAAAACTTTTTGATCTGTATTTACCTAATACAAAATACTACTTAATATTTGATGTAATGTCATTTCTAGATTAACTGCATACTAATTATCTATTTAGTTGAAATAATTTAACATTTGAGATCTACAGATTGTATAATAGCTCATCTAATTACTAATTTCTCATTAAAAAGGACACAAACCCATGTGTTCAGACCCACGCTTCCAACTGGAGACTCTTTTCCACACAGGGAGCAATGCTGTTTGGGGTTGAATACTGAAAATACAATATCACAAATCAAAGTTTTATTTTAACTGTATGGTCAGACAGACAGACAGACCAGTGTATCGACAAACAGATAGACAGACAGACAGACAGACATATAGGTAGATGGACGGATGGATAAGACATAGAGACACATATAGATGATTAAATGGATGGACAGATGTATAAATAGCTGGACAGATGGACGGACAGCCACAAAGTGGTGACCAATGTTACTGGCTAAAAATGATTTTAATTCTGTTATTTCTATTTACTGGAGTAGTGTGTCAGTACGAAATATCAGTTTACATTTCCAAACATATATTTTGCCATTAATTTTAACAAATCAGGGAAATGTTTGTCTGGCAACGACCAGTCCTCCACACAGACATCTGATTTACTCGATAATCATTGAGTCTGTCTGAAATGACATTAAGATTAACTGAGACAGAATAAATCCTGAAGAACTGTGGCAATTTCTCCAAGATGTTTAAATAACCCTCGTGAACTTGTGTAAATACACAGTAAAATGAAGATGCTGTCAACTTCTAGTTAACTTCTGTTAACTAAAGTAAATCAACATTTGGTGTGACCATACTTTGTGTTTAACTCAGCTTTTGACCTCGGTGCACTTGCGCATAGTTTCTTAGGAGCTTTGCAGGTAGCTTTCTTGAAGCGTCTTGGAGATGTTGCTACAGTTCTTCTGGATTTATTCTGTCTCAGTTTGTTCAGTTTCTTCATGTCATTTCAGACAGACTGGATGATGATGAGATCAGATCACTGTGTGGAGCACAAAATTCTGACTGCATTATTAAAAGTAATTGCTAAATGAAAGTGTGGAAATGTACGCTAAAATTTTCTACTGACAGCTACAGATAAAGATATAGATAACTGACTTTAAACAATTTAAAGCTTCTGAAAATTATAGTGTTCTAATAATTTTTTTCACCACTGTATAGATGAGCGTATGGTTAGAGTAAGAGAGGTAAATGGATAGATTTACTAGCAGGAAGACCATAATTAATACATAAATGTGCACAGACAATCAGGTGCCAAATAAATCTTTGATCTTAGACGATTTCGTTTTTTTTTTTTTTTTTAATTCTTATAGACCTTTCATTCGTTATTCTGTCATGACAAAATAGTTATTAAAACAATTTAGAATTTTAAGCATCAGGAAGATACTAGTTAATTAAATGGCCATGCGGGATGGCAAGTTGACCTATATGTGTGGAATGCAAAATCCAGGCTGAACAAAACATACACCAAAAACACCACAGTTCTGCAAAAAGAGAGTGCTAAAAAAATAAAAATAAATAAATAAATCACTGTAATTCTGCTTCAATATGATCCATTAAGTTTGCAATTGTGTCCGCATGAATGCATCTTTTCATCAAACTGAAATGGCCTTTAATGACAAGAATAGAAAGATTGTCATATCATGATCAAAATAATATCAACAATAAGCTACTTTATGCCTTACATTTTGTACCCGGTACCTGAGGGAATAAAAATTGTGTTACAATTTTTAATAAGACTATACAGTAATAAAATTATTCCAAATCAACTGCAACACTTAATTTATGATTTATATATGTTAGTATCTAAGTCTATATACAAATAGTGCAGCAATCAAAATAGTTAAATTAGATGATATGTAAAAGACAAAGACAATGTTTTGTATACTTTAACAACTTTTATAAATACACATTTCTCTGTACATTAGATCATGGAGAACTATAAAAATTACTTATAGTTAATATATTTAAAAAAAAAAAAAAAGATAAATCTTGACATACAGCGTGATCTAAGTTAGTTTATGGTTAAGTAGTACTTTATATATTGTAGTCTCTACATTGTTAATACATTAAATAAATTTATGCATATATACCTACATTAAATAGATATATTAAAATAAATATAAAATAGCTACATATAAATAGTGTGCTTTATACTGCACAGAGTATGTTCTATCCGCTATATCAGCAAGATGTATTTTAATGTGGTCTCATGACTATTTGTATTTTTTTTTTTCCCCAGGTACCTTTATTTGTAATTGCATAGACATAAAACCATACATTGTTGACAAGGACTGTGTTATATGTAGTGAAGTGAAGTAAAGCGACATGATGGTGAAGTATAATAATAACCCATACTTGGAATTTGTGGAGTTGTGCATTTATCCCATCCACATGCACACGGCATATACTTTGTATATTTACAAAATACTCCTGTCATTGTGTCAACAATGTATGGTTTATGTCTATGCTTCAAGTTTTTATAAGCATAATGAACACTTAACTCTACTTATCACAAGTTTGTTAGTTTGGACTTAGTTTGTCTGTCATGCTTTGTCATTTGACCTATATTTTGTCTCACATTTTGATTACATTAGTTCACCTGTGGTGTTGCTAATTATTTCATTTGTTCTGTCTAGTTACGTTCTTGTCCTTTCAGTTTGACTTTGTCGGTTAATGTTTCAACCTCATGTTTGCTATCTGTGGATACCTTTTTTCTGTGTCATGTGGAATAAATACCTTCTGAATCTTCTCCTATGTGCACCTTTTTCTACAACCTAGCTTCAGTGTGAAACTACTAAATATAATGTTCTTTAAAGTTTTCAGATCTTAAGACCTACCATCACCATGTTTGAAGTGAAAACACTTTATGAGTAATTAGTAACCAAACCACAAAATATTATATTGAACTATTCACTCATGCAAATTAAATACATGTAAATAATTAAAATAATTGGTAACACTATATTTAAGGGTCTATTAACTAGTTGCTTATAAACATGCATATTACTAGAATATTACCCATTTATTAGTAGTAAGTAAGCACATATTAATGACTTATTCTACATGACCTTATTCTACATCCCTAATTATACCCAATACCGAAACTTAACAACTACCTTACTAACTATTAATAAGCAGCAAATTAGAAATTTATTGAGGGAAAAGTCTTAGTTAATAGTGAATAAGTGTTCCCTTTTGTAAAGTGTTACCAAATAATTTTTATAATTACAGTGACATGATATGATTATGTATGTATAAATGCTCTTCTTAACATATTAACAACATCTAAGTTAAACTATATTATCAAAAAGAAGCTAATATTTCATGAACTACAAGCATTCTGGACTGTATTAGCAAAACAATTATATAAAATAAGAATACATTTTTTGAAGAAGTACCATCCTACAAATGCATTTACGTGCATGACAAGTTACGTTAATCTGCCATTCACACTTCCTGATTGTTTCATAGACATTGTTGTGTCATGGTAGTAGACAACATGGGGGAAAAAAATCTAACAAAATTTTCATCTTTTGTAATTTCATGGTAAACAACCAAAAGAAATGTATGTATTTTAAATGGTCTTCAGAAGAACTTGATACACTATTTCGACAAAAGTATTGGGACACACCCTTCTAATGAACATGATTTACTATTTCATGAGTACAAATGTGAATGTTAAAGCATATAATTTTAATGTAGAGAATTTTGTTTTTTTAATTTTATAGGAATAGTTCGGACAGGACCCTTTTCTATTCAAACATGAATCATTTCTCAAAAAGAAATGATTGCTTCAGTCAGTGCAGAACAACTTGAATAGTCTGCAGAAAGCCACATCCCAATCCCAGCTGAACACCTCTGGAGTGACTTTAAATGCGAACCTTGAGCCAAAAAATCATCAATAAACAACAATGACTGTACATATGGCTACAGTCATTTTAGACAATTTTAAAATTGTTGCAACAGAGATGGAAATACGATTTTTAAATACATAGATTTCGTTTTCATCTTTGTTGCCACAATTTCTGTTCTAAAGAAGGGGTGTCCCAATACTTTTTGTCCATATAGTGTATGTACAAGTCATTGGTGTTTAGTGATGAGTCTGTTTCAATGTCTGTATTTAGAGTCAAACCAGAGGTGTTCAGCTGGATTTATGATGTGGCTTTCTGCAGACCAGTCAAGTTCTTCCAAACTGACTGAATCAATCATTTCTTTTGGAACCTTGCCTTATACACAGAGGCATTGTCATGTTAGAATAGAAAAGGGAACAATCTATTGCTGTGATACTTATGTGGAATATCATTATATGCTTTATCAGTAACATTTGTACACATGGAAATTTCTGAAGTAGTAAAACCTGTTCATTAGAAAATGATATCCCAAATATTTTTGTCCCTATAGTGTAGGTTTGTGAAACAGAATTTCCAGAGGTAAATAAAAAAAAAACTGAAAAATGTTTTTTCACCTTGAATGAAGTATTCATTTGAAAATAATTTTAATTCAAGCCATTATGATTACAGAAGTATAAACTGAAAAACCAAATATATCTACTACAGTTCTGAAAAGTGTCTGATTGGGTGCCTGAGCAATGGGGTTAATTTAGATCCTTTTCATCAACTTTGGGAAAACGTTTATGGCTTTGGTGTCTGATGTCTTGACAAAGGATCTCTGCAAATACAATATGGTTCTAGTGCTTTGACCCATAATAAGAAGAATAAATATGTAAACAGTATGTTCTTAGTACCATTCTAAAGCCTTCATAATAATGAAAATTAAACTATACACACATTAAAATCTCTATTGATCAATTTGAAGGAGGCTTGGTGTTTTACGTCCATATATGTAGTAAAAGAACACCCACAGTAAAAGATCAGTGCAAGAGTATTATTGATTATGTGCATACAATACATACCTTATGATTGTAGGATTGTTACAGCCATCTCCTTACGCAGCTCTGACAGGAGGTGCTTATTGGAAGGTATGACGATTTCAGATGGTGTCATTGGAAAAGCCTCCACTGTCTCCTTAGCCATCTGTTGGTTACATAAATGTAATAAAATAAACTTGCAAAATGAATTAGACATAGCAGAATAGGAAATTTATATATTACACTATTGAGGTTATGCAAAAATGAGTGTTGTTCCAAGGCTACATTACATTGTATAGTTACCTGCATGACATAAATGCCACAGCTGTAACCATCTTTCTGTATGTTGTGGGTCAAGACACCTGTTGTCCATTTCACATCCACCCAGTCTGTTTTATTAAGAACTATCTGCTGCATCTTGAAGTATTGTCTAAACATATGTGAGAATTGTATTTTATTGCATTTACAATTGGTCAATATGTCACTAAACTATCACCTACGATGTTAAGAATCGTACTTTATATTGTACTGTTTGAGAATTAATAAAACATAAATAATACAAAACCTGAATTTTTTGGCAGCAAGTTCAGAATCTTTTTCTTCATCATTCCCTTGGGGATCCACCACAAAGGCTTTCTGCAATGTCCTATTGAGATACTATTAAAGACATATAGTTTATTTAGTTTTCCATGTCCATAAGTAATGAACTGTGTTTTGATAATTGTTTTACACACCAGAAATTTCCAGTGGTTACTGTGTACTTGCATGAATCCAATGATGGCATCATAGTTCTCAAAGTTGACCTGCAAACAAGATGAAATATACCACATTAATTGGGCTTCCTTCTGACTTTTTCATTGTGCATCGAATAATAACTGTAAAGTCTAACCTTTTTGTAACTGTAATTTGACATTGCAGACCTCTCCCCAAATACAACGACACCGGCATAGTATTGGTTGAATAAAAATATTTTTCTTCCACAGTCTTTTGAATTCAACAGTGTTTGGACGTAGCATTCAATAACCTGATAACAATAAAGAAAATTAAATTTATGCCCTTAAAATTTATTACAGTATTTTTTATATGTATTTTTGACTCCAATGACTGTTTAAATTTTTTTAAATTCAATGTATAAATCAATTGTATACAACAATCATTTTGTTGTAATAAGACATAATGTACATTCTGTTTATATATTTACATTTCAAGTCCAAAAATGATTTCACATAAAACTCTAGCACTACAAATATGACAATACATGCTGAAATGTGGGTTCAAAATCTCATGTAGCATTTACAGTGGTAGCTAATGTAAATCCTAACTTTTCTAACTGTACATCAAGGCTTGCAAAACAATGGTAGACATATAATTACCTCCCCATTCAACGAGTTGTGTGGTTTGAGGCTTTTGAAATCTGTTATGTGCAATGTATATATTGCATCCAATGTATATATTGCATAAGTGACTGCACCACTGCAACTACTACTTCACTGTCCTTTGAATTCCAAGAAACCTAAAAAACATTACATTGTAGAGAAAAAAAAATGAATTACTTATAATTAATTAATTATATAATTTAATGCATATTACACAAACACTGCACAACAAGAAATGACCAAAGATCTAGCATTTATTTGATCATAGCGCTGGAACTTTGTGTACATTTTTATGAACTTCCCTCATCCTTCAACCTGAACATCATAGGCAAAACACTTCCATAAAGACTTGGTATAGGATTTTTTTTTTCTTTTCGTTTTTCTTTCTGCTAAGTTCTACAAGGACACATAATTTCTTGTTGTCTACAAGTGCAATGATAAATAAAAGGTCTTTATATATATATATTAAAAGCATGAAAATTTATCCATAGTGGATATTTTATGCAGATATGTAATAAAGTTAGTGAAATGATCTCTTAACAGTGGCACATTGTCACACACACACACACACACACACACACACACACACATACACACACACACACACACATTATATAACAGATACAATATTTTAATTTTTTTTTTTACCTGTACAATGTCATCATGACAGGCATGAGTTGTAGCCTCAGTGTCTGTTTATTTCCTTTTTGCCTTTGTGCTTTGTTACAGAAGCTTTTGATGCCTGTGAAAACAAACAGAAGATAATTAACATTTACCTGTTGTTGTGAAACACACTGATAATATTATAGACTGTGTAATATAGCATTTTTATATTTAAAAATATAAAAGTTGACTTAGTCTTACCTGTGAAGTGTCTGACACAACTTCAACACTGTCTGTTCCTTTGATTTTGTTTTTGGCCTGTGCTTTTGATGCCTATGAAAACAAAAAGAAGAAAATGTGTAGTTGTGAAATTACAAATGTTAAATAGTTTATATGTATTTATATATGTCGTCATACCTGTGAAGTAGTCTTACCTGTGAAGTTTTTGATGCTCCTTTGACATGGTGTGGTTTTATGCTTCTGGACCTCTGCTGCCGAACAGAAGCATTTGATTCCTGAGAGGACAATCAAAATGGAATCAATATTTATATGTTGTTGTGATGAATATAGCTAATGTATTATTCTATATTTTGATGCTCTTGAAAGTGCCAAAAGTTGATATATCTTGCCTGTGAAGTGTCTGACACAACCTCAACACTGTTGGTTTTTTTGTTTTTAGTTTTGGTCTGAGTTTCTGATGCCTATTAGAATAATCAGAAGAAAAGCTACATTTCTGTGTAGTTGTGAAAATATAAAAATATTAATTACTCTATATGTATTGAAAAATAACATCATGCCCTTGAAGTAGTCTTACCTGTGAATTTTTAGACACTCCTTTGACATGGTGTGGTTTTGTGTTTCTAGACTTCCGCTGTCGAACAGAAGCTTTTGCTTCCTGAGAAAACAATCAAAATGTAATCAATATTTATCCATGGAATCCATGTTGTTTTGACACAAATGATTAATGTAATTGTCATGCCCTTGAATTGCCCTTATTCTGACCTGTGAAATTTTTGACTCAATTTTGACACAATCTCCTTCCTTACTGGACATTGGATGACTGACTGAAGGTTTTGATGACTACAAGAACAGACAGAAATGAAGGACGTGATGCAGTATGTAACAATTCACTTTTCTGTTAATAATAGAACATTGTATTATATAATGTCATCTTTCTACTGTCATCTATGTAATTATAAAAATGTATTGGGTTTTTAAATGTTATGAATGTCCGTCCCTAATACTCACTTTTGCTTTTGGAGAAGGTATTACATCTGGTGTATGAAAGTACTTTGTTTTTTTTTCCTTTTCGGTCACACACGCTTTTCTTGGCCCATTTTTCTTCAGAGTCCTCCAATCTTCCTTTTTTCACACTGAAACACTTCTGTAATATTCTGTCAGGAAGGTTGTGTTGCAGAATGTGCTCCCTGTACCGGCCTTGCAATGATGCATACATTTTTTGTATGAATGTTGCTGGACGATGGTGCAGTTTTTTTCTGTAATATTTTATCTTTTACAATGCAGAACCAGTTTTCTGCATGACAATTTGTGTCATGGGTTTTCTGTAGTTTGTCGTCATCTCTAGACTCTTTGGCATTGTGTCTTGTCAGATCGCCAAGCATTATCCCTGACCAGAGTGGGAAAATTGGCATATAATCTTTAATGAGAAAATCCAGTGTCCCTGGACAATGGTATTTGTTGTTGCCAATTTCTGTTTTTTCTTCTGGATCTTCATTACACATGACAGTGTCAAGTACACTTTCAAATTCTTTGATGAACGGTGACCTAGCCAGTATTGTTTTCGCCTCTGGAGGGATGTAGTCATCCACTGGCGGCTTCACATCAAGACACTGGTTGACACTTTGTGTTTTGTTTGGTGTAGAACACATGGCACCTAAATTTGAAAATTTCTACTGCCCTCTTAAGACGTTGTATTTATCAGTTGTGCCACACAGTGAGTGGCAAATTCCTTCAAGCCTTTGTCAGTTGTTTTTTTGCCAATTGCTTCTTGCACTGCCTTAATTATATGGGCAGAACATAAGTGAAGAACAGTTTGTCTACTGAAGTCTGTGATTGTGTCATTCCCTTTCACTAATTTGTAGCATTCCATTAGATACATATGTATATCTTGTTTGTTGAATGACAACAGGACACTCTGGATGAGTGCCCAACTGTAGTCGGTTTCAACCTGGTGTATGTTGTATGTTGTCAGTTTCCGTATCTTTGTCACAGTCTGATGCAACCAGAAAGAAACATTTGGGATGGTGTGGTCATTTGTGACCATTTCAGAGATGGGGAGAGGAGGTTTGTCTTTTCCATGCCCCGGTAGAGTGATGCTGTAATATAGCACCCTCTTTGCCTGACTTGGGATCCGACTCACCACCCCTCCAGTTGCATCTAAATGCAAGGTAACAGGACATCCTTTTCGGAGGTGTTGAATGAGAATTACCAGTCCTGTCTCTGTGTATAAATGAAGACCAAATGGGTCCACCTGCAGATGTTGAACATATCCAGGGCAAAATCTGTAAGACTGATCTGTGTCTCTTATGATTTTCTGTGTCAACATCAGCTCCAGGATCACGTCATCATGCAGTCTGCAGCTTTTCCGAACTTCACTGGAAATTACTTTGAGTATGTTTTTACTTAAACTCCTACTGATGTTTCCAGCCATCAACTCAGGAATGGGTATTTTTCTGAGATTTCTGTAGTAGACATTACTTACTCCTTTGAACACTTCTTTGGCAATCTTGCCTCTCTTTTGATAACTTACAGGGCGGTACCCTACCTCCTCTTTCGAGTGAGTTACCTTACCAATTCTTGTAACTGTAACTGGAATTCGTTTGTCACTGCTCAATGGTTTTTGTCTGATCCGGAACACATAATGTGCATTGCAAGATTTAAAAGAACATGATGCCTTCACTGTCATAAATGGACAACTATACTTTCTACTGCGAGCAACCTTTAAATGCTGGTACATGAAAACAAATGTGCAGCAATGATTTTGTTTCCTAAATTTTTCATAAATGACGTGTGTCCATGATGTCTTCAATTTTCTGCTCCCCGAGAAAGGCCTTATCTTTTTCCACTTCTGTGCAGAAATGTAAACTGTAAAACACTTGGGTCCTGGCCTTGTGGTTCTGTGTTATCTTTTGATGTTGCTGTTGCTTTGGTGCCTCGCTCTCCATCGCTGTCCGTCAGCCCCACAGGTGAGGGATGGTCCGCAGGCTTTGGTGCCTCGCCGCGCTCTCCATCGCTGTCCGTCACCCCCACAGGTGAGGGATGGTCCGCAGGCTTTGGTGCCTCGCCGCGCTCTCCATCGCTGTCCTTCAACCCCACAGGTGAGGGATGGTCCGCAGGCTTTGGTGCCTCACCGCGCTCTCCATCGCTGTCCGTCAGCCCCACAGGTGAGGGATGGTCTGCAGGCTTTATATCACTGTTTTTATCATCATAGCTTTTTGGTTTCATAACGTGTTCTGAGTCCTCTTCTATTTTGATTCCAAACAACATGAAGCCATTTACGGTTTTGATAAGTATTCACTCCACAAACAGCTGTAGACAGTTCTGACCATACCTCTGAACTCCAATCCGTTTTCTTCATCCTTGTCAAACTTGTCAATAAGTCGTGCAAGTCCTCCAGATTTCATCCATAAGGTGTGTTTTTTTTTCACTCTACCCATTTTTAACATAAAATAAAATTTAACATAATAACATAACCAAATTATCCGCATGGCACGTGCAGAATGAATGTCAGCGTCCTATAGCGATGTAACTGCAACGGGGCTGACGAGACGTGAGACGTGCGGATCCATATGCAGGCTTTTATTTAAAGGCATAGTCAGAAGACAAGCAAGGTTCAGGCAATGGCAAACAGGTATAACACAGGCAAGACACAGAGTAATCCTAGAACAAGCGTGGGTCGATGATCGGCGAACGGTATCCAACAGGGCAAGGCAGAGAGAGTAAATCCAGGTACACAGCAATAATCCAGGCAAGGGAATAAACAGAGTCCGAACAGAGAGACGGGTAAATACAGGGAACACAGACTAGAAAACAACAAACAAGTTCTGTATCGCAGCTAACACTAGGGGAGTGGTAAATGCAGGACAATACAGGAACTGAACGGAAACACGGAATGGCACGGTAAGGCAACTAGCGCTTGAAGAGAGCTATGTGCAGATCAATACTCGGCAGTGTAACTGAGAAAGTTCATGGCTTAAGTAGTGTGTGTGATTGTGTAATGAGTCTCAGGTGTGAGCGTGTGATCAGTGTAATCAGCTGTGTGTGTCATCAGTGCAATGGATGATGGGTAATGTAGTCCGTGGGTGCCGTGCAACAATAGTGTAGTGCAACAGTCAATGTGGTGAGCGAGTGACCTCTGGTGGTGGGTGAACGGAAGTTCATAGGCCGGATTCGTGACATGCCCCCCCCCCCCCCAAGGAGCGGCTTCCAGACACTCCAAACATTACACAATCCAAGAGGGTGGTAGAGCGGAGGTGGAACAGGGGGAGGGACGGAGGGCCAGGTCCACGTGGAAGTGGGAAGACCGGGAACTGAAGTAGAGCCGGCGGAGCAGGACACCCAGGCAGAACCGGCGAAGCAGGGAGCCAGAACGGAACAGGAGCCCACCAGGGCAGAACAGACAGAGCAGGAGCCCACCAGGGCGGAGCAGACGGGACCGGAGCCCACCAGAGCAGAGCAGATGGAGCTGGAGCCCACCAGGGCAGAGCAGACAGGGCAGAAGACCTCCACGGCGGAGCAGACAGAGCAGGAGCACACCACGACGGATCAGGAACCCACAGCAGAGACTGGGACCTAGAGAAAACTGAGACAAAAGGAGGAGAAAGAACATGCACAGACACAAGGACCGGGGTAGGGAACATGGGAAGTCTATCAATGTTTTCCCTGGTGGCAACTGAGCGGGCAGGCAGTTCACAACCAGCCACCATGGCTAGTTCAGAACGGGGCGAGAGTTCATAGATGGCCTCCTCGGCCAGTTCAAAGCAGGGCAAATGTTCAAAAGCGGCCTCCGTGGCCGTGACAGGACAGGACAGGACGAGAGTTCAGGGACAGCCCTTCTGGCTGCGACAGGACAGGCAGAGAATTCACAGGCGGCCTCCATAGCCGTGACAGGGCAAGACGATGATTCACAGACGGCCTCCATAGCCGTGACAGGGCAAGACAAGGAATCACAGATGGATACCATTGACACCTCTGGAGGTTCTGCAGCAGTTGCCGCCACCTCTGGAGGTTCTACAATGGTAAATTCCGGACACAGTGAGAGTTCAGTAACAGTCTTTTTTACTGCAACACAACAGGCTGAGAGTACATTGCTGGGCGCCACCATCATACAAGGAGCTGAAGCGAGTGCCACTACCCCAAGAGGTTCTGCAGCATCAGCCGCCAATTCTGGAGACATCACAGTGGACGTCGCTACCTCGGGCAGTTCTGTGGTGGTGTACGCAGCCCAAACGCAACATAACGCGATTCCCATCAGGGGAAGTGCTTCAGACAGGGGAATATGCGCAAGAACCGGAGGGTTATAGTGAGCTGGTTTGGGGATACCAGCTGTGCGTGCAGACACCAGCGGTACATCCCTCACACTAGACATCAAACCGGGATAATGGAAGACTGACCTTGATGATCTGGGTGTGTCAGCCCGGACGTGACAAGACTCGGGCTGATCAGCGGAGACATGGCGAGATTCTGGAAGATCAGCAATGACGTGAAGTGACTCTGGAAGGTCAGCGGTGACGTGACGTGACTCTGGACGATCAGCAGTGACGTGCTGTGACTCTGGATGATCAGCAGTGACGTGCTGTGACTCTGGATGATCAGCAGTGACTTGATTTAGCTCATGAAGATCAACTGTGACTTGATTTAGATCATGACGATCAACTGCGATTTTGCTTGATTCAAGAAGATCAACTGCGACTTGGCCTGACTCATGATGATCAGCTGTGACTTGATGTGGTGTTTTTGTGGCCGCCATTTTGTGAACAGGCTCAGCTGTCGCCGCCATTTTAGGCACAGACGCGGTGTCGTGTTCCTCCTCCACGACACCCACAGTAAACAAAAGAGCCAGCGCACAGCAAAGCATAGTCTATAAAGTCCTTCAAACTACAATGAAACTTCCCCTCTGGTAACCATGACTTTATGGGCTCACTTAGTCCAAAACGAAAAATGTCTTTTAGTACGACCTCATCAAAAGGCACCCTATTAGATAACTCACAGAATTGAGAGACGTACTCCTCAATGGCTAAACTCCCTTGTCGCAGGTCGAGCAGTTGATTGAATGGCTCCATACCTGACCAGGGTTCCTTAGAAAAGCCGCTGGATCCTCGTGTGGCCGAGTATTCTGTAATGGGGCTGACGAGACGTGAGACGTGCGGATCCATATGCAGGCTTTTATTTAAAGGCATAGTCAGAAGACAAGCAAGGTTCAGGCAATGGCAAACAGGTATAACACAGGCAAGACACAGAGTAATCCTAGAACAAGCGTGGGTCGATGATCGGCGAACGGTATCCAACAGGGCAAGGCAGAGAGAGTAAATCCAGGTACACAGCAATAATCCAAGCAAGGGAATAAACAGAGTCCGAACAGAGAGACGGGTAAATACAGGGAACACAGACTAGAAAACAACAAACATGTTCCGTATCGCAGATAACACTAGGGGAGTGGTAAATGCAGGACAATACAGGAACTTAACGGAAACACGGAATGGCACGGTAAGGCAACTAGCGCTTGAAGAGAGCTATGTGCAGATCAATACTCGGCAGTGTAACTGAGAAAGTTCATGGCTTAAGTAGTGTGTGTGATTGTGTAATGAGTCTCAGGTGTGAGCGTGTGATCAGTGTAATCAGCTGTGTGTGTCGTCAGTGCAATGGATGATGGGTAATGTAGTCCGTGGGTGCCATGCAACAATAGTGTAGTGCAACAGTCAATGTGGTGAGCGAGTGACCTCTGGTGGTGGGTGAACGGAAGTTCATAGGCTGGATTCGGGACAGTAACGATGTAACACCGTGGAATACTGGGACGTAAAATTATTTATTTTATTTATTTGAACGACTTCTTGCTGCATAAAAATATTACAATCTAAATGTGTAAATAACTTTATATCGACCGTATTTAAAAATATATGTATAAAATAAATATATGCGTGTAATATTCTGTTTAGGCGCTGTTCCAAATAAGGCCAGTTGGTGTCACCAACTCAATTAGAAATGCTTTTTATAATATACATTGTTGTTGCTGTAATGTAAACGTTATTTAAAAATATTACAAAAACAGATTTTAAATTACAGTTTTTAATTCCAAGAACGTTTTTAAAGATGAAAATATAATTCACTGTAAAATAAAGTAAAATTTGTGTAAATGCTATTTGTAGAACTCATATATCTGCCTGGACATTAAGTATCTTGCAGTGTCTCTATTAATGATTTATATAATAAAAACAACAGCATGTTGTGAGAATTAGGTTGTTTGTTCAATGTTATTTATTTATTTTTCATATTGATGTGAAATTTCAGCAAACATAATTTTTATGTAACTTGTAAAAAAAATATATTAACAGAATAATTTAACAAATGACAAATGACAATGAACATAAAGAGTTAAAAAAGTAAAATAAAATTATATAGAAACTGAAGACAAAGTTCCCGGAAAAAGCGCAGTATTTTCATAATTCCAGTGAGTGAGATTGAGTGGCAGTTTCTCTCTGCAGATGATGAGGTTTTTGGATGTGTCAGCATATGAAATGCACAACTAAGTTTACAGTTACAATATGTCTCCTTCCATTTACAATTGTTTATGAAAGCCAAAAGTAGTATGTGCACTTCACAAAAAGGAAAAAGTTATATAAAGTCTTGGGAAGCTGTGACTGGGCATGTTTATGCATAAACCCAAGTAACAATAACAACAATAATAATCAAACGGTATGGTGTCACAATATTTACGAGATGGAAAGTCAAGTGCAAGGCAATTGTGTTTATTTTATTGTGATAGGCAGAACTAGACTGAATATATACAGTCACTGGAAGCTCACTTAACTGAAGTCAACAACTCGTAATTCATTATCTCCTCCAGAATAGTCTAAATGAAACTTAAAAGTCCAAGCAGGTAAACCCACCATAACAGGTAAGTGCAGCACATAAAGATCAGGATTCAAGAGGTAAGGAAGGAGCCACACAGGAGCTTGCAACCTGTCCTTATAAGCAGTGTAGGTAAGTAATTTCTGGTGGTGCTACTTAGAAGTCTGGTGATTCTGATCTATGTGGCTGGCATGGCATGTGATTCTGTGACATATAAATTCAATATATTGTGGTGTACGGAAATAGGTATGGTTCCCCACAAAGGAGCCTGAACATCTTCAGCACCACGTAGAGCCTCATCAGAGGAAGCAACAGGGGCTGTGCCACCCAGTAAGAGGATTCAGGACCGAGGACAGCTCCAACACAGGTGTTCACCTTTTCCCCTCTAACAGGGTACCTCAGCTGCAGGCTGTTGGAAAACAATCAACAAGCACGACATAAAAGGGAACAGAGATGCATCAGTACTACCTCAGCTGGAGAGACGAGCAGACGCTGGATCACCTTAAAACCAGATACAGGACGAGTTCTTAGGGACAGAGGCTCAGTGGGGTTGTGAGTAGCCTGAACACTTTGAACTAACCCTCCATCTCTTCTGTCTTCCCTCCAGAAAGATTGATCTGCTGCCCCAGAACCAACCGCAGAAGGAAGAAAGGCTTTAGTTACAGTTTTTCCCCATCCCCTCTCCCTCACCTAATTGAAAAAATAAAGAGAATTAAGTTCTGTTCCACCGAATACCTGCCTGGTGCATTTTCTATGTGGCCAATTTGTGCTAATTTCACCAAATCTTGTTCAAGGGCTTACAATATTAATTACCTACTTAATGAAGTAGAGGAGCGAAGTATACTCAGCTTGTCAGAGCTGCTCACACTGTGAACAAAATGTAATCAAAAACCTAAAAATAGGACAGTACACATTTGTTTAGAAAACATTTACAATTTCAAAGTTAAACCACTCAAGTCAGAGTAAAAAATTGGCCAAGTCGGACTCAAATCTGAGTCCAACTAAATAGTACTGTTTGTCATCTTAAGCTTGTTTTAACCTTTACAACTGGAAAACGAAATGTCAGTTTAAATTTAACAAAAGAAAATCTCTTGCATGTTGCCATTTTGTTTTGTAATGTCGCATCATCTCATTCCATTTAATGTAACAAAATTTATAGCTGACTTGATTTATGTATTTTGGCATATGTCAGAGTATGCTGTAGCCTAAGGACCTTTGAAAATACTGAAATCATTTGGTGTAGTGTTATGGATATGTAATGCAGTAAAGATGATAACTTGCACATCTTACAATGTTCATCAACCAGTCAGATTCAAGATTTAACAGCCCTGTAGTATAATGGCAGTTTATTGTATGTATTTATGTTTTCAAAATGATTAATATTTTGGTCTGTCTTTTGCTTGTCTGTCTATACACTATAAAAAAGGTGCTATCCAGAACTAAAAGAGGTTCCTTGGCTCGTAATCATAGAGGAACCACTTTTGGTGCTGTATAGACCCAAATCTTAGTGCTTCAGTGGTTCTTCAGTGGTTCTTTGGCATGACTACCAAATACAGAACCTGTTAAGCTCCTGTATGGTTCTTCAGTGGTTCTTTGGGGTGATTAAGGTGCTATATAGCGCACAAATTCTGTACAAAGAACCTGTTAAGGCCCTTTAAAGGTCCTTTATGAGCCAAAAAAAAAACACAGTTGGTCCTATTTATCACCATTTTTGTTGAAGAAATACAGTGCAAAATGGCACCTCTTTTATGGTTCTGTATAGCACCATTTGACAAAGGTGCTGTATAGCACCTTTAAAGATACAGTATGGTGCTATATAGCACCAAAAGTGGTTCCCTTATGATTACGAGCCAAGAACCACTTTTGGTGCTATATAGAGTGTATAGATGAGCCACACCTGCATATAATATATTTATATATTTACCATAGTAAAAAGCTATAGTAATAATTAGTATATAAATGACATAAGAAATATTTGTTTTCACTCTGTGGACATGGACCCCAGGGCTGAACATTGTTTTTAGGCTTTTGAGGGGGGCACATATATATGCAAAACTCAAATTATTCTTATTAGTTTCTAAAGTGACTAAAGTGATTCAGATAAGAGCAGAGAGTGATTTTCTTATTTTATTGTTTGATTGATGTTATCAATGAAAAAAAAAAAAAAAAACATTTGGTCAGTGATGTAAATATTTTGTGATTCCCACAGCCAAAGGCTCAAGTCTGAATGAAAATGCATCCAAGTGCATGGCAATGTTTTATTACAGTTCTACTAAATATACTAAGTAATACAGTCAAATTGTGACATTTATTTTTTTAAAAGAAAAAGAGAGGTTGTTGTTTGTCAATAGTTCCCCCTCTATTAATTGATACTTTGAGTCTCAGTCTCCCTGAATAAAAAAGATCTTACCAAAAAATGTTAATTCTGGACTTGCAATTTCACTACACATCAGTAGGGGTAAAAAGACAGGTTGTAAAAGTTGCCGAATTTCACTCTCTATTGATTTACACTGGATTCATATCTCTATCTTCCTGCTGACAAAAGTTATTACAAAAAAAATATTGATTTTGTACATGCAATTCCATTTTATACCAGCAGAGGTAAAAAAGAGGCTGTGAAAAATGTCCACTGTTCCCTCTATTGATTGCCACTGGTCTCATGTCTCTATCTGTCTGCTGACGAAAGTTATTTCAAAAAGAAGGTTAATTTTGGACATGCAATTCCTTAATCAGCCACTAGGGGTAAAATGGAAGTTTGTAAAAAAATGTCCACTGTCCCCCTCTATTGATTGACACTGGTCTCATGTCTCTATCTTTCTGCTGACGAAAGTTATTTCAAAAAGGTGGTTAATTTTGACATGCAATTCTCTAATCAGCCACTAGGGGTAAAATGGAAGGTTGTGAAAAATGTCCACTGTTCCCTCTATTGATTGCCACTGGTCTCATGTCTCTATCTTCCTGTTGACAAAACTTATTACAAAAAGGTTAATTTTGGACATGCAATTCCGTCATCAGCCACTAGGGGTAAAATGGAAGGTTGTGAAAAATGTCCACTGTCCCCCTCTATTGATTGACACTGGTCTCATGTCTCTATCTTCGTGCTGACAAAAGTTATAACAAAAGAAGATTGATTTTGTACATGCAATTCCATTTTATACCAGCAGGGGTAAAAAAGAGGCTGTGAAAAATGTCCACTGTCCCCTCTATTGATTGCCACTGGTCTCATGTCTCTATCTGTCTGCTGACGAAAGTTATTTCAAAAAGAAGGTTAATTTTGGACATGCAATTCCCTAATCAGCCACTAGGGGTAAAATGGAAGTTTGTAAAAAAATGTCCACTGTCCCCCTCTATTGATTGACACTGGTCTCATGTCTCTATCTTTCTGCTGACGAAAGTTATTTCAAAAAGGTGGTTAATTTTGACATGCAATTCTCTAATCAGCCACTAGGGGTAAAATGGAAGGTTGTGAAAAATGTCCACTGTTCCCTCTATTGATTGCCACTGGTCTCATGTCTCTATCTTCCTGTTGACAAAACTTATTACAAAAAGGTTAATTTTGGACATGCAATTCCGTCATCAGCCACTAGGGGTAAAATGGAAGGTTGTGAAAAATGTCCACTGTCCCCCTCTATTGATTGACACTGGTCTCATGTCTCTATCTTCGTGCTGACAAAAGTTATAACAAAAGAAGATTGATTTTGTACATGCAATTCCATTTTATACCAGCAGGGGTAAAAAAGAGTCTGTGAAAAATGTCCACTGTCCCCTCTATTGATTGCCACTGGTCTCATGTCTCTATCTGTCTGCTGACGAAAGTTATTTCAAAAAGAAGGTTAATTTTGGACATGCAATTCCCTAATCAGCCACTAGGGGTAAAATGGAAGTTTGTAAAAAAATGTCCACTGTCCCCCTCTATTGATTGACACTGGTCTCATGTCTCTATCTTTCTGCTGACGAAAGTTATTTCAAAAAGGTGGTTAATTTTGACATGCAATTCTCTAATCAGCCACTAGGGGTAAAATGGAAGGTTGTGAAAAATGTCCACTGTTCCCTCTATTGATTGCCACTGGTCTCATGTCTCTATCTTCCTGTTGACAAAAGTTATTACAAAAAGAAGGTTAATTTTGGACATGCAATTCCGTCATCAGCCACTAGGGGTAAAATGGAAGGTTGTGAAAAATGTCCACTGTCCCCCTCTATTGATTGACACTGGTCTGATGTCTCTATCTTTCTGCTGACGAAAGTTATTTCAAAAAGGTGGTTAATTTTGACATGCAATTCTCTAATCAGCCACTAGGGGTAAAATGGAAAGTTGTGAAAAATGTCCACTGTCCCCCTCTATTGATTGACACTGGTCTCATGACTATAGGCCCCTTAACTAATATGCTATTACAAAAACACCGCCCACTGAGCTATAGCAAAAATAAACGAAGAAAACTTGCACTTTCCCCACGGTCCCTTACTGAAAGGTCCTCTGAGAGTGAGCTCTCGCGGCTTAATGCACATTGCAACGGCTTGTGCGGGGCAGTGCTTATTATATAGAGCGAAAATACTGAAAAAGAAGGCTGTGAAACATGATCAGCGTTGCCCTTTTGACGGTCACACTGTTTAGATTTGTTTAGGGCAAGTCGTTTTGAAGTTATTGGCATTTATCGCTGAATGTGTCACAAATATCGAAAACAAAACCAACTTAACTGCCAAAAAAGGTTCCTCTATGACATCGCCGCGAAACCCCCTTTTTGGTTCTTTCTGGCACCTTTTTTTAAGAGTGTAGATAAGTGTGCAACTGACCAATAACAACTGAGTATTCCAGCAAGCTGTTTATTAATATTGTATAGGGCTGGGTATCGAGTTCGATACTTTTTAGGCACCGACAGAATTGCCTCGATACCACCGAGTATCGAAAAACGTCTTGTCGTTCGGTACCAAATTTCGATACCTAAGGGGTTAATCTCATCAGCATCAGTGAGGCCTGCAATAAGCCTGCAGCACTAGGTGTGTTGGACTAGAAGCGGCGCGGCGCAGATCGATCAGTGTTTGACATCCACAAGAGCGACTCGAAAGCGTACGGAGCAGTCTGCTCTCTTTCGCGCGGGTTACACACAGACTGAAGGTGATTTCAGCGTCTGCCGTCTCACTAAACGAGGACATAAACACATGAACAGCATCTCCAGAACTGCTCTGAGAGTCACTTCATGAGCATTTTTACTGTTTGATTTGAGTAAAACTAGCGTCATATCATATACACATAGAACTGTAAAGGTATTCACGGCAACCCGTCAAAATAAAAGTTCGGTTTAACTTGGAAGACACTGCGGCAGAAATATATTTCTATTGTTTAGCAGAATGTACATACTGCTACTACTAGGCTACTATTAAAATGATTAAAACTTTATTTAAATTTCTTCCATGTTTTAATTTTAATAGTAAACCCCATTTGTTTGCCTAAATAAATAAATAAACTTTGATTTTCAATCATTTAAAGATAAATTAAATTAATGTTTTATGCCTTCATTTGAAAACCAGATACAGAACACAGAATTTCTGAGGAAAAATAAAACATTTCATAAGGCTATTTTAAGAAAACATTTGAATAATCTAAGTTGTTTTTATGCATTCCAATAATTAGACATACTACACCAGAATTTAATAACAATAAAACATATGGTGAAAGAAAATAAAACACCCACTTATGAAAGTGGATAAAGATTTTCAATTTCTTGAAGTCTTTAATAACCTAGAATAAAACTATTTGCACTGATTTATTGTGTTGGATATATTTTGTTCCTTTGTGCAGTGGCTCAGGAGATGAGGCTTTGAGTCTGTATAAATGTCAACAAGGTGAAAAAAAAAAGTTTTTTGAGATAATGTAATCTTGTTAAAACTGATTTCATAAAATTGGTATAGAAAAAAGTATCGTTCAGGAACCGGTATCGAACTCAAGGTATCGATATCGATATAGAAAATTTTTGAACGATACCCAGCCCTAATTGTGTATATACAGTGGGGCAAAAAAGTATTTAGTCAGCCACCAATTGTGCAAGTTCTCCCACTTAAAAAGATGAGAGAGGCCTGTAATTTTCATCATAGGTATGAGAGAAAAAATGAGAAAAAAAATCCAGAAAATCACATTGTAGCATTTTTAAAGAATTTATTTGCAAATTATGGTGGAAAATAAGTATTTGGTCAATAACAAAATTTCATCTCAATACTTTGTTATATAGCCTTTGTTGGCAATGACAGAGGTCAAACGTTTTCTGTAAGTCTTCACAAGGTTTTCACACACTGTTGCTGGTATTTTGGCCCATTCCTCCATGCAGATCTCCTCTAGAGCAGTAATGTTTTGGGGCTGTCGCTGGGCAACACGGACTTTCAACTCCCTCCAAAGATTTTCGATGGGGTTGAGATCTGGAGACTGGCTAGGCCACTCCAGGACCTTGAAATGCTTCTTACGAAGCCACTCCTTCGCTGCCCGGGCGGTGTGTTTGGGATCATTGTCATGCTGAAAGACCCAGCCACGTTTAATCTTCAATGCCCTTGCTGATGGAAGGAGGTTTTCACTCAAAATCTCACGATACATGGCCCCATTCATTCTTTCGTTTACACGGATCAGTCGTCCTGGTCCCTTTGCAGAAAAACAGCCCCAAAGCATGATGTTTCACAGTAGGTATGGTGTTCTTTGGATGCAACTCAGCATTCTTTCTCCTCCAAACACGACAAGTTTGGAGGAGAATTTTGGTTTCATCTGACCATATGACATTCTCCCAATCCTCTTCTGGATCATCCACATGCTCTCTAGCAAACTTCAGTCGGGCCCGGACATGTACTGGCTTAAGCAGGGGGACACGTCTGGCACTGCAGGATTTGAGTCCCTGGCGGCGCAGTGTGTTATTGATGGTAGCCTTTGTTACTTTGGTCCCAGCTCTCTGCAGGTCATTCACTAGGTCCCCCCGTGTGGTTCTGGGATTTTTGCTCACAGTTCTTGTGATCATTTTGACCCCACGGGGTGAGATCTTGCGTGGAGCCCCAGATCGAGGGAGATTATCAGTGGTCTTGTATGTCTTCCATTTTCTAATAATTGCTCCCACAGTTGATTTCTTCACACCAAGCTGCTTACCTATTGCAGATTCAGTCTTCCCAGCCTGGTGCAGGTCTACAATTTTGTTTCTGGTGTCCTTTGACAGCTCTTTGGTCTTGGCCATGGTGGAGTTTGGAGTTGGACTGTTTGAGGTTGTGGACAGGTGTCTTTTATACTGATATCGAGTTCAAACAGATGCCATTAATACAGGTAACGAGGTGGAGGACAGAGGAGCATCTTAAAGAAGTTGTTACAGGTCTGTGAGAGCCAGAAATCTTGCTTGTTTGTAGGTGACCAAATACTTATTTTACCGAGGAATTTACCAATTAATTCTTTAAAAATCCTACAATGTGATTTTCTGGATTTTTTTTTTCTCATTTTGTCTCTCATAGTTGAGGTATACCTATGATGAAAATTACAGGCCTCTCTCATCTTTTTAAGTGGGAGAACTTGCACAATTGGTGGCTGACTGGTCCCCGGGCGCTGGAGCAATGGCTGCCCACTGCTCCGGGTGTGTGTTCACGGTGTGAGTGTGTGTTTTTGTTCACTATTCACTGCTGTGTGTGTGCACTTGGATGGGTTAAATGCAGAGCACCAATTTCGAGTATGGGTCACCATACTTGACAATACGTCACGACTTTCACTTTTTTCACTTTCACTGACTAAATACTTTTTTGCCCCACTGTATATATATATTCTTCTCATTTTTAGGTCCTGAGACCATATGGGGTGAGGATCAAGACAACCAAACCAAAGGTGGACTGTAACCTACTGGACTATATGATAGACTTCATACTGACAACTACTGCCAATTTTCAACCTCAACCAAAATGATGATTCTGATGGAATTTCAACATTGAATCAATGTCACCTTGCTATCTGGGGAAGCACGTTTGTGTTGTAAGACCATACAGAGATACTTCAGATATAAAAAAGCTGACTCGTTAGGTGGTTTCTCATAAAAATCGTAGGATTTACTCTAAATTCAATAGAATATATGAGAATACTAGGGAATAGCAATATGGCGGCGCAGTGGCTTCACTTCTATAACATCATCAGCAATCCAGTTCTGTTATAGATAAGTGGTGTAAACTTATAATGGATTACAACGGTCACGTGGACACATGCACACCTCAGCTATAAAGTCCTCAAGACACATCAGATTGTCTGTAATACTGTATATCACTTTACCTCAAATATCTTGTTATCATAATCCTTGAAAGTCAAACTCAATCAAAAATAAAATTAGATTAATCAGACCTAAAGTACAAGAGACCTCGCTTCTGGATTGCAAAATAACAAAAATACATTTCACACAAATGTCTTGATATTATCGATTATAGAAATAGTTGGCAAGATACAGTTGGCTTAATAATATTTATGTAGCAATAATAAATTGCAAGTGTATTTCCTTAATTTACCCAGCACCAAAAGAAGAACAGTTCACATTAGAGCTTATTGATACTGCGGCCTTTTGTAATTTAGCCCCAGAGCTCATTTAACCCTTGTGCAACCTTTTGGACATTTTTGTCCTTTTCAGTGTTTTTTTGCCTGTATTATTGGCAGCTGCATAAATTTTGGCACAGGTGTGTATTTTTATTGGAATTTTATTATTTCACCCCCATTTACTCATTTAATAAATCTGTATTGCACTAGGTACAAAAAATAGTTCCTCTCAGGACCTTTTGGACAAAAATGTCCCCATTGAAACCCAATAAAACTGCAATTTTTAATCGCAGTGCTGTTTAACTGTAAAATTATGCAATTTTTGTTTCATTCTGTTGGCAAGGCTTCAAAATTTAATTTTTTAAAATTTTTTACCAGATGGTGCCATTTTTTCAAGTTTGGTCTATAAAGGGTCTGTAAAGCAAATACTCAATTTATTCCTGTTTTCTGCTTCTGCCAGTAGAGCCAATTGGATAAATAATGCAGCTATAATTGTGTGGGTGTGTTGGTATGGATGTCAGAGTGTGGTTTGTATGTGTGTCATAAAAAAAAATTGTGTGTGTGTGCTTGTAATATTTGAGAGAGAAAAACTCTACTTCAAATCACAAATCCAACCACTGTGTGCACTAACCACTTTTGCTTGCATCTAATGGGGAAAATTTGGTACTGCGCCCAAACAAAATTTTACTGAAAGCTCATTTTTTGAGATATCAACCTCAAATTTGGAACACAACTTGTTTAGATTTATGGCTTTGATTTTCTAGAGTTCACTTGTTTCATAAAATATATATTTTATATAAAATATTGTTCATAAATCATTTTCATAAACTTAAACCTGTATAACTTTTTTTTTTGTTTTACTTCAACAATAATCTGCCATGGATCCTCTTTAAAATGTGACCAAACTTAAGTCTGTCCTCCCAAGCTTCAAATTTTAATGACCATTTTTTGAAATGGACTATTTTGTCCAATATACTATGGACCTATGCGTAACTTTTTTTTATTGACGCACAAGGGTTAAAGGAACATTCCACTATTTTTGAAAATAGGCTCATTTTCCAACTCCCCAAGAGTTAAACAGTTGAGTTTTACCGTTTTCGAATCCATTCAGCCGATCTCCGGGTCTGGCGGTAGCACTTTTAGCGCAGCTTAGCATAGATCATTGAATATGATTAGACCGTTAGCATCTCGCTCAAAAATGACCAAAGAGTTTCGATATTTTTCCTATTTAAAACTTGACTCTTCTGTAGTTACATCTTGTACTAAGACTGACAGAAAATGAAAAGTTGTGATTTTCTAGGCCGTTATGGCTAGGACCTATACTTTCATTCCGGCGTAATAATCAAGGAACTTTGCTGCCGTACCATGGGTGCAGCAGGCGCAATGATATTATGCAGTGCTTGAAAATAGTCCCCAGCTATGTAACTAGTTATGATATAGCTGGGGACTATTTTCAGGCGTTTCGTAATATCATTGCGTCTGCTGCACCCATGGTACGCCAGCAAAGTTCCTTGACACTCCATTACATAGTGGAGTGTTCCTTTAATACTGGGATCAAGTATTAATTCCTACTTACAAGGCTGCATTTACACTGCAGGTCTTGATGACCAATTCCGATTTTGTGACTATATCCGATTTTTTGGACGACGTGCTTACATTTCTTTTAAAAATGACCCGTATCCGATGTGTGCATTTTACACTGCACTTGGTGAAACAAGCCAAAAATAGCATATGACATCACAAATCAATTTGAATAGTACATTGTTTAATTTATTGACATGGAATTTATATAGAAACGTTTTTAATGCAATAGTTACATCTATACATCAAAATAATTATATAGCCTACAAATTCTTCAGGACAGAGAAGCTCTGCTGAAAGCTTGCGAGTGGAATAATACACAGGTGATAGATATTGTAGCACGTCACATCGTCTGTTTTTTTTTTTTTTAGTAATTAAAACCAAATGCGTTCATCAGTGATTGTATATCAAAGACAGGGACATGTTTGTGTGCATTTTATTTTGTGATTTCAATGGAGCGAGTGGCACTGAAGTGCTCGTCTGAGCACGAGCCGTCATCAGCAGCAACGAGCACTCAGCGTGATTTCAAAAGCAACACAATTCAGCATCAGATCGCCTTTTATTCAACACAAACAAACGAAATTAATACTCTGCTACTCAACTAGAGATGTTTCATTTGTTACAGGTATGTTTGTACCACGAAATGTTTAAAAAAAAACCTCACTTTTCAATGACGAAGGAGTTGCATTTACAGGGGAATATCCAATCTGTCCGCTTACACGGCAGGAGCAAATGCACGTATCCGATTCATATCTGATTTATTTCCACATATGAATGAGGCCTGAAACCGATCGGAGAATATCAGAATCCATGTGATTTTTTCCTGCTTACACGGTCGTGGGCCATATCCGATCTGTGCCACATGGGAGGAACAAATCGGAATTGGGTCACTTGAACCATGCAGTGTAAATGCGGCCCAAGAGAAGCACAGAAGGATCAGTTGCAAAGCTACATGACAGTATATCTTGCATATGCATTCCCTAAATACATTTTATGTGGAAGAATAACTCAGTCATTTTAGAAACAACAATGAAGGACAAATTAAAATGAAATCTCAGTCTCTCTTAAAAGTGTTACACCCTCTTCTTCAGCTTCTACTTTCCTTAATGAAAGAGTAAGCAAACTACAAGTGAAACATATGCATTACAAGACAATTATACATTTACATAATATGAAACTTATAAGAAAGCAAAATAATGTACAAGGATAACATTTTTTGACATTTTCATTTTTGACATTTTTGACCAACACGTTCTCACTCCCAACTTGTCACATATTGAAGCTTGGTCAGGATCCCTTGGCGTCATGTTTTAACTTACTGGGTACCCCTTTGGCATCATGTTTTAACTTGCAGGGATTCCCATAGACTTCCGACCGGAGCCCGCGGCGTTGACATTTGCCGTGCAGGTAAGCAGTGTGTACGGGACTCGAGATTATGATAAATAGGAATAAAAATGAAAAGGCTACAATTCATTAGTTATGGCAGGGCGAGTCGATTGGCATCCCCCAGGTCATATTTAACTGATTTTTAATTTTAAAAACCACTCGTTGCCTGATGTATAAAAGTGCGATCTGTGAAACAGCGTTCAGCGGTGACTTTAACAACACTCCAGCGAGCAACAGCAGTAAGCACTTTAAGTGTTTTCCTAGGTAATGCTGGTATTTTTGTCAGAGGCTTGTTGATGATGATAAACGTATTTAATGTGCTGTGATTATGTTTGGTTAATCAGCGCAATGCGAAGCAATCAACCTATTATTTATTTATTTATGTATTTGTTTGTTTATTGGTTGATTTATTGATTGATTATTTATTTATTTATTATTATTATTATTGATTTATTAATAAATCAATCAATCAGTGGTGCTGACGTCATTGTAAGGCGTGATCCCAAGGTCCACTGCGATTTCCCACTCAGTAAGTAGAACAGTTAATTAATACAGATGGGAACAATCCTTAA
Organism: Spinibarbus caldwelli; assembly: GCA_039654775.1. Lineage (NCBI taxonomy): Eukaryota > Metazoa > Chordata > Actinopteri > Cypriniformes > Cyprinidae > Spinibarbus > Spinibarbus caldwelli. Next base: position 27,993,996 of record CM077228.1, on the reverse strand, counting down.
ATTTACGGCACAAAAACTGTTTAATCAGGTCAAGAAGTTGTGTTTAGAACCTTTAGAATTGCAAGGTAGCAGTTTCGTGATGCAGTAAATGACAGCAGATATTATAAAAATATAACGTCCTGCACCAAATGTGTAGTAGGCTAGCTAAGTTAAGTTAGCTAATTAAATTCATAATCATGCAAGATAATATCATAGGAGATTGTATGATTTTTAATTATGATGTGTGCTCAGTTACCCATATTACAGTAAGTTAGCTCCATCACAACACTTTAGCCATTTATAAATGTTCAGATGAAGAACTGTGTTGCCAGATTGGTGTGTTTTACAGTAATTGATCACAAAATTATATAGTAAACACAAATCTTACCAATAATAAACTATACAAATTAATTCATAACTACAACAATATTGTGGCTCATCACATGGCATAATAAAGCAAGTTAAGTGTTCTCTAAAGAAGGCTACGTTGTAAATCATTTTCCATGTCTCTCATTTGCCTTAAAGAAATAAAAGGGTACAACAGAAATATCAAAAAGCCACCTGTCCAAGCCCATTTTATTCCACGTAGTACAACTCAAAACTGCCCAATCTGCCAACACTGATGAAGAAAATACTGGTAAAAATGTAAGGAGTTCAATATTTTTTTTCCTTCTCTTATCAGGTCCTTCAAATTTGCCAGCTTCCAACATTCTCCTTTATTTTAACCTCCCTCCACACACACACACAAAAACCAAAGGCACTTTTAAGAGCCACGTCCGTCTTGTTAACCTGTACTTGTCTCTCTGTAGCTCGCTGTCTCTTTCTCTATTTACATTGTAGTATCTGTCCATCTTTCTGTTTCTCTCTATAGGTCCTATAAAAACTCCATTTTAACACATTATCTATGTTTTTTGTTTTGGTGTATATTTCTACTTTAGATTTCTTATCAAGTTATGACGAGGCCCAAATTCCGGCCCTGCCCATCTTGCCAGACTCCCAATCAGGCAAGCAGGAAAAGTTGTTATGTCTGCTTTGGAAGTCTGTCCACTAAACAAAAAATAAATGACAAAGTGGTGTCACTGGATAGCCAGTGGGGGCAATCTGTCAAGAAAAGCAGAAATGTTGGGCGTATAATTGATTCTGCCCATATTGCAGTAAGTAAAATGCAAATTTTTCATAAGTGTTATTTGAAGTGTAACTGAAAGCCCATGTTTGTCACATAGTGAATATCATAGACTATTAGCAGTATGATGTGGCCTTTATAAACTTAGTCTTATTTCATACAAGAAGAAGACTCTTTATCTTTAAATTGTGCTAAAGAGAAACAATAAGTTGTGTTCTCTGTCAAATAATGAGTCAGTCATGTTGGCAATAGTAGAAACTGAAAGAGTACTGGCCTTATCTGAAATTGAACTTTGATCGTATAAAAAAACAAGATTAAATTTAAACTTCATTAAATGACATTAAAATAAAATTGCTTGATACAGTACTAATGTATCTAATAATTCAGTGGGTTTAACTAATGCGTAGTAATTGCTTTTGTTCATTTCAGGTGCGGAAACTTGAGGCAGTGTGTTGCAAGCCCATTTTATTTATTGGAAAACAAAATAAAAAGGCTTCAAATAAGTGGGTTGCAGACATAATTACCCATTTGCACCCCACTCCTTTCACAATAAATTTTTTGGAGAAGATGCAAAGGGCTTATGAATTTATCTTGACTAAGGGTAAGAGCAAGATCTGTGTTCAGAAATAATTATTATTTAAAATACATGTATTTTTCTTTGTTAATATAATACAGATTTGAAATGAATGTAAACTTGTGTTAAAGCAACCTCCACAGCACAGCAGCTGGACAGTGACATCCCCATAGCAGAGCAGCACAAGAGCCCCAGTCAGGAGCAGTGCAGTTGTTCCATTATTGAGCCAGAGAGCCTCACCGTGGAGCAGCCGGAGAGCCTCACCAAGGAGCAGCTGAAGAATCTCACAAAGGAGTCCGAGACTGTATTTATACTCAACCTTGTAAATCTTCCTCACACTCTCCAACTTCTCTCTCTCCTCCCTCTTCTACTACTTTTACAGCTGTTCTTCCTCCAGTCTTCTCCTCCTCCACCTCCACTGCCATGTGAAGTCTTTGCGACAGAGGAAGAAAAGGACAAAAACCTCAATCTGTTCACCAGCACCTTCTGCCACCTCTGTCTCTCCTCCATCTCTTATCCCCACAGATCTCTCCCTTCCACAGTCTTGTCCTCCACCTGCTGCCTCTTCCATCTCCCATCCTTGAGTCAGGAGGGGCCAAATGTGAAGAAGAAAAGAAAGGGTAAGTTTTGTTTTGCCGTGGTATACCTTAATACACACTATTAATACATTTGTTCTCAGACGGAGCTGACTTTTGGCAAATTAGATTTATTCGGGTCATCAGGTCATTGGTAGTCATAGCCAATACACAGTATTTTGTTCTTTAGTTATTTAGCTGTGTTTAAGTGGACAGTGTCCAAGGGCTGTGGTTAATGTCAATCACTGACTTTAAGGTGCAGTAGGAGATCTTGGAAAATGCTAACTTTGGCCTGATAGCACTGAAAGCGCACGTACCACCCTCCCCGCAAATCGCCGTCCAAAGCCATGCCCCCGAACACATGAAAGCACACAGATCAGACGATCAGAGACAACATTACTACAATACTTCACATGTAACCGGTGAGAAAACTTCATAGTACCAGGAAGGAAGGTCAGGTTGTTTTCTTGCCATTCTCGCTCTGTCTGCGTAGCATACGTGAACGCGCTGATGGCGTATCCTGTCTGCGCAAACCAGGTGCACAGAAGTATGCAAATACATGTTGACAAGCAGGTAGGAAAGCCAATAGAAACGCTTGCAACTAGCGTTTTGATTGGACGTACATTTCTTGGGCCTATGCCTTCCACAGAATATATAAATGCTAGTGGTGTCAATCGATTAAAAAAATTAACTAATCGCAATTTTTTTTTAAAAAAATTAATCGCGATTAAAAGACTGAAGCTTGTAATATTGGATATTTAAATGCAAAAAATTAAATTAATGTAAATTCAACACAAGGAAACTATATTTAAATTCAAATACTATTGTTTATTAGAATTAATTTCTTAATTTGGAACACAGATTCTTTCCTTTTGAACAACATATTTCCAATAAACCATCAAGATCCTCAAAATTAACTCTTGGCTTGAAAGGCATATATATTTTTACAGAAAAACAAAAACAAACAAAAAAACAAGCCTATATGTTAAATGCCATTTGAATTTCAGAAATATCAAAGCCAATAAAACACACAAATGTTTTCAATGTTCAAGTGAACTGCAAAAAGGTCCACAATATAGGCATTGCAAATATGGAAAAATAAATAACAACAAGGAAAGAATACATAAAATTGTTCTCCATATAAAATAATATTGCTGAGAGTTCAGAACATTAAACAATTCAGCTTAGTCCTCCTTCACATTCAGCCAGTTGCTGAGACAGACCAGTCTGTTGACATTATCAGGGGACAAAGTAGCTCTCTTCTTTTGAACGATGTGACCTGAGAGCGAGAACAACCTCTCACAAGGCACTGTGATTGCAGGGGTTGACAAATACTTGCATGCAATGGGTGCCAGCCTGGCATGTGTTGCTTCTCTCTTTGCCCACCACTGTAGTGGACACCCCTCCATGTCCATTTTGGGCTCTGCTTTGTAGCGGTTCAAACATTGTTCTATGGACTCTTCGTCTTCATCTGTCTCTGAATCAGAAGTAACCAGCAAGACAGACATCCTTCTCTTCTTTGGTGGCTGTTGCTCTGTTGTCTCGTTAGATTGTTGTTTTCCAGGACTTGTTGCCATTACCTGGTTGCTTACTGAAGTCCACACCTCATTCCTTTCATCTTTGGGAAGACACTTCAGGTCTTTAAACCTTGGATCAAGAGCAGTAGCGATCTTCAGCCATGTGAGGTCTGTGCTGTCCTTCCTTTTAGCTAGGTCTGTGGTAAAATCATTTTTTAATTTAACTACGTAGACTGGATCATCTTCTGTGGACTCCATAATGTTGAACAAGTGGCACAAGGCTGGCAGCACCACTGAACAGGAAACATACTGCTCTCCACCCAGCAGTTCAGTCACATATCTGCAGTGGAAAGCACAAGGTGTTGTAAACATGCCAGTAAATTGGTATTAATTGCACAGAAATGCACTACCTTTGTGCCTGTATGCAACATGTACAAACAAACACACACACGCACACAAACACACAAAAACAAAGGCAAGAAAATGTTGCCATTTCATATTTTATTATTGTAATTTTATTTACTTTTTACTAGTACATGTATTATGTTCTTTTAATACCATCTTATTTCTTCACCTTGTAATACCTATGTCGTTATACAAATTTATGTCCTCATTTGTCACAAAAATGCGCGCGCGCACACACATTTGTTTTTGTGAAAAGTGAGGACATCCCATAGGCTTAATGGTTTTTATACTGTACAAACTGTATGTGCTATTGCCCTACACCAACCCTACACCTAAACCTACCCCTTACAGGAAACTTTCTGCTATTTCAGATTTTCAATACACTCCATTCTGTGTGATTTAAGCATTTTGAAAAGTGGGGACATGGGGTAATGTCCTGAAAAGTCACCTTCTCCTTGTAATACCTGTCATACCCTTGTCATTATACAAATGTATGTCCTCATTTGTCACAAAATTGCACGCGCGCACACACACATACTGGTTTTTGTGGTTTAGCAGGACTTTGATGGTCAAACCAGTTGGATGGTGGTTTAAGGGGACACACCTTTCCCAATGTCCTACAGAAATGAAACAACTATCATAAATTTTGTTTTACTCTGCAGAACACAAATATCACTTTGGAATTTCTTTACACACAATAGAACGGATAATATGACAATATGATATTTTGGTGGTAAACAAGGACAGCCACGCCCCTCCTAAAATGTTCCCGCCTCTTACATAATTGGGATTTATAGGTTCTTATCGATTTATGAAGACACTCGTTTTACAATACACAAAACATGTCAGTTCTCTGGATTACAGGGACCAATGTGTTTTACTGGTACATGACCATACACAACACACAAATATGTCAATATGCTGCATTATCAAGACTAAGGTGGTTAAAGAGTACCAGATCTTAAACACAATACACAACATAACATACAACATTACAGGGACCAATGTGTTTTAGAAGTACTTTAATAACTTAAAATTGTGACATAAAAACAAACAAAAAGTAAATAGTGTAATCTTTCTGTAAAAAAAGGGATGCCACACAAAAACAAAAAACAAAACATGAAATCCACCAACTTAAAAAAAAACAATAAATCAAAAGGCATGCCACAAGTTGTAAGTACCTCACTAAATGGATAGTAAACATGAGATTAACTCTCGGAGGATGCAATAAATGCTGCAGATGTGTAGAGAGACCGATTTATCTTTAAGGGACAGGTCATCCAAAAATCAACAACAAGAGATTGAGGAATTGACAGAATTGTCATTTTTTGACAAACTAACAGTTGAACTTAAAAAGATTTCTACAGTGAGATATTAGTATGAACTGCTGCCATACCAGTTTGAAAATAACAACAACAATCAAAGTGCTAATTATAATAGAATACCATCAAAAGGGACACAGGATGTACTGTAACATCACTTACTTTGGGTTTTCCTTTTTAAACTAATTCCTCGATTCCTTACAAAATCGCGTATGTTCTGTGCACTGCGTCTCGCCAAAACAGGATCCTCAGCAGTCTTACACTGCTGGCATTCAGTCAATGTGGCCAGTTTTCCTTTAGTTATATGGCCCTTAAAATGTTTCATTACAGCTGTAATTTCAGCATTTGACCAGGCCACTTTCTGCCCTCTCCGTGGGTTTTCAGTTTCTGCCTCACTCTCATTCTCTGTACAGAAGAATACATACTTTAGTGAGTTCTAACACTATGAGTGTGAGCTCATGTACTTACATTGATGGTGGTATTGCAATTTAAACCTCTGGTACCTTTAGGAACTTCAGTGGTGCTCTCAATGGGCATCTTCTGAACACCTGCAAAAAAATCAGTCATATAATGATCAGGAAACTCAGAAGAAACAAAAAAATAAAAATAAATAAATAAAAAAATAAAATAAAATAATATATATATATATATATATATATATATATATATATATATATATATATATATATATATATATATATATATATATATATACACACACACACACAGACGTGAATCTCAATAAATTAGAATGTCGTGGAAAAGTTAATTTATTTCAGTAATTCAACTCAAATTGTGAAACTCGTGTATTAAATAAATTCAATGCACACAGACTGAATTAGTTTAAGTCTTTGGTTCTTTTAATTGTGATGATTTAGGCTCATTTAACAAAAACCCACCAATTCACTCTCAATAAATTAGAATACTTCACAAGACCAATAAAAAAAAATAAATTAAAAAAATAAATAAATAAAAAAAATTTGTGAATTGTTGGCCTTCTGGAAAGTATGTTCATTTACTGTATATGTACTCAATACTTGGTAGGGGCTCCTTTTGCTTTAATTACTGCCTCAATTCGGCGTGGCATGGAGGTGATCAGTTTGTGGCACTGCTGAGGTGGTATGGAAGCCCAGGTTTCTTTGACAGTAGCCTTCAGCTCATCTGCATTGTTGGGTCTGATGTCTCATCTTCCTCTTGACAATACCCCATAGATTCTCTATGGGGTTCAGGTCTGGTGAGTTTGCTGGCCAATCAAGCACAGTAACACCATGGTCATTGAACCAGCTTTTGGTACCTTTGGCAGTGTGGGCAGGTGCCAAGTCCTGCTGGAAAATGAAATCAGCATCTCCATAAAGCTTGTCAGCAGAAGGAAGCATGAAGTGCTCTAAAATGTCCTGGTAGATGGCTGCGTTGACTGTGGACTTCAGAAAACACAGTGGACCAACACCAGCAGATGACATGGCAGCCCAAATCATCACTGACTGTGGAAACTAAACACTGGACTTCAAGCAACATGGATTCTGTGCCTCTCCACTCTTCCTCCAGACTCTGGGACCTTGATTTCCAAATGAAATGCAAAATTTACTTTCATCTGAAAAGAGGACTTTGGACCACTGAGCAACAGTCCAGTTCTTTTTCTCCTTAGCCCAGGTAAGATGCTTCTGACGTTGTCTCTAGTTCAGAAGTGGCTTGGTAGCCCTTTTCCTGAAGACGTCTGAGCGTGGTGACTCTTGATGCACTGACTCCAGCTTTAGTCCACTCCTTGTCAAGCTCTCACAAGTGTTTGAATCAGCTTTGCTTGACAGTATTCTCAAGCTTGCAGTCATCCCTGTTGCTTGTGCACCTTTTCCTACCCAAATTCTTCCTTCCAGTCAACTTTGCATTTAATATGCTTTGATACAGCACTCTGTAAACAGCCACACCTTTCAGTAACGACCCTCTGTGACTTACCCTCTTTGTGGAGGGCGTCAATGTTCGTCTTCTGGATCATTGCCAAGTCAGCAGTCGTCTCCATTATTGTGGTTTCAAAGAACAAGAGATACCCGGAATTTATACTGTAGGGATGGTCATTAATTGAAACTCAAATGTAAATAATCTAATATTTTGAAATACTGATTTTTGACTTTCATGAGCTGTAAGCTCTAATCATCAAAATTAAAACAAACAACCAAAAAAAAAAAAAAACTTTTGAAATGTTTTACTTTACATGCAATGAATCTAAAATATATGAAAGTTTCACTTTTTGAAATAACTTACAAGAAAAAAAATGAACTTTTTCACGACATTCTAATTTATTGAGATGCACCTGTATATATATATATATATATATATATATATATATATATATATATATATATATATATATATATATATATATATATATATTATATATATTCATTCATTCATTCATTCATTCATTCATTCATTCAAAATGGCTTGGCCTGTTAAACATTTCTTTTTTTAAACAGTCATTTATCAGTTTTTGCCTTAAACATGATAGGTATCTGGCTATACCAATAGGTTGAGACTTATGGATGTGCCCAAATAGCGAATCCGTATTCGGAAAGGCACGGAAAACGAATAATGCGTTCTACGGAGCCACAAAAGGGACATGGTTAGCCGCTTACTAGCAGTTGCCTGTTACATTACAGTACATAAAATGTCACTTACCACATAAACAGAGAGAGGTAAGGAGAGATGACTGATAGGACAATGGTGAATGATTTATAGATCCTGAGCACCACTGACAAACATCTAATCTTGTGAAATGTGTGGTAAGTAGTGCCGCTCCGTAGCAGAGTACACTAAAAAAAAATTCTGGGTTATTTTTTTTAAGCCAAGTGATGGGTTCAGCCCGCTGGATCATTATATTGGGTTGTTTTTAACATTTTTACCCAGGTGCTGGGTTATTTTTTTAACCCAAATGCTGAGTTCAACTTGTTGGGTCATTTTATTGGGTTATTTAAAAAAAAATTTTTTTTACCCAGGCGCTGGGTAGTTTTCTTGTAACTAGTTGCTAAGTCATTTTAAATGCTGGGTTATTTTTTTTCTACCCAACCGTTGGGTTGAGCCTGTCTCCTATGCAACAACCCAGGCCAGCAGCTGCTGAGTTACTTTGGTTACAGTCAGAGAGCGTGGGCTTTTGAGTCTTCTACAGGAAAAAGCGATTCACAGCGCTGCCGATTTGGTGCACTTCCTCAAGAAATAAAGGTTTGTATACATTTTTATTTCATTTATAAAGTCTTTACTGTGCTGTAAATTTTTATTATTTTACGCAACGTAAGGATGAGATGTCAGTCAGCTGTGTCAGCAGCAGCAGCAATAGAAACGCCTATTGCCTTGCATAACATGAATGGATTTTATTCGTTATAATACGGAGTTTAATTTAATGCTATAATATGTTCTCTAATATCAGTACTCCCGCAAACAGCAGCTCTTCACCGGCTGAGATATGGGCGACACACCGGCGCAAGAATTAGCGCTATTTCGGTAAAAAGCGATTACAACGGACGGTTGAATAGACTTAAAATGCTACTTTTAAATGTTACATTTTTATGTCTAAAATGCGTGTTAAACAAGTTTAAATGTATGTAATGTTGTAAACTATGCTGTATTCACCCAAATAAATTCAATGTGTCTTGTATTTTGTGTGTTCTTTGTGTTCTTGCTTGATAATAAATGTCCATCTTTTGATTATTGCTGTTGCCTATAGTAATTCTGTATGTGATTTTTAATTTCCAGCCCATTATAAGCCAGCAATATAATAATTTTTAAACAATAGATGACTTAAATAAAACAACCTAGCATGGTGGGTAAAAACGTTTAACCCAACCAGCTGGGTCAAAATAACCCTGCATTTGTTCTGTCCAATATTTACCCAGCGCTGGGTTGCCAAATAACCCCAGTTGGGTTGTTTTTAACCCAGCATTTTTTAGAGTGTAGGCTGTGTGATAGCGAATCTCAAAAGTGAAAGTAAAAAGCAAACGCGCATTCATAAGTGATTTCAATGTCCTGCATATTAATAATGGCTCCCTGATGCCGCAATTTATATACAGGACAATTACCCAACATTATAATTGTGAGAGAAAGCACTGAAATATCTTTTGTGTGTATATCTCGAATATATCATATTTATTCCCTTTAGGGTTGCCATAGTACAAATCATTAGCTTTCTGAATACCGTATATATATATATATATATATATATATATATATATATATATATATATATATATATATATATATATATATGGGATTTGGTCACATCCCTACAGATACCAATAGAATACTGGCGCATCCCTAATTTTAGTAATATTCTGTTAGGAATGCTGAACTAATAGAATATAATTTTTGACTCTGATTATATTGAAACAACAACTTAGTTGACATACCAGCATTACTGGATTCTCCTGCAGCTCCAGCAAGAGCGTCATCGTCAGAATCACTTTCTTCAGGATCACTGTCATCAGAATCCGTCATTCTGATCTCATCTTCAATGAAAAATGAAATTCAGAACATGAAAAACATCTACATCTGCATTCAGAAGTCAAATAACACAATTACACCCCATTTGTGAAACATGCCAAATGACACTACATCCTACAGTGAACACAAGACATATTTCAGAGATGAGTATCCTTAAACCTCCCTGTGAGTGTAAAAGACCCTCTGTGCAACCCACACTAAGATGGACGTACCTTCAATCTCAATGTCATCAAGCGATTTGCCTTGAAGATTAGGAAGGCAGCCCTTTTCCATGGCTAACAGTAGCTTTGATATTTTAGCAAGCTGAGTAGTGGCTTCTGGCAGCCTATAATAGTCGCGGTGGACGCGGATGTCATGCCCTAAGAAATCAGCGACCTGATCTAACTCATTGTTTTTCAGGTTTAGGATTTGTGAGAGAGTAGCCACGTGCTTGCGCAGGTGAGTTGATCTGAGAAATTCTGGATTCTGAGCTCCACATTCACTTGCATACACTCTGAGGGAGTCCTGGCCTCTGTAGTGACTCTGGCAGTTTGGCCGAGCAAACAAGAAAGCATTAGTGTCCAGCACTCCACACTCACTTCTCTTGCTGACCAGCAGCGTCAGGGCATCAACCATATCAGGCGGGAGAAGTACAGCAACCTTTCTTCCCCTCTTCCCCCTGATCTCAACGCGACTAAAATGGCTGCAGAGTTTCTGCTCAAACTTGCTCAGGCCCATGGCAACATCATCATGGAGAGAAGTGCCGTCCCTTTCATTGAAGCCCTTCAGCGACATTTTAGAGACCTCTCCCGCGCGTCTGCGGTTGAACACAATGATTCTGGCGAGTGTTGCTTTGGCCAGTTCTGCATAGCTTTGAGGAGAGGATTCTGTCTCTTTTAGTTTCTGAAAAGCCGTATGCGCAGTCTTCTCAAGGAACCGATGAAGGGACTGGACATCCTGAGTGAAGGGAAGTGTTGATGGCTTGTTAAATTTGGCCTCATTCAGTGTGACCAAAGCAGTGTGTGAGATCATCTCAGACCACTTTGAGGAGTAGAGCTTTTTAAAGGTCTCTGTTGACGCAATCAGTTCCTTGTCTTCAGACATCAGTGCTCGGCAGTGAATGATTTCGCTAATCTTATTCAACGAATGCCCCAGTTTTAGAGCAAGGCTTGGGCTTTGGTAGCAGTGACTCTCATCATCATAGCCGGACACAATCTGAACCGCTCGAATGAGTCTATGAAAATTGGCAGGCTTCACAGCTTCTTCAAGACTGTATACTGAAAACTCTCTACGCAAAGTCAACAACAATCTCGCAACTTCGCGGAGTTTTTGTCGAATGTACTCAAATTTGGTAGGGTCATGTCCATGTTTGTTAAAGAAAGACTGTGCAAGCTGAAGAATACTCAGGTCATTTTTGACAACAGCGGAAATGTCATCCTGCTTCATCACACCTAAGAGTTTCCAAACTCCTTGAGAAATGTGCTGACTGAATGAAGACTCTGCCATAGATGCCAGGCCCAAAACTCTCCTCCTCCCTTGGTTTTCACTGTCAGCTGCTGGTTTTGAGGAACATCGCCTCAAATGACGCCACAGATCTCTCCGTACAAACATCCCTTTGCAGTACATGCAATGCACAAACTGCTTTGAATCACACTTTCTTTTTGGTGCCCGTTTTATTTTAAGAGCCCCCTCTCCACACTGTAAAACATCTGTGTTATGCTGAAAGTTGCCCTTGTTCCTGAGCTTTTGCAGCATTGCTTTACGTTCTTTCGAGTGAACCGGGAGTGACAGAGCCTGCGCAACTTCAACTTCATCCTTATGAGTTTTCAAATGGCGCGCTAACTTGGACTGTGGTTTCCCGCAGATGTAACAATAATTCTTACTATTTGCTGAACAGGAGATTTTTGCTGACTGCACACACTGATCTTCTTCAGCCACGCTGCTTTCCCTCTCTTCCTCTCTCAACGTAGCTGTGCTTTTTGCATTCAAAAGCTTCTCACTACTGTCCTTTCTATTGTGTGATTGGGGTGATATAAGCACATCTGTTGACCTGCGTAACACTGAGCCTTGCTTTCTGGGAAGGTGATGTTCACCAGAACGGTCTGAATCACTGTCTGTCTCAACATCAGTCAACTGCTCCTCATGGCAAAGTAAGTCAGACTCATCATACACACTTGCTGCTTCCCTGGCCTTTAAGTCTCCTTTTCCTTTGCCCTTAGACACATTCAGGGCAGTTACATCTGATCTCTGAGGTTCACTAAACTTAGAGGATGCTGCTTCCTGTATATCTGAGAGGAGATTAGCTTGATCGTAACTTGCTGGTCTTGTTGTCAACTCATCTGAACTGTCTGACTGATTGTCTGACTCAGACTCTGGTATATATTCCTCATCTGACAGCTCATCTTCCTCTGAACTTACTTCCTATTGTCAAGATATTTATGATTAATTTACAGAACCGATAACTCATAAAAATAAGGAACAAAGTCATAGAATCAAATATTCTCTTACCCACGATGACTGGTTTCCATTCCATTCATGAAGCTTCGAATAGCAGGACTTGTGCCAAAAACTGGAGCACACTATGAGAGAAATGCCATGTGTCAGGACATGTTCAACTGCTAACATGGGATTCTATGCCTAAACATAGAATAAAGGTGAAAACAATATTACAGCCCTATTATTGTTAATGGTATTACATATCTGTGCATAAACAATCATCCGATATCTCCTACTGATCACACACTTCAACAGTTATACAAATTTGAGCTGAATTCATAACATAAATTAGTGATACTAAAATGAATTAAGACACATCATGCTGCATATAGAACAAGACACCATACTAACATTTGCATCTCAGGCCAATCCATTTGAGTGCTGCTACAGGTCCCACGCATTCAGCACATTTGTCCATGCTTGAGATTGTTGAAGTGACCACAACATGTTTGCAGACCTGTGAAGAAAAAACATCAGTGAATGTGAAATTACAGCAAAAAAGAAAGATCCTAAAACATGCATGTGAAACTACGTTACGAGCTACACTGTCTTTCAATAATCATTTAATGTATTTTTAGTGACAGTGAAGTTGTGGTCATTCAGTTAATAAGATCACTTACAATCATTAAAGAACATTTACATTACAGACCTTAAAATGTCTTAATAGATTACTACTAATCTTTATTTAGACCAGGGGTGCCCAAACTCAGTCCTGGAGGGCCAGTGTCCTGCAGAGTTTAGCTCCAACCCCAATTAGACACCTGAACCAGCCAATCAAGCTCTTTCTAGGCATACTAGAAACTTCCTGGCAGGTGTGTTGAGGCAAGTTGGAGCTAAACTCTGCAGGACATCGGCCCTCCAGGACTGAGTTTGGGCACCCCTGATTTAGACATTGACTAATATTACTGGATATTACTGAAAACAGATCATTAATTAAATACTATTCCTAAGTATATCACAGCCCATGCAGAGATGGTCTTCAGAGCATTCACTGTTGCACTAATAACAGTTCACCCGAAACATGTGAATACCTCCTTAACTCCTTCAGCAGGGGCACAAAAGCTCTGCTCCTCATTTAACACATGCTCTTTGACAGGTGACATCTGAAAACAATGAAAAAAGCAAGGCTCATGTAGAGATGATTTCTTACAACATCAATCTAGCATTTTCTAAAATTATGCAATGCGCATTTTATTACCTTCTCAACACAGTCCTGATCCAATGGTAACTGGTCCTTCTTTGGAGCCACCTTAAATTAAGGAAATGGAAATAAAAAATAAATACTGCAGACAAAGGATTCAGGGATTGTCCAAATGTATAATGAATGACCTTTTCCAGTCTGATCACTGACAACATGAAATAATTTTTTTTTATAAATAAATCAAATTCACAATACCTTCTCTACGTCTCTGACTTCTGACAGGGCCAGAGTGTGGACTTCAAGAGTGGATGGTTCAACCTCACTATGAACCTAGAAAATATTAAATTAGACATTTGTAACATTGATTGAGACAATAAATGTGTGCATGAAATACTGATTTAAAACTGATATAAAACTAAAAATGAAAATAATATAATTATAAAAACAAACAAAAATAAAATCACAATACCTTCTCTACGTCTCTGACTTCTGACAGGACCAGAGTGTGGACTTCAAGAGTGGATGGTTCAACCTCACTATGAGCCTAGAAAATATTAAATTAGACACTTGTAACATTGATTGAGGCAATAAATGTTTGCATGAAAAACTGATTTAAAACATAGAAAATTAAAAATGATAATAAAAAAAAACACAATTATAAAAACAAACAAAAATAATTCACAATACCTTCTCCACGTCTCTGACTTCTGACTGGGACAGAGTGTGAGTGGAAGGTTCAACCTCACTAAGAGCCTAGAAAATATTAAATTAGACACTTGTAACATTGATTGAGGCAATAAATGTGTGCATGAAATACTGATTTAAAACATAGAAAATTAAAAATGATTAAAAAAAAAAAAATTATAAAAACAAACAAAAATAATTCACAATACCTTCTCTACGTCTCTGACTTCTGACTGGGACAGAGTGTGGACTTCAAGAGTGGATAGTTCAACCTCACTAAGAGCCTAGAAAATATTAAATTAGACATTTGTAACATTGAGAATAAATGTGTGCATGAAATACTGATTTAAAATATAGATATAAAATTATTTCATAATCTTGCTTATATATTTTATCAATGTAATATACAAGTAAGATTACAACATTTCAAATCAATTTCAATATATAAGTGTTACCCAAGATAATGTTCATTTTTTTTTTTTTTTTTTGCACTGCATTACATGCACGTTCATCCCAGTATGTCAGGTTGTGTGTATGTTAAAACCTGTGCTATGAGGAACCTGTTTCATGAGGACCACATAAGAACATGTTCTTGACTTGACTGAAGAGTCACGGTTTTGTTAGTTTGACAAAGGTCTGGTCTATTAGTATCCTTATTATTACCGGGACATTGGTAACTAGACAAATTTGGACAGCACCCTTAGTTCAAGCATTTCTGTGTATGAGAGAAACGGTGGTTATTTGAGACACAGCGTCTGCATTAGATGTACAGCATGTGGCCAAGGCTCACTTTTTACACCCACAATAATGCAGCAAACAATGTTCACATCTGTTTCTAAGAGACAATGTAATCTGTTCTACTCTTTAAGGACTAACACAATTATTACAAGAACTTTTTGGATACCTTCATAGCTGCTGTGCCTTGTTCAGAGTTCTTTAGACACTGACTCTTCTCAGTTATCATCTGAAAATAAGTTGCGAATAAATTAATATGCAATCTTGGAGAAAGTTATTTAAATTAAAAAAGCAAAAAAAATTAATATAATGTGACAAAAATATGATAAAACTGCACAATACTGCCTGAAAGTCAATTTCAAACAAGGCTTTTTAGCAACTTCTATTACAATATACATAATCTAAAGATAACAATTATAAGTTTTCAATATCATATATGGCCACAATGAGCTGTGAATGATCCGTGTTAAGCCTAATATTTCACAACCATGCAGCCCAATGTCATGGTAATAACTAGGGTCTTCAAATACCAGGCTTTTTTCAAACAAATGACACACTGAGATTCTTCAATCAAACATCAGGAACATGTTCTTATGATGGTCCTCATAAAACACGGTCCTCGTAATACAGGTGTAAACATACACACAGGAACATGTTCTTATGATGGTCTTCATAAAACACGGTCCTCGTAATACAGGTGTAAACATACACACAGGAACATGTTCTTACGATGGTCTTCATAAAACACGGCCCTCGTAATACAGGTGTAAACATACACACAGGAACATGTTCTTACGATGGTCTTCATAAAACACGGCCCTCGTAATACAGGTGTAAACATACACACAGGAACATGTTCTTATGATGGTCTTCATAAAACACGGTCCTCGTAATACAGGTGTAAACATACACACAGGAACATGTTCTTATGATGGTCCTCATAAAACACGGTCCTCGTAATACAGGTGTAAACATACACACAGGAACATGTTCTTATGATGGTCCTCATAAAACACGGTCCTCGTAATACAGGTGTAAACATACACACAGGAACATGTTCTTAGTAATACAGGTGTAAACATACACACAGGAACATGTTCTTATGATGGTCTTCATAAAACACGGTCCTCGTAATACAGGTGTAACCATACACACAGGAACATGTTCTTATGATGGTCCTCATAAAACACGGTCCTCGTAATACAGGTGTAAACATACACACAGGAACATGTTCTTACGATGGTCCTCATAAAACACGGTCCTCGTAATACAGGTGTAAACATACACACAGGAACATGTTCTTAGTAATACAGGTGTAAACATACACACAGGAACATGTTCTTACGATGGTCCTCATAAAACACGGTCCTCGTAATACAGGTGTAACCATACACACAGGAACATGTTCTTATGATGGTCCTCATAAAACACGGTCCTCGTAATACAGGTGTAAACATACACACAGGAACATGTTCTTATGATGGTCCTCATAAAACACGGTCCTCGTAATACAGGTGTAAACATACACACAGGAACATGTTCTTAGTAATACAGGTGTAAACATACACACAGGAACATGTTCTTACGATGGTCCTCATAAAACACGGTCCTCGTAATACAGGTGTAAACATACACACAGGAACATGTTCTTACGATGGTCCTCATAAAACACGGTCCTCGTAATACAGGTGTAAACATACACACAGGAACATGTTCTTATGATGGTCCTCATAAAACACGGTCCTCGTAATACAGGTGTAACCATACACACAATGTGACATACTGGAATGAACATGCATGTAATGTAATGCATAAGAAGTCACTAACATTAACTTGGGTTACAACTGACAAATAACACTTTTAGGCCTGGTTTCACAGACAGGGCTTAGACTCAGCCAGGAGCAGTCCATAGTTCAATTAGGACATTTAAGTAATTTTTATAAACGTGCCTTAGAAAAAAAAAAAAAAACATTACTGGTGTGTATCTTGAGACAAAACAAAAGCACTAACATATTTTAAGATCAATCAGTGCAAGTTTCTTTCAATTGAAACAGCTTAGACTTACATTTTAGTCTGGGCTAGGCTTAAGCCTTGTCTGTGAAACCGGGGGTTAATCTTTACTATAATCCAATAAATCAGAATTGACAGTGTAGAGGTTTCAATACCGTGCATCGCCATGGCCACTCAGAATCACCGTAATCGTAGGTGATCTCTTCACCAGGACAGATGCTCCTTGTTGCAAATAAGCATAAGTGAGGTTTTCCAGCCACAGAGATAGTCTTCATCCTGCTGTTTGGGTTAATATGGTCGTCGTTTACAAGTCGCCCAAGAGAACCGTCATCTCGGGCTGCATCGACACTAAGAAAATGACAGACAATATCAGCACTGAAAACTTAGGACCAGCAGAGATCATATTCTTTGTGATGATCACCAATCATTTAAGTCATCAAGCTTTGAGAACACATAACTGATCATTTTAGCAAAACCTGTACTCTTAACCACGGACATGTCCACTGCTACATTTTGAATCATGTAATTTAATTATCAATAAACGTGCATCAAACACTTGTACATACCAGAGGAGTTTTCCGTTGTAGCGAAACTCAAACATGAAAACTTTAAGTGCATCATGATATATCCTTTGCCTCCGCTCATATTCATCTTTGCTTATGAGGTGGCCTCTGTATTCCAGCAGGAAGTCTCCTTTATCAAACTCAGTACAGCTGAACACACCTCTCCCTAAACAACAACAGAGAGGTAAAACCATCACTGAGAACAACACATAATGAACCTGAGACAACTTTATTACACGAGTCACTCTAAAGGCATAGTTCAAGCAAAAAAAAAAAGAAAATTGTCATCATTTACTAACCATCAAATGTTTAGTAATATCTTCTTTTGTGCCCAACAGAAGAAAGAAACTTATAGAGGTTTGAGACAATTTGAGGGTGACTAAATGATGACAAAATCTTCACTTTTGAACTATACCTTTAACTTGGCTCAATCAAAATATTTAACTCACCTTTAAAATCACTGATGAATCTGCCATCAAGCCCATTTTTGTCTTTCTGTAGAAGTGAAAACTGTATGGCCTCCTCCATTGGCTTGAGCTTTCTCCTTCTCCTTTTCACTTCAGCCATCGTTTGATGTGTCTGCTTTAATAATAATAATAATAATAATAATAATAATAATAACAACAACAACTATTGGATTCTATTTGACAATATTAAGTTTGTTTCTTTCAGCTTAAAAAATAATTATGACAGTTCTACTGGGACAGAATATGATGTATACTGACCATATGCTGAATATACTATTTTGCCTGGTTATCTTTGTAAAAGTGCTTTGACAATCTGTATTCTATAAAGCACTATACAAATAAAGGTGTCTTTATTTATTTTGCACAGTAAGTTTTCATAAGTAATAAGTAATAATCTCCTTAAACCAAGCCGAACAGTAGTAATATTTAACAGAACTGGCATGTCAGGATACTGTACTGAGTGGAAGCCCCTCCCCTTCACAGACTGTAGTCATGACAACACATTATTATGACGGCTAGACTATGCTATTACAGTTACAGTTATACTGTAAACGAAAATAAGTTAAAACTGACAAGCACTGCTGATTCTCGTCCGAAGTAACTATTAATAGACTGACAATTATTGTAAATATGCTAGCGCCGTTAGCATCACGTGCTAGCTGCTTTCTAACTAACGAGCAAAGGCCGCAACGAGCCTACAAGACACTCACGAACAAGACAAACTGAGCCACAAACTCTCAGAGAAACGGTTTAACAGCAGCATAACTTACCTTTCGTATAATGGCTGTCTCAAACAGGCTCACAGCACAGGTGTCTTCGCTTCAGGTGCAGATTCCGTCAGGTCCAAACAGGAAGTTACAAAACGTCACGCTCACTCTGATTAGAGCACGTGTAAACGGGATTTATAATATTAATTATAATATTAATATGTATTTAAATAACCATCTATAAGCCTTGGTGTTAACTTTACGGTTAGGATTAACGTTACATTAATAGCATTACATTAATTTCTCCATATTAAACTGACTGATTACAGCTTTCAAGTCAGTTTCATACTTTATAATATGAAATTTAAGGAATACGTTTAATTGCAGGATCACTATGCACTAATATATTCATATACAATCGATTAATTATAGAAAATAATGTTTAAATAATTAAACTTCTCCGAAGCTACATAGCGTCATGATGTAGCCCCGCCCACCGGCGCCATCTTGTTTTCGCGATTAGCCAATCAGCGGCCTCCAAACTTACACAAGTGTAAAATATGCAGATTTTCGATGACGCAGGTGTAGTACCGGGTCCGGGCTGCAGGGGCGCACTCTCGAGCTCAGAGGATACACTGTGTATAGTAAAATTTCAGGGTTTTGTGGTGTGTAAGGACATGGCGCGAAACTTTGAGAGGGAGCTTCTGGGACATTGAGAAAGGCATATACACTGTCGGAATTATAAGGACATGGCCCCTGTCCTCATAAACCCAAATGTCCCTGTAATGCTGGTGCGTATTCAGGTCAAAAGTCCTCCTAAACCACAAAAACCAACACACACACACACACACACACACACACACACACACACATATTAACTTATCTGCAAGGTTCAAGCAGTTCCTCCAGCTTTTACAGTTTGGCAAGCTCCTGTGCAGTCAACATGGCAACACTGCTCTTTTGCTGAGCCAGGGTAGTGGTCAGTGGAGGTTTGTTTTGCTGGATTCGGGGCGGCAGTTTTTAGCAATCCAAACAACCAAAGCATTCGTTACCTTTTCACTTACAGATCTCATCATTTGCCCACGAATAAGACACTTCTGTAATTTACATTGGCGAGGCCCTGTAGAGATCATTTCGCTAGAGTGTTTTGCTTTCAAGTGATATGCCAAAGACGAATTACTTCTGTGGTAAATAAATTTGGCTTTGCAAAATGCACAGATAACTTTTTTTTTTTTTATCCAGAGATCCATCGGGCAATGTTTTATAGTAAAACTTTCTGTCTAAAAGTCATTCCTTGCTCTTATCCATATTTACTCAGGATGATTAGACTAGGGTGGCACGCACTTAATACACACGTTAGCTCCCACTGGAAGTAAAAAAAAAAAAAAAAAAAAAAAGCTGCGTTAATTGCGGTAATTTTTTTAACGCGTTAAATATTTTAAATTAATCACATGCGTTAACGCGCTAATTTTGACAGCACTAATAAATACATATTAAATACATTTAGACCACTTAACTTAATGATTGCTATCAGGATGTGAAGAGACTTTCAACCAGCATAACAAAAAATATTTCTGAAGACAATCACCTATTGTACCTTTAAGCTAGGAGGGCTTTTGGATACCCAGCCCTGTACATTTTGCTTGATCCACAAAAAGCAGGAACAAAGTCACTTGGACACAAGTGGACAGGACCACAGATCACCTCACAAGTGAAATGGCAACTATTAACTTGAGATTCATCTACAAAGCATGACACTCATTGATTAATAAACTTTCCTTGTTTTTTGATCATTAAGGTTGCCGAAAATGTAGTAGGCAGAAGATCTTCCTATTTGATAAAATAACTGGGGAAAGAATAAATGAGGTAAAATGTCTTTTATTAGGCTACTTGCTTGTCTCAGTGACTGATTCTGGCCTTTAAAGATAATAAAACAATGTTATGCCCTATCCAGTAATTGTTTGAACAGCTCAAATAATAATTACGTTGTGTGTGTGTGTGTGTAGGGAAAAGCAGAATTGAAAGTCCACTGGTTGTCTTGCACTGTGTGGTAAGTCTTGTTTTATTAACTCTTTCATTCAATTATAATGTTGAGTAGTCTGTTCCATGACCAATATGATGTAGTCAAAGTTAAAATGGTGTCTTGCAAGCAGCATAGAAGTTTCTGTTATTGATGTCTGTGGCAAGAGAAGGGTGATGGTCAGTAGTCTGGACTGAAACTCAGAGAGTGTGACTGAATTTCAAATTCTTGAAAGAATATACCATTATTTTTGATAGAAAAAGGAGAATGATCTACCTCCTTGTGTGGATTTAGATATCTAGTTATTAGTTAGAGCCCAAAATTGTGTGATTGAAGTGGACATAATGGATTGTGGGAGCTGGACAATTCAGTGCTTTCTAAGTAATTAATACAATTTTAAAAATAGTTGACAGGCAGCCAGTGTATTGACAAAAAAATGTGGCTGATGTGACCATATTTTTGGTTTTAATTAAGTACTCAGGTACTACATACACAACTAGCTGAAGCTTATTTATTGAGCAGGACACTGACCGAGGACATTTACCCAGTAATGCATTAGTAGTGAATCATGAACGCACAAAATAATTTTTAAGCATCTGAAACATTAAACTTGTCATAATTTAGCATTATTTCTAAGATGGAAAATGCTGTTCTACATGTGATTTTCAATGGACCGATTGCAGTCAAACGAGATCTGTGGTCTCAATTGTACTAGATGATGTAACAATACATCCATCAAGACTCAAATTAATAAACTTGCATCTTATTTTTTGAGGTTTTGGACCAATAATTGTTTCCAGTAGTGTCTTGCAATGAAGACTAGAACAATGACAGTAGTGGTGATAAAAGAGAGAGAGAAGAGCAGTATTAAATATGAAGAAAGGGAGAACAATAATGAATGGCAGTGGGAGCAAGATGCAGTCACGATCCTTATCCCCGAGTCTGTAGAACTGACAGATCTGCTTGGAACGCAACATGAAAACATGCTGAAATTTTAAAACTTGTTCAGTATTCTGCAACTTATTCTGCACGTCATAGCCCCTTTCCAGCTAATCCAAGAGTGTTTTTTTAATAAATGACACATTTATTGACAAATATCAATAAATGTCAGTGAACTCTCTAAATTAAACCCAACAATGATCTTTATTTTTGTTCTGTGTTCTAATGATATGTTTCGCTTATGATACTTACAGTGGCAAAACTTGGGATGACACATGGGAGCCTGCCAGCGAGTTCCAGCATTTTTTGCCAGTGTCTCCAAATCCCAACCAGCTTTCACCATGACTCGTCAAGCACACTTCAATTCTGAGTGTGTTGTTGTTGTTGTTTTGCTTGCTGTTCTTCATTAAAGATTTTGCACAGTGCATACACTCTTTTAGTATTTTTTTAAAAAGTTGTCATTTTAAACACCTTTTGCATTTGTCATGAACTGCGTAACAGCCAGGTAGTGTAGCATGGAGAGGGCATGCTACAAACATGCTGTTTGTTATAATGGCATACCCAAAAGATATTATTTTTAAAGATTTTTGCAGTGCAATTTTAGTATAGCATAGATGCAAACTCCTCATCTTTAGGTGACAGCTCATTTTTTTTGAGAGCAAAATAGGTGGCCTATGAGATTTGCTTAGAAGTAAAGCTAATAACCACTTGGCAACTGCTAGCAAGTTTTATATAGTATTTTCTTTACTCTTTACTAAACCGTCTAAGAAGGGAAATATTTTATGTAATTGAGGTCTGAGATGTGGGAACGGTGAAGAGAGAGAGGGCAAACATTTTGCATTTTAGGTCTAATCATCCAATATTGTCTTAAATAACCTGCATAGCACTTCATCTTTTATAACATGGGATTTTGATCAAATATATTCAATCATGATATTTGTAAAATGTTTGCAAAAAGATGTTTGTTTGTTTTTTTGAGGTAAAATTACATTTTGAACATATAAGGTAATAAAAATATATATTTTTAAAAAATGCCTGTAAATATCTACACGAGCATGTAAAACAAATATCTTTAAAAAAAAATCCTTGTGGAGCATGCCCCCAGTTCTCACCTTTTTACCCCTTTACCTGTTTGCATCTCTGTAAGTTTACATGAACTGTCTGTCTGTTATGCCAAACATGAATAAATACCATACAATAAATATAATAACAATATATTTGTTTTTACATACTTCCCAATTACATATTTGTTTCCATTTTGTCTAAAATATAATAAATTTATTAATAAGAATGATTATTTAAATTTTAATATTTCACTAAAACTGATTGTTTTTATTTGCGTACAATTTTATTGTCATAAGTCAGGCCTTTGTGGCTCTCTCCGATCACCATCGGAGGGCACCCTCACCCGAGTACTAACACTCTCATGAACTCCATTACCCACACACCCCTTACCTAGGACTAATCACCGCCAGGTGTTTCCCATTTCCACCACTATTTAAGCCACACTCTCACACTCCCTCAACGTGAAGTCTTGTTTATCCTCGTCTGACATTTCCAAGCGTTTACTGAGACTGTTATTCTGTGTATGATCCTGGACTGCCTTGACCCCTGGAATTCTCTGCCGCCTGCCCCTTTGATTGTTCGTTCTGTCCCAGACCTGATCCTAGTCTGCCGCCTGCCACGACCCAAGCCTGGTAATAAGTTTATGGTTCTGGTTCTCTGTGATATCCAAGACGCTGTTGATCTACCACTGCCTGCTTTTGATACTGATCTAATAAAACACTGCAAATGGATCTGACCATGTCTGACTCCTCATTACATTTATAATGATCTGCTATTTTTGTGTCTTTAATATCAAGTATCTAGGTGAGAGAGGATACTGTACTACATTTGTCTATAAGGTTTGACATTGATACATTTTGGGAAAGGATTATATATATATATATATATTAGAGAGAGAGAGAGAGAAATAGTTTATTATTTATTTCTTATATAGTACACAGCTGTCACAGTTAGTTACCCTCTGGTTCATACCGTGGAAATCAATAGGTCCTTGCTTTGAAAAAAAGATTCACTAATATGTTTCTACATCAGGTTAGCCCCAGATAGGAATCTATAACTATAAAAAATATATTTTTAGTTTTAGTGAGAAGAAATAAATATTTAACTAACCTTCTGGTATAACCCACCTTCAGCTGGAAGATCCCGTAATGACCATATTTGGACAAGTAAGTGTGACGTGGATTTTGACACGCTGTGGCTGGACTAACTTTTAGCCAAAAATACAAGGTGCTTCATGTTGCAAACTGTTTTACTGACATTATGACTTCAGTAATACTGTCATTGAACAATATATTAGGTGAGTAAACCAATTGCGTCAATTTTCCGTTAGTTTTGAATGGAGTGCCTGACGTTGAGTCAACATTACCCCGATGAGCAAAACGATGCCGGATCGACGCCACGAGAAACATCGATTCTGCGTTGATTCAATGTTAGTTTGCTGTCTTTCAAAGTTTGGGGAAAAAACCTTTTAAACTGAAAAAGACACATTTTCAACAGTAGAGTCAGTTTATTTGTTTTGAAACTGTTTAACAGTCAGTGACAAAAAGATCAGTCTTTAGAAAATAAAAGTGGGACATAAGCAATACAGTCTTTAAAATGATTAGTTTCGGGAGTCTGATATCAAGCGGTCCAGTGGTTCAAGTATTAAAGAGCTGACTCACATCAGACTGCTGCCTCTGGGTTCTCTGAAATCTGAAAAAGAAAGTATGAAGTCACCTAAGAAGAGCAAGTCAATTCAGCTGTCATACATACGGTCACATTCAGGAATACTGATGGGTTAAACGCAGTACAAATGAAATTTTCTACTGTCCTGTCCGCTGAAAGTGTGAAAAAGGACAAAAATAATTAATTAATAAATAATAATAATAATAATATCAATTAAAAAAAGTAATAATAATAAAAACTGCCCCTCCTGAACATGAGATCATGCACATGACGATTACCCGAGAACTGCTGGTGATCACTACAGAACATCATATCCAGTTATAGTCAGCGCTGATAGTCTAGTGGTTAGTGCACTGATGTATGCTCCAGCTGCACCTCTGACAAACACGGTTCGAATCCAGTTACCAATTTTTCACCCTTTCCTATCGCTCTCTATTGTCCTGTCCGTTAAAAACGTGAAAATCTCAAAAAGTCATGAAAATGAATAAAAACAGGGAAAGTCACAAAAATGAACAAAATCTCAAAAAGTCATGAAAATGAATAAAAACAGGGAAAGTCACGAAAATGAACAAAATCTCAAAAAGTCATGAAAATGAATAAAAACAGAGAGCCATGAAAATGAACAAAATCTCAAAAAGTCACGAACATGAACAAAATCTCAAAAAGTCATGAAAATTAATAAAAACAGGGAAAGCCACGAAAATGAACAAAATCTCAAAAAGTCATGAACATGAGCAAAATCTCAAAAAGTTATTAAAATCAATAAAAACAGGGAGAGCCATGAAAATGAACAAAATCTCAAAAACAATGAAGAATATTTCGACTATTAATGATAACCACTGAACAATATTTGGGCTTAGAGATAATCACTGAAAAATATCTGGGCTAAATTTCAGCTAGTGCTTCTGAAATATCTGCGCACAGCTCTGCTTATGGCATTCATGCAGTCCAGGTTCGAGGGGAACGACAACAAGCCAGAAGTCCTTCTCTCCTTTGATCCGGAGATGATGAAAGAGAAGAACTTTCTGAACGACACTATTGATATATTTCATCTAAGGACAAATGTTGGAAATCCCTCTGCAAAAATGCTGGATGGAGCGTTTAAAGTGCACACTTCCTGGGAAGGGTGTTCCCCTGCAACAATTCAAGGCATTACCCAAGTCTCAGTCACTGACAACATATGGCGAGCACCAATCAGAATAACAAGTTTTCCTCATTATGTTGCAATAATTAATTTTCTCATTCAATCTTGGCATAAAAGGAACATGCAGTCCACTGACTTTTTAGTTGGTAAATTCACGATACAGATGCCAAACGATCTGTACTGTTGTCCAATCAAAAGAGATGAGCAAGACATAAACCTTCATGACAAACGACTTTCTTATGCAACACTGAAAACATCAAGATGTTTCAATAAGAAATATTCTGAGACAGTTTGGTTCTACATGAATGGGAACCGTGACAAAGTCGATCGTTACATACAGACTCCTCAGGACGCCATTGCGCTGTGTGCAGTTTTGTTCTCTGAAGTGATCAGGTATCCTGACATGTTTTTTCACAACATCCTCCTGATGCAGCACTTGAAATCATGGGACGAGTTTCATGACAATCATCCCATGGTGACAGGAGGATCATGGAAAGGTGGATCAAGCAAGCCGGGCCAACTGATTGTTCCAGAAAAGGTTAAACAGAGAGAAGAAAAAAACCTCTTCAGTTTTGTCAAGAAAATAATGAGACATAAGGAGAAAAGAGGACCTCTATTCCACAGTGCTCCTGAAAATGAAGAAGCACATAACTGATGTCAACTGTGTTTCATTTCTCTGTCTGTAAATGGCCTTTGTCATTTTTTTTCTGCACAGGAAGCTCCTGTCATCAAGACAAATGTATTTTGTTTAATAAACATGTCTTATTGACTTTTACATTTTGATCATCATTTCAATTTGTAGAATCATTAAGAAACATTTTAAAAACCCCTTTCTTTCAGATTCTCACCTTCAGTTCAAAAGCGCTTTATACATCGCAGATTAAAAGAAAAAGAACACGAATGAAAAGTTTTTTTTTTTTCCTTTTTTTTGGGGGGTTGTACCACTGAACAAGATTTCAGCTTAGTGATAACCAGCGATCAATACTTTCACTCAATATCGGCGCTGACAGCGTAGCAGTTAATTTGTTGATGTACAGTGCGGCCACAACTCTGATGACAAAAGTCACGAACATGAACAAAATCTCAAAAAGCCACGAACATGAACAAAATCTCAAAAAGTCATGGACATGAACAAAATCTCAAAAAGTCATGAACATGAATAAAAACGGGGAGAGCCATGAAAATGAACAAAATCTCAAAAAGCCACAAACATGAACAAAATCTCACAAAGTCATGAAAATGAATAAAAACAGGGAAAGTCATGGACATGAACAAAATCTCAAAAAGCCACAAACATGAACAAAATCTCACAAAGTCATGAAAATGAATAAAAACAGGGAAAAAGTCATGAAAACGAATAAAATCTCAAATAGCCACGAATATGAACAAACTCTCAAAAAGTCATGAAAATCAACAAAATCTCAAAAAGCCACAAACATGACCAAAATCTCAAAAAGTCATGAAAATGAAAAACATCTCAAAAAGCCACGAAAATAAACAAAATCTCAAAAAGTCCTGAACATGAGCAAAATCTCAAAAAGTCATGAAAAAAAAAACAGGGAGAGCCATGAAATTGAACAAAATCTCAAAAAGTCATGAAAATTAACAAAATCTCAAAAAGTCATGGACATGAACAAAATCTCAAAAAGTCATGAAAATGAATAAAAACGGGGAGAGCCATGAAAATGAACAAAATCTCAAAAAGTCATGAAAATGAACAAAATCTCAAAAAGCCACAAACATGAACAAAATCTCAAAAAGTCATGAAAATGAACAAAATCTCAAAAAGTCACGAAAACGAACAAAATTTCAAAAAGTCACGAACATGAACAAAATCTCAAAAAGTCATGAAAATGAAAAAAATCTCAAAAAGCCACAAACATGAACAAAATCTGAAAAAGTCATGAAAATGAACAAAATCTCAAAAAGTCACGAATATGAACAAAATCTCAAAAAGTCATGGACATGAACAAAATCTCAAAAAGCCACAAACATGAACAAAATCTCACAAAGTCATGAAAATGAACAAAATCTCAAAAAGTCATGGACATGAACAAAATCTCACAAAGTCATGAAAATGAACAAAATCTCAAAAAGTCATGGACATGAACAAAATCTCAAAAAGCCACAAACATGAACAAAATCTCACAAAGTCATTAAAATGAATAAAAACAGGGAAAGTAATGAAAACGAATAAAATCTCAAAAAGCCACAAACATGAACAAAATCTCACAAAGTCATTAAAATGAATAAAAACAGGGAAAGTCATGAAAACAAATAAAATCTCAAAAAGCCACGAATATGAACAAAATCTCAAAAAGTCATGAAAATGAACAAAATCTCAAAAAGTCATGAAAATGAACAAAATCTCAAAAAGTCATGGACATGAACAAAATCTCAAAAAGCCACAAACATGAACAAAGTCTCACAAAGTCATTAAAATGAATAAAAACAGGGAAAGTCCTGAAAACGAACAAAATCTCAAAAAGTCATGAAAATGAATAAAAACAGGGAAAGCCATGAAAATGAACAAAATCTCAAAAAGCCACGGAAATGAACAAAATCTCAAAAAGCCACAAACATAAAATCTCACAAAGTCATGAAAATGAATAAAAACAAGGAAAGTCATGAAAACGAATAAAATCTCAAAAAGCCACGAACATGAACAAAATCTCAAAAAGTCATGAAAATTTAAAAAAAATCTCAAAAAGTCATGAAAATGAACAAAATCTCAAAGTCATGAACATGAGCAAAATCTCAAAAAGCCACGAAAATGAACAAAATCTCAAAAAGTCATGAAAATTGAAAAAAATTTCAAAAAGCCACGAAAATGAACAAAATCTCAAAAAGCCACGAACATGAACAAAATCTCAAAAAGTCATGAAAATGAATAAAAACAGAGAGCCATGAAAATGAACAAAATCTCAAAAAGCCACGAACATGAACAAAATCTCAAAAAGTTATTAAAATCAATAAAAACAGGGAGAGCCATGAAAATGAACAAAATCTCAAAAACAATGAAGAATATTTCCACTATTAACGATAACCACTGAACAATATTTGGACTAAATGAGAACTGTCCCGTTGACTGAACAAGATTTCGGCTCTAAGTGATAAAAACTGAAGAATATTTCGACTATTAATGATAACCACTGAACAATATTTGGGCTTAGAGATAATCACTGAAAAATATCTGGGCTAAATTTCGGCTAGTGCTTCTGAAATATCTGCGCACAGCTCTGCTTATGGCATTCATGCAGTCCAGGTTCGAGGGGAACGACAACAAGCCAGAAGTCCTTCTCTCCTTTGATCCGGAGATGATGAAAGAGAAGAACTTTCTGAACGACACTATTGATATATTTCATCTAAGGACAAATGTTGGAAATCCCTCTGCAAAAATGCTGAATGGAGCGTTTAAAGTGCACACTTCCTGGGAAGGGTGTTCCCCTGCAACAATTCAAGGCATTACCCAAGTCTCAGTCACTGACAACATATGGCGAGCACCAATCAGAATAACAAGTTTTCCTCATTATGTTGCAATAATTAATTTTCTCATTCAATCTTGGCATAAAAGGAACATGCAGGCCACTGACTTTTTAGTTGGTAAATTCACGATACAGATGCGACCAAACGATCTGTACTGTTGTCCAATCAAAAGAGATGAGCAAGACATAAACCTTCATGACAAACGACTTTCTTATGCAACACTGAAAACATCAAGATGTTTCAATAAGAAATATTCTGAGACACTTTGGTTCTACATGAATGGGAACCGTGACAAAGTCGATCGTTATATACAGACTCCTCAGGACGCCATTGCGCTGTGTGCAGTTTTGTTCTCTGAAGTGATCAGGTATCCTGACATGTTTTTTCACAACATCCTCCTGATGCAGCACTTGAAATCATGGGACGAGTTTCATGACAATCATCCCATGGTGACAGGAGGATCATGGAAAGGTGGATCAAGCAAGCCGGGCCAACTGATTGTTCCAGAAAAGGTTAAACAGAGAGAAGAAAAAAACCTCTTCAGTTTTGTCAAGAAAATAATGAGACATAAGGAGAAAAGAGGACCTCTATTCCACAGTGCTCCTGAAAATGAAGAAGCACATAACTGATGTCAACTGTGTTTCATTTCTCTGTCTGTAAATGCCTTTGTCATTTTTTTTTTTCTGCACAGGAAGCTCCTGTCATCAAGACAAATGTATTTTGTTTAATAAACATGTCGTTTAATAAACATGTCTTATTGACTTTTACATTTTGATCATCATTTCAATTTGTAGAATCATTAAGAAACATTTTAAAAACCCCTTTCTTTCAGATTCTCACCTTCAGTTCAAAAGCGCTTTATACATCGCAGATTAAAAGAAAAAGAACACGAATGAAAAGTTTTTTTTTTTTTTTTTTTTTTTTCTTTTTTGGGGGGGGGGTTTGTACCACTGAACAAGATTTCGGCTCTAAGTGAAAATCACCGACCATGATTTCAGCTAAATGATAACTGCACCATTGACTGAACAAGATTTCAGCTTAGTGATAACCACCGATCAATACTTTCACTCAGTATCGGCGCTGACAGCGTAGCAGTTAATTTGCTGATGTACAGTGCGGCCACAACTCTGAAAATGAATAAAAACAGGGAAAGTCATGAAAACGAATAAAATCTCAAAAAGCCACGAACATGAACAGAATCTCAAAAAGTCATGAAAATGAACAAAATCTCAAAAAGCCACGAAAATTAACAAAATCTCAAAAAGTCACGAAAATGAACAAAATCTCAAAAAGCCACGAAAATGAACAAAATCTCAAAACGTCACGAATATGAACAAAATCTCAAAAGCTCATGAAAATGAACAAAATCTCAAAACGTCACGAATATGAACAAAATCTCAAAAGCTCATGAAAATGAACAAAATCTCAAAAAGTCATGAAAAAAACAAACAGGGAGAGCCATGAAATTGAACAAAATCTCAAAAAGTCACGGACATGAACAAAATCTCAAAAAGTCATGAAAATGAGCAAAATCTCAAAAAGTCATGAACATGAGCAAAATCTCAAAAAGTCATGAAAAAAACAAACAGGGAGAGCCATGAAATTGAACAAAATCTCAAAAAGTCATTAAAATGAATAAAAACGGGGAGAGCCATGAAAATTAACAAAATCTCAAAAAGTCATGAACATGAATAAAAATGGGGAGAGCCATGAAAATGAACAAAATCTCACAAAGTCATGAAAATGAATAAAAACAGGAAAAGTCATGAAAACGAATAAAATCTCAAAAAGCCACAAACATGAACAAAATCTCAAAAAGTCATGAAAATGAACAAAATTTCAAAAAGTCATGAACATGAGCAAAATCTCAAAAAGCCACGAAAACGAATAAAATCTCAAAAAGCCACGAACATGAACAAAATCTCAAAAAGTCATGAAAATGAATAAAAACAGGGAAAGTCATGAAAACGAATAAAATCTCAAAAAGCCACGAACATGAACAAAATCTCAAAAAGTCATGAAAATGAACAAAATTTCAAAAAGTCATGAACATGAGCAAAATCTCAAAAAGCCACGAAAACGAATAAAATCTCAAAAAGCCACGAACATGAACAAAATCTCAAAAAGTCATGAAAATGAATAAAAACAGGGAGAGCCATGAAATTAAAAAAATCTCACAAAGTCATGAAAATGAATAAAAACAGGGAAAAAGTCATGAAAATGAACAAATTTTCAAATAGCCACGAATATGACCAAAATCTCAAAAAGTCATGAAAATGAACAAAATCTCAAAAAGCCACGAAAATGAACAAAATCTCAAAAAGTCATGGACATGAACAAAATCTCAAAAAGTCATGAAAAAAACAAACAGGGAGAGCCATGAAATTGAACAAAATCTCAAAAAGTCACGGACATGAACAAAATCTCAAAAAGTCATGAAAATGAACAAAATCTCAAAAAGTCACGGACATGAACAAAATCTCAAAAAGTCATGAAAATGAACAAAATCTCAAAAAGTCATGAACATGAATAAAATCTCAAAAAGTCATGAAAATGAACAAAATCTCAAAAAGCCACAAACATGAACAAAATCTCAAAAAGTCACGAATATGAACAAAATCTCAAAAAGTCATGAAAATGAACAAAATCTCAAAAAGCCACAAACATGAACAAAATCTCAAAAAGTCACGAATATGAACAAAATCTCAAAAAGTCATGAAAATGAACAAAATCTCAAAAAGTCACGGACATGAACAAAATCTCAAAAAGTCATGAAAATGAACAAAATCTCAAAAAGTCACGAACATGAACAAAATCTCAAAAAGTCATGAAAATGAACAAAATCTCAAAAAGCCACGAAAATGAACAAAATCTCAAAAAGTCATGAACATGAGCAAAATCTCAAAAAGTCATGAAAAAAACAAACGGAGAGCCATGAAATTGAACAAAATCTCAAAAAGTCATGAAAATGAACAAAATCTCAAAAAGTCACGGACATGAACAAAATCTCAAAAAGTCATGAAAATGAACAAAATCTCAAAAAGTCATGAAAATGAATAAAAACAGGGAAAAACTCATGAAAACGAATAAAATCTCAAAAAGCCACGAAAATAAACAAAATCTCAAAAAGTCATGAAAATGAACAAAATCTCAAAAAGTCACGGACATGAACAAAATCTCAAAAAGTCATGAAAATGAACAAAATCTCAAAAAGTCATGAAAATGAATAAAAACGGAAAAAGTCATGAAAACGAATAAAATCTCAAAAAGCCACGAAAATAAACAAAATCTCAAAAAGTCATGAAAATGAACAAAATCTCAAAAAGCCACGAAAATAAACAAAATCTCAAAAAGTCATGAAAATGAACAAAATCTCAAAAAGTCATGGACATGAACAAAATCTCAAAAAGTCATGAAAATGAATAAAAACGGGGAGAGCCATGAAAATGAACAAAATCTCACAAAGTCATGAAAATGAATAAAAACAGGGAAAGTCATGGACATGAACAAAATCTCAAAAAGCCACAAACATGAACAAAATCTCAAAAAGTCATGAAAATGAACAAAATCTCAAAAAGTCATGAAAATGAAAAAAATCTCAAAAAGCCACAAACATGAACAAAATCTGAAAAAGTCATGAAAATGAACAAAATCTCAAAAAGTCACGAATATGAACAAAATCTCAAAAAGTCATGGACATGAACAAAATCTCAAAAAGCCACAAACATGAACAAAATCTCACAAAGTCATGAAAATGAACAAAATCTCAA
Source organism: Spinibarbus caldwelli (assembly GCA_039654775.1). Lineage (NCBI taxonomy): Eukaryota > Metazoa > Chordata > Actinopteri > Cypriniformes > Cyprinidae > Spinibarbus > Spinibarbus caldwelli. The sequence continues at coordinate 27,961,145 of CM077228.1, read as the reverse complement.
AAAGTCATGGACATGAACAAAATCTCACAAAGTCATGAAAATGAACAAAATCTCAAAAAGTCATGGACATGAACAAAATCTCAAAAAGCCACAAACATGAACAAAATCTCACAAAGTCATTAAAATGAATAAAAACAGGGAAAGTAATGAAAACGAATAAAATCTCAAAAAGCCACAAACATGAACAAAATCTCACAAAGTCATTAAAATGAATAAAAACAGGGAAAGTCATGAAAACAAATAAAATCTCAAAAAGCCACGAATATGAACAAAATCTCAAAAAGTCATGAAAATGAACAAAATCTCAAAAAGTCATGAAAATGAACAAAATCTCAAAAAGCCACGAAAATGAATAAAACAGGGAAAGCCATGAAAATGAACAAAATCTCAAAAAGTCATGGACATGAACAAAATCTCAAAAAGCCACAAACATGAACAAAGTCTCACAAAGTCATTAAAATGAATAAAAACAGGGAAAGTCCTGAAAACGAACAAAATCTCAAAAAGTCATGAAAATGAATAAAAACAGGGAAAGCCATGAAAATGAACAAAATCTCAAAAAGCCACGGAAATGAACAAAATCTCAAAAAGCCACAAACATAAAATCTCACAAAGTCATGAAAATGAATAAAAACAAGGAAAGTCATGAAAACGAATAAAATCTCAAAAAGCCACGAACATGAACAAAATCTCAAAAAGTCATGAAAATTTAAAAAAAATCTCAAAAAGTCATGAAAATGAACAAAATCTCAAAGTCATGAACATGAGCAAAATCTCAAAAAGCCACGAAAATGAACAAAATCTCAAAAAGTCATGAAAATTGAAAAAAATTTCAAAAAGCCACGAAAATGAACAAAATCTCAAAAAGCCACGAACATGAACAAAATCTCAAAAAGTCATGAAAATGAATAAAAACAGAGAGCCATGAAAATGAACAAAATCTCAAAAAGCCACGAACATGAACAAAATCTCAAAAAGTTATTAAAATCAATAAAAACAGGGAGAGCCATGAAAATGAACAAAATCTCAAAAACAATGAAGAATATTTCCACTATTAACGATAACCACTGAACAATATTTGGACTAAATGAGAACTGTCCCGTTGACTGAACAAGATTTCGGCTCTAAGTGATAAAAACTGAAGAATATTTCGACTATTAATGATAACCACTGAACAATATTTGGGCTTAGAGATAATCACTGAAAAATATCTGGGCTAAATTTCGGCTAGTGCTTCTGAAATATCTGCGCACAGCTCTGCTTATGGCATTCATGCAGTCCAGGTTCGAGGGGAACGACAACAAGCCAGAAGTCCTTCTCTCCTTTGATCCGGAGATGATGAAAGAGAAGAACTTTCTGAACGACACTATTGATATATTTCATCTAAGGACAAATGTTGGAAATCCCTCTGCAAAAATGCTGAATGGAGCGTTTAAAGTGCACACTTCCTGGAAGGGTGTTCCCCTGCAACAATTCAAGGCATTACCCAAGTCTCAGTCACTGACAACATATGGCGAGCACCAATCAGAATAACAAGTTTTCCTCATTATGTTGCAATAATTAATTTTCTCATTCAATCTTGGCATAAAAGGAACATGCAGGCCACTGACTTTTTAGTTGGTAAATTCACGATACAGATGCGACCAAACGATCTGTACTGTTGTCCAATCAAAAGAGATGAGCAAGACATAAACCTTCATGACAAACGACTTTCTTATGCAACACTGAAAACATCAAGATGTTTCAATAAGAAATATTCTGAGACACTTTGGTTCTACATGAATGGGAACCGTGACAAAGTCGATCGTTATATACAGACTCCTCAGGACGCCATTGCGCTGTGTGCAGTTTTGTTCTCTGAAGTGATCAGGTATCCTGACATGTTTTTTCACAACATCCTCCTGATGCAGCACTTGAAATCATGGGACGAGTTTCATGACAATCATCCCATGGTGACAGGAGGATCATGGAAAGGTGGATCAAGCAAGCCGGGCCAACTGATTGTTCCAGAAAAGGTTAAACAGAGAGAAGAAAAAAACCTCTTCAGTTTTGTCAAGAAAATAATGAGACATAAGGAGAAAAGAGGACCTCTATTCCACAGTGCTCCTGAAAATGAAGAAGCACATAACTGATGTCAACTGTGTTTCATTTCTCTGTCTGTAAATGCCTTTGTCATTTTTTTTTTTCTGCACAGGAAGCTCCTGTCATCAAGACAAATGTATTTTGTTTAATAAACATGTCGTTTAATAAACATGTCTTATTGACTTTTACATTTTGATCATCATTTCAATTTGTAGAATCATTAAGAAACATTTTAAAAACCCCTTTCTTTCAGATTCTCACCTTCAGTTCAAAAGCGCTTTATACATCGCAGATTAAAAGAAAAAGAACACGAATGAAAAGTTTTTTTTTTTTTTTTTTTTTTTTCTTTTTTGGGGGGGGGGTTTGTACCACTGAACAAGATTTCGGCTCTAAGTGAAAATCACCGACCATGATTTCAGCTAAATGATAACTGCACCATTGACTGAACAAGATTTCAGCTTAGTGATAACCACCGATCAATACTTTCACTCAGTATCGGCGCTGACAGCGTAGCAGTTAATTTGCTGATGTACAGTGCGGCCACAACTCTGAAAATGAATAAAAACAGGGAAAGTCATGAAAACGAATAAAATCTCAAAAAGCCACGAACATGAACAGAATCTCAAAAAGTCATGAAAATGAACAAAATCTCAAAAAGCCACGAAAATTAACAAAATCTCAAAAAGTCACGAAAATGAACAAAATCTCAAAAAGCCACGAAAATGAACAAAATCTCAAAACGTCACGAATATGAACAAAATCTCAAAAGCTCATGAAAATGAACAAAATCTCAAAACGTCACGAATATGAACAAAATCTCAAAAGCTCATGAAAATGAACAAAATCTCAAAAAGTCATGAAAAAAACAAACAGGGAGAGCCATGAAATTGAACAAAATCTCAAAAAGTCACGGACATGAACAAAATCTCAAAAAGTCATGAAAATGAGCAAAATCTCAAAAAGTCATGAACATGAGCAAAATCTCAAAAAGTCATGAAAAAAACAAACAGGGAGAGCCATGAAATTGAACAAAATCTCAAAAAGTCATTAAAATGAATAAAAACGGGGAGAGCCATGAAAATTAACAAAATCTCAAAAAGTCATGAACATGAATAAAAATGGGGAGAGCCATGAAAATGAACAAAATCTCACAAAGTCATGAAAATGAATAAAAACAGGAAAAGTCATGAAAACGAATAAAATCTCAAAAAGCCACAAACATGAACAAAATCTCAAAAAGTCATGAAAATGAACAAAATTTCAAAAAGTCATGAACATGAGCAAAATCTCAAAAAGCCACGAAAACGAATAAAATCTCAAAAAGCCACGAACATGAACAAAATCTCAAAAAGTCATGAAAATGAATAAAAACAGGGAAAGTCATGAAAACGAATAAAATCTCAAAAAGCCACGAACATGAACAAAATCTCAAAAAGTCATGAAAATGAACAAAATTTCAAAAAGTCATGAACATGAGCAAAATCTCAAAAAGCCACGAAAACGAATAAAATCTCAAAAAGCCACGAACATGAACAAAATCTCAAAAAGTCATGAAAATGAATAAAAACAGGGAGAGCCATGAAATTAAAAAAATCTCACAAAGTCATGAAAATGAATAAAAACAGGGAAAAAGTCATGAAAATGAACAAATTTTCAAATAGCCACGAATATGACCAAAATCTCAAAAAGTCATGAAAATGAACAAAATCTCAAAAAGCCACGAAAATGAACAAAATCTCAAAAAGTCATGGACATGAACAAAATCTCAAAAAGTCATGAAAAAAACAAACAGGGAGAGCCATGAAATTGAACAAAATCTCAAAAAGTCACGGACATGAACAAAATCTCAAAAAGTCATGAAAATGAACAAAATCTCAAAAAGTCACGGACATGAACAAAATCTCAAAAAGTCATGAAAATGAACAAAATCTCAAAAAGTCATGAACATGAATAAAATCTCAAAAAGTCATGAAAATGAACAAAATCTCAAAAAGCCACAAACATGAACAAAATCTCAAAAAGTCACGAATATGAACAAAATCTCAAAAAGTCATGAAAATGAACAAAATCTCAAAAAGCCACAAACATGAACAAAATCTCAAAAAGTCACGAATATGAACAAAATCTCAAAAAGTCATGAAAATGAACAAAATCTCAAAAAGTCACGGACATGAACAAAATCTCAAAAAGTCATGAAAATGAACAAAATCTCAAAAAGTCACGAACATGAACAAAATCTCAAAAAGTCATGAAAATGAACAAAATCTCAAAAAGCCACGAAAATGAACAAAATCTCAAAAAGTCATGAACATGAGCAAAATCTCAAAAAGTCATGAAAAAAACAAACGGAGAGCCATGAAATTGAACAAAATCTCAAAAAGTCATGAAAATGAACAAAATCTCAAAAAGTCACGGACATGAACAAAATCTCAAAAAGTCATGAAAATGAACAAAATCTCAAAAAGTCATGAAAATGAATAAAAACAGGGAAAAAGTCATGAAAACGAATAAAATCTCAAAAAGCCACGAAAATAAACAAAATCTCAAAAAGTCATGAAAATGAACAAAATCTCAAAAAGTCACGGACATGAACAAAATCTCAAAAAGTCATGAAAATGAACAAAATCTCAAAAAGTCATGAAAATGAATAAAAACGGAAAAAGTCATGAAAATGAACAAAATCTCAAAAAGTCATGAAAATGAATAAAAACAGGGAAAAAGTCATGAAAACGAATAAAATCTCAAAAAGCCACGAAAATAAACAAAATCTCAAAAAGTCATGAAAATGAACAAAATCTCAAAAAGTCACGGACATGAACAAAATCTCAAAAAGTCATGAAAATGAACAAAATCTCAAAAAGTCATGAAAATGAATAAAAACGGAAAAAGTCATGAAAACGAATAAAATCTCAAAAAGCCACGAAAATAAACAAAATCTCAAAAAGTCATGAAAATGAACAAAATCTCAAAAAGCCACGAAAATAAACAAAATCTCAAAAAGTCATGAAAATGAACAAAATCTCAAAAAGTCATGGACATGAACAAAATCTCAAAAAGTCATGAAAATGAATAAAAACGGGGAGAGCCATGAAAATGAACAAAATCTCACAAAGTCATGAAAATGAATAAAAACAGGGAAAGTCATGGACATGAACAAAATCTCAAAAAGCCACAAACATGAACAAAATCTCAAAAAGTCATGAAAATGAACAAAATCTCAAAAAGTCATGAAAATGAAAAAAATCTCAAAAAGCCACAAACATGAACAAAATCTGAAAAAGTCATGAAAATGAACAAAATCTCAAAAAGTCACGAATATGAACAAAATCTCAAAAAGTCATGGACATGAACAAAATCTCAAAAAGCCACAAACATGAACAAAATCTCACAAAGTCATGAAAATGAACAAAATCTCAAAAAGTCATGGACATGAACAAAATCTCACAAAGTCATGAAAATGAACAAAATCTCAAAAAGTCATGGACATGAACAAAATCTCAAAAAGCCACAAACATGAACAAAATCTCACAAAGTCATTAAAATGAATAAAAACAGGGAAAGTAATGAAAACGAATAAAATCTCAAAAAGCCACAAACATGAACAAAATCTCACAAAGTCATTAAAATGAATAAAAACAGGGAAAGTCATGAAAACAAATAAAATCTCAAAAAGCCACGAATATGAACAAAATCTCAAAAAGTCATGAAAATGAACAAAATCTCAAAAAGTCATGAAAATGAACAAAATCTCAAAAAGCCACGAAAATGAATAAAACAGGGAAAGCCATGAAAATGAACAAAATCTCAAAAAGTCATGGACATGAACAAAATCTCAAAAAGCCACAAACATGAACAAAGTCTCACAAAGTCATTAAAATGAATAAAAACAGGGAAAGTCCTGAAAACGAACAAAATCTCAAAAAGTCATGAAAATGAATAAAAACAGGGAAAGCCATGAAAATGAACAAAATCTCAAAAAGCCACGGAAATGAACAAAATCTCAAAAAGCCACAAACATAAAATCTCACAAAGTCATGAAAATGAATAAAAACAAGGAAAGTCATGAAAACGAATAAAATCTCAAAAAGCCACGAACATGAACAAAATCTCAAAAAGTCATGAAAATTTAAAAAAAATCTCAAAAAGTCATGAAAATGAACAAAATCTCAAAGTCATGAACATGAGCAAAATCTCAAAAAGCCACGAAAATGAACAAAATCTCAAAAAGTCATGAAAATTGAAAAAAATTTCAAAAAGCCACGAAAATGAACAAAATCTCAAAAAGCCACGAACATGAACAAAATCTCAAAAAGTCATGAAAATGAATAAAAACAGAGAGCCATGAAAATGAACAAAATCTCAAAAAGCCACGAACATGAACAAAATCTCAAAAAGTTATTAAAATCAATAAAAACAGGGAGAGCCATGAAAATGAACAAAATCTCAAAAACAATGAAGAATATTTCCACTATTAACGATAACCACTGAACAATATTTGGACTAAATGAGAACTGTCCCGTTGACTGAACAAGATTTCGGCTCTAAGTGATAAAAACTGAAGAATATTTCGACTATTAATGATAATCACTGAAAAATATCTGGGCTAAATTTCGGCTAGTGCTTCTGAAATATCTGCGCACAGCTCTGCTTATGGCATTCATGCAGTCCAGGTTCGAGGGGAACGACAACAAGCCAGAAGTCCTTCTCTCCTTTGATCCGGAGATGATGAAAGAGAAGAACTTTCTGAACGACACTATTGATATATTTCATCTAAGGACAAATGTTGGAAATCCCTCTGCAAAAATGCTGAATGGAGCGTTTAAAGTGCACACTTCCTGGGAAGGGTGTTCCCCTGCAACAATTCAAGGCATTACCCAAGTCTCAGTCACTGACAACATATGGCGAGCACCAATCAGAATAACAAGTTTTCCTCATTATGTTGCAATAATTAATTTTCTCATTCAATCTTGGCATAAAAGGAACATGCAGGCCACTGACTTTTTAGTTGGTAAATTCACGATACAGATGCGACCAAACGATCTGTACTGTTGTCCAATCAAAAGAGATGAGCAAGACATAAACCTTCATGACAAACGACTTTCTTATGCAACACTGAAAACATCAAGATGTTTCAATAAGAAATATTCTGAGACACTTTGGTTCTACATGAATGGGAACCGTGACAAAGTCGATCGTTATATACAGACTCCTCAGGACGCCATTGCGCTGTGTGCAGTTTTGTTCTCTGAAGTGATCAGGTATCCTGACATGTTTTTTCACAACATCCTCCTGATGCAGCACTTGAAATCATGGGACGAGTTTCATGACAATCATCCCATGGTGACAGGAGGATCATGGAAAGGTGGATCAAGCAAGCCGGGCCAACTGATTGTTCCAGAAAAGGTTAAACAGAGAGAAGAAAAAAACCTCTTCAGTTTTGTCAAGAAAATAATGAGACATAAGGAGAAAAGAGGACCTCTATTCCACAGTGCTCCTGAAAATGAAGAAGCACATAACTGATGTCAACTGTGTTTCATTTCTCTGTCTGTAAATGCCTTTGTCATTTTTTTTTTTCTGCACAGGAAGCTCCTGTCATCAAGACAAATGTATTTTGTTTAATAAACATGTCTTATTGACTTTTACATTTTGATCATTTCAATTTGTAGAATCATTAAGAAACATTTTAAAAACCCCTTTCTTTCAGATTCTCACCTTCAGTTCAAAAGCGCTTTATACATCGCAGATTAAAAGAAAAAGAACACGAATGAAAAGTTTTTTTTTTTTTTTTTTTTTTTTCTTTTTTGGGGGGGGGGTTTGTACCACTGAACAAGATTTCGGCTCTAAGTGAAAATCACCGACCATGATTTCAGCTAAATGATAACTGCACCATTGACTGAACAAGATTTCAGCTTAGTGATAACCACCGATCAATACTTTCACTCAGTATCGGCGCTGACAGCGTAGCAGTTAATTTGCTGATGTACAGTGCGGCCACAACTCTGAAAATGAATAAAAACAGGGAAAGTCATGAAAACGAATAAAATCTCAAAAAGCCACGAACATGAACAGAATCTCAAAAAGTCATGAAAATGAACAAAATCTCAAAAAGCCACGAAAATTAACAAAATCTCAAAAAGTCACGAAAATGAACAAAATCTCAAAAAGCCACGAAAATGAACAAAATCTCAAAACGTCACGAATATGAACAAAATCTCAAAAGCTCATGAAAATGAACAAAATCTCAAAACGTCACGAATATGAACAAAATCTCAAAAGCTCATGAAAATGAACAAAATCTCAAAAAGTCATGAAAAAAACAAACAGGGAGAGCCATGAAATTGAACAAAATCTCAAAAAGTCACGGACATGAACAAAATCTCAAAAAGTCATGAAAATGAGCAAAATCTCAAAAAGTCATGAACATGAGCAAAATCTCAAAAAGTCATGAAAAAAACAAACAGGGAGAGCCATGAAATTGAACAAAATCTCAAAAAGTCATGAACATGAATAAAAATGGGGAGAGCCATGAAAATGAACAAAATCTCACAAAGTCATGAAAATGAATAAAAACAGGAAAAGTCATGAAAACGAATAAAATCTCAAAAAGCCACGAATATGAACAAAATCTCAAAAAGCCACGAAAACGAACAAAATTTCAAAAAGTCACGAACATGAACAAAATCTCAAAAAGCCACAAACATGAACAAAATCTCAAAAAGTCATGAAAATGAACAAAATTTCAAAAAGTCATGAACATGAGCAAAATCTCAAAAAGCCACGAAAACGAATAAAATCTCAAAAAGCCACGAACATGAACAAAATCTCAAAAAGTCATGAAAATGAATAAAAACAGGGAAAGTCATGAAAACGAATAAAATCTCAAAAAGCCACGAACATGAACAAAATCTCAAAAAGTCATGAAAATGAACAAAATTTCAAAAAGTCATGAACATGAGCAAAATCTCAAAAATCCACGAAAATAAACAAAATCTCAAAAAGTCATGAAAATGAATAAAAACAGGGAGAGCCATGAAATTAAAAAAATCTCACAAAGTCATGAAAATGAATAAAAACAGGGAAAAAGTCATGAAAATGAACAAATTTTCAAATAGCCACGAATATGACCAAAATCTCAAAAAGTCATGAAAATGAACAAAATCTCAAAAAGCCACGAAAATGAACAAAATCTCAAAAAGTCATGGACATGAACAAAATCTCAAAAAGTCATGAAAAAAACAAACAGGGAGAGCCATGAAATTGAACAAAATCTCAAAAAGTCACGGACATGAACAAAATCTCAAAAAGTCATGAAAATGAACAAAATCTCAAAAAGTCACGGACATGAACAAAATCTCAAAAAGTCATGAAAATGAACAAAATCTCAAAAAGTCATGAACATGAATAAAATCTCAAAAAGTCATGAAAATGAACAAAATCTCAAAAAGCCACAAACATGAACAAAATCTCAAAAAGTCACGAATATGAACAAAATCTCAAAAAGTCATGAAAATGAACAAAATCTCAAAAAGCCACAAACATGAACAAAATCTCAAAAAGTCACGAATATGAACAAAATCTCAAAAAGTCATGAAAATGAACAAAATCTCAAAAAGTCACGGACATGAACAAAATCTCAAAAAGTCATGAAAATGAACAAAATCTCAAAAAGTCACGAACATGAACAAAATCTCAAAAAGTCATGAAAATGAACAAAATCTCAAAAAGTCATGAAAATGAACAAAATCTCAAAAAGCCACGAAAATGAACAAAATCTCAAAAAGTCACGAACATGAGCAAAATCTCAAAAAGTCATGAAAAAAACAAACAGGGAGAGCCATGAAATTGAACAAAATCTCAAAAAGTCATGAAAATGAACAAAATCTCAAAAAGTCACGGACATGAACAAAATCTCAAAAAGTCATGAAAATGAACAAAATCTCAAAAAGTCATGAAAATGAATAAAAACAGGGAAAAAGTCATGAAAACGAATAAAATCTCAAAAAGCCACGAAAATAAACAAAATCTCAAAAAGTCATGAAAATGAACAAAATCTCAAAAAGTCACGGACATGAACAAAATCTCAAAAAGTCATGAAAATGAATAAAAACGGAAAAAGTCATGAAAACGAATAAAATCTCAAAAAGCCACGAAAATAAACAAAATCTCAAAAAGTCATGAAAATGAACAAAATCTCAAAAAGCCACGAAAATAAACAAAATCTCAAAAAGTCATGAAAATGAATAAAAACAGGGAAAGTCATGGACATGAACAAAATCTCAAAAAGCCACAAACATGAACAAAATCTCAAAAAGTCATGAAAATGAACAATCTCAAAAAGCCACGAAAACGAACAAACTTTCAAAAAGTCATGAACATGAACAAAATCTCAAAAAGTCATGGACATGAACAAAATCTCAAAAAGCCACAAACATGAACAAAATCTCACAAAGTCATTAAAATGAATAAAAACAGGGAAAGTCATGAAAACGAATAAAATCTCAAAAAGTCATGAAAATTAACAAAATCTCAAAAAGTCATGAAAATGAACAAAATCTCAAAAAGTCATGAACGAGCAAAATCTCAAATCTCAAAATAGTGATTACGTCATCAAAAATGTTACATGTGGTCTTTAAATAAATGTATAAAAAATATAAAAAAATCATTAAGCTGTCATTTATGTGTATTCATAAAGTAAAAAGGTAATCTAATAATGTGGTCTAAGTTTAAATAATAAAAAAAGAAATACATTTTAAGACATCTTGCCATATCAAAAGTGGATGTTTCTGTAGAATGAACCAAATATGAATGTAAAAAAAAAAAAAAAGCTGTGCTGAGTTGTAATTTTGTGTGAATGTTTTAACAGTGTAAAGTTTGTTTGTTTGTTTGTTTTTTAGTTTTATCTGGATTTTTTTAAAAGGATATTCTTATTTTTATTCAGCAAGGATGCATTAAATTGATCAAAAATGAGTGTGAAGTTTTCTGTTTCAACTAATGCTGTTCTTTTGAAATTTCTATTCATCAAAGAATCCTGAAAAAATATATATATATATATTGTGCAGCACAACTGTTTTCAACATTTAGAATAATCAGAAATGTTTCTTGAGCAGAAAATCAGCATATTAGAATGATTTCTGAAGGATCATGTGACACTGAAGACTGGAGTAATGATGCTGAAAATTCAGCTTTGATCACAGAAATAAATGACATTTTACAATATATTCACACAGAAAATAGCTATTTTAAATTGTAATAATATTTCACAGTATTACTGTCTTTACTCTTTTTTAATCTGAATTTTTAAATAAATTCAGCCTTGGTGAACATAAGAGACTTCTTTTCAAAAACACAAAATATTTTACTGAATTTTGAACATTAGTGTATGTTTGAGGTAGGGGTGGGCGATGTGGAAAAAATATCATATAACGATTTTTTGTTAGAAATATCCCGATTTCACGATTTTATCAAGATTCTTTGTCATGTTGGTTTTACTATTTTGTCTGAGCAGTACAGCCAAACTAATTTCCCTATTATAAAGACAAATCCTTTCAAGGTAACAAAATATAAAAAAGAATGGTGGATATTTAGGCCAAAGTGGGCGAAGATGAAAATCTTTATCATTATTTTATCTTTATTATTAAAAAATAAGAACAAAGATACACATTAAAAATACACATAATATAAGTAGTGATAGCGATGGCATATGGCAAGTTTGATTAATGGCTTTGACCTTTGACCTCATAATAATATTAATAATATCCATATGTGACCTTTGATCTCATAATGAGTTTCAGATGCGGAAATCGGGCAAGCGTGAAACTCCGATGTCGTCTGGGATGAGATGTTGTCTGGCCGGTGGAAAACCATAAATGATCTGTCGAGTAATGTTTTAAAAGATTTTATGGTGCGCTTTGAATCGTCCTCATAAGAACATATGTGGGGGCGCGTGTGTCCGGTTGCGTTCCAAGGCGCGCTTAGATAAATAGACTGCGGTATTTCTGTGGAAAATCAGAAAAGAGCTGTGAAATACATAGACATGGATGTCTCATACTCACCTAAAACTCCTGAGAAGGAATGGGATGAAGAGATGATGGAAAATCTGACTTTGGCACCGAGAAAGCCGTACAATGGTAATTTGTGATTGACAAAGTTTCTCCATGAAAATACAGAATTTGTGAGAGATGAATTTTTCCTGATCAGCGGCCGCATATTCGGGTACATATTTCACAAATCGGCTCGAACGGTTACAGTCTACAGGGCTTTTCACACTTGAAATTGTTAACCCTGGGTTATCCTAAACCCCGGATAAACGGAATCCTGGGTTATCTGTAATCAAGTTTCACACTGCTCATACTAAACCTGGGGTTAACTGTTAATCCTGGGTATTCATTAACAGACGTTTCACACTGTACCTTCCTAAACCCCAGGTTAACCTTCTTATTTGCATATTTGCGGTGTCACTGTCACTGATTGGACGAACAGCAGGCAACCTGTTTACACCATAGATATGTATACATACATATCTATGGTTTACACGGCTTGTCCCGCGTGCCAGTTATTAAAAAAATGTCGCCGCGTAGGTCTTTAGCCGTTTTAAGAATAATACCATCTCCTCATCACTTCAGTTCACACACTTTCCGTCTTTTGACATTTCTTTTACTTTTCTCTCACCGGCTGCTGTTTACACGATGCGTGTTTCCTGTTACTGACGTGACATGAGCCTCGCTGCTCAAGTTCTGATTGGCTGTTTGTTGCCAAGCGTCCAGCAGCAACAAGCAAACACCGCTCCGTTTCACACCCAACAAACTTAGCACCGCAATCCGGGGTTAACACCACAAATGCGATGCTAACCCTGCTCCGGAGCAGGGTTTCATAACCCCGGGTTAAAAGCGGTGCTAACACCGCTTTCAAATTACAGGTGTGAAACGAGTCTTTACCCGGGGTTAAAAGCGGTGTTTAGAACGACGATAACCCCGGGTTAAGCGCAGTGTGAAAAGCCCTTGTATGTCTGACAAAACCAACGAATTTGTACAGGATCAAGATCTCTTCCTGGTATTTCCTGAAAAAGACTGGCAATTATTTTTCAGTCGTATCTGGAAAGATCTGAAAGATTGTGGAGAAGAGCATTTGTACGTCGGGGAGTGGGACGGGGTAGCGCCGAATATCCGGTACCAAGCGGTCGGTGACCACGCTCAAAAGAACCTTTTGAGAGGTTCTTTTGAAGAGGACTGCGTGTACATATTCTCCTGCGAAGACAAGACAAAGCTTAGAGACCGTTCAGGGGGTGACCTGCATAAAGAATTTCAAAAAATGTTCACCCTTCAGTTTTTGTTCAAGTGGAGCGATCTGCATTTGCTGAGTGCTCTTTTTTCAGTCGTAAACAAAATGTTCAAGTGGTGCAGCATGCGTGACGGATACAACAAAATTAAAACACAGCTGTTTCACCCCAAGAGTTACCCCCGCGTTGGGGCATTGCCGTCCCCGCCCCTCTACTACAGCCATTATAAAGAACAGTAAGTCGACCCTCCCACACCACATTTCCAACATGTCTCAAGACGACAGGCTACAATGCGATTACCCTAGTGAAAAAAAGTATACTTTATTGTATTTGTAATATATTCCCTGTTTTAATACATTGCAAATATACTAACAAAAAATGTACTATCTTTAAATATATAAAAAGCATATTAGCATCATGCTTTTGCCTATTTTCACAATACAACTTTTAACACTTTAAAATAATTGTAATTTTTCTAAAAAATATATTTTACAAAAATATACTTGAATTGAAAGTTCTGTTTATTTTTTATAAGTATATTTATTTGCACTTAACTTAAATATATTTTATGAATTTTTTTTAACTGTGTGCTGAAATTGATTATTGTAACAATGCATTGAAAGTATACTTTCAAAGTACATTATTAAATAACCTGAAGTTGTAGTATGTTTTAAGTCACATTTTTGAGTAATTTTTAAATTTACTTCTTCATGCTTGGAATTCACTTCATTACTTGGACATACATTGCTTTCAGAAAGTAATAAAACAAATAACTAAAGCAAATAAATAATTATATTTTTATGCATTATAAAGTGTACAGTCAAGTAAACACTGTCTATATTGCAAGATCAAAAACGTCTCGGTTACGTATGTAACCCTCGTTCCCTGAAGGAGGGAACGGAGACGTAACGTCATAATGACTGACGTAATGGGATCTCGCCAGAGAGCCCAATCACCTTCGAGTGTTAACAAAACAAGCCAATGACAGTTGGCGTGCGTGTTTCACCACGCGCACCCCGCCCCACAGCGTGGGTATAAAAGGAGAGCGCGTGCAAACGCACATCAGTTTTTCGCTGAGGAGCCGAGACTGTGCGCCCCGGCCATACAGCGGTGGTACAGCAACTGTGGCGACGGGACGTTACGTCTCCGTTCCCTCCTTCAGGGAACGAGGGTTACATACGTAACCGAGACGTTCCCTATCAGTCAGTCACGTTCGACGTAACGTCATAGTGACTGACGTAATGGGATCCCTATGAAAACGCCACTATTGCTGACCCCCTCCAGTGCCCTGCGGAAGCCGGCAAGTCCCCCCACACCAGATGGGATGGAAGATAGGACAGGGCTTAGGCAGAGATAAGAGCCACTGCTGTTCCGTACAGTGGGTATGGATAACGCTACGGAAGCCACATCCTGCATAAAGGAGGTACCATGTGGAGATACACATATGGACTGGCCAAGGGCAGTACTACATATGGAAGTCTCTGAGGTAGACTCAGCCAGCCTGGGGTGAGATCAATACACAGCAGAAAGTCTCTGCCAGGGAAAGACACGGGCTCACCATGAGGGGAGCCATGCCGTGGAAGAATACACACGTGGGATCACCCGAAGGGGAATCACTACACACGGGCACCTAGCCCAGCACAAGGGCTGACCTTGGGCATACACACAAGTGCTGGACCTGGCGTCTGGCGCTCCGCCACGCCTGACCGCCGAGGGTGCAGGAGGAACTTCAACAGGGTTTGCCAAAGGGGAACTGGACTGAGAAGCAGTAAAAGCGCACGTATCCGGTCCGTAGAGGGGAATGGCGCAGCAAGCGTGATTGACACCGAGCCGGTCCGGTGTTACTGGCCATCTGAAGCAAGTACACGGAAGACACAGGCTCTACACGGAGATTACAGAATCTCGCAAACGTGTTAGGTGTCGCCCAGCCGGCAGCTCTACAAATGTCTGCTATCGAGGCGCCCCGTGCCAAATCCCAGGAAGACGCCACACCTCTCGTAGAGTGTGCTCTTACACCGAGGGGGCACGATAAGCGCCAGGCCTGATACGCCAAGACTATAGCCTCCACTATCCAGTGGGCAAGTCTCTGTTTGGAGACAGCCTTTCCCTTCTGCTGTCCTCTGAAGCAGACAAGAGCTGGTCTGAAGTCCTGAAGCTCTGCGTGCGGTCCACGTAAATGCGCAAGGCGCGGACGGGACAGAGCAGAGCAATGGCTGGGTCTGCCTCCTCCCAGGGCAGTGCTTGCAAGTTCACCACCTGGTCCCTAAAGGGCGTGGTGGGAACTTTGGGCACATATCCAGGCCGGGGTCTCAGGACAACGTGAGAGTCAGCCGGTCCGAATTCTAGGCACAAATCGTCAATTGAAAATGCCTGCAGGTCCCCTACCCTCCTGACTGAGGCCAGTGCAGTGAGGAGCACTGTCTTCAACGACAGAAACTTAAGCTCTACTGACTGCAGAGGCTCGAAGGGCTCCTCCTTCAAGGCCAACAGGACCGAGGGGAGATCCCAAGAGAGTACCAGATGAGGGCGCGGAGAATTTAACCTCCTCGCCCCTCTGAGGAACCTGACGACCAGGTCGTGCTTCCCCACAGACTTACCGTCTACTGCATCGTGATGTGCGGCAATAGCGGCAACATACACTTTGAGGGTGGAGGGAGACAGCCTTCGCTCCAACCCATCCTGCAGGAAAGAGAGCACGACTGCGATCTGGCATCTACGGGGGTCTTCCTGGCGGGGAGAACACCAATCGACGAACAGGTTCCACTTCAGCCTGTAAGCGTGTCTTGTAGACGGGGCTCTAACTGAAGTGATGGTGTTTACTACCACTGGAGGTAGCCCACCTAGAACCTCCGCGTCCTGTCCAGGGACCACACGTGGAGATTCCACAAGTCTGGACACGGGTGCCAGAGGGTGCCCCCTCTCTGAGAAAGAGATCCCTCCTCAGAGGAATTTGCCAAGGAGGGGCTGTCCTGAGGAGCATCAGTTCGGGGAACCAAGTCTGATTGGGCCAGTACGGCGCCACCAAGAGTACCTGCTCCTCGTCCTCCCTGACCTTGCACAGCGTCTGTGTGAGAAGACTCACTGGGGGAAACGCATATTTGCGTAGGCCCCGAGGCCAGCTGTGTGCCAGCGCGTCCGTGCCGAGGGTCCCCTCGGACAAGGAGTAAAACAGCTGGCAGTGGGACGTGTCCGGGGAGGCAAACAGGCCTACCCAAAGCGTCTCCAAATCAGCTGGACTACCTCGGGGTGGAGTCGCCATTCTCCCGGAAGGGCGGGCTGACGTGAGAGCTCGTCGGCTGCACGATTGAGCTCGCCTGGGACATGAACTGCGGGAAGCGACCTCAGATGCTTCTGACTCCAAAGGAGGAGATGGCGGGCGAGTTGCAACATGCGACAGGAGCGTAGACCGCCTTGGTGGTTGATGTACGCAACGGTCGCAGTGTTGTCCGTACGGACCAGTACATGCTTGTCGTGTAGCAGCAATTTGAAGCGGCGCAGAGCAAGCCATACTGCTAGCAACTCGAGGCAGTTGATATGCCACTGCAGTCGGGGCCCTTTCCAGAGCCCCGCAGCTGCATGCCCGTTGCACATGGCACCCCAGCCCACGGCAGAGGCATCTGTTGACACAACAACATGCCTGGACACTTGCACTAGGGGAACTCCTGCACGAAGAAAAGCAAGATCCGACCACGGGCTGAAGGTCTGACGACAAGACGGGGTGACTGAGACCCGGTACGTGCCGCGTCACCATGCCCATCTCGGGACCCGGTCGTGAAGCCAATGCTGAAGCGGTCTCATATGAAGCAATCTGAGCGGCGTGACAGCGGCTGTGGATGCCATATGCCCCAGGAGCTCAGTGGAACCGCCCTCTTGCGCTGGAAAGACTCCAGGCAATTCAGCATCGACTGAGCACGCTCTACTGAGAGACGTGCTGTGAGGTTGACCGAGTCCAACTCCATGTCGAGAAAAGAGATCCTCTGCACAGGGGAGAGTTTGCTCTTTTCCCAGTTGACCCGAAGCCCCAACCGGCTGAGGTGGCTGAGCACCGTGTCCCTGTGTTCGTAAAACTGTGCTCGAGTCTAGGCCAGTATGAGCTAGTCATTGAGGTAGTTGAGAATGTGAATGCCTGCTTCCCTTAAATGGAACAAGGGCTGCCTCCACTACCTTGGTGAAGACACGAGGCGACAGGGACAGCCCGAAGGGGAGGATCTTGTACTAATATGCTCACCCTTCGAACGCAAAGCAAAGAAACGGTCTGTGTCGAGGGAGAAACGAGACATGAAAGTACACGTCCTTTAGGTCGATTGCTGCGAACCAATCGAAGGACGGGCGCATTAAAGGATGCATTTCTGCATCAACATCCTGAACGGGAGCTTGTGAAGGGCCCGGTTCAGAACACGCAGGTCCAAGACTGGTCTTAACCTACCGCCTTTCTTGGGTACGATGAAGTAAGGGCTGTAAAACCCCGACCTCATCTCGGCTGGAGGGACCGGCTGTATCGCGTCCTTCGCCAGCAGGACCGTGATCTCTGCACGCAAGACAGGAGCATCTTTGTCCAACACAGAGGAGAACCAAATGCCCCTGAACTTGGGAGGGTGCCGGGCAAACTGAATCGCATGGCCGAGTCTGATGGTTCTCAGGAGCCAGCGAGACGGCCTGGGGAACGCTAGCCAGGCCCCCAGAGACCGTACAAGCGGGACCAGGGGAGCCACCGACGTACCCGCAGTGGGGCAGCGAAGTGGAGCACAGGGACCCGACTCTGAAGGCAGTGCATCCCGAAGTGGGGTCTGAGTGTGCGGTGCGACACTTACCTGGCTCCACGGCTGGGCAGGGGGCGCGGGAGAAGGCATCGCGTCCTCGAACCGGGCCCTGCTGCCCGCTGGCGAAGGAAGAGGGGAACGGGGGAGTCGAGACTGTGTCCCGAGCACTGCTGTTCTCACCCTCTTGGGAATCGGAGACATAGGAACTGCTCTTTTTGAAAGTTTGAGTACCACTGGCCGAAAAGCCAGTGGCAGAACAACAAAAACAGGGAACAAAAGATTTTCCACCCGGCCCTCCACCGGGGGAAGGAGCGGACTCACCATCTCCTGAAGAGCAGAATCCAGTGCCTCGGGTTTGCCCGTCCCAGAGATGCCGCTTGCCCTGGCGCTTCACGGGCCTGGCAGGGGCAGAGACGGACTGCGCCGCATCCCTGCTGCCCGCTCCAAGCTGCGGCCGGTATGAAGGCTGCTGCTGGGGTCGCGCTGGAGCGGAAGTGGAGGCAGCAGGAGGGCGCCCTTGGCGACGAGGGGGTGGAGGGGCTGCAGCTGGCGGCGGGGTGCGACAGCAGCGGGCCGCCAGGGCAGGATGCCCTCCGTCTGCTTCTGTGCGGCGGAGAACTGGGCCAGGCTCTCCACCGCTTGTCGTCGAAGAGGCCTGCCTGGGAGATCGGGGAGTCTAAGAAGCGATGCTTGTCAGCCTCCCTCATATCTGCCATGGTCAGCCATAGGTGGCGCTCCTGGACCACTACCGTGGACATCGTCTGACCCAGGGACCGCGCTGTGGCTTTCGTCCCTCGTGCAACTGCTTTAACGCCTTGGCCTGGTGAATTTGCAGGAGGGCCATGGCATGCAGGGCGGAAGCGGCCTGTCCAGCAGCACTGTAAGCCCTTGGCTGTTAGAGCGGACAAGAACTTACAGGCCCTGGACGGAAGGCGTGGATTATCCCTCCAGGCGGCGGCGGCGCTGGCGCTCTGCGGGCAGAGCGTGCTCGACCGGGGGGGGATTTCCACATACCCTTGGGCCGCCCCACCGTCGAGGGTGGTGAGGACGGAGGAGGCGCCAGGCCTGTTTCGGGCAGAAAAAGGTGCCCTCCATGACCTAGTCACCTCCTCATGCACCTCTGGGAAGAATGGAACTGGAGGTGGCTGCCAGTGATCGGCGCACGCCCCCAGGAACCAATCGTCCAGCCTCGAGTGTTCGGGAGAAGGAGGAGGCCTCCAGTGCAGCCCGACGCTCTCGGCGGCCCGGGAAAGCATAGCAGTCAGCTCTGGATCTAACTCGGGTAACGCCACTCTTCCTGACGGAGGTAGCGCAGCCGAATCGTCCTTTCCAGAGCCTAGCTCGCCCTCCGATGCAGCGATCGACATCCTGTCATCCGCTGGCACTCCGAACGAGATGCTGGGCCCCGCCCTGTCCGAGGAACCAGCAAACTCATCCGGAACACCAGATGGTGCGATGTGCTGGAGGAATGAGAGGCCCGCGGAGACGCACTCGACGGGGAAGCTCTCACCGTGATCCTCAGATCACCCTGACCATGAGCCGAAGTAGCCCTCTGAGAGAACATGACTCATCCACGAGCGCTGCTTTAGCGTGCTGAAAGCCCAAGCACCAGACACAGCAAACGTGACCATCGGATGAAGCCAGGAAATGACCACATCCAGAAATACATGAGCGGGAAGCCATCTTTAAAAAGACGTCCGTCGCTCGTGGAGCTCTTTTAGATTTGCTCTTTTAGAAAATAAAGTGTTGAAGCGCCCAGGAGAGGTCGCTGCGTGACCGCAGTTTGATGAGCTGCAGCACGCCTTCCAACCCGGAAGAAGCAGCAGCACTGGATCGGCAACCCCCGCTGACGCGCCGTAACGCCAACACACTCGCTGTCTGTAGACACTCTCTTTGGTGACTGCACAAGCAGGAAGGCTCGGCTCCGAAGCGAAAAGCTGATGTGCGTTTGCACGCGCTCTCCTTTTATACCCACGCTGCGGGGCGGGGTGCGCGTGGTGAAACACGCACGCCAACTGTCATTGGCTTGTTTTGTTAACACTCGAAGGTGATTGGGCTCTCTGGCGAGATCCCATTACGTCAGTCACTATGACGTTACGTCGAACGTGACTGACTGATAGGGAACTGAAGTTCACTCACTCTGCATTAATATTATATCATATCATTATTATATTATATCATATCATTATTATAACATATCATTATCAATTTTATGGAGAAATAAAGCTGAAAAACAACAATTGGCATTGATATCTGTATAAAGCTACAGAAGTAGTTCCCCAGGAATAAGTTTTTAGTCTCTTTCAATATTGTTTGGAAGTGGAATGGCATACAGTTTGTCTTTAGACCTAATAATTACACCTTTACATTTGAGTGATTGAGGATGGACAGCAAATACATTATGAGACAAATGTTCAGGATATATTTTGCTGATCTCTAAAAAAAAATTCCTACACGCACGCTCTTTAGCTAAAACACAGAATCTGTTTGTGGTGGATGCAGAAGATGCCCCATCCTCACACTTGAAAGCCATCAGGGTCATAATTTCACAGAATGTCTCATCACTTAACTGTGCAACAGATTTGTTTCTCTTTTTAAGAGTGATGTTATTACAGGAATGATAAAGAATACTGCTCACTGGGAAAAAAAAAAAGATTTTTTTTTTTGGTGCTGTTCACTTTATTTAAACAATTTCTTTTGATTTAACACCATATATCAGGTTTCCCGTTCAAACGTGACTGCATTGAACAGACTTGAAACAACCTTTTTATTTTACTTACTTTTTCTTTTCTTTTAAATAATGTTTTTGGAGAAAATATGTTCATAGAGTATAGGGCTGTAGGTTATTATACCTAATTAAAAGCTAATCAAATAAATACATAAACAATAGTAAATATATTTAATATTTATATATTTACTAATATTTACTATATTTCACTGAAAAAATTATTAATTGAATTTACTACATGTTTTTAAGGAAAGTGGTTGCAATCAATTTATTTTAGCTACATTTAAATAAAAAAATTTGAAAGTTAGTCAACTAAATTTGTTTATTTAAATGCAGCCTAGCTAAAATATATTGTTTGCAACCACTTATCTTAAAAAATATATTATTATTTTTTCAGTGTACATAAATCTTTCATATTAAGCCTACATTAAGCCTTTTTTTAATGTAATAACTTTTGCTTATAGCAAATATATTTTTAGTGTGTTTCCTAAAAAGATTCAAAAACCGCGGCCGTTTTCTAGTCAGTTGCGTAAAGTCAGCCCGTCCAATCACAGCTGAGCTGAGCTGAGCTTCACTCAAAGAGTCACGAAAAGGAAAAGGTAAGCATTTCAAGCTTCTTTATTCCTATTTAAAGCATTTTTGAACGTTTATGATGTATTTTCATATCTTATTATTTTAACCAGCTCAGCAACGCTAATGCAAAGAGGAACTAACACGCCATTACATCAAAGTTATCAACGGCAAGTGTTAAATATGCAGTGTTTTATATCACAGTTTGTCAGTGGAAAAATAAAAAATTTCTCAGTCAGACACAGACAAACAAGTCCGGTGATTTTTGTCTTTTAAACAGTGTTGGGCACGTTACTTTAAAAAAGTAATTAGTTATAGTTACTAGTTACTTCTCACAAATAGTAACTGAGTAAGTAACTGAGTTACATCATTATAAAAGTAACTAATTACCAGTGAAAGTAACTATTGCGTTAATTTAAAAAAAAAAAAATTAAAATATGTCAAATAACTTGGATGCCCCCAATATTAAATATGTTAAATTAAGGAAATGGACACTAAATAGAATAAATTATTATTATAATACATTGTACACTAATCTACACTATTTTAATGTTACTGTGTTACTGTGGGACAATGTGAGAGACACCTATCAAATATCAATATATTGTTGTAAATATTATCAACCCTCTATGGGTAGCTTGGCAATAGAATTGGCTAGTAAATTTTTTTGTTTACTCATCAGACTAATATTTATAATCTGATATACTATTTTATATCATATACAGTATATATATATATATATATATATAGCTTATTTTTAATCTGATATACTATTTTATATCACATACAGTGTATATATATATATATATATATATATATATATATATATCTATTGTCACAGATCGACCAGGCTCCCATGCCAGCCAATCACATCGCACATCCTCACCTGAATACTAATGGAGCACACCTGCACACACTCAGCACCTCATTACCACACACCATTTAAGCACACACCTCACCACAGTCTAACGTCCGGTCTCGTTTACGCATAGTGACTTATGCTATCACAGCGACCTACCTGCTACTTACCTCCTTGTGTACTTACCTCCAGTGTTCTCTCCAACGTCGTGTCTCCTGTGTTCCCCAGTCTGTCTGCTCCAGCGCTCTCTTCCAGAAGTCTACTACTCTGCCTGTGTGAGGTGTGTGCCCTGATCCATACTGCTAATACTCCTGTCAAGACAAAGATCTATAATCATCGTCTCATCTAACGTCATCTGATCTACTGGATATTCTACTCCCCATATACAGTCACCATATGCTCTGCTGATCCATTAATAAACATCTGTTGTTTTCCCGATTCTCCGTCTGAGTCTGCTGTTTATAACAGAAGACCGGACCCACACTAAGGACAGCATGAGCAATACCGACCCCTTCCAGGAGCTCGTGGACAATCTCCGACGAGTTCTTCTTCCTTCACCGCCTCCACCGCCATCACCACCGATCACCTCCACGACAAACACCATCACTCCTTCTGCACCCCTGATCGCCAGTCCCATGGCCCGACCAGCGCCCTTCTCAGGTGTGGCGGGGGAGTGCAACGGGTTTCTCTTACAATGCTCCTTAGCCCTAGAGATGCAACCGCAGCTGTACCCCACTGAGAGATCAAAGATCGCCTTCATCATATCCCTCCTGACAGGTAAAGCTCTACAGTGGGCTGAAACTATCTGGTCACAATCAGGCCCTGTCACCCAGTCTCTCCATAATTTCATCACTCACTTCCGTGAAGTTTTTGGCCACTCAACAGCCGATCCATCCATCAGTGATCAACTCTACCATCTCCGACAGGGAAACAAATCCATCCATGACTACGCCCTCCAGTTCCGCACTCTCGCTGCGGCTAGCGGATGGAACGAACGATCACTTCTAACCACTTATCGTCAGGGACTCGAACCTAGGTTGCGGTTGCAACTCGCGGGATATGATGATTCTAGTGGACTGGAGAATTTAATCCAACTATCTATTCGTTGTTCAACCCGCATGCAGTCATGTTTTGAGGAATCAGCCCGACTTACCCGTTGCACTCCTCAACAGCGCCCCCAAGAAGCAAGCCGCCCTCCAGAACCAGTTCACGAACCCATGCAAACAGACAGTGCCCGCTTATCGTACACTGAGCGGCAGAGGCGACTTACCCATGGCTTATGTTTATACTGTGGAAATGGTGGGCACATAATATCATCATGCCCCATTCGACCTCCTCGACTCCCGGTGAGTGCAATTCAACCCTCTATATCCAGAATGAAACCCCTATCTACTGTTGTAATACTTACTGCCTCCACTGTATCCATTCCTGTCCACGCCCTACTCGACACAGGGTCCGCCGGAAACTTCATTTCAGGGAGCCTCTGCCGCCAGCTCAACCTCCCAACCGTTACCAACCAAACCATCTATCAAGTCCAATCGATAACTGGAAAACCCATCAGCCGCCGCCATGTAAGACTCAGTGCGGGTCCCGTTCAGCTACGTGTGGGTGAACTACATGAAGAACAACTCCATCTGCTGGTTCTGGAGGGATCTACAACGGATATAATCCTCGGACTTCCATGGTTTGCGCAACATGATCCCCAGATTTCCTGGCGCACGGGAGAAATCCTGAAGTGGGGCAACCAGTGTTTCCCAACATGTTTCCCACGTCTACCTCATCCAGCTCCTCGTCAGATCCAATCCCTATCGGTAAACTCCACCTCCATAGAAAGCCCTCTTGAGAAACAGTCTGTCTCTATACCCTCCTGTTATGCCCCCTTCAGAGATGTCTTCTGCCCGACGAGGGCCTCCCAATTACCTCCTCACCGGCCATGGGACTGCGCGATTGAACTGGTACCAGGTGAGCCAGTGCCCAAAGGAAAGATCTACCCGCTGTCTCTACCAGAACAGAAGGCCATGGAGGAGTACATCGAAGAGGCTCTTCAGCAAGGCTACATTCGCCCTTCGACATCCCCTGCTGCTTCAAGCTTCTTCTTCGTGGCAAAGAAGGACGGAGGCTTGCGGCCTTGCATTGACTACCGGGCACTTAACAAAATCACCATCAAGTTCCGATACCCCCTTCCTCTCGTCCCAGCAGCCCTGGAACATCTCCGCGGAGCCACCATCTTCACCAAGCTGGACCTCCGCAGCGCGTATAACCTCATCCGGATACGCGAGGGGGACGAGTGGAAGACGGCTTTCGTAACACCTACTGGCCACTATGAATATCTTGTCATGCCGTATGGTCTTGTCAACGCCCCCTCCGTATTCCAGGACTTCATGCATGAGGTGCTCCGGGAGTATTTACACCGGTTCGTCTTGGTTTACATCGATGACATCCTCATCTACTCTCGGCGCTTGACCGAACATCGCCTCCACGTTGCGGAGGTCCTACAACGCCTACGCAAGTTTCTTCTGTTCCTCAAGGCTGAGAAGTGTTCATTCCATTAACCGTCAGTACAATTCCTAGGATACAACATTGATAGTGGTGGCATCCGTATGGACGAGGGGAAGGTGGAAGCCATCAGGTCCTGGCCAGTCCCTTCCACCATTAAAGAACTTCAAAGATTCCTCGGCTTCTCCAACTTCTACAGACGATTCATTCAGAACTACAGTACCATTACCAGTCATCTAACCAACCTCCTACGTAACAAGCCCAAGTCTCTGTCCTGGACATCTGCTGCAACGGAAGCATTCGAACGCCTGAAGGACGCCTTCACCCGTGCTCCAATCCTCGTTCATCCTGATCCCACGAAACCCTTCATTGTGGAGGTAGATGCCTCTACTACGGGGGTTGGAGCTGTTTTATCCCAGCAGCAGGGGACCCCAGCCAAACTTCACCCATGTGCCTTCTTTTCCCGTAAGCTCAGCCCGGCGGAAAGAAACTATGACATCGGCAACAGGGAACTTCTGGCCATCAAGCTAGCCCTCGAAGAGTGGAGGCATTGGTTGGAGGGTTCACAACATCCATTCACCGTCCTAACTGACCACAAGAACTTACAATACTTGCGTGAAGCCAAACGGCTAAACCCTCGCCAGGCCCGTTGGGCACTCTTCTTTACCCGGTTCAACTTCACCATCTCTTACCGTCCAGGATCCAAGAACACTAAAGCCGATGCCTTATCACGTCTACATACTCCACAGGAAACCAAAGAAGAACCTGAACCCGTCATTCCCGATAAACTCATTGTCTGTCCCATCCAATGGAGTAGTGACTCTGCCACCTCCTCCAATGCATCCACGGCCATTCCGCCGGGCTGCCCACCAGGAATGCAGTATGTCCCTCGATTACAGCGCAATCCCCTAATCCACTCTGTACACACTTCACTGGGCACTGGCCACCCCGGGGCCAACAGCACCCTCTCGCTATTGAAGAACCGCTACTGGTGGCCCAACATGGCAAGGGACGTGAGAAGGTTCGTCCAGGGTTGTACAGAGTGTGCCATTTCCAAAAGTCCTCGCCGCTTACCAGCAGGCAAGCTCCTCCCGTTGCCCGTTCCAAATCGTCCATGGTCACACCTGGGGGTAGATTTCATCACCGACCTGCCAGATTCAGACGGTAACACATGCATTCTGGTGATTGTGGACCGATTTTCAAAGTCTTGTCGACTCCTTCCTCTCAGAGGCCTGCCCACAGCCCTGGAAACAGCCGAATTATTGTTCAACTTCGTCTTCAGATATTTCGGCTTACCGGAAGACATTGTGTCGGATCGGGGGCCACAATTTATCTCCCGGGTCTGGAGGGGATTCTTCAAACTCCTAGGTGTGACCGTGAGTCTGTCATCAGGATACCATCCCCAAACGAACGGGCAAACGGAGAGGAAGATCCAAGAAATCGGCCGCTTCCTACGAACCTTCTGCCATGACCACCAGGACTCTTGGAACCAGTTTATTGGCTGGGCCGAGTACGCCCAGAATTCCCTACGTCTACCTTCTACTGGACTCACTCCCTTCCAGTGTGTACTCGGTTACCAGCCACCCTTGTTCCCCTGGTCTGGGGAACCATCAGAGATACCAGCAGTTGATTACTGGTTCCGAGAGAGCGAGAGGGTCTGGGACAATGCTCACCATCATCTTCAGCGAGCAGTGCGCAGGCGCAAGATGACAGCAGACCTTCGTAGGTCCGAAGCCCCCCAGTATCAACCGGGACAGAGGGTCTGGCTGTCAACAAGGGACATCAGACTGCGCCTGCCCTGTAAAAAATTAAGTCCCAGATATGTTGGCCCCTTCACGATCTTGAAGCAAATCAACCCGGTCACCTTCCAGCTACAACTCCCTCCACAATATAAGATCCATCCCACATTTCATGTATCACTGTTAAAACCTTACCACCCTCCTGTCTCTCCCTCCACAGAGCCTGGTCCAAGTGAGGATCCCCCTCTTCCACTGATTCTGGAGGATGGCGCCATATACGAGGTTAAGCAGATCTTGGATTCCCGGCGCCGTGGTGGTCAGCTGGAATACCTTGTTGACTGGGAGGGCTATGGTCCGGAGGAGAGATCTTGGGTCCCCAGGAATGACGTTCTAGACCCAACCCTACTCGAGGAATTCCACTCAACCTACCCAGATCGACCAGCTCCCAGGGGAAGAGGTAGACCACCACGCCGTCGGGGTCCTCGGCCCTCTGGAGCGGGCCGTGGAGAGGGGGGTAATGTCACAGATCGACCAGGCTCCCACGCCAGCCAATCACATCGCACATCCTCACCTGAATACTAATGGAGCACACCTGCACACACTCAGCACCTCATTACCACACACCATTTAAGCACACACCTCACCACAGTCTAACGTCCGGTCTCGTTTACGCATAGTGACTTATGCTATCACAGCGACCTACCTGCTACTTACCTCCTTGTGTACTTACCTCCAGTGTTCTCTCCAACGTCGTGTCTCCTGTGTTCCCCAGTCTGTCTGCTCCAGCGCTCTCTTCCAGAAGTCTGCTACTCTGCCTGTGTGAGGTGTGTGCCCTGATCCATACTGCTAATACTCCTGTCAAGACAAAGATCTATAATCATCGTCTCATCTAACGTCATCTGATCTACTGGATATTCTACTCCCCATATACAGTCACCATATGCTCTGCTGATCCATTAATAAACATCTGTTGTTTTCCCGATTCTCCGTCTGAGTCTGCTGTTTATAACATCTAATATATATATATATATATATATATATATATATATATATAGCTTATGTTTGTAAAATGGCACAGTTTTTTTTTTTTTTTTAAATATCTGACACTTAGCATCAGTCAGTCAAGCATTATAATATGATATTATGATAATTTAGCATTATATGTATGAATGCATATTTGTCATGTTGACTGAACTTAGGACTGGTGGTGGAGCTTAAGATATGGTTTGTCATTTAGTGTTTCTATAAAAAGGGGGGAAAACTAAAAAATAATAGGCTACTGATAAGACAACAAAACTACGAACTACTAATAACAATATAAAATGCACTAAGAATTAATGAGCTGCTGGGTTCATGAATATTAATCACGTAGTCTGCGTTCGCTCAAATTGATTTGCTGAAATCAAAACAGGGACGATAATAGGTGAGCGCCAGCCAATGAGATTGTCGTTTGCGCATTAGTTCCGCCCACTACCAGAGAAACCTGCAGTTCTTAAAAGCTGAAGAATTCCAAAGGAACTCCGTTATTTTGACAGGAAAATACAACAAAGAATATCATTTACATGGAGATGCTTTTGATTATTAAAATGTAATGGAACCAATAAAATGGAATCCAGAAAATAATGGAAAACAGAATTTGGTACAGATAAAACTGTAAAACTCAATTAATTAGACAGGCTTTTTGATTTAATTTTTTTTATTTAACCATTAAACAGAGTATAGAAAAATGAAAATGGAAAAAACGGAATTTGGAAATAAAATGGGCCATAGGGCCCTATAATTATATATATATATATATATATATATATATATATATATATATATATATATATATATATATATATATATATAAAATTTTATTTTTATTTTTTTTTTTTTTGTGGTAATAAAAATAGATGTAAGTGAACAATAGCTTTTAAAATGACTTAAAATACATACATAATAGCAATGATGCAATAATAATTAGTTCAAATAAAGTATCAAAAGCAAGAAATCATATGGTTTTATTGAACAAAACTGTTAAAATACATAATGTATTATAAACAATAGAGCTAATGTACATTACGCATTACAACAAAGGCCTGCAGGGGGCGCCAACGGCCTGACGATTTTTTTTTACATTACTGTGCGATCTAATCCTTGTTTAATATTGACCAAACACCATCTAATTCAAATGTCCACTTAATCTTTAATATTTGGCCATTTCTTTAGACAGAAATGCTGTAGCCACTGTAATTAAATGACATAATTCTTTATTAATTACTAATATTAACCTGTATGTCCTTGCCTTACATACAGGAATTGAATTAATGGTAGTGGTACGCAGAGGAGGCACACATACGGTAGGCCTACTGTATATAAAATATAAAAACTAAGGTAAGTTATTGCATGGCACTGGAGTGGTGGTGGGGTTCCTATCGCAAGCTGATTTCTTACAAAACACACTCACAAAACAGGCATTCACTACACAGGCAAGACCTCTTTAAAATGTATTGCATTTATTAATATTGAATTTTCATACTACTACTACTACTACTGCTAATAACATTTATATGAAAGGGTCACAACTCAATGAGTATGACTGTTCATTAGTAGTTATTTCATAGTTATTTTTCTTGAACCTTAACTAGTATATAATTAATAGTAGTTCTTCAGGAGGTATGACAGAATACATTAGTTATTGATTAGCTAACTGTTACTTAACACAATCAGAAAATTATATTACTTACTGATTAGTAAACACATCTTCCTTAGTAGTTAACAGTAGTGAGTTAAGTGTTAATGAATAATTACCTGGTAGTTCTTCAATAATTCCTTATTAGTTATGCAGTAAGAAACAGTATTCTAAAGTGTTACCGATTTCTGTAATAATTATTCATGGATATTGAAGGTATCTGTCTTGTTCTGTTGATCTCCATATTTAATATTTTATTTTCCGCTTTCAGTACAGTATATAGAGCAAATATCCATAATATCCACTGACATGAAGATAAATTTTGCTGTAATCTGGCAAATGATGAATATCTGGATAATCTGGAAAAAGATGAATATTTTATTCATCAATAATTTCCTCTGAGTGCTGCGAGTTCTTCCTCCCTGCAAAATAAATTCAACACAAAAACATTTACTGAGCTCTCATGAGTGCAGATTGTTACAGATCAACGTAAATCATCTCAAAAACTCACCAGCTCTTCTTGCACAGATGATCTGAAGAAGAATCACAGTAGGAGCAGCAAACACTGCAAACTCAACAATAATCACAATCACTGCAGGAAAGATGATAGACAAAATCAAGAGAAAAAAAAAACAGACTCAATCTGTGAAACTGGGAATGCAAACAAAGGTGTAAAACAATGAACAATGAAAAGATGTGTGGTACCTCTGAATAACAATCCAGCAGTCCTTCTGACTTCAGTTTCTGCTGGATCTGTGATCATGTTTGTTAGTTCGGTTCAAATATAATGAACATAGAAACCAAACATCAACATCACAACATACCTGAGCTTCACAGAAATAATGAATGAACTTCCACTGCTTCATGAGTTTGCCATCTATTATTATTTAAGGTTTCACTAAGAACCCTTTCATGCACAGAAAGGCACTGGTTACCATAGGACTACATGTAGCAATTTATACCTTGTTTGTATGCAACCCTTCAGTTTGTCCTGAATGAATGACATTACTATTTATCCTCAAATCATGTCACAGTATCAGAGAGTCTTCTGAAAGTAAGTTATGAAAGTTTGTTTCTCACCTGAATATCTGACAGTATATGTGATTGACGTCTTGACTTGAGTAACTTCACATCTCCACTCTCTGTTGTGATCTTCATTCAGGAGTGTTGTAGTCAGAGTGCTGATAAAGTGTCTTGATGAGAATATCTGATATCTAGAGTCTGATATCTTCAGTCTAACACCAGCCTGATTCACCCAGAACAGCTCAATTCTCTCAGAATGGATCCAATCACCACAAGAGACTTCAGACGTATACAACTGACAGGAGAGAGTCACAGAGCGGCCTGCACTGATCTCAGTCTGTGAGGATGATGAAGAGACTGAAACACAAAATAACACACAAATCACACACTTTTCAGTCATTATGGGAGTTTAAATGAAGCATTTGCCCTTTTTAAACTGACCACATAATCATAATATTACCATGAAGAACATGCAGAAAAACACGAGCATCAGTTCCTTGTTGTTTGTCATTCACATATTGACGGCAGGTATAAGATCCAGGATCTTCTTTTGTGACATTCTTGATATTCAGAGAGCAGTCAGACCCCAGACTCAGTCTCTCGTGACTCTCTGTGTCTTTCTTCTTTATCCCTAAAGCAATCAGTTCAGCTGCTGTTGAATGATTGTATCTGTTATGATAGATCCATGTAGTTGAGTTGCAGTCAGGAAGAGCATTATTACAGGGCAGACGGACATTTTCACCAGAACTGATGAACACATGAGCATCATCCACTCCACTGGAACCTGAAACACAAGAACATTTGACTGATCATTATGTGATATATTAATAGATGAAGCTTCAGTCACCCTGTGACAGCAGGTCATTCATAAAACAGTATTTGCAAATGTGACTCTGAGATTAGAACATTTCAGGAAGAGTAAAGCATGTTCAAACTAACTCATTCTCAGACTAAACACCAAACCAGCTCTTGTAAAACATTTATATTTGTGTGTATTTATATTGAACTCTTTAAAGAGCATCTAGAAATGTGTTTACCTGTGAGAAGTGAAGAGAGAATGATCAGTCCCAGCAGACACAAATTACACTTATCAGCCATTTTCTCTTTCTGACAGTCTTTCTTTCTTTAACATCATCAGCTTCCTGTGTTCAGACAGACAGTCTCATAGACCAGCATGAGTGTCCAGATTCACACACATCAGTCTAAACTTAGTTCAGAGATGATCATAGTAACACGTTTCCAAACCTCAACAGTGAGTTCACAGCTCTGAAAATACTACAGGGAACATGTAATGTCACAATAAGGGTACGGCCCACAGCCACCATGATCAATTAAAACCAGACAAAAGTTTACACAAAGAGTATGAATACAATACACAATCTAACAAAGGTCAAGTCACACTTTATTTACAAAAAATAACTGCAGTACATTAAAGTACAACTGCAGTGAAACTGCAGTACAAAGTAGTATAACTGCAGTACAACTGGACAATTGCAGTATAATGAAGTATATAACTGCAGTTCATTAAAGTTCGAGAGCAGTAAAACTGAAGTGCAACTGTAGATTTGCTGTATAATGAAGTATAGATACAATATAACTGCAGTTCAGTGATACGCTGAAATGCAGGCGAAGATTTCAGATGCAAAAACTTCTAAGTCTGTCTGATTAAATTTATTTAATTGTATTTATTTTTTATGAGCATTTTTTAAATAAAGCTCCTATGATTAGGTTCAGTAATTTCACTTTAATGAGGTTCTTGTCATTGCCAATAAAGTCGTCTTGTATAAGCCCTGTACTGCAGTTATGCTATATTGTGCAGCATGTAGCAAGTGCTGTGGTTACAGTAGACTTGGCAAGTGTTTTTTAAATTTTTTTTGTAATGTAGACTTCCTATAAAATATTCGTACAAAAATATTTTTGTACAAACAATATTTGCCTATGGAATATTTCACCCGCATTGATTAATAACCCGCACGTGAGATCTTCCTTCGTGCCAACGGTCGTTGTCCTAACAACGAGTCTCGCGAGCACAGTGTTGCCAAATTAGCGACTTTGTCGCTAGATTTAGTGACTTTTCAGACCCCCTTAGCGACTTTTTTCCAAAAAAGCGACTAGCGACAAATCTAGCAACTTCTTGGACAAACCTTAGTGAGTCTCTGAGACCCGCCGGTACGGCCGCACGAGCGCGAGGTCTTGTTTTATGGAAGGCCGATGGGGCCAAAAGTCTTCAAACGGAACGTGTGAAATTTAACTGTGTCAACACGCACAATTTGTCTGCGTTAACGCGGCAAATTTAAACGCGTTTCTTTTGTACGTATAGACACGCACATTTTGGCCGTGTTAAGGCGGCGATTTTTGCCGCGTTTATTTGGTACGTGTAAAGACGCACAGTTTGACCGCATTAAGACGACATATTTGAACGTGTTTCTCAAGGCGCACATTCTGGCCGTGTTAAGGTGGAAATTTTGAACTTAAGGCATTACAATCTATATTACCCTCATTTTTTAAAGAAACTGAGTCCCGATGTCCTCAAACGAGGACATAGCATAACTTATGAATGAAATATCATTTTTTATTTATTTTATTTTACATTATTTTTAATCCTCTAAACAATGTAAAGACATGAAAAAAAAAACAATTTTTTTCCCTAAAACCTTTCTCTCGGGTCTTAAGAGGTTAAATAACACGTAGGCTATAGGCTACTCTCTTTCTACAGGCCTTACTGTTGTCATATCATATATAACAGTGATGTTCTACAAAACAACAAGCTTTAAAACGATTCAAAATTGAAATTGCTCCCAGAGGAATAATCGGACTGATTTACATTTATTTTTGATATTATTTTGCTTATTCTTGCATTATATTTATTATGATTAAACTCCCGTTTTTGTATATTCTTGTCATTGCAGTCGATCACGGAGGATATCACAAGTTTAAGATGATCAATCTAGCAGGGCCGCTGCTGGCCAAATGGGTGCCCTAAGCAGAATTGTATTGTTGTGCCCCCTCCCCAAAATATTATGGATGTAAAAAAAAATAAATAAAAAAAAAAACACCCACTATAGGGGTCAAAATAGAACTTTAATAAAATATAAAAGTAAATAAATAAATTGCAATTAATTTGTATTATTTACAAATTACAATTTTAGCTCTAGACAGAGCCACTCCTTATAAACATTTAAAATGCACCTATTTAGCGATTTAAAAAAATAAAAAATAAAAAAAAGGATTTAAAAAAAAAATAATAATAATAACAACGTTTTGGTCATATTTACTATTAATTGCCCAGCTCCCCTGTGGTTGGTGTAGCACCCCCTCAGCACCTGAGTTAAAAATTCTCTGGCGCCGGCCCTGATTATGATCATTTGCTTTCACCCGCAAACATGAGGTGCGAGGGTCGCAGGCGCGGATGCGGGAATGTGTGATTAGCCTACTGCCTACTGCGTCTACGTTCACCGTAAAATGGATTTTTTATAATTATATATGTTAATATTTAGATATTTATTTGTGTATTTGTAGAATTATAATTTTTTATTATATTTTTAGTACTAATAGCCTATAGAACGAAAGTTTTATATTTATTTATATCAAATGATAGTTTATTTCTTGATGTAGTGTAGGCCTACTCAGTTAGAAAAATTAACATCAATACACTAAATACTTTGACCATATTTTCTTCTTTACTGTAGGAAATCATTTTTCTAAGAGACACCTGGGGCCTCATTTATAAAGCAATCATTTTCGTTTGTGATTCAGACAAACGAAAGTGCATATAGGACTATAAATTAGGACTATAAATAGGCCTAAATTTTCACTTACATATAATGGAATTAAATTCATCATTACATACGTTTTATTAGCCATCCATTCAACATCCACTGATCGCTATTATAAGAGAACATTTTTTTCCATATCATCTGATTTCAAGTTGCATCAAGTCAGCCATCCTTCATATAGGCTAAATGCAGCATATTTTGGACATACTTATTGTTACATTCACAACATTCAAATCTTCATCAGTGTGGTTAGAAGAAGCCAGCTGCACACAGTCAGAAAAGGTCCTTTGGCAGTGCGCTAAAACATTTCTAAGAGCCATAAGCTGTTGGTTTTTCTACCCGCGAAAGACCGTTAAAATAAAGAGAGAAAAAAAAAATCATGACATAAGACTGATATCACACACAACGTAGCAATGCATTATCCTCACAAACAAATACGTCAGACGTAATATTTGTTCGTGAAGGATGTCGTAATGGTGCACTGCCATATACGTATGTAAACGTCAGACGTAATATTTGTTTGTGAGGATAATGCATTGCTACGTTGTGTGTGATATCAGCTTATGTCATGATTTGTTATACTACATCAGTGCATGTTGCTTGTTTTGCTTAACTTTAGCTATAGCCTCAGTTGCTAGCGGTAATCCTGTTCATAGTTTTTAAGAAACGTCATAGATTTTCAACACAGGACCACGAGTTTTAGCAAATATTTATTATATCCACTTAAATTCCTTTTGCTCGACAGACTTGCCTGCTTTAACACTGCAGAGACAAACCCACAGCCCACTCACAGAACCATTTCACAGGGGCTAAGTGTTTGCCTGATCGGACTACAGAGAATGAAACCCAAATGCAGATGTGCAGTTTACCTTTGCGGGTACAAAGCTGATGGTTTAAGTCCATTCATCACTGTATGTAAGCGTGGAATATAGAATCCATGCGCGACTTCAAAATGCAGCAATAGGCGTTCTTCAAAAGACAATGTGGGGAATTATTGCAGTAAAAACATAAGCAAAGTTTTATAATTAATAATAACATTAATAATATTAATCATAGGCGTAATTTGCGTGTGGTATGGGTGGGTGAGACATGCCCCCACCAAAGTCGATTCTGTCCCCCCACCGCTTTTTCAAAGCCGCTGAAAAAATATAGCATGCAGAAGGCTTATGAGGCAAAGTAAAAGTAAAAGCATCTCCAATCAGTGGTTCTTCATAATTTAATTCTTACAGGCCCAGATCTATAAACCTTGTCATGCACCTAACAGGATTTAACAGTAAATGGCGTAATTAGACTATGAGCGCAGCAGCACTCTTTTATTGTGTAATAGATAAAGTAAACAATGCTTTATATTTACACATTTAGATTAAATATAACACTTTTAACTGTTATTATGTAAAAAAGACTTACATAATAACAGTTTGTGTTTCATGGGAAAATCCAAACCCCACGTAAAAATAGCTAATATTTATTTTTATTAATAATTTATAATAAAACTTTAGGCCTACTTAAGTTTTCACAGTAATAATTAGTCTACTGCAATGTCTTAAGTCCCAATTATAGCCTATACTTTGGAATTATGAACTGAAAGGGCGTACATGCATACAAGGTGTTTCAGGGCCGCTCACACATTCAAAACATATTTAAGGATAAAACAATTAATATGAAAGCATATTCAAATTTTTAACCCATGAAAAAAGAGATAAATCTAGCCTTAATTTCTGTTCAAATGACCAGAAGGTACACGGACCTGGGAGTAAAGAGTATCCTATAAAAATAAAATAAACAACAAAACTCTTTACATCTCATTACATTTATTAGGCCTACTTAATGACACCATAAACTAAAGAAAGCATTAATATGAGGGTAATATAGATTGTAATGCCTTAAGTTCAAAATTACCACCTTAACACGGCCAGAATGTGCGCGATGAGAAACACATTCAAATATGTCGTCTTAATACGGTCAAACTGTGCGTCTTTACACGTACCAAATAAACGTGGCAAAAATCGCCACCTTAGCACGGCCAAAATGTGCGTGTCTATACGTACAAAAGAAACGCGTTTAAATTTTCTGCGTTAACGCAGACATATTGTGCGTGTTGACACGGTTAAATTTCACGCGTTCCGTTTGAAGACTTTTGGCCCCATCGGCCTTCCATATTGAAGAGCCTGTGTAATGGAGAAAACCTGTGGTGTGATTATCTAATATGTGAGATCTCTTGAGTGCAAATGTCAATGTCAATGGATGCTTGAATTATTTGATTTGGTCAGGCTAAGTTTTTATTTTCAGTCAGACATGTTTTAACATGCGGTAAACTGTATTATGAGAGGGTATAATCCTAATTCTGATCTACAGGCATTATTTGGGGTTTTCCGCTGTACTCATAGCAAAATTTTGCATAGCTCGGTCTGCAGGGTCTCTACTGGGTGTTTATCCCATCTAGTGAACTCTTAGATACTTTGATTGTAAACAACAAGACAAAAATACTAAGAAAAGCATTTTTGCATTGCAGGTACATTCATTCATTACATATATTTTCATCATGCAGACACTGTGAAAGTGACAAAAATGGCATGTCTTTTTATACAGAATCCTGCAGAGGAGGAGGCTGCATTAATTCCTGAGTTACATTTACATCGGAAGATGATTATTTAGATGTATTCGCTATATCCACATGCATATTTATTTGAGCGGTACCATTTTTAAATGGTATTGTTCTGTAACATCAGGGTTGCAGAGCACAATAGTATGGCCGCTGTATGCAGAGCTGTAAGGAAAGTGTGCCTCACTCTGACGTTCTTTCTGAGAAATTCTGTGTAGTTTCCTGAGCACAAACCCATCGAATACAAAGCTGATTACAGTATGGAAGGGTAGCTGGAGATATACCAGAATCAGAATCGGAATGAGCTTTATTGGCCAGGTATGTTTACACATACGAGGAATTTGTTATAGTGACAGAAGCTCCACAGTGCAACAGAAAGACAGCAACAGGACAGGACACAGATAAAAAAAAAATAATAATATACAAATAGGCAAATGTACAAAACAACAAAAACACAATATATAATATAGACAATTATGTGTGTACAGGTCTGATATGTGCAAATTTGAAATGAAAAATAAAATAAGTATGTGTGGTGAATAAATAATTTATAATAGTGTTGTGTGTTGCATGTTTAATGTCAAGTGTTCATGAAATGGATTGCCTGACGGAAGTAACTGTTCCTGTGTCTGGTCGTTCTGGTGCTCAGAGCTCTGTAGCGTCGACCAGACGGTAACAGTTCAAAGAGGGAGTGTGCTGGATGTGAGGGGTCCAGAGTGATTTTGCCAGCCCTTTTGCTCACTCTGGATAAGTACAGCTCTTGGAGAGCTGGGGAGGGTTGTACCAATGATTCGCTCAGCAGTCCGGACTACCCTCTGTAGTCTTCTGAGGTCAGATTTGGTAGCTGAGCTGAACCAGACAGTTATTAAAGTGCAGAGGATGGATTCAATGATGGCGGAGTAGAACTGTTTCAGCAGCTCCTGTGGCAGGTTGAACTTCCTCAGCTGGCGAAGGAAGTACAACCTCTGCTGGGCCTTTTTAACAATGGACTCAATGTGATTGTCCCACTTCAGGTCCTGAGAAATTGTGGTGCCCAGGAATCTGAATGACTCCACTGCAGTCACAGTGCTGTTCATGATGGTGAGTGGGGGGAGTGCAGGGGAGTTTCTCCTGAAGTCCACGATCATCTCCACTGTTTTGAGCGTGTTGAGCTCCAGGTTGTTAAGACTGCACCAGACAGCCAGCTCCTTAACCTCCTGTCTGTAAGCAGACTCGTCACCGTCCTGGATGAGGCCGATCAGTGTGGTGTCGTCTGCAAACTTCAGGAGCTTGACAGAGGGGTCTTTAGATGTGCAGTCGTTAGTGTACAGGGAGAAGAGCAATGGGGAGAGAACACAGCCCTGAGGAGCTCCAGTGCTGATCGTACGAGTGCTGGATGTGTATTTTCCCAGCCTCACTAGCTGCTGCCTGTCTGTCAGGAAGCTGGTGATCCACTGACAGATGGAGGTGGGGACGGAGCGCTGAGTTAGTTTATTCTGAAGGGTGTCCGGGATGATGGTGTTAAAAGCGGAGCTGAAGTCTACAAACAGGATCCTCACAAAAGTCCCTGGTCTGTCCAGATGCTGCAGGATGAAGTGCAGTCCCATGTTGACTGCATCATCCACAGACCTGTTTGCTCTGTAGGCAAACTGCAGGGGGTCCAATAAGGGTCCAGTGGAGGCCTTCAGATAAGCCAAAACCAGTCTTTCAAATGATTTCATGGCCACAGATGTTAGAGCCACAGGTCTGCAGTCATTAAGTCCAGTAATTTTGGGTTTCTTTGGGACGAGGATGATGGTGGAGCGTTTGAAGCATGAGGGGACTTCGCACAGCTCCAGTGATCTGTTGAAGATCTGTTGAAGATCTGTGTGAAAGCTTTACCTGATTGATTTATCTTTTCACACTTCATGTTTAGCATGTTCATTTTTAGAGAAACCACAGTCTTGATCAGACACATAGTATGTGAACAAACCTACTGCTCAAAATGAGGCTGTTCTGAGTATGTCATTCAGGATGTTGTGACTGACATCTGACTCATTAACCAATTCCTGTTTACAGAGTATGCATGTCTGAGAACGTGGAGACCGACTTTCTAACTCTGTTTTGCAGAATACATCCAGCAAGACTGATTTATCTGTGTGTTTCTATATTAGTTCACAGGAGAATCCCCAAACATTCCTCTATGAATCACAAAAGAAGAGATTTTGAAGAGCATCTGAGTGGCTGAAGGTTTCTTGCATGTTCGGTCTTTTCAGTTATTTAATTTAGGTTGATCTCTAATCTGACTATTATATTATTATATTATTATGGCATTATATTATGGCCTCGAATTTAGGTTGAAATGCCAGTTATTGTTGATAATTTATAAAATAATTTATCTAAACATCTGATTATTCTATTTAGCTCTTTAAACGTATTGAATCTCATTAATCTTAATCCTATAACACTTTGAGTCTTGTATCGGCCGGTATACAGATCTCATTCACAAACTCGATTGGCGATTGACTAATATTCTGGACGGCTCGTGCAATACTTAGCTCGTTCTAGAACACTTTTATTCAGTCCCCATAGATCTGTACACACTTAATTTAAGGTAAGACTATATCTAACCAGAGGTCATGACCATTACTATAGAACCAAGTTGACCAACTTAACTTCTTCTCTCGGCGAGATGTGGAAACAGATTAATGTACTGTGTGTGTATTGTCTGTCTCAGAAGATCAAAGTGTCTGGTTCTTCAATTCTTACAGAGATTATTCACATTCATATAGATCAGTTTTCGTCATTGTTCTGGCATTTCTGATTTTGTAAAAGGATCTTCAGGTGAGACTGATCTCAGTTCAGTCAAGAGCTCATGTCATCAGTCACATTTACCTCATTACAAGATCTCAAGTGTCTAAAACTTATATAATATGTAATCAGATTGTTTTCAGAGGAAAGCACGGTTCATCCATCAGCGTGAGGATTCAGAAAACAGGCGAGTGATTCCTATAGTTCAACAGTAGATCATATGTGTTCAGTATTTCCAGTTTGTGGTTTCGTCTTTGTCTTAAAATGAGCTGTTTCATAGTTTCATTCTGCTCTCGTGTTTCGTCCAAAGATCTGCTTCAGGTATGAAATGTTTATTATATACGGTGGTTGTTTTTGTTTGTCAGAAGAACTCCACAGTTTGAATCTTTCACTTTGATATTTTGGCTTTCAATAGATTTTATGGCTTGCAATGAAGTTTTTATCAGTCATCTTTGTAAGTTTGTTGATTACGAGGCTGAATTCAGCTACTTATTGGTTTGTTACTTACTGACTCGTGAACCTTTCCTTTAAATAACGCAACGCACAAGTCTATATGACGCTGCACTCAATAAGTGCTGTTAATTGAATTACTAAATTCAGCATTTCTTCGCCAGCTGTAGGAATGTGTTAATGTGGAACAGTAACCAGTCATGATGGCAATATAGTGTTCAGAAATCATGTGATCTTTCTGTGAAGGACAGACCCGTTTTCAACCTTCTATATGAGTTTTTCTTACTTTTTTTTTTCTTTAAAAGATGTTTATTGTGCATTTTCACTCATTCTTAAATGCATATTTTAAGGAATTATTTATAAGGTTTTTTTTGTTTGTTTTTTATAATATTTCCTCTCTCTGTCAGTGTTGGATGATGGAGAGCAGCATGAATGTGACGTGTGCAGAGATTCAGATCACAGACGGGTTTGAGTTGAGAGTTCCTGCTGACAGATTCACTCACTTCCATCAGTCTGACTGTGAACCGCTCTGGTACTCACAGGTGAGATTGTGTTTCTGTCCTCAAACTATACCATTATTCACAATTAAACTCATAATAATGCTTTATTTGATCAGGATCATCGTCTGATAGCAGATCCATCAGATCCTCAGAAACTGATTGCTCCTGTTATTTCTGTCTCATCTGATCGTCTCGTCACGTCTCAGTGTGTGGATGAACTTCATCACGAGATCTACTGCGCTACTTCAGGAGTAAATAATTTCTCTCTAAACATCACGTTTATCTGTTTTCATATTTAATCCTTCATGAACACTATAAACGATGCTCTAATGAATCTTTCTGTCATCACAGTTCAGACTGGAGACTGTGTTCAGAGGTGAGAGAAACACATCAAGTGTGTCCTGATTGAGATCAAACTCTGTGTTGAACTGAATCGTCTGTGAATCTTCAAGTGAATCATGATTATTGTGAATGTGTTTTTCAGCAAGGAATGAAACTGCAGTGACTCCAAACTCAGGTGAGTTTCAGTTGATAAA
This sequence comes from Spinibarbus caldwelli, assembly GCA_039654775.1. NCBI lineage: Eukaryota > Metazoa > Chordata > Actinopteri > Cypriniformes > Cyprinidae > Spinibarbus > Spinibarbus caldwelli. The sequence goes on along the minus strand of CM077228.1, from coordinate 27,920,306 downwards.
CGTCTGATTATTCACCGGTGGCGCTGCGCTGTGGCTTTCATGTCGCATGTGGTAATTCTAGACAGGCATGGCAGGGGGTAAAGACTATGCTTAATGCGCCGCATAAGGGTAAAGGAAATTCACATCTATTTTGACATGAAATTGAAAGAGAAGAGGTGTCAAATCAGCTCAATAATTTGTTTTGTAGGTTTGAAGACAGTAGTAGTGAAGGTACTCTAGTGAGGAACAGACAGGACACTATTGTGACCTCCCTGTCTCCATCATTAGATTTTAAAATTAATGTGTATTTTAGTCTTTTGCAGCATCTGTTGGTATGGTACTGAGGCTCAGAAAAAGTGTTTAAGAAAAATAGTTACTATAGCTAGTAAACTGTTGGGCACTACAATGCCGAGCCTTGAAAAGATTTACAGAGATAGAGTGGTTAAAAAGGCAGGAAGTATTGTGGCTGATTCAAAACTACCACTCAGTTCCTCATTCGATCTATTGCCATCTGGGTTATGTTGTTTGTTAGTGTGATGAAATGCCTGCAAATTAATTTCCCCAAGGGGACAAATAAAGCTTACCTTACCTTACCTTAATAAAACACTGCAGATCTGATTCACACTCAATCCAGTTTCAGTCTTTTCTCTCATATTGACTGTTTTTCAGTGGTATATTGTAACGAAGTAATAATACTTCGTTACAGTACTTAAGTATGTTTTGGGAGTATCTGTACTTTACTTGAGTTTTTATATTTCAGCCAACTTTTACTTTTACTCCGATACATTTCCCCGAAGCATTTTCGTTACTTACTACAAAATAGTCAGAAGTCAGAAGAACACGGACTGCAGGAAAGCAGGTTTGACCAATCAGTGGTCTGGCGTTTGCAAGTTAGACTCCTAAAAACACCTTTGCTCATGTGCAAACAAGTGCGCGCACAAACGCGGATGATTCGTTTTCCACTCAAGTCGAGTCTGAGGTGTGCGATATACAGTATATCTTCTGCGATAATATGGTAAGTGTTGTTGTAATGATGTGCGATCTGACATTATTATCAAGTAGGCTATATCCAAATCACACACGGAGTGCAGGCACGTTGATTTATTAGTCTATTAAAACTGAAAATTCCAGGTATTCTAAATTGTAGACTAGGGCTGGGCGATAATTCGATAACGATAATTATCGCGATATAATTTTCCTCGATAAAACGATATGAAGAGGTCGATAAATGTCACGCCACACGCACCATTTATCCGCTCAGATCAAAGTCAAACTGCCTCGCGGCGCGAGCTCACTAGAGCAGAGGCGTTTACTCGCGGATGAGACGGTCACGCGAGCACTAAACAACAGCGCTGTGCGATCGAAGCGATTGCATTCAGCGATGAACACAAATGATTCTGTGATTTAAACTAGTTTAGAGCCAAACAGGAGAAACACTGTGTGCAACAAGACAGTCAGAAGGCTTTCGAGTCTACACATCGCCATCATTTACCATGGATTTACTGTAGTAACACTCACTGCACCATGGTATCGTGGCAGAAATGTGGGATATTCACATTGAATTTTATTACAGGAGTAATGGTGTAAAATTATAGTATGTATTTGTGATTAAGCTATAGCATGTGTGCATTATACTGAATGTTTTTAGACTACTGTTTTTCATACAGGCTTCCTAAAAACCATATAGTTAATTTTTTTTTACCATGGTATTGAGGTGTTATATGTGTGGTTTTAACTGTGTCTATCATGTTTTAAATGTATGCTACTATGGGAGACCAAATGCTTACTTAAAAAAAAAATAAAAAAAATAAAACTTGGTCAGAATAAATGTAACCATATAAAAATGAGGTTGCTACAATTTGTACAGATGTTACTGATTTTGATAATGAACAAAAATTTACCTCTGCATCCTAACTCAAGCTACCATCAAATGTGAATTTGTAAGAGACAAAAAAGTGATTATTATTATTAATATTATTATTATTGTATTATTATTATTATTAATATTATCAGACAACCCAAACCTGTTTCTTGATTTGAAACAATATCACTCAGAACATGCAGAAACTAAGAAATTATTTTTTCCTAGTTGGATATTTATTTTGTTAAGGAAAATTAAGGGTCTGGTTTCTACAACTTTCACTTTGGAGCAAAATTCTGGCTTTAAACTTGAAAGAAATAAAGATTTGACATTTATCATGATATCGACTGATATGAAAAGAATTATCGTGATAATTTTTTTGCCCATATCGCCCAGCCCTATTGTAGATGGCAAAATGCTTCTGTATGCTTTTTATATTTATATAATTTAATCTAGTTAACTTAATCTATACCACACAAAGAGTACTATTTTTCTGCAGATATCAGCATGATAACACATTTAATAATCATTTTATACAAGTTCAGTAAAGCAATAAGTGACTTACATTTTAGACATATTGCTTGGTTTTGCTCAATTTTGCCAAAGAAAATAGATCCAAACAAAGATCACAGCACTGTTTTGCATCTCTGAGCAATGGACTGTGCTTACTCATTGAATGAATCAGCTTTTTGAACGAATCGGTTGAAAAAATGATTCAGTGATTCACTCATTAACACAGTCTAGTGCCTTGTCCAAATACCCACACTTACGGTCTTTGCACTTGACCACTTGACAACTTATATGACGTATTTCCTGTGTTAGGCCCAAGTGTTCAAGTAAGGATGAATACCACAAGTGAGTGTCGAACCTTTCATTACCTGATGGGACGCACTTATAGTGTTGTAAAAATGCAAGTGTTTACGTAGCTTTATTTTACTTTGTATTTTAAAATCAACTTCTAAAGGTCTGTTCCATATAGGGTTGGGAATCAAAAATCGATTCCGATTCCAGAATCGGATAATTAAGGTCAGGAATCGGATACTTGTTGTCAAATTAAAATTTCGATTCCGCCTATCGATTCCTATGCGCTTTTTTTTCCCTTCATCTGTAAGGACCTGACCTAGCGATCTGCCAGGACCTTGCTCGCTAATCTAAGCAATAGTTTGGCTGCATTTGCAATCAGAAGCCAAAAATACTAAGTATAATATCTGTGATAGCTAAACATGTTGCAAGAGAGGTGTCACCACCAACATGACAAAGCATTTTAATAGATCGTTAAAGATCGCAAACACCATTCAAACACCAATGTGATTCTATTCCTAAATTCCAATAATTCGTCTGTTTCATTCCTCAACCTTTGATGTGTGCGATAAATGTGATCACTTGGTTCGTATTGGCTGACCTAAAGAGTGCAGCTATCATCTGTCATGAAGGAAACAGCCTCACAGTCTTTTCAACCACACAGTATCATTATTTTTGTGTTACAAACATTCAAATCACAGAAGTAGGCTACTGGGATAAAAGTTTATAGTTCAGATATAAACTCTGATGTGTACGGTAGCGATTAAAATGGAGTAAATCACCTTTTGAAAGTAATTTGACACTTCAAATGAAGATTTATCGATTACATTGTTACGCCAGTAGGTGGCGAAAAGGGGCCGTTAAAATGTATTTGTTTTTTAATCATACAAGAGATTTGTTCAAGAACGCTGATTTATCCAGTAATGAAACAAGTACATCTTGAGTGAGTCATTGAATAATTTATTCATAAGTTACATGTGATTTTGTTTAGTTGTCTAATATTTTTTCTTCAGAATCATGAGAGAACCACAACTTCCATTGAAGAAAAAAAAAAAAAAAAAAAAATTATCCAGAATCATGCAGTTCTATTTTGCACACAAACAGCTCTTAAAGAGTCCAAATTCAAACGATACCCAACCCTAGTTCCGTAGTCCCTTTAACATCACATAATTTAATTTGTGGTGCTTCTAATTAAGTGATAAAAAGCAGTTGCAAATATTGTACAAAATAAATATCACCACTACTCACTTTGCACCAATAAAATGTTTTTCTACCAAATTATATGTAGTATCTAATTATTATATTAATATTTAACTTACATTGGAAGGATTTCCGTAACCTCTCACGAAATCTCGGCAAAAAGTCTCGATTTATTTCCAGAACATGATGCATGATGGGATACACTATTCGAGATAGTGTGGATTTAGTGTGCGTTAAGGGCACCGCTTTGCCGTTTTTAAGACCTAGGACAGTCTTGCGCACTTACTTCCTTTCGTGCGCACGCGCTCTCAAATGGCCAAGACCGCAAGTGTGGGTATTTGGACAAGGCAAAATGCTTTGTTTCTGAATGAATCAGCCTTTTGAAGGAATCGGTTGAATCTCAATGATTCACTCATTAACAGTCACTTGCTGCCACCTACTGGTGGTTTTAATTTCACATTTCAACAATTTTTTTTCATGTTTTAAATAATTTCAAATATCAGTATTCAACGTTTTATGTTAAAAACAAAACATTAGGCCTATTTATGCATCTGTAACTGCAGTTTAAATGCATCCATGTCCCCTCTGAGATACATTAAACTGTGTAAATGCATCTAAATGCGATTTCAGATACAGATTCCAGAAATGTTTTCTTATGTTGGAATGAAAGACACTAAGTACCGGATGAAGTGCTTCTTATTCTTACCCAAAAATTGAAAATGGAAGAAAGAGTTAAAACTGAACTCAATCTTGCTACTCAAGCTGTGTATGAACATTTATATATATGTAACGGAGGCCAGCAAGTAGGTGCTGTGCAGGTAAACCTCACTCCCCTGATCTCAAAAGATGCACTAGCAGTCTTTTAGCCTCCTTGTTTGCACGTCTCAAGTCAAGTCAAGTCGAGCTTTATTGTCATTCTGCTACATGTGTGGACATATAGTGGAACGAAATGTCGTGTCTCGCAGGACCACGGTGCTACATACTAGTTAAACATAAGATAAACATACAACAATGCAAGTATAGGAAAAGCAATAGAGCTATACAACAGTTAACTATCTGACTATACATATACTAAAAATACTATAACTGCTATACCTAGTTGTCCACACATACACAAACTGAGACTGTACAAAAAACTTTACATAAATACTGTACATGAAATTGTGCAAAAGAGATATATGTACATGAAATTGTGCAGAAAAAATATATATTTTGTACATTATTGTGCAGATTTTGTGGGAGACAGTGCATAGTGCAAAAAGATTTTGTAGTGCAATGCTCAAGTAAACATGTATTATTTTGTAGTGCAATGTTCAAGTAGACATATATTTTCTTAAGAGTCTTTGTGGCAGGGAGTGTTTGTAGAAAGTGTCTAGTGTGCATATAGTGGGATGAGTGCGTTACTACAGGTGGTTTGTATAGCCCACTCACCTGTGTGTAGCACATTCAGGGGTTTGGTCCAGAATTGCACTTAGTAATATTGTCAACAGTTTTTAATGAGTTGGGGGGTGGGAGGGCTGAGGTGTTCATGGTTTCAGAGGGGGACAGGGGGATTGGAGTTAAGAGCTCTCACAGCCTGGGGAAAAAAGCTGTTGAGCAATCTGACAGAGCGAGCTCTGATGCTCCGGTACCTTCTACCTGATGGCAGGAGCTGGAAGAGGTTGTGAGAGGGGTGGGTGGGGTCCTTCACGATGCTGGTGGCCTTGTTGGAGCATCGTGAAAGGAAAATGTCCAGGATGGAGGGGAGAGGGGCACCAATGATCTTTGCGGCAGTGTTCACTGTCCGTTGTAGGGTCTTGCGGTCAGCAGCACTGCAGTTCCCATACCAGACAGTGATGCAGGTGGTCAGCACACTCTCAATGGTGCCCCTGTAAAAAGTGGTGAGGATGGGTGGAGGGAGACTTGCCCTTTTCAGCCGGCGGAGAAAGTGGAGGCGCTGTTGTCCCTTCTTGTTGAGTGACGTGACGTTGGTGGTCCAGGTGAGATCCTCTGTGATGTGCACTCCCAGGAATTTAGTGCTGCCGACTCTCTCCACGGTTGAGCCGTCGATGGTCAGCGGGGGGTGGTCAACAGAGTTTCTCCTAAAGTCCATCACAACCTCTTTCGTCTTACCCACATTGAGGGACAGGTTGTTAGCACCACACCATTCAGCCAGCTGTGCCACTTCCTCTCTGTAGTGCGTTTCATCGTTGTTGCTGATGAGGCCTACCACAGTTGTGTCATCAGCAAACTTGATGATGTGGTTGGAGCTGGACTTGGCAGTGCAGTCGTGGGTCAGCAGCGTGAAGAGCAGCGGGCTGAGCACACAGCCTTGTGGGGCACCTGTGTTCAGTGTGGTAGTGCTGGAGGTGTTGCGGCCGACACGGACTGACTGAGGTCTTGCAGTTAAAAAGTCCAGGATCCAATTACAGAGGGAGGTGTTAAGGCCCAGCAGGTTTAGTTTGTGGATGAGCTGTTGTGGGATTATTGTGTTGAATGCTGAGCTGAAGTCAATGAACAGCATTCTTACATAAGAGTCTTTCTGTTCCAGATGGGTAAGAGCTAGGTGGAGAGTGGTGGATATTGCATCGTCCGTGGAACGGTTTGGACGGTATGCAAACTGGAGTGGGTCCAGCGTGTTTGGAAGACTGGACTTGATGTGCTGCATGACTAACCTCTCAAAGCACTTCATCATGATTGGGGTCAGTGCTATGGGACGATAGTCATTCAGACAGGACACAGGTGACTTCTTTGGTACTGGAATTATGGAGGTGGATTTGAGACACGTGGGGACGACTGCCTGGCTCAGCGAGATGTTGAAGATGTCTGTTAGGACATCCGTCAGCTGTGCAGCACAGTCTTTCAGTACACGTCCAGGTATGTTGTCAGGGCCCGCAGCCTTTCGTGGGTTAATCCTGGATAGGGTCTTCCTTACGTCGACTGGAGAGAGACAGAGTACCTGGTCGTTTGGAGATGTGAGTAGTTTCTGTGCAGGTGTGTCGTTCTGTATCTCAAATCGTGAGTAGAAGTGGTTGAGTGCCTCTGGTAAAGATGTGTCATCATCACTGGCCTGTGGCAGGGGCTTGTAGTCAGTGATGGTCTGAATGGCTTGCCATAGGGTCCGAGTGTCTCTGCTGTCTGTGAAGTGATTGTTGATTTTTTTAGCATACTGATGTTTTGCCTTCTTGATGCCATGAGACAGATTGGTTCTTGCTGTTTTGAGGGCTGCTTTATCTCCTGATCTGAATGCTTCATCTCTGGTCTTTAGCAGCCCACGAACCTCTGCTGTCATCCATGGCTTCTGGTTGGCACGTGTGGTGATGGTTTTGGTGACTGTCACATCATCTATGCACTTTTTGATGTAAGCAGTCACAGTTTCGGTGTATTCCTGCAGGTCTGTGTGGTTGTTGTAGGTGGCCGCCTCTTTAAACATGTTCCAGTCTGTGTCCTGGAAGCAGTCCTGCAGTGCTGAGGTGGCATTGTCTGGCCATACTGTGATCTGCTTTTGAACCGGTTTGGTGAGTTTTAGAAGTGGGCTATATGCTGGGATTAGCATAACAGAGATGTGGTCTGAGTACCCGAGGTGGGGGCGGGGTTCGGCTTTGTATGCGTTCTTAACTGTTGTGTAAACAAAGTCCAGCGTGTTGTTTCCCCTTGTTGCAAAGTTCACATGTTGGTAGAACTTTGGCAAAACTGTCTTTAAGTTTGCGTGGTTGAAGTCACCGGCTATGATGAAAAAGCCGTCAGGGTTATTTGTTTGTTGTTCGCTGATGGCGCTGTACAGCTCGCGAAGCGCGTCCTTAGCGTTTGCACACGGAGGAATGTAAACCGCGACAATAACAATGGCCGTGAACTCCCGCGGCAGATAGAACGGTCGACACTTCACAAACATAAACTCCACCAGTGATGAACAGTGTTTTGTCACTACCGCAGCATTGTTACACCATTCTTTGTTGATATACACACACAAGCCACCCCCGCGAGTCTTACCAGACAGTGATGAATCTCTATCCGCTCGGTAGCAGGTTAGGCCGTGCAGCTGAATGGCGGAGTCCGGGATGTTGTCGTTTAGCCATGTTTCAGTGAAAACAAACACACAACAATCCCTTTCCTCATGCTGTGTAGATCGACTGAGTTGAATTAAGTCCAGTTTGTTTTCCAGAGAGCGAACGTTTGAGAGCATGAGTGTTGGAAGAGCCGGTCTTGTGGGGTTAGCCCTCAGCCTAGCTCGTATACCTCCGCGCTTACCGCGCTTCCGTCCTCTCTCACACCGCTTGCGACGCCGCCTTGTGCGGGTAGCGTCAGTAGGCGAGGCCGCGGTCTCGAGGTCCGGCTCCAGCAGTAAACAAAGGCCTCGAAGCTTCTCAGTAGCCGCCGGCGAGAGTTTGAGTTTGTATGTCTTGTCGATATCCAAAAGACTTTGGCGATCGTATATGTATCTCGGAGTGATCTCCCGATGAATTAACGGTAAATCGACACTATTTGGAGACGAACAGACGACATTAAAAGACATAAAAGCACCGTCTTTGGGACCTGGAGAGGCCGCAGCGTCTGACCGCGCCGCCATCTTGGTCGACAACCTCCCATGCTTGGTCGACAACCTCCCAGTCTGCCTCCCATGCTGGAGACCTGGGTTCAAGACCCGCTCGGAGCAAGGCGAGTGGGACCTGTTATATATATATATATATATATATATATATATATATATATATTTGCTTCTTTTCCATTTTGCATTTACTTGTACTTTTACTTTCAATACTTAAGTACGTTTAATATTTAAAAAATACTTTTCGTACTTAAGTACAATAAATATCACATTCTTTAAGACTTTTACTCAAGTAATACTCTAAACGGTGATTTCAACTTCTACCAAAGTCATTTTCTGGTAAGATATCTGTACTTTTACTTAAGTATGGCTTTCAGCTCTCAGGTACAACATCAAGAGCTTTAAATTACTGTGGATTTGCTTTCTAATATAGATTAATCATGTTTACTGATCAGCTTATTTTCTATTGTGTCTCTTGTGCAGATCAGCTGTGGTGGATTTCTGCCCTGACTTTCTTTGTTCTTCTGGTTTTGATCTGTTTCTTGCTGCGGGAAAAGATCTTCAGGTGAGTCACGACTGTTTAATTGTTTCATTTAATTATGATTGTTAGAATCCAAGACTGTAAATCCTAAGTGTTGCATCTGTTTTCAGAAGGCAGCGCCAAGAGCCTGTCAGCATAATGATCCAGAAAACAGAGTGAATAAAACAGAAAGTGAGTTTGAAGTGAGTTTGACTGAATCACACGATCAAACAGACGGATGATGTTTGAATCTTCAACTCAGACTCAATGATTGAATCTGTGTTTCTCTCAGGGATCCTGAATCTGACGAGACGCTGGTGAAGGTCAGATCTGATCTGATGCTTCTCATTCACTGCAGAAATCTGAGCAGTTTAACAGCTCTGTGTCCAGAGGATCATCAAAACTAGTGGAGCCTGTGTATCAATAAAAAGATTTAACTTTAAAATGTTTTTGTTTGACTTTTGTCCCCCAGAAATATTCCACAGTTTGAAAATTTCACCTTCATATTTGGACTTTTAATAGATGTTCTTTGACTTGTTCCTCTTGTACACATTAATCTGGATATGTTGCTTTCGTTTTTCAAAATGCTCTTTTTGAATGCATTTTCAGGCATTTAATGAAATGTGGGGAAGTGCTTAAATCGTTATACTGCTTGTGCATAAATGCTCACTGAGATTATACTGCGCAGTGCTGCCAACCTGGGGACTTTTCAGACCCCTTTTTTTGGCACTTTGTCCTTAAAAAGCACCTAGCAACAAATGTAGTGACATCTTGGAACCAGTGGCATCAATTCACCAAAAGCTAAGGTATGGCGAGCTCTAATGACTTCATCAAATCTTAATGCATGGTTTAACAATACGCTATTTCAGTTCCCGTCACTCTGTTACAAACATTACAAACCATTACAACCATTGAAAAATGATTCCCTGTAGTGTGTTTTGGGACATATTCCATTAGGATTTAGTGCTTTTAACGAGCCACCAATAGAAGGTGACCAATTACCAGTAGAGACCCACAGGGTCCATTACAGTTTCCATTAAAACCAATACAAGTCCCAACAAGTAAAAGCATTACAAATTTTGTGATGGTGTCTATTGTTTTGTTTTTGTTTTTTCAGCAGGGATCTTGTGTTTTAGAATTACCCTAATCTTAAACTTCCCATTTTATTAACTTACTAAAGCGTCACATTAAGATGAAAAAACAAGTCCAAAGAGGCTTATATGAATCTGGCAACACATCTGCGCACTTATGCTACATTGTGATTTTGAGATGACAACACGTGACGATCTACTTGGAGCTACTGACACCCTTGGACTCATTAGGCCTAAACATAGTGCCTAATGAATCTAAGTTCACAAGTTGCAATTATGAGGATGTGAACACCAGTTGGTATCTCATAATCACGGTAATTAATTATGGAGTAAATGCACTGCCTTTCATTGTTTGGTCTGAAATGCAATTGCTCTCATGCCGCTCAGGACAGCAGCTGCGAATAAATATTGACACGAATGTAATATGAAGATGTATGCAAATAACATATTATATATGTACAAATTTCTCTCAGTCTCTTTCTTCACATTAAAGCTGACGACAAACCAGCAGCTTTAGGAGGAAATCAGCTCTCATCTTTTGTTTTGGCCGAGGATCTGCTCTAGGTATGAAACGTTTCACAATTAGTTTGTCTTGTTTCAATAGCATATGTAGCATTTGGACCAATCAGACACACATTTGTTCATCAGATTTAACAAATCAAATTACTTATTAGATTAAAAATAACCACAGACCCCTCACCCAACACACATTCTGAGTGCCGGTATGTCTGTGAAGACTCCAGGCCCCCGGTTCCATAGCAACCAACCTGATAACACTAGTTTATTGTTCTAAGGAATGCGGGCCGAGCAACACTCACCTAATTTTCCCTTAGGAAAGAGACATTAAGGCACATAAGAATGGACTCTTCTCTAATTAATTCATTGAAAAACCTTTCTTTGAATACATACACACACATCCTCAGGTCATTGTGTATATTGTTACTGTTCGTGTATATTGTCTTTTGTACTGTATCCTGTTTTATGCATGCTAATGATAGATCACTAGTTAATATTACCTCACGTATATCATGTTTGATCTCTATCAATTCGTCTTCGGATGATCTAAATGACAGTGTATATTACATGGTGATACCTATGCAACATATTAGTGTTCTAAGAATCTTTAATAGTTGTACATCAACTATTAAATCCAACCCCATGCAAATTACCATGCTCAGAGACAAAGAGTCGTAAAACCTTCCCTCCAAAGAGACTGGAGACCATTGGCTCTTTGACTCCCCAGAGGTGTGACCTCTATACCAGATAAAGGTCTCACTCACAGGTCCGGCCCTCTTCTTCTAAAAAAACCTCTTCTGCAAAAACTTCTGCTGCAAGAAAAAGCTCTTCTGCTATCTTCTGACGGAGAGCCCGAACCGGTGCGGGCGCGCCCGGCGAGCCCCCAACATAGAGCCGTGGGTCATCTCCCCAGCCTGGGGGATGACTCTTGACCACAAAGACCCAGTCTGCGGTTCTGTTAGACCCTAAGAGGATGAGGAAGATGTGAGCTGGAACTCTTCTGGACCCTTAAGTTATTATGCCAGGCTTATGGCCTTGTCTTTCCATTCAATCAAAGCTCCTCGGACCTCAGCAGATCTCTTTCTTATCTCTTTTTCCACTCCCTACCTGGAAGACATTTCTACCTCAGAACATCTTTGCAATTCATCACTCTTCAACCCGAAAGAACGTGATCGCGAGTCCAAAAACCTTGAAACCATCAAGACTTTTCATCCGAGACCGCATTCCGTCACGACAAAGGAAGTGCAAGTATAGTACATTTAACTAAACGAAACAGAGGTTTAGTATAAGTTATAGACCCCTTTATAAATGGCGCTGATGGTTTTACTCAGGTGGTTAAATGACTTTTTTCCATAACTGCATTCTCTGTTTTCTCTAATGGCTTCATTCATCCACTTCAGCTCCACTTTGTATGTATGCGTGAGTGTATGTTATTCGTTGTTTGTTTAGATTAGATATGTGTGTTAGCGTTTAGTTAATAAAAGTCTTGTGCACAAATTACATGAGTTTCTGATTCTGCCTTGCATATTATTAATGTCCCTTTATGAATTTGACCCTTGCTACATGCTCTAATGCATTAATAGGAAGATATTTTCTGTGGCCACGGAAATATCCTTTCTTTGATATGAATTTACGCTGAATGTTCGCTGGACAAACAGATCAGCTGATGGCAATTTAACTCTGCGACAGTTAGCCGATATAAATAATTGTAATTAATCATAATTAATTGTAATTATTTATATACAATTCCCTTTTTGAGCTAATTTGCTACACATATTTAACTTTCATAATGGCCTACTGTATGCGTCAGTTTCCCTTTTCATCCTCCGACTCAGCTGGAAACTAAAGACTGGGACAGAAACCTGTAAAATGTCAACAAAATGTCAACAACAGATGGACGCATTGTCATGACATAGATGCAACATTAGTGTAAAAGAGTACAAAGACATTTTTTTTGATTATAACTTCCGGAGAAAATTACAGGCGATGTTGGACAAAGAAGCAGCTTTCTAGAGTCGACCGCCTGCGTTCACGTGCATATTATCGAATGGAGCATACTTTGAAAGGTTGTGCATTCGACTGTACGCATAAGTGTACACGTGCAAAAACTACGTATATTTTGGGCTTAAGACTGCTGACTCTTTGGCCCGCTGCAATGACCCAGCATTGACTTTGCAGGTAGCGTTTGTGGACAAAGGCACCTAATGAAACAAATTTCTGACAAACTAAATTGGAACAACAACAAAAAAAAAAAAAGAAACTGTTTTAAACAAATTAACTGAATAACAATCACTTAAATATATATATTTTTTTTCTAATTTCATTGCATATTTTCATTTCATTACCATCTTTATTAAACGTGCACCTTAACTTTCATAAAAAAGGCTAATTTCTTTAGGCTCATTTTGTAAATGTAATTTAAGCTGTAGACAAGCGCAAACTGGGTGCTTAATGCGAATGATCTTCAGATACTGCTTTTATTTCTCATCAAACAAAACTTTAAGCAAATGTGACCTTGGACCACAAAACCAGTCATAAGGGTCAATTTTTTTAAATTACGATTTACACATCATCTGAAAGCTGAATAAATAAGCGTTCCATTGATGTATGGTTTGTTAGGATAGGACGATATTTGGCCGAGATACAACTATATTGAGAAATATTGAGAAAATTGCCTTTAAAGTTGTCCAAATGAAGTTCTTAGCAATGCATATTACTAATCAAAATTAAGTTTGATATATTTACGGTAGGAAATTTACAAAATATCTTCATGGAACATGATCTTTACTTAATATCCTAATGATTTTTGGCATAAAAGAAAAATGGATAATTTTGACCCATACAATGTATTTTTGGCTATTGTTACAAATATACCTGTGCTACTTATGACTGGCTTTGTGCTCCAGGGTCACAAATAATGTTAAAAATCCTATCAAAATCCTATCTAATCATATCAATGCTTATTTTAACTAACAGGCTAAACAGTATATACAAAATTAAAACATACTTCAGCTAAAATACTTTGGACGACCCATGCAACAAATTCTATAATTCGTCGCCTTGGACTTATAAGGTTCTATCTGACATTTTTGTCAAAATTCACATATTCTTATTCTGGGACAACTTATTTACATTATGTGATGTTTTTTTTTTTTTTTTTAAGTTGATGCCTATCTTAATTTATTTATTATCATGTTAGATAAAATAAGTCAATTCTGTCCTATCTCATAAGCATCTGAGTTCATACTTGCTGAACAGGTCACAGAAGACTTCTCCGTGGTTATTATTATTACAATTAGTAAGTAAGCAGTACCAATATTCTACAACTACTGTATATAAGTATTAATTAAATTATAAATATGAAAAAGTTCTTTGCTCAAGACAATATCAGAGATGGTTCTGGTGTCGGAGAGATCTTCAGGTGGTCTCGAAGCAGCATCTGATTTCATCATCGCACTTCAGTCTCTTATAGACAGCAGGTGGATCCCAATGTCTTGTGATGTCATACTGGAAATCCCCTCAGAAGTTGTTCATAAAAAGCTTTGCATCTTCTCATTTTTCTTCTTCGGGATTCTCTGCTCTGCTGTCTTCTACTCTTCCTCTGAAACACACCAGCTGAGGTAATGCTCCAGCTTCTTTTTTCTTCAACGCTCTTGCTAATACATGTTTCATCTCTAGCTATACTCTTGCTAATACATGTTATAAACATTTTCTCAATAAAGGCCTAAAACAATGGCATGTGTGGTGTCCTCCTTAATAAACCATATTCTCAATAAAACAAATACAATAACGTGTGGTGTATTTCTTAATAAACTACTTTCTTAATAAAACAAATACAATAACGTGTGGTGTCTTTCTTGATAAACTACTTTCTCAATAAAACAGTTACAATAACATGTGTGGTGTCTTTGTTAATAAATTACTTTCTTATCGCAATGAATACAATAACATGTTGCAGTTACATAATTGCCCATATGAGGCTTTTCCAGGAACTAAACAAAATAATACACAATTAGACATATTAACTAAATACATCAAACAATGAGGCAGGGTAACTGTATTCTTATGCATATTACACAACATCCCCTTAAGCAAATAATCTGACTCGTAATTCTTGCTTTCGGTTTCTGACCATTTTTCACTTGATCAAAGTTTGTCATTTACATTTGTTCATCACGTATTGTTGCTTTCCCTTGTGAAAAAGAAGTGCACTTAAGTATACTTTTATAACGTTTACTTATTGCAGAAATAATATACTTTAAAAGAACACACATAAGTGCAAATTAAATATGTTATTATCGACACTTAATTATATTGCATTTGTAATTAACTTCAAATGCATCACATTTTAAAGTGATATTAAATGCAATAACCACTTAAGTGGGACTTTTTAGTACATCTTTATATGTACTTTCATAATTGTTTCTAGTGTCTTTAAAATATGGTTAAAGTGTACTACTAATGTACTGACAAGCAATTACTGTTAACTAAAATACACTTATTGTCAGTTAACAATACACTTATTAAATGTAATGTTTTCGACCACCTAAATGCATGTTATTTGTAATTGATTGCAAATATATTACAGTTTAAAATTACATTAAATGCAATTAGTTGAACTTTTGAGTGATATTTTTGAACCACTTAAGTGGGACTTTAGTATATTTTATATGTACCTTGAAATATGGTAAATATGTACTTCTCAATAAGCAATTAATGTGAACTAAAATATACTTAAATGTCATTTCAATGTACTTCAATGACATGTATCTCTGGCAAAGAAGTTGAAATTTAGTATAGGCTATTTAAAATTTTATTTTAAAAAATCTCTTAATTACCTAGTTACAATCAACACAAAAACAAAATAGAAAACCCTCTACATTTATTGACAAAACAATCTCTAAAACAAATACACAAAAATGCTTTTTGCTGATGCACAAGAAAAACCCAACACTATACACAGCAGCTACACTTTAACTCATTTAGAAAGAGTCTGGAGAACAATGCAAAATCACTTACATACAAAAGTACCTAATCTCGCCATCATAGAAAACATCATTCTGTATTCCTCATTGGGGACCTAAAAATGTCCACAAGGTCATTTGGTCTCCATAACGTATAGGATTACTAACACACATTTAATAAAAACATTCAGGAAATTATCATTCCATGTACAACAAATGAGACCTTATTGTAAAACATTACCAAACTGTGTTAATGGTACCCTTGGTTTCACAGACGAGGCTTAAGACCAGCCCCGGACTTAAATGTAATTCTGAGCTGTTTCAACTGAAAGAAACTTGCACTGACTGATCTTTAAAAATATCAGTGCCTTTGTTTTGTCTCAAGATGCACAGCAGTAATGTTTTTTCTAAGGCATGTTAATGAAAATGACTTAAATGTCCTTATTGAACTATGGCCTCATCCTGGCTTAGTCTAAGACCTGTCTGTGAAACCAGGCCATAAATTCTCAAACCTTTACTAGCACCAACATTAAACAGGACCGAAAGGTTTCTTCTAAAATCTTACTCCAGCATTAGTGAATGCAAGTTTGAATAAATAAATAAATTAATTAATTAATTTAAAAAATGAACTCCAAATGAACTTGCTGGGAAATGCTGTTTGTCAGTGTCCCAGAAGCTCTCCATCGGCAGTAAACTTCAAATGTCATGAAGCTGCACACCATCTCTCCACAGTCTCTGTGAACGGAAATGTTCCAAAGAGGCAGGAAAGTCAGAAAAAAATTCCTTGAGGAAAGAAAGAAGAACAATTGTTATAAAACATATCCAGTCATTATAAATGGTTCAGCTGAGTGAAAGCAATAGACACAGTTGCAGTCCAAAGTTTATATACACCTTGCAGTATCTGCAAAATGTTAATAATTTAAGCAGAGGGTAGATGAGTACACTGTTAGACATTTCAAAGGGTTTTTACAGTAACTTACTGGCAACACTGTTGCCAGTAAGTTACTGTAATTAAGATTTACAGTAGCAAACTGTATTTGATTTATCAGTATAGTACTGTAATTCATTCATTTTAATATAAGTTTCATTAGATTTTATAAATTTTATATAGAATACATTTTATTTTTACTCTACATAGGTACTACTGGCATTCAATTAAAACAAACACAATAATTACAAAATATCAAATTCTTTATTTAAAACATTGCACGTATAACACTTAAAAATACAGACTTCCAATGCTGGAACAGTGCATCTTCACCATTTCTCCTGTCTTAGGACGTTTTGCAGTGCATTATGTTGTGTCCTCTGGATTCATCCTCACAAAGAATCTTTAGGCAACAGAAACATAATGGGGAAAAAAAAGACAAGCAGCCAAAGAATACATAGCCATCTGCAAAACCCAGGTGCTGCTCCAAAACGTGGCCACCATCTTTGCTCACCATCCCCTTTGACAGAAATGTCTTCTCTGAAAAACAAGAAGTAGAAATAGCACACTTTTAAAAGGCGAACCTCATATAGAATACACAAATCTCTCAAAAGCATAGCTGTTCTCTTACCGTGAATTATCAGTCTCAGGGTGGCTGGCATGTTCATGTCTTTCTTGATGCTTCATTGCAGTTGCCTTTAAAACACAAATACAAAAAATGCAGTAAATCTTAAATTCCATTAAAAACTATAACAAACTAATTATAAAACTAGAAAGGCAGCTAGCCATAAAACTAGTTTAACCTAGCCAACATACAATTTTATTTTCTCAATAGAGCTTGGAAAACTACGTCACTGCGCATTGAATTATGGGTAGTCGCCGCCATGTTTTAGGTCACGGTCGTCAGCCGTCAGTACTACAAGATAGTAATATTAAAAAGAAAAAACAATGCACCAATCCAAGGAAAAGCAAAATCGTCCATACCGAGAAAAGCTTAATGAAGTGTCAAAGCTGAGGTATTTAGAAAAACTAAAATTAATCAACGGGCTCGATCCGTACGAGCATAAAGAGTGGTCGGACGATCTAAATGAGTGACCACACGTAACATTCCCAGATGTGTTTTTCTACCTTGTTTGTGGTGTCAGTGCGTACACATCTGAACAATTTTCGAAATTATAAATCTCTCGAGGCCCACCTGCAATTTACTAATGGATGGGTGCAGGACCTGCAGATTTTTCACGTTAACGGGCAGAAAACTGTTGTTCGTACAAAGGTATGTAACAAACACTCAACTCTGTCAAGACTAAACGTCTTTTCATCAGCAGTTTGTTTTTCTGTCTGTTTCTGTATTTATGTATCTGTCTGTCTAACATACCTATCTCTACATATCTGCTTATGTCTGTCCATCTGTCTGGCTGTTTATCTATCTGTTTATCTCTATTATTTTCATGTTTTACCGATGGGTATACGGCGGGGTGCACTCGAAGGTGATGGAGCCGATTCTGGTGGTGTGGGTGTCGATGTCCTCGAGGGCGAACTTAAGCTCTCAGAGGTGGACAACCTCTCGTCAAATATCTCTGTGGTTTCCTCCTGGCTGCTAGGATCCTCAACTGAAAAATTGCACGTCACGTTATTTACACAAACTGCAACAATACAGTTTGAGATTCAAATACATAAGATACAACATAGTAAAATTCAATGGGTAGATAATGACATTGGTGAACAGTAACTATTTCCTACTTCATCACTGTACTTAAGCACATTTTTCAAGTATCTGTACTTTATGATAGTCTTTTATTTTGAGAAATCTACTTCACTACATTGCAAAGCATAATATTGCACTCTTTAAAAATGTTTAGCTGTACATATAAGTACATAAAATGAAGAACTTGTACTGGTTTTACATATTTTCTTGAGTAAAATTATATCTACTTTTACTGAAAGTAGAAAGAAGTATATCTACTTTTACTGGAGTGATATTTCTTTACACATTCATCACACTTGTACTTGTCAGTGTTTTTTATTTGGATGTTTTATATCGATTCCACCACTTCTTCCCAAACTCGCCGGTCTGTGTCCGTAGATGGCGTCCATCATATCGAACCACTTCCAGTTCTTTCTGTTTACACCACTCCGGCTGTTGTGGTCTTTCACCTTACGGTAGTCGCTCCGCAGTTTCTTGCATTTAATGCGGCCAGGTGTGCTTCTAATTTTATACCAATAGTTTGGACAGGACCCTTTTCTAATCTAACACAACAATGTCTCTGTGTATAAGGCAAGGATAATAAAAAAATAAATAAATAATAATAAAAAAAGATTGATTTAGTCAGTGTGGAAGAACTTGACTGGTCTGCAGAAAGCCAAGTCCTAATCCCAGCTGAACACCTCTGGTGCGACTTTAAATGCAGATCTTGAGCCAAAAACTCATCACCAAATACCAATGACTTGTACATACACTATATGGACAAAAGTTTTGGGACACCTCCTTCTTTAGAACAGAAAAAGGCACTTCCAACTGTGGCAACAAAGATGGAAACATAATTCATGTATTTAAAAACTGTATTTCCATCTTTGTTGCCACAGTTTTGGAAGTGTCTAAAATGATTGTACACATATGTACAAGTCACTGGTGCTTGGCATTGTCTTGTTAGAATAGAAAAGGGTCCTGTCCAAACTATTGGTATAAAATTAAAAGCACACAATTCCCTGGAATATTGTTATATGCTTAAACACTAAGATTTGTACTCATGGAAATTACTAAAGTAGTCAACCCTGTTCATTAGAAGGGGGTGTCCCAATACTTTTGGCAATATAGTGTACAAGCCAACCTAGCTATTCAAATCTTTGTCTGCAATTTAATAATATTGACCTGTTACTTTTTCATTGCTTTTGACCATTAGGTATCAGTAACAATTCATTCAGAACCTGTTCTATGGACATACAGGTGCATCTCAATAAATTAGAATGTCCTGGAAAAGTTCATTTATTTCAGTAATTCAACTCAAATTGTGAAACTCGTGTATAAAATAAATTCAGTGCACACAGACTGAAGTAGTTTAAGTCTTTGGTTCTTTTAATTGTGATGCTTTTGGCTCACATTTAACAAAACCCACCAATTCACTATCTCAACCAATTAGAATACTTCATATTAGTCTTCCCCATGATTGTGTAGCCTAGTGAACCAAACTGAGAGACCATTTTGAAGGTTCAGGAAACCTTTGCAGGTGTTTTGAGTTGATTAGCTGATTGGCATGTCACCATATTCAAATTTGTTGAGATAGTGAATTGGTAGGTTTTTGTTAAATGTGAGCCAAAATCATCACAATTAAAAGAACCAAAGACTTAAACTACTTCAGTCTGTGTGCAATGAATTTATTTAATACACGAGTTTCACAATTTGAGTTGAATTACTGAAATAAATGAACTTTTCCACAACATTCTAATTTATTGAGATGCACCTGTAGACTTTCTGTACCACACTATTCTGCTGATATGGAATGAGCATAAAATACAACATACAATGTTAAAAATGTTACACATTATGAACCTTAACCCAAAAACCGTTAACTTCATACACTAGACAATTGTGACCCTGCCTGTGGAAACCCAGCTAAAGTACTTTTTTTAAAAGTAATTCACTCCTTGATTTGCTTAATAAAAGCCTCCTTTGAGATCGTTTTGACAGACGTTTGTGTATTATTTTCAACGTGTTTATTGCTAAGTTTAGTTTGGCGAAATAGAAGAGCAGCCGTAATAATTCGCGTGCAGTGTATCTGGTTGCCATGACAACCTCCCGCGCTTCCTGCTGCTGTTCTGTGTAATCAGAGTGAATTTGTAGATTTTCTAAAATGTGTTTAAAAGTGTGACTGACCAAATCGTCCGGCTCGGTTTGCCCCCTCGAACTCGAAGACATGATTTGACAGTTTACCATCTGATCTCACTCAGTGACTGTAGACCTAGGACGGGACGAAACCATGCAGTGAATGGAGGGAGGTAATTTCGCCGGAGATGCAGAAATAAGCTTTAATTTAGTTTTATTTGTAACTCTTTGGTAGATACATTTATAATTTCTATTACATTACTACTACTACTGTTACTACTAATAAAACAGATCTCTGGGGGCCCCAAAAGTGTGTGGGCCCTTAGAATCGTCCTAACTTTTTCCCCTTTAGCGGCGCCCCTGAATGCAGCATTGCTCGGATGTCCGCTGGGACCCCTCGGCAGCCATTCTCTCAGAAACATGCTGAAAAACCTTTTCATTTCTCACCGTGCCATCGAGTTCCCTTTGCACTCTTTGTTCACCAATGATACCCAGGAAGGTCTGCACCTCCCTGGTCGACCATGGGTTATTGCTGTGCACCGACATTGTATTATTACGTTGTCGTGTTTCGGCTGTGTATTTAAAAATGGCGCTTCATGTGTTGTCCTTCTCCTTGTGGCATGCACAAGTGACGATTCTCTGTAAACCAATCAGCGTTCTGCAGTGAGTCTTGCTCCACCCTTTAGGTACCGTACTATTGTGCTAGGTACCCTTACGAAAGGGTCCCAGAAAAGTGGTACGGTACAGTTCACTATTTTGGTACCATTCACAACTTCTCACAGTGGAAACGGAAATAATTGCGTACCGTACCGTACTGTACCGAACCGTACCGCTCAGTGGAAACGAGCCATAAGTGCCCAACATGCCTGAATTTAAACTCTTAGAATCTTTCCTCCAAAGGGAGTCACAGGAATGAGGAGCTGCTCTCCTACACATAACACCACCGCAGAGCTCCTGACATTATCTCAAAGGCGTTAGCCCTTCTAAATGGGTCACCGCCCTACCCTCATGCTCTGGTGAGGCATCTGCCATCTTCCTCCGCGTCTTTCTGTACTCAAGTCACTGTACCATAAAGAAATGGGCATTTTAAAGACTTGACAAGCCCCAACTAATTGCCTCAAAAGCAGCTAAGTGAGCAAACAAAGCCCACAAGGCTTCAAACTCACGACTCTCAACATCATAATCTATCTTTTGCACAAGGCCAACGTGTGTGTGTGTGTGTGTGTGTGTGTGTGTGTTAGAGAGAGAGAGAGAGAGAGATGAGTGATATTTTCTGTATATCTGAGCTATAATAATAGTAACTATGTCACCCTGGGAATTACACCCAAGGAAATACACAAATGAACGTAGGTTCAGTGGCACAATGAAAAGACAAAACATGTTATCTGACTTAAGTTGCATTAAAAATGATTTTACAATAAATAAATACATTTTTAAATGTCAATCTTAATGCTCTATAGAATATGTTACTGCTTCTATTGGGTGGAGTATACATGAAACAGAAAGTGAAAGTTGAGTAGCTTCTCATCGCAGAATCTCAGCATTTCAGCACGGAAGGAAAATCAGATCAGATCAACATTTAAGGTCTTTAAAGAGAAACACTTAAACAATGTCACTTTTATATCATGTTTATATCCGAATCTAATGACAAAAGCTTTAACTCCTCAACAAAAAGATAAACGGAAGAAAGAGCTGATATTCTGAAGGTTTTTGCTGATCTTCCGAAACTGCTGAAAGAAAACCAAGAGCTGGCGGTTCCTCTGAGAGTTTGGCTTTATCCTCTGGACAAACTGCACTCAAGAGCTTCAAAACTTCAGAAAGACATCAGCATGAATCTAATCCAAGAAACTGAATCAGTGGTTGAGAGTTTAAATACAGCCGAGATGAAATCCAGTGATCTTCTGGAAGACTCTCCTGCTGTGACTTTTGCTGCATTTCATGATAAAATTCTGCAAATGAAGCAAAACCTTTCACCTTTCATCTTCATTGTGCGCTCTTTAACACAACATAGCCGTGACACTTACAGATTTACTGTGTAGCTAGAGTCTGAGTGAGAAGCATTTAGGTTCAAACTTATGAAGAACAGTTTGTAAAGTTTTTGGAATGTGTATTTAAATATTTATCTGTGACATTTGAATTGCTGCTTGTGCAAAACCTGGGTCAGGATGATTTAGGACACATTTCTGTAACTTATTTGAACATTTAGGGAGGACATTTTACAATTTCTTTTTACAATATGTTGAGTATTGTTGATGCATAACTCACTTAAGGCTTAGTGTGGCCAAAATAATGTATATTTATGGTTTATTTGGTTCATTATTAGCTAAAATGTGGCTGTGCAGTGGCCTGCTTGGGACCACTGCCAAAATGCCACCATTCCATGCAGCATGTGGGTCACATGAGGAATAAGGGGAAGACCAGGGTTAGAATAAAAATCAACTGTGGCCCACATTAGGGCCAGTTTTGGTTTATTTGGTTGGCTTACATGCACAATACTTAGGCTTACTTGAGGCCCAAATCTGGCAAACAGGACCGGACTGTCCAAATGCCACCCAGTCAGCAAATTTCCTTTGGCCCAGGTCTGGCCCATATCAACAGCTAAAGTGTGGCCCAGATTAGTACGTGTTCCCCGGCCCAGAACTGGTCCACATCTTTTTTAGCCAAAACTGAACCAAAATAGTGCCATAACCAAACCCAAAATGAGCCAAATCATGAAAACAGATGTGGCTGATATATGGATTATATCTCGTATGGTATTCTTATATGGCTGAGTTCTGTAAAGGGCTGACGGCCGTTATGTGGCTCAGATGTGGCTGATAAACCAAAAGCCATTATTTAACCATATTTACACCACACCTATTATTTTATTTAAAATACCCATTACACAATAAATCTTAAACACAAACATTGATTCACAGTCATTTTTTTTTTTTTGTTTATAATAGAATTTTAAATGATAGAAGTACAGTACAGAACATAACAGAAGTGTGCTATTTTGTAAATGTCAAATGAGTGAATAAATGTACAATAATTGATACTTTCAGTAAGTCTCGCCAGTCTCTCACTCACAGTCTGTCAGGAAAAAGGAGAGAAAAAATGAACATTAGTATATCATAATTAGTATCATACATTAGATTATTTGACTATTAAGACAAGCACATATTATTAATGACTGTAAATCAGCACTGCACACATTCTCTTTTTCTGCCACCCAAGACATGAGTGCTGCTGTGTAGCCCTTTTTAAATGAAGAAAACTTTAGCTACTCTAATAACAGACTATTTTTTTTTAGACATAATACTTAATAATATACATAATATTATTGAAAACATTATGGGTGTAATGGTACACAAAAATGATGGTTCAGTACCTCAGTTTTGAAGTTTAATACATGTTTGGTAGAGCAGAGGGAAAAAACATAAAATTGCTTTTTTATTTTTATTAAGTTTACTGAGCAATTTGTGGCTCTGTCTTTAAATAAATTCAATTATAATTACAATTTCTTAAGGACAAAAAAAAAAAAAAACTATCTCAGCTAATGCTATAAAATAGGGAGCCCTATTACTTGAACATTATAAAAATATTAAAGGCTACAATTAAAAACAGAGCCCAAACTATTAAATTCAATTTCTGTTTATTTTAGATACAATCATCAACACTCAAAAAAAAAAAAAAAAAAGTATGCAAAGATGTAAATTGCACATAGGCAGTTTTTACAAAATGTAAACTAATTATAGAAATGTTTCTTTGTTTTTATGACAGAGTTAAAACATACACTAATTAAGACATCACTAACAGGTTAAATAAATATATAATGAATATAGGCTAATATAGGGCAAATATTTAGCAAAATGGTGTTATCCAGAGTTCTTTATTTTTAAGCAAAGTGATGAGCTGTGAACACTGAATGACTTGCCTGAGGTAAGAGTAATGCTGCTTCGTGACATTTTGTTGACAAGCTGTTTTGTTGGCATTTTTCTGTGGTTGCAAAACTGATTGAGAGATTACTTGAGACGAAAGGTGTTCATTTGTGTTTAATTCGTGTTATAACTATTAGAAAAGAGAAAGGGATGATCGCATTCCCTCTCTCTCCGTGCTGCCGTTTGTACCTGCAGCAGTCTGTCATTTATCATTTAAATTTCCTGATAGACATATAATTTTAAAAATGAGACTTTGTTTCTTATTAAGAATACAACAGAAAGCTTATGCGATTATTGGACAGGAGGCAATGTATAGTAATAATGTATAGAGAAATTTTATTCACGCATAAACAGATTAAGTTCCGCACATGCAGTGGTCAAAACTATTGTTTGGTACACGTACCGAACCAAATGAAATTTTTCTGTATGAATAAGTGTACCATTACACCCTTAGAAAACATTTAAAACACCAAAACTGCACTTATCTGAATAATAGCGTGTCTGAGCAAAGGCTGTTGTTGTAAATAGGGAGCTTCTTCATCTTCTTTTTAACGGCGGTTGTAAAGAGTGAGCAGAGCGGGAAATAATGGATATATTTTCAAATTTTCAGTAATCCACCAATAGGAATAGGGGAAGACACAAAGCAACCAATAGCATTGTTGAATGGGCTGAGATGTGGACTGCCACTAACCTGCCACACATGACTATAGCAGGTTATGTGTGTTTTTCCAAGTAAAAGCCAAAATACCTCAATACAAAGTGTCATCCAAAAGAAAATTCCCTCCAATTCTAAAGCCATGGCAAAACATATCTGGGGAAAGTTTGGCCCATATGTGCTCAGCCGTGCCATACCTAGGCCAAATGTGACAGCTATCAGCCACATTTGGCCCAAACGTTCTTGCTATCTGGGCATTAGGCCACCACTTAATGGTTAGAGAGTTGGACTCCTAACCCAAAGGTCACGGGTTCGAGTCTCAGGTTCGGCAGGAATTGTAGGTGGGGGGAGTGAATGTACAGCTCCATCCTCAGTACCACGACTGAGGTGCCCTTGAGCAAGGCACCGAACCCCCAACTGCTCCCTGGACGCCACAGCATAAATGTGTTCACTGCTGTGTGTGTGCACTTTGGATGGGATAAATGCAGAGCACTAATTCCGAGTATGGGTTATCATACTTGGCCAAATGTCACATCACTTTCACATATGTGGACCGGAGCAAGTTGTTGGATCTGGGCCGGAATTAAAATAAATGTGGCCCAGATTTGGGCAAGTTCTGCTTTATTTGGTTTATTCATAGCTCACATCGGGCCTTCCTTTGGCTTGCTTATGGCCCAAATCTGGCAAACAGGAGCCAGATGAAAGTGTCAGGTCTGTGTGACACTTTATAAAGTTAATCAAGTGGGAAGTTGCAGTTTAGGGTCAGCAATATCTTTATCTTATCTTATTTGCAAAGATTTTAAAGAATTTCAGTTTATTTTATTTTTATTTTTCAGTTTTATTTGTTTTTACAGCAATATCTGTGTTGTTTTAGAGCCAAGTCTATGCATTGGAAATCACAGGTGTAGTCAATTTTGTTTCAGTGGTCACAGGTTTTCTAACCTGTGTGCCACTGATTAAACGCGTATTCAATTTTGTTGCACTACTCTTCCTGTCAAGTTAGAAATTATTGACAAGTGATACAATTTTAAATCATTTGACATTTTAGTGATGTTGCACAGGGTTGCACATGAAGATACAAATAATTGTTTCCTTTTCCTATGACTAGCAATGGAGAAAGGTCAGAAAAAGATAACTAGACTCTGCCAATCTGCTGATAACAACGATCAAAAAGTGTCAAGAGAAAACAGAAGCAGCAAAACCATGAGAAAAGACCACAGCAATGGAAAGGGCTTAAATGTTGCACATAATACAAAGAACAACTGGAGCAAAGAAATAGAAGATGGAAGCAATGAAAACCTGCCCATGTTTAAACTCAACCTGGATGAAATACGGCAGAACAGTGATGGATTCTGCAGAAGAAGCACATTTGGAAAAAACACCACAAAACCGAACAAGACCATTATGATGATTGGAGCCACAGGTGCAGGAAAAACCACTCTAATTAACAGCATGATCAACTACATTCTGGGAGTGAAATGGGAAGACGACTTCCGGTTTGTGCTGATAGATGAAGGGAAGCAGAAATCCCAGACTGAAAATCAGACATCAGAGATCACAGAATATCAGATCAATCACATGGATTGAAGGTTCCTTATTCTCTGACTATTGTGGACACACCAGGCTTCGGTGACACCAGAGGAATTTCACATGACCAGAAAATCACAAAACAGATTCAGGATTTCTTTTCTGCCCGAGGAGGAATCAACTGCATTGATGCCGTGTGTTTTGTAGTACAGGCTTCACTTGCTCATCTGACAACACACAGAAATACATCTTTGATTACATTCTTTCCATATTTGGGAAGGATATCACTGAAAACATCCTTATGATGGTGATTTTTGCACATGGGAAAAAACCTCCTGTTCTCGAGGCCATCAAAGTCTCTGAGGTGTCCTGTCCTACAAATGAGTCTAAAGAACCACTTCACTTCAAGTTCAACAACTCTGCTGTGTTTGCTACCAATAATAAATATCCAGAGGATGAGGAGTCTGATTGTGAAAACTTTGATCAAATGTTCTGGAAGTTGGGATTTTCTAGCATGAAGAAATTCTTCACATCTCTTAACAAGATGAAAACCAAGAGCTTGTCTCTGACACAGGAGGTCCTAAAAGAGCGTCAACATCTAGAAGTGCTTGTGGAAGGCCTCCAGCCCCAAATCAATGCTGGGCTGATAAAACTGGATGAAATCAAGAAGACAAGAGCTGCTCTGGAGCTGCACAAGGCTGAAATGGATGCAAACAAGGATTTTGAATATGAATTAGATGTGCTTGTCGCAAAATAGATCGAAAACAAACCTGACCTGTCCATGTGCATGAGGATGCACATGGACAGGTCAGGTCAAAAGAAAAGATCTCTGAAGAGCTTGAAAAGGATCTAATGGTTGTCCGGGATATTGTGACCCGTCTAAATGAACAATCTCAAAAGTCCTCGGAGCGGCTGCAGGAAATTGCTCTCAAGCCCAGTCCTCTGTCCACCCCTGACTACATTGATCTGATGATTGAGTCTGAGAAACAAGAGGCCAAGCCTGGATTTCAAGATCGCATTCAGTCTTTACTGGACGTCAGGAAGAAGGCAGAGATCATCAGTAAGGTTTCCACAGGAGACGTGCTTCCAGATGATTTGAAAGCATACAAACATGAAACAAGAAAAAATCAAGCAGTTTATGATCCTAGAGTCCTGTTCAGTCAGGTGAAGAGGATGAATAATGTTGGGAAAAAAGCATATATGGAATAAATCTGTAATGCATTTAAGTAAAACTTTAACTCTTTATCTACAGTTAGTATAACTATAAACTAAAACATTTGGTTTTGTGGTAAGAAGCTCCGCATGTATTTTTATGGTATTTAAAATACTTTCATACTTTAGAAATAATTAAAAAAAATTGTCTTCATTCTACCCATGATATATTATGGTTTATAACAGCTTGTTACATGAAAAAAAGAGAAAATCACACATCCAAACATGATATATGTTATATTGAATGAATTGAATGTAGCAGATTTCACCCAGCACCACAAATAGACCACCGACACCAGGCTCTTTGGGGAAGCGAGTCTGCAGTTTATTGACAGACGACAGAGAATTAATACACACACCTTCAGACTCGCTGTGATTCAGCTGACTCTCTCCAGTCACAGGCCGCTCTGCATTCTACACAATAAAGTTTTGTATTACAATGAACATTGTCTTTCTGTGTCTTACTTATGGAAATTGACATTCACACAAAACAAATTAAATGATAAAATAAATTTAATCAACAGTACATTCATTTACTTCGATATCATGGCCAATATATCTCAATTTGTTAGATCGCATAGTGGTTTATTTTCTTATTTTGTCACACATACCTGCAGTTTATTGACAAACAATTAATACACAAGCCTTCAGACTCGCTGTGATTCAGCTGAAGGATGCAAAAAAAAATGCATTAGTACCGTCCTCCTTAACAGCACCTGCAATTCGTATACACAAATTTGTCTATAAATATACATTCTGACATTAACCCTTGTGCACTGTTCGTTTGGGAATTACACTCACTTTTTGGGGTCTCCAGAGACCCCAGGCAACAAAATGTAATTTTGTAACAAAATAATAGTTTTTTTTTTACAAATGTATTTTTAGTCAGTTTATTAATGTTTTTACTCCACATTTGTGCAGTTTTTGGAGGATTGATGATATTTTTAAAATTTATACAAATAATCAAAAATATTTTTTAAATAGGTTTTTAAACAAAAACAGCTTTTTATGTAAATTTCACTTTATAAAAAAGACACATTTCTAACTTTCATTCATGGAGATAACATGAATAATTTGACATGGTTTAGTGTAAGATTTTTGCCCATCTTTTGGAAAATGCAGTTTTAAAATAAAAAAAAAATCATCACTTTAACCAGTAGATGCATTAGAGCTCTACTATTTGCTATTTGACTAACTGAAAGACATATTTTCACAAGTTTTTCCAGTTGGATTTATATCTAAATATTATAAAATCACAATTATAACAAAAAAATATATATATTTTTGTCAAAGTTTAACATGTTTTGTAGTGAAAAAAGTTTTTCAGTAATGTTACATTATGATTAGAATCAAATCTGAACAAGATGTGAAGAGAAATGTTGGAGTCTTTAGAGTTTATCATTTATTTTACACATCTGGTTTTCATATAATTCTACAAATTTAATCTACACTTCAGTTACTAAATAAACAGAATGAAAATTAACAGAAATTAACAATTATATTACATATCGAGTAAAAATACATGCAGCATTAACAAATGCAATAACAAATGAGCAAATAAAGCACTAACAAAGTAAAAATTAGTTCGAAAAATCGAACACCTATAGAACAATAATTGGTCTCATCTCTTACAATCTTGTTTATTAGTCAGTACACTGCAGGCAGGAGGCATAGTAGACGGCATGACTTTTGCAGATGGTGTGGTTTTCCGATCCTGTACACGGGAACAGAGGCAGCATCTCATCCTCTTCCTGGGGTTTTCTTCTGTGTGTGATGTGGAAGCTTCATTTTCCACCTCTAGAGGTCTTTTCACTTTCTTCAGGAGACCGAGAGAGGCTGGGGTGCGTGCAAGTTGCTGTCGATTCTCCAGAAGGGGAGCCACCAGACTTCTTCCAAGCTCCTCCAGAAATAGCCTTTTCTTGAAGGCTTTCCCTGAGTTCCAGTCTGAACAGACCTCAGACCAAAACACGTAAGAATTCAGTGCAGAGGCATCAAGCATGTTCAAAAACAGCACCATCGGCCAACGAGCTGTCTTTCGTTTGCAGGTGTAATTGGCTACCATCTGCAATATTACAAACACAGACACACACACACTTAGTTCATCTGCTGCTGTTTGCTTGAAAAATAAATGACACTTACTTTATAACTACTATTCAAATTTCAATAAAAATAGAAAATAGAACAGCCTTGCCTGTGTATACTTGCATTTGCCAGGCGTAGCTTGTTTTTGCGTCGCATGCAGCCCAAATTTTGATGCCATATTGCTTACTGGGTAGGTACTGCTTGAATGGACAGCGACCTCTGTACCTCTGGGCCAGGATTATACATCATCGGCAGACGTTCAACCCATTTGTCCCACACAAGCCGGATTGCTGCCAATTTGTCGTTTGCATTTCGAGCAGCTCTGGTCTGCTTATCATCAAACCTGATGACCCTTGAAATTTTCCGGAAGGTCTCCAAAGACATGACTGCATGAAACATCTGGAATCTGGATGCCATAAGCCTGTGACGGCCTCATTGTTGGAGCGGTATACCCCAGCAAGAATCACAAGACAACATCAACCCACAAGACATCAAACCCAAATCAGTCCACGCATCAGCAAAAACTCGCCTCCCCCCAAATTTGTCATTTCAAGCACTATATTTTGAATTTCCTCAGTAAAAAATAGCTTGAATGTTGATTTGATGTCCTCAGCATGAGAACCTGGTCATTCCTGGGGTCATCTGCAGTGCTGTCTGTGACTTTTTTGCATGAGGGTGTGGAGATGATGTCCAGCGATGTTTCCATTTTTAGAGAGGTAAGTGTTTGGCTCCTCATTGGCATCCTCTTCACCTGAATTTTCCTCCAAAGTTTCATTGTGATCTTCTTCCTGCTCTAGGTGCTCTTCTGTTTCAGAAGCTTCATCAAAGTCCTCTGATTCAGCATCCGCCACATCTTCACCATCACTAGAGTCTAAAATGTAAGCCAGGGTCTCCTCAAGACTGAACTGTTTCGCCATGATGTTGCAACAGAATGAACTCTGTGCTGCATGCAAGTCACAGTTATACCTGAGCTGCAGTCACATGACTTTGTTTCCATAACAAATGTGCAGAACCAGACAAAATACTCTGATAGCAGAAAAGGTCATCTGCCCCAAACTCTTTGATCTCAGTATTTGAACTGTGTGTCTGTGCTGAATGATATTGTCTCATCCTTTCATCTCTCTCTCTCTGTGTGTGTGTGTGTGTGTGTGTGTGTGTGTGTGTGTATTGTGCATTATTGATGTGTCAGTGTCACCAATTTATTTTTGTGGTGGTTCTGCATTTTGGAATTTTTTTTTTTTTGGACAAATTATAAGAGAACAGTTTTTATAGTCTCACAAATTTATTCTTCTGTGTGTGTGTGCGCGAGCATGATCATTTTGCATTGTGGATGTTTTGAAGTGTGCCACTTCATTTCTGTCTGTGTGTGTTCTCTGTTTTTGAAGATGAATTTTATTCTTATTTTTTTTCCCATGGATCAAATCGGGGAAAATACATTAAAGAGAACTACCAAATATGATTAAAATATGCAAACAGACACTGTCAAAATGGCAATCAAGAAATTAACCAATACCCTCGAAAAACACATGCATCATTTTCAATGTCAACAGTCAGAATTTAAATGCAAAAACGTGCCCAATATAAGTGATCAGAATAAGCAACGTAATTATAGGTATTTCACACTTGTTCATGCACACACCATGACAGTCAAAACTGTGTCATTCTGTATGATAATCCAACAATAAAAATTTTTTTTACAATAACAATAATGCTCTTACCTTCGTGTCGCTCTAAAATTTCACACAGAACTAAGTCTTTCGTGAAGTTCATATTGAACATAGTATCCCTGATAGCACACGTACATCTCGGAGACGTCTATTTGATGTCTGCATTTACATCTGCAAAACGTCTTTTTTAGAGTGTTTGCTCATCTGCAATACGTCTACAGGACGTCTCCTTTTAGATGTCAAATAGACGTCTATTAGATGTCTATGATTTAGAAAGTATGTAAAACTGACATCTGAAAGACGTCTGTCAGACGTTTGTAGACCGCAGATGCTTTCCAGATCAAGAGATCTTTAACAGACATCTTGCAGACGTACGTGTGCTATCTGGGAACTTTGCAGTCAAAACTAACAAGTCCAGCAGCTTTAACCCCTTAAGCTGGCAATTTTCTTTCCGTCCCCATTGTACTTTTTATGGCCTTAAATTTGATACAATTAAATTTAAGACTTTTTAAGGACCAGTGGAAAAAGCATGCTGACATTGAGATAGAAATTTTTTTTTAATTGGACAAATGAAATAAAAGAAAATATAATAAACTGCTTTAAATTTTTCCAGATACAGTATAGGTATCCTTTAAATGCAGCATTTAAGTAAGAAATGTACTAATCAAATGAAAAAATAATAATAAAATGCATATTAATCGTATAGATTCTACTGATTCTCATTAGGCTGCTGTACTAGAACTACAATAATGCACAGATCAGTTGATATGCGATTTCTTTCTCAGATGTTTACATTCGATTGAGACAAAACCAACTGTGTTTATGTCAACCATGGGTGATTTTGACAGTTGAAACAATAAACGCTAAAGAGAGTGTACTTTAGCCCCTGCTGCACGGCCCCAGGCGCACGGCCGCGTCTCTCTAACACAGTTTGGAAGTGGTTGAAATTAAAATAACTACGTTGTGAGTAATGAATAATTTGTAGAGATCTGCCAGAAGCAGCAGCCACCCGAACAGCTGATTTGTACGGGAACATCTGATGGCCAAACTACATCGAAATTCGCGAAAGGAAAAATCAAGTGACCACCTCCTGGGATGGTCTCGGTTCGGTTCGCTTCTGAGGGGTCTGAGATCGTTTGGAGTGTTCACATTTGGGCCAAAAATCATGCGAACGGTACTCAGACCCCTGAAAAGGACCAAGTGTGAAAACACCCCTATACTCTTTGGTACTTCTTAAGATAATCTTTAGAACATCTAAGTGTACTCAACTGTGATCTTTTGGGACACCATGAATATGAACTAAAATGTGCTTTTAACTTTATCTGTAAGAAAAAAAAAGAAAAATGTATTTAGTTACCACTTGTAGTACAATTGAAACCATCTATCATACACAGAAAATACACTTACTACAGTCATGGTTACTACAGTTTTACTATAGTAAAACCATGGTTAATTTTCGTAAGGGATATGACAAGCGCTAAACTCGTCCATCTCGGGCTCAGCACCAGCCAAAGCATGAAAGCATATGTAACCCTGGACCACAAAACCAGTCTTAAGTCGCTGGGGTATATTTGTAGCAATAGCCAGAAATACAAGTAAAGATCATGTTCCATGAAGATATTTTGTAAATTTCTTACCGTAAATATATCAAAACGTAATTTTTGATTAGTAATATGCATTGCTAAGAACTTCATTTTGACAACTTTAAAAGCGATTTTCTCAATATTTTGATTTTTTTTTGCACCCTCAGATTCCAGATTTTCAAATAGTTGTATCTCGGCCAAATATTGTCTGATCCTAACAAACCATACATCAATGGAAAGCTTATTCAGCTTTCAGATAATATATAAATCTCAATTTCCAAAAACTGACACTTAAGACTGGTTTTGTGGTCCAGGGTCACATATTTGAATTAAAGCATATTTGAATTTAATCATGACACACTGAACACGAATCACACTGTTGTGATTGCACACGTTAAAGAGCAACCTTACGTCCATCACATGTAAACAGCTCCTCTCCAGTGTGAATCTTCTTGTGTTTATTAAGGCTTCCTTTTTTTATGAAACTCTTTCCACATTGTTGGCAGGTGAAAGGTTTCTCTCCAGTATGAATTCTGATGTGGTCAATGAGGTGTTGTTTTTGTGTAAAACTTCTTCTACACTGAGAACATGTGTGAGGTTTCTCTCCACTGTGAATTTTCATGTGCTTGTTAAGGTTTGACTTTCGTATGAAACTCTTTCCACACAGTTTGCAGGTGTAAGGCTTCTCTCCTGTGTGAATCCTAATGTGGTTTTTAAAGTTTCCTTTTTGAGTGAAACTCTTTCCGCACTGAGGGCAGGTGAAAGGTTTCTCTCCAGTGTGAATTCTCATGTGGTCATCGAGGTGTTGTTTATATGTAAAACTTTTTCCACATTGATAACATGTGTGAGGTTTCTCTCTAGTGTGAACTCTCATGTGGACTTCAAGGCTTCCTTTACTATTGAAACTTTTCCCACACTGTTGGCAGGTAAAATAACTTATATTTGCTGTCTTTTGAGCTCTTTTTTGTGTCTTTTCAGCATGTGAGCAACTAAATGATTTTTCTCCAGTCATGAAATCATATTTCTCATGCTGAAAATTATCTTCCTTTTTATTGAGTTCTTGACTCTCCTCTTTCAGTGTCATCAGGTCTAATGCAAAAAAAGACAAATCCAAATTAACACCATTTAATGGCACAAAGAACAAACATCAAAACCAACAACATGTAGATCTTATATGCGCTGAGATATTAAAAGAGGTCTTAAATGTAATCTCAAAACCTCTTCCCATTATTCAAAGTGATGATAATAAAAAAGAACAAAGTTTATTGTATAATCTTAGTTGCTTATGTTTCAGTGCTCATTTTCGAGGTAATGTGTCATGTGACCACAACATGTCTGTTCACATGAGGCGACCCGCTCCATGTCAAATAATACATTTTTAATTACAAAACTCATATCATTCCTTTCTGTAAAGTTGGGCATTTTAATAAGGATCAAATGAGAAAGTTTGAGAATGAAAACCAACCTGTTTGTTCCTCAGTATCTTCATGTTTGACTCTGAATGTTTCTTCAATCTTCATGTCTTCACTCTCCTCTTTAATAAACGCCATCTTTATAACAGTGTCACGAGGATCTGTAAGAGATGAATCACAGAGTCACAGATTTATAAGTTATCATTAACACAGATCTTCTGTCTTATATAAGCAAGTGTGAAATGCTCTCAGTTCACTACAGAGCATTTGTGATATTTCCAGTTAAATATTAAGTATCTTTGTATGAGCTTTTTTCTTTTCATAAGAAAGAAATATGGTTCACTGATTAAAGCTGTACAGGTTCGGTTTCATCAACCAGCAAAAATAATGACAGCACACTCAGGTGTTACTCATCTATCATTGTTAGGAGTGAATGATGTTCAGTTTCTAAATATAAGATGCATTAAGTACTTTATCAGAAACACTTAAACTGTAGAAGTATATCCTTCACAGGGTATTAAAAAAGTACACATAAATTTGATGATATTAGTGATTATAGTTTTGAGACAAAATACCTACAATATCCAAGTATGCCTGTAGGAAACTCAGAAGTGAAGATCTGGGGCCGTATGTATAAAGCTGCTCAGAGTAAAATTTTAGTCCTAAGTGTGTCAGAATGACGTAATTTTACTCTTATTCCTAGGATATTAGGAACCTTTATGAATCACTCTTATTCTTAAGTGTTAAGACTAAGTCTCAGCTCCTAAATTATTTAAGAGAGCTGAAGAGGTCTCCTAACCTAGTTAGGAGTAACAAGATGGCAGCAAAGAGGAGACAAAGGCTGTTTCTCAATTCCAAGAACGCAGATAACGGATTTGTGTTCTCGTGGAGACCGGTCTTGCCACGCTTTTACAGCGTGTATTTGTGAAAATGATTAGGCTATGTATAATGCTACATATTCTTTTTAATATGACAAACCGACAAATGTTTACTTTCACGAGCCGTCACGTATTTTCGCGCTTGCAGCGAGAACGAAGTTTAAAGGCTTCTGTATGTCGTCCGCAGCGTCTTCTGGGATTTTTATCGGTTCGATTCTCTCAAGTCTGCATTCGATGCATCCTCGATATCAAGAACACATCCAGGCACTTTCATGTGTCCTCTGTACTTGCGTTCTTGAGTATTAGAACTGAACTTCGATGGTTACTGATGGCGTAGAGCGAGAACACAAGAACGCTAGATCGCATAAGAACGCATACTGAGAAACGGCCAAACACTTTCCAACGAAGATATGTCATATTGGAGTTATATGATGATATAGAGTTGATAAAAATGTTACAAACTTGACTGTCAAGATCAAAAAGGTTTTTTTTTTTTTGTAACTGATGAAGTAAGAAATTTTATAACCTCTTCCACTCAACAAGTCAATGCTCTAACTGCAGAAATGAAAGTAGTAATTACATTTTTTGGCTGGAAAATTGGAGAAATGCAGCAATGCACCGGTGATGACACTGTAAGCAGGGTCTTACATATTGTGGCACTGACCCCACCAAACACAACCATGGCCAAAAGTGATGTGTGGATTTTTTTTTATTTTTAATGACCCCACA
The DNA here is from genome assembly GCA_039654775.1 of Spinibarbus caldwelli. Lineage (NCBI taxonomy): Eukaryota > Metazoa > Chordata > Actinopteri > Cypriniformes > Cyprinidae > Spinibarbus > Spinibarbus caldwelli. The sequence goes on along the minus strand of CM077228.1, from coordinate 27,884,436 downwards.
TTTCACTTAAACCATTAAAATACAAAGGACAAAAAAAAAAAAAAAAAAACACTGACCAGTGTTGCCAACAGCTTTCAATTGAAAGTAGCTAAAACTGGTCACTTAATGTTGCTAGATGACCTGATCTATATTTATATTTATATAGATCAGTAAACTCACCTTTATGACGTCATGGGAGAGTCTCTGAATGTAGATAAGGTTTGTCCAAGAAATTGATTTTGTTGCTAGGCTTTTGAAAAAAAAAAAAGTCTCTAAAGGGATGAGGAAGTCACTAAATCTAGTGACAAAATCACTAAATAGGGAACATTGACTACAACATAAGTTATTTACATTTCATTGGTCCTCTTGTTTTTGCATGTGTTCATAATTTATTTGTATGACAGCATGGCCAAAAATGATGACCACACAATTTGGCACGTAAAACAGGAAAAATTACACCTCTAATTTCAAAGTGAAGGCTTATAATAGACCCTACTCTTAAATAAGGCTGCAACAAACGATTATTTTGATAATTGATTAATCTAATGATTATTAGAACGATTAATCAACTAATCGTCGGTTATTTCACTGATTAATCAGTAGACATTGACTGGTTATTCAGCTTTTGCAATTAGTTAATATGTTGAGTTATGCATATTCTAACAAATATGGCCATTTATTGTGATTAACAGGAAAGTGTGTTCAAGCGTCAGCAGAAGACAGTGTAAGAAATACGCTTTGAGAGAAGCAGTCTATCAGCGGAAGTTAAAAGTAGCTCATAAGTGTATTTACTTGTCTCAGTGTTTAGCGCAGTTGCTGCTACTAGGAAACGCTTGTTTTGTTTACTGAGTGGAGACGTGCTGAAATCGCGTTTGGTCTCATACTGTATGGCGTACCTTGTTAGTGTCTGCGCTTGCGTGGCCATTTATTGTGATTAACAGGAAAGTGTGTCCAGCTGAATTCAGTTAGTGATTTGGTTAATATAGTGATTTGTGGTATATTAAGTACCAAAAACCATCTCAATATATATTTCTACAGCTCCTTTCAGGAGCTCTGCTAAGAAAAGGTCGATTTTGGCCTGTCTAATTAATATTCATGAGCCTCTCTTCTGATTGGCCTGTTGTTTTCTGAGTGATGCACAGCTAGGTCAACCACAGGTAACTAGTTAGGGCCGACGCTAAGCTGGAAACAAAACAAAGGGAGAACTGCCCATTCAAACCAGTGCAGATTCGGCTACATAAGGAGCTAATATCATCTTTTTGTGATGCCAGAATCAAACGACAAAAAAAACGACGACAGCTGTGGTTAAACGAGATAAAACGAGCGGACTGGACAGAAACGATCGTCAAAAATGCTTGTGTTTGCAGCGCACACTTCTTATCAGAAAAGGTTCAATAAAGTATTGTCTTTTGTCGTTATGGGTGCGTCTGAAGTTTTCTTGCATCGCACGATGTCTGTGTGCATGTGTGTAAAACAACAAACTGATGATTTATAATCATTTGTAATTGTATACATTGTTGTGATTAATTGTGGCTGGAGGATGGATGGGACGGTGGGCGGTGCTCGGGGTGGTGACTGAAGCGGTGACTGAGTAGTTCGGACGTCACATTTTTACAGAAGTCACAGCAGCTCGTGAAAAAGCTACTTTATGCAGGCTGTGTGCGCTTTACTGTGGACTGACTGTTTGAAACTTTGGTAGTTACATAGCCCCTAGACCTCAGTTATCATGAAAAAAAGCCAGGAAATTTCAATTTTGACAATATGGGACCTTTAATGAAATAATATGTTTTTCCCACTAATAAAAAGATGTTATCATTAGCTAGCTCCACACTGGAGAGCTGCTTTATAACAGAAAATCAAGCTGTAATTCTAACTGAAATCGACACTGACTGGTTTTTCATGTTTAAAACTGTAAAGCTGCTTGATTTAAGGCTATCTATCGCATAAAGTACTATATAAATAAACGTGACTGGACTCAGAGAAAATAAAAACAACGACTTCATTCAGCAATTCGTCTCCTCTGTGTCAGCGCCATGGTTTGGAACGACATGGGGGTAAGTGATTAATGACAAAATTTTCATTTTGGGGTGGAGTAACCCTTTAAACTCATCGCGGCGTTCAGCGCAGAAACTGCTCTCTCATGCACGCACCACAAAAAATGTGTTTTAGGGTTTCATGACACTTTAAAACACAACAGTCATGAGTTTCTTCAACAATATCATTCATTTCTGTAGAGCTGGACATTTTAATCAGGATCAAATGAGTGAGTTCAGCTTTGAGAATGAAAACTAACCTGTTTGTTCCTCAGTATCTTCATGTTTGACTCTGAATGTTTCTTCAATCTTCATGTCTTTACTCTCCTCTTTAATAAACATCTTTATAACAGTGTGTCACGTGATCTGTCACTTCAGGAGTTTTTCTGTGTGTTTGTATACTTTGTCCTGTTTAAGAGGAGAATAATTAACAGAAAGCAGATTCTGCTTTAATGAAAACATTTGCAGTTGGTTTGTAAAAGTTTTCAACATGTTTGTGTTTGTTTTTGTTGTATTTACACTGTTTTAATCAGCAGGAGTCGACAGCGTGCGCTGATTCGAATCACTGAATCATTTTGTGAATCAATTGATTCAGTTGACTCGGAGGTTTCTCCATCACTACTTGTTACTGAATTCGACTGATTCATGAAATTGGGAGCGAAATGAATCGCAGCTTTTCTGTTACTCGTGTGGGAGCGCAACATTTAATAGAAAATATCCTTCATTAATGTCTGATAGATAGATGAAGACCCAAAGTGATAACTTACATTAGCTAATATTTAATGTCGCAGTTATATACACAATTCTCTAAACGAGTATTGATTTAAACACTTTAAGGGTTGAAAGCACTCACTTTTCTTCAGCCGGAGCGCGGCGCAGCCTTATGACGTCACATCAACAGACCAAAATAAAAGTCTTTTTCGCCAAAACCAGGATTCACTTTAGAAAACAAATGTGAATAATAAAGTGTGTGATGAACTGAATGGATCTTTTTATCTAGGCTTTTATCTAAATGTAAGCAACTGTAAAGTTGTAAAGTCATGATAAATTACAGAGCGTTTGTTAAACTTCTGTATCTTGATATTCAAATTACAGGATTGGAAATAACTTGTTGAATATTTCAAAATCATAAAGAATCTGTAGATCAAAATTAATTTTGTGGCTGCAGAAAGATTATCTATTAAATTTAATAACTGAGACTGAATGGCAATGTAGGACCAGTATCAGAAATACATTGATTTTATGGTGTATACAAATGAAAAACATTCTGATTTTATATTGTAATAAATATTTTAGTTACTGAACTTACCTTGTTAATTTAATGTTGTCATCTGACCCACATTTATCACGGTAAAGACTCAAACAGAGGCATGTGTATGAAGAGATTCAAGCAAACACAGAAGACCAGAATCAGAAATATTTTATTATGTATGAAAAACATTCTGATTTTATACAGAAATGTATTTAAAAGATTTCTGTTTAATTTAAACAAAAGTCAATGATTATTTCTTGCATTAAACATCTGTAAATGAAAGGTGTGTTCGACTTGAAGCGGCGCTGCGCAGAATAATCAGTGTATGACACCACAGTACTGCGAGAGCGATTCGAAAGCATCAGGATCCGTCTCTCTTATGGCTCTCGCGGTATTTTGATGTCATTCGATCATTCTGCAGCACTGCTTCGAGTCGAACACACCTTACAGCTGTGTCCCAATGTGAAGTGCGTGGACTCCAGAGTCCGCGGGTGCTTCTCAAATGGAAGGCTGCATCCTTCCTAGTTCAGTCCTTCAGAGTCTTGAAGGGTGGAGTCCTCATATAAACGCTAGAATAAGACGGTCTAGTAAGTGCACGTGGCTACATCACATATGTTCCTGCCCTCACAGTCATGGCACGAAAATACTAATAAAACTTAGTTTTGGAAAAATACTTTGTATTACAAACCTTTATATTATTTGACTTTCTATTAATGCAATACAATGAATCACAGCTGTCTAGTTTCCCCGTGGCTTAAGTTATTGCCAGTTCAGCGTTTATTGAGTAATTTACACCAAAACAAAAAATAACATCTATGTTTTCATGTCCGAAAACATTCTTTTTGTCTAAAATTTCATAATAAATTCAGACAAGCTCATTAATGACTCGTTTTTTGTCAGTTTCTTTTCATGAAATGGAGTGGGGACAAAGGATTGTGGGTGATTGAAGGTCACGGAGGATACATCCCATGCATCCTTCAAATTCAGCTGAATGCCTTCAGCGACGGTTGATGACGTGGCAGCCGAGATATGCAGCCTTCGTAGGATGCAGCCTTCCGTTTGAGAAGCACCCCGCATTTGAAGTGCGATTGCATCAAAGCGTCATGACGCAAGCTGTCCCAATTCAGGATGCACCCTCTGAAGACCGTATTCCAAGGCTGATTGCGTCACCGCGGTGCGACGAAGGCTGCTGTAATTCGAAAGTGACTTCAAATGTGCCCTCTATTTCCCAGGAAAATGAAGTGTACATCTGATGGACACTTCGCACCCTACCATATCCCATAATTCATAGCGCGCAGATGACGAAGGTGTTTTTATTCAAAGAACATGGAAGATGAGAGTTCTGTGGCGGAATTCACATTGAAATGTAAGTATTGTGTTTTCATTTACTCAAATACCTAGCAAAAGTGTTAAAAGCCAGGGCTTTTTTTTAACACAAAAGCCCACAAACAATAAGACAACCAGTATATAAGCCAATAGTATTTTCCTTTGTTGTGTTTTTGTAGTGCTGTCATGCAAGATATGTCGACACGTTTTAACCAAACTTGAGTATTTTGTATGCATGTCCTGCTGTGTCATATTTTCTAATGTTGCATCAATTTTTACGTTTAAATATGTTGTACATATTTTCAATATGTAGACTGCACCACTGTCTAAATATTTTTCATAAGTGTTTGCATTTTCTCTTGTTTTAGGACTATTTTGGAGAAAATTATCCTGCTGGGGAAGAACTTAAAAAAATACAAAGCAAGCAAGTTAATAGACACATTTTGCTGAAATTCATGTGCTGTTGTTGTTAACAGGCATGGTTTATTTGCTCTGTTTTAGGATTGCAAGTGTCCTGGGACAGGTGAGGGGGTGAGTGGAAGCTGGTGGAGCTACTCAGGGAGGACATCCAACTCCAGAGAGAGACAGAGGAGAGAAGAGCACAGGAGAGCAGGAAGAGAATGGAGAGACAATAAATTATTTATTAATTTATTAATTATTTAATCAAGAAGAGGAAACAGTGGAAAAAAATGGGTACATTAAAATTTTCAATCTTTTTTTTATGTCACATTGTCAGTGAAACAACCTAATTTCTGCAGTTTATTTTTGTGATGTAAGTTAAAAACGAAATGGTAAGTTGTATACGTTATTCATTTTTGTAATGTAATTTATTTGTAAATGAGCCTGAGTACTTTCTGTATATTTGGAATTTTTTGTAATGCATATTCACATGTGTAAATAAAAGGTGTCATGAATCTGGTTCTTGGACTTCCATCCGCTAGCCACCAGAGATCGCTATTTCATTACAATAGATGCGTTCGACCTTAAGTGGCGCTGCGCAGAATGGTCTGTGTATAAAAGTACCGCGAGAGCCATTCGAAAGCATCAGGATCCATCTGCTCTCTTATCGCTCTTGCGGTACTTTGATGTCATACACTGACCATTCTGTGCAGCGTCGCTTAAAGTCGAACGCGCCTATTGACTCTTGCACCACACAGACTGTTGCACGTTACACTAGACTGCATTTCCCATCATCCATTGCACTGATCACACAGCTGTCATCAATCACACGCTACACTGATCACACAGTTGTCACCAATCACACGCTCACCTGAGAGCTATTATATACTATTTAAAAAACACTCAGATCCTGCTCAAGTTGCTGAGTATTGTTCTGCGTATAGCACTCTCCAAGTGTTAGCTGCCTTACCGAGCCATTCTGTCTTTCTGTTTAGTTCCAGTATTGTCTAGCGTATATTGCTCTCCCAGTGATAGCTACATTACGGAGCCCTTCCGTGTTTTCTAAGTCTAGTTTATTGCCTTGTTTCCTTACTCCTGCCTGTGTATCTTGGATTAACCCTTGCCTCGCCGTTCGGACTCTGTTTGTACCTCGTTTAGACTATTGCTCATGTTATTGGACTACCCCTTTTCTCAAGCCCTCTGGATATTGTTCGCCGGTCAAAGACCCACGCTTGCCCTAGGATTACTCTTTGCCTTGTCTGTGTTATACCTGTTTACTGATGTTTTGACCCTGCCTGTGTTTATGACCTAGTCTTTGAATAAAAGCCTTGCAGATGGATTCGCACATCTCACGTCTCGTTTGCCCCATTACAAAAGGGAAGTAATTGTTATATACTGGTACATTGTTTTTTTTTTTTTACATTTAGCAGACACTTTTATCCAAAGCGACTTACAAATGAGGACATTAGAAGCAATCAAAACCAACAAAAGAGCAACAACATGCAAGTGTTATGACAAGTCTTGGTTAGCCTAATGCAGTGCACGTAGAAAGGTGTGGGTTTTTTTTTTTTTTTTTAATAAATAAGACGACAGATAGATAAAATAGACTTAACAGAGAGTGCTAGTGTTAGAGGGTCAAATAAAGATGGAAGAGATGTGTTTTTAGCCGTTTCTTGAAGATGGGTAAGGATTCAGCTGCTCGGATTGAGTTGGGTAGGTCATTCCACCAGATGGGAACAGTTAATGAAAAAGTCTGTGAAAGTTTTTTTTTTTTTAATGCAGCTTACAAAACATTCTTCTATACATTTTTTTTGTCCTGTAAATACATTTTTTACACATTAATACAAATTGTTCTATACATTACTGAAAGTACTTTTTACAACTATTTACAACATAGCTTAGGTTTAACATCAGAAAAACATCAATTTCAAGCCCAGCCCTGCCTCCAGGTCTTCTGGGGTCTTCGGGAGGTGAATCTCTTGGTGAATGGCCAACACCTCCTCAGCGACTCGGTGGACAGTGGAACGAGGCATGTCAAACACTCTGGACACCACTCTGTTTGATGTACCACACGCCAACCAGAAAAGAAACACCAGGGTCTGGATTGTAGCACCCCATCCATGTCATCGTTCACTTCTCAGAAGATCCAGCAGCACTGTCAGGGCCTCCCTGCTCAGCCCAAAACCATTAAAAACCTGTCCATCGCTGACACATTCAGCTCTATCCTGCAGTACTGGGGTCTGCTCTGATTTAGCGAGAGAAGGAAAACAGAAATTGTTTAGAGCTATGACAAAGTAATTAGTAGAAGAAATATTGAGGTACTTTAGTAACTGCTAGTAGCACATTGAGGAAAAACTAGTCATATTTAAAACCTTATTTGAAGGGACAGTTCACCCAAAAATTTAAATTCCAAACCTGGAACAACTTGAGGGTGAGTAAATGTTTACAGAATTTTCATTTTTGGGTGAACTGTCCTCTAATTAAAAGTATTATCTTGCATACTCTAATATACTTAAGGTATTGAGAGTAAAAGTAAAGGTATACAGTATTGTTCTGAAAAAGAATTTGTCAGGATGGTTTTGCATTAATATTACTTCTGCTCTACTGTGTGTGTTGCATTTTACTCCTGAATATGGTCAAGGTTGTTAAATTTAAAGTTGCCTACTTTATACTGTTGAGTAGTTTAATCTACAACAATGCATCATGTTGTAAAATACCAGTGTTGCTGTCCTGTGAGAAGAAAAAGAAAGAAAACTTAGTATTTCACATTTGTAAGAGAATACTTAATGAATGTACTTCCTTACAATCCACCACTGATTATTTTGAAAATTAAAATAACATCTATTGTCAGAATATTAACATTATTGCTAATTATATCAAAGGCTGCATCTGAAGGACTCGGACCAGTCATACTGAGCACTATTCAGCCAGGCCGCGAAGAAATATAGAGCTGAGTATCATCAGCATAACAGTGAAAGCTAACACCGTGTTTCCTGATGATATTTCCTAAGGGTAACATGTAAAGCGTGAAAAGTAACGGCCCTAGTACTGAGCCTTGAGGTACTCCATACTGCATTTGTGATCGATATGATACCTCTTCATTCTCTGAGCTACAAATTGATAGCGGTCAGATAAGTACGATTTGAACCATGCTAATGCACTTCCACTAATGCCAACAAAGTTTTCTAGTCTATTCAAAAGAATGTTGTGATCGACAGTGTCGAATGTAGCGCTAAGATCCAGTAGCACTAATAGAGAGATACAACCACGATCAGATGATAAGAGCAGGTCATTTGTAACTCTAATGAGAGCAGTCTCAGTACTATGAAACGGTCTAAATCCTGACTGGAAATCCTCACAGATACTATTTTTCTCTAAGAAGATGAATCAAAAACAATTATCAAGTATATTAAATATATAATTAATAAGCACAATTGTAGAAGCAACAACCTGAATACTTCTTCAAAAGCATGTGAATTATGTGCAGAAGTATTGACCTATAAAGATGGGGCAACAGCCTCTCTACTGTCACTGTTAGCATTGCTGCCTTGTGGTTCAACAGGTGTAACTGGAATAGTGTATTGAAAAATCTAAATTGAAAAAAAGACTGACGAGAATCTACTTGCTTAGAACCCAATGCACTTAAAATGGATTGTAGCATTGTTAGTGAACAAACCTTCTGTGAGAGTGAACTGGAAATCCAAATGTCTCCATTAATCAAATCACATTGCAATGCCAGTGCAGGGCTGTCCAGACATCATAATATGTTGTGCAAATAACAGATGATGAATCCAAATAGAAATATCAGATAGCACGTAATCACAGGAATATGACAAACAAACTGAATACACCCTCAAAAGCATGAGAATTTCATGTAGAACTATTGGAAATGGGGCAATAGCCTCTCTACTGTCACTGTCAGTATTACTGCCTTGTGGCTCATAAGGTGTAATTGGATAAGTGTATTGGAAAATCTAAATTAAACAGGACAGCAAACAAACTTTTGAGAGCGATAAATTCTTCACATTGAAGACATAAAAAACCCCAGCAAAGACAACCAACTTGCTTAGGACCCATTGCACTTGAAATTGAATGTTGCATTATTAAAACACAAACCTTCTGAAAGGGTGAACCAGAAATTAAAATGTCTCCTCCTCCATTAATCAAATCACCTTGAGAAGCTTGTGCTGTCTGTAGAAGTCTCCTTGTAAATGTAAAATATAGAAAACAATATACACTGAACAAAATTAAAAACGCAACACTTTTGTTTTTGCCCCCATTTTTCATGAGCTGAACTCAAAGATCTAAGACTTTTTCTATGTACACAAAAGGCCTATTTCTCTCAAATATTGTTCACAAATCTGTCTAAATCTGTGTTAGTGAGCACTTCTCCTTTGCTGAGATACTCCATCCACCTCACAGGTGTGGCATATCAAGATGCTGATTAGACAGAATGATTATTGCACAGGTGTGCCTTAGGCTGGCCACAATAAGAGGCCACTCTAAAATGTGCAGTTTTACTGTATTTTTGGGGGGGGTTTAATTTGGACTTGTGTGCATGTTTTTTTCTCTCTCAAAGATTCTGTGCCCATTGACTGCCATTATATGACTAACAGACTACAACGGTTTGAGTTAAAAATCTTCATTTGTGTTCTACTAAAGAAACAAAGTCACCTACATCTTGGATGCCCTGGGGGTAAGCAGATAAACATCAAATTTTCATTTTTGGGTGAACTATCCCTTTAAGACTTAATTTAATATGTATTATACGGAGACTAGATGAAAAGAAAACGCCATTTCTGAAAACAGCCAGTTCCCCTCAGAAACACGTTCATATAAAATTCAATATTTGGATTTTCTTCCTATATGTCACGCATCGTGAACAGAGATCGTGTTCTGCCTGCTAGTGCTACAGTATTTTCTCCTTTTTGTGTCCGCCTTCATCGTCTCTGGCCTCTTTATTATCAGCCGTTTACAGACTATTTAGAATAATAACGTAATTAATATTTCCACACAAATGACTTTTGGGAAAATGATTGCAGTGCAGTTTGTGTGCAAGCATGGAACAGATGCTGCTCTAAAATAATACCAAAAAACGTTGGGTCGATTGGTGCACCTGTACTCCAGTGTATTAATTCAATATTATATTGAATTAATACACTGGAGTACAGGTATACCAATCGACCCAACATTCCATTGTTAAAGTTACTTGCCAGGATGTGTATTTTGACATACTTTTGTGTATTTGCGTGTTCAGGCGGCTCGTGCGTGTCAGAGACGCGGCTGACGCGCTGTTCACACAGAACAGAACACAGCGCGCAAGTACTGAAAGGAGTCTTTCGCGCCCAAATGCTTTTTAATCGCTTGAATTTTTAAATTAACAAAGCTTAAAAACGCATGCAAATGATAAAATTTCGTGACGACGCTGCAGTGGCCCGATTGGGCAAGTGACAAATCAGTCTACTGTCCCGAGCGTCCTTCACGCTGGCCATCGGGCAGTCCATATTGTCGAGCCCTGGTTTGTTTATTATTTTGCATGTCTACACTGCTTTATGTATTTATTTGATGCAGATTTTTACTTCTGTTGACATGTAAAATTGAACTAATTCATTCTTCATTTGACTAATCAATACACTGAATCTAATTCCTAACTCTTGCTTCTTTATTCCTCTCATAGTCACAGGACATTAATATTGAATTTAGCACTCTAAGGTGATTTAGTACCATAACACCCTGATAGCACACGTACATCTCAGAGACGTCTATTTGACGTCTGCATTTACATCTGCAAGGCGTATTTTTTTTAGGGTGTTTGCTCATCTGCAATACGTCTATAGGACGTTTCATTTTAGATGTCAAATAGACATCAGTTAGATGTCTTTAAGATGTTTATGATTTAGAATGAATGTAAAACTGACATCTGAAAGACGTCTGTCAGACGTTTGTAGACAGCAGATGCTTTCCAGATCAAGAGATCTTTAACAGACATCTTGCAGACGTACATGTGCTATCTGGGCAATAATCAGCGCATTATACAGTCTCTCAAACATGATGCGTTTCCTGTCTGTGAAATTATTTCCACACAACATGCAAAAACAGTTCTCTCATACATGAAAACTCATGTGGTACTTAAGGGCTGTTTTATATCTGTAACTTTTTCCACAGTGACCACATGTGAAGGGCTTCTCTCCAGTGTGAACTCTCATGTGCCTGTTAAGGGTATCTTTTCGGGTGAAACTTTTTCCACATTGTTTGCATGTGAAAGGCTTCTCTCCAGTGTGAATTCTTATGTGGTCTTTAAAGTGTTGTTTTTGACTGAAACTCTTTCCACACTGAGGGCATGTATAGGACTTCTCTTCAGAGTGAAGTCTCATGTGGGCTTTGAAGTTTTCATGTTGATCAAAACTCTTTCCACACTGCTGGCAGGTAAAATGCTTCTCTATAGTGTGAATTATGTGTCTGTTAAAGCTTCCTTTTTGAGTGAAACTTATTCCACACTGTTGGTAGGTGAAAATGTTCTCTCCACTGTGAACTCTCATGTGTCTCTTAAGGCTTTCTTTCTGAGTGAAACTCTTCTCACACTGAGGGCATGTGTAAGGCCTCTCTCCAGTGTGAACTCTCATGTGCTTTTTAAGGCTTTCTTTCTGAGTGAAACTCTTCTCACACTGAGGGCATGTGTAAGGCTTCTCTCCAGTGTGAACTTTCATGTGCTTTTTAAGGCTTCCCTTAAGAGTGAATCTGTTTCCACACTGTTGGCAGATGAAAGGGCACTCTCCAGTGTGAATTTTAATGTGGACTTTAAGGTTTCCTTTCAAACTGAAACTTCTTCCACACTGCGGGCACGGGTAAGGCTTTTCTCCAGTGTGAACTCTCATGTGTCTTTTAAGGCTTACTTTTTTAGATAAATGCTTTCCACACTGTTGACAGATACGAGTCTTCTCTCCAGAGTGCACTCTCTTGTGGACTTTAAGCTTTTCATGTTGGTTGAAACACATTTTACACTGTTGGCAGGTGAAATTACTTGTAGTTGCTGTCTTTTTAGCCCTTTTTTGTGAGGAAGCCTTTTCAGCCTGGGAGCAACTAAAAGTTTTTTCTCCTGTAATGAAATCATGATTCTTATATTGATCTTTTTCTTCCATTTCAATCAGCACCTCACTCTCCTTTTTCAGCACCATCAGGTCTAAGGCAAAAAGAGACAAATGCAAATTAACTCCAGTTTAATGGCACAAAGAAACAGACAACAAAACATTTAGACATGTGAGGCATCTAGATCCTATACCCAGGGGCATCACACTGGAGGGAAAAAGGAGATAGAGTGCATAAGGCCTAGAGGTTTATGGGGAACATTGATGTCCTGTCTATAACAATGTCCTTCGAAATACATGCAGAGCCCCTTCTTTTTACCCCTGAGCGAAGATTGAAAAAGAACTTCACTCCGATCGGACTACATTAGACTTTAATGACTGCAGCACCAATCAACATCTTCTCAATAAATAATCCTGCTGAAGATACACCAGTCTCTCTTGGGCCCAGTTGTTCAAAAAGTTTAATCTAGATTAGAATGATCTGAATTTGGAAATTCGGATACCGAGCACCACTGACAATCATCTAATCTTTTAAAATATGCAGTAAATACTGCTGCTCCATAATATACACAAGAGTATGTGTGATCGCGAATCTCGAAAGTGAAAGTAAAACATGAACATGCATTCAAAAGCAGTTTCAATGGCCCACAATTTATATATAGTGTAATTACCCAATGATATAATTGTGAGAGTATTGAATTTCCTATTTATTCCCTTTAGAGTTTCTGTAGTACACATTTCCTTTCTGGTAAGGTATACAGATTCAAGGCACATCCCTAATATGTACCATATTGAATTTGTTCATCATATTGCATTGAATCACATCGTGTTGAATCGAACTGAAATCATAATAGGGGTGAATCGTATCGCATCGGTAGCTGCTTCACATGTATCCTGAATGTATCGTCTCATTGGCTCTGCATCTGTGTATCGCATCAACCACAGTTATGGAGATGCACATCCCTATTAGGGCTACAGGTGGAAAGACATATCTGATTATAATGTGATGAAAAGCATCTTCAGGTTCTTATCAAAGAAGGATTTGGTGCACTGGTACACTGTCCCTATCAAATAAACTACAAATAATATGTATATATATTAGGGATGTACAACCTCTTCGAACAGACCCAAATAATTATTTGAATCTTACATGCCAAAGGAAAATGAGAAGATTCTTCTATAAAATTGACCAAGCCAAATGACGCCTCCCTGTCTAGAGGACAATCGTCTTATCTCATGAGACCCATAAAAACAATGATAGATTTGAGGAGAACATCTGGATGTATTTAAGAACAGAACTTCAACGTTGTTCCTTATCACTTAAACGTAATTCAACCAAAACAGGACAAAGAACGTTGTATCTGGAAATGGTCCAGGGTGACCGTTTAATGCATAATTCAATGTTATCAACAAGGGAAGACTGTTTGGGGACACTTAATTTCTAGCGATTATTGTCGATTTGATTGCACAGATACTATTTAAACTAAACTGATCTAGAAAATGACATCTCTGAATTCAATAATGAAATGCCTTTAACTGAAAATCGAGTGTTTAATCTTATCATTATACATTACTGACACTCTATCCTCCAATTTGATACTGTTAAGTGCTTTGACACAATCTGTATTATTAAAAGCACTATATAAATAAAGGTGACTTGACTTGACTGTTTGGAAGACCGATTGGAAGAAGCCTCTAGTGGGTGGACAGAGTTCTGTCTGTTAAAACTCCGTGACACAAAGGCTCGCTGCTCGCTCTAAAACTTTGGCTTCGTTTCATTGATTGCGCTCCAAAAGCGCTCACAGCCATAACATCAGGCAAGAATTCACACATGCCGTCAAACTTCTGACTGAAGAGACTTTCAAAGCTGAGTCGTGGCAAACAGACTTCCTAAGAGTTTCCAGAGCGTCATCACGTCACAAAGAAGCCAACCAACCAACGAAGGGCATCCCTGGAAACGTGTCACGCAACGACGACTTCAGCAGCCAATCAGCAGCCCCGGAGGTTTCCCTCAACCACGCGAGGAAAACACCACATCAGCTATAGACTCAACATGATCGCAAGTAAACAAACTATCTCCATAATTTTGCTGGAAACTGTTGAATTGATCTGTATGCAGTCAAGACAGCCAAGTCTCTGCTTGTGATCTGCCTCTGGTAGAATTTACAAAATAATAGTGCTAGACGTAAACTTCCTTCAAATCGCTATAACTCATTTCCTGAACGTGTGTGTTTTTTTTTTTGTTTTTGTTTTTTTTTTAGTATTTTATCGTAGATTAGCAAATAAACTTTTTTTTTTTTCATTTATCTTGTGTTGTGTGATTTTCAAGTCTAAACAATTTGCCAAGATCGCATTACCTTTCTCAAAATTGATAAAGTATTTTGTTTGTTTTATCGTTGGCCACGAAGATAAACGATATTGTTAAGATATACTGATTTTAACGTTCGCTGGACGAATCGTTAATAATGTATAAATAAGTTTTGAATTAATATCAATTCAATCAAATCACCTGAGTCGTTAAGACTTGATTCCCTAAAAGCTAAAATTAAGAGCTAATTCATTACAGGGATGTGCATCTCCATAACTGTAAGATTCCTGAGTCAGAATCAGAGTCCTTCACGCGGGTGGGTATCCGCCGGGTGAACCGCTAAAACTGACGTAACGGGTGGAATAATATTTATGTGTCGGGTCCGGGCGCAGTGCGGGTCGGACGGGTGACAGGCACGAGTATTTGCTCTTTGTACTCAATCCGTTACATGCTGATAGGCAGCTGCTCTCAGACGGTCCCGTGCTTGTGTTCACACTCTGTCTGAAGACCATTTAAAGGCCCTTTTCACGTGGGATGCAGCAAGTGGTGGAATCTGTGCACGGCTGCCGGTTTCTCTCGTAGTGGAAGCATTTTGTGCAGTAGAGGCGGTGTTCGCGGTGTGGTCTTGGAGTGAACATAGTTGTAAACAACAGCATCACATTTAATTTTACTAAAAGCTAAATAAAACATATCGGAAATAGTATGCGTGTTATTTACTATTTATCATTTAATGGGAGAATAGCTATGTTTCCATCCAAAGATTCGAATTTAAATTATGCTCAAAACTGGAATATCGCATAAAACATATGCGAATAAAGCACCGTTTCCATCCAAGGAGTCAAAGAGAACAAAATCGTCACTTCCTGGTAAACCGTGGCACTAAATATCACTAAGAATATAGGAGAAGCCATTGAATATAATAATTTTCATATATAATATAAATTACTTGCGCCTCAGAGAGAGCAGACGTAACACAATAAATGCTGTCACTACGTTCGGAGGATGCCAGCTGTTTGGGAACACAGTCGTGTAAGACAATTATACATAAATACTTTGATGACAGACTTTGCTCAGGCTTTTCAGAGTGACTACAACAACTTATAGATGCTGTGAGCGAGATCGGTCAGCTGGTTAGTCAAGTTATCCCGTCTCATAGCGCAAAGTCACATGACTTTTTTGATGCGCATGGAGGAATTTATTTGGTAAATGTGTTTCCATCGTAGTTTATGCGCATTTTCTTATCGGATAAAAAGTTTATCCTACTCAGTTGTGCGCATAATTTTTTTTATGCGCATCTTGGCGTTTCCATCCAGCGAATTTTTTATGCGATCGTCCAAAATGCGCATAAAAATAGGTGGATGGAAACATAGCTAATGACTAGCAAAGTTTTCATGTCAGATACAGTTAACGATGACATTTTACACATAATTGTATTTTTACCTGGCAAACCAACTTGTACACGCATGCTCGTTTTTTTTCTTCTTCTTTATTTATATATCTGTAAAAGATTTTTGATGGGTCACACAACTCTGGGAATTCCGTTATATTTGAAATCTTCATTATGTTTTCAACACTCTGACATGAACTCAGTAAAATGTTCTTTTGGTTGTTAATTATCTGCCCGGTAACTGGTTAAAGCAGACTTGGCTGCCGCTTGCAAAAAGATAAAAAAATTTTTTTTTATCTTTGGTGGCGCCTGCAGTGAAGAGCCGTAAATGTTTTAATAAATGAGTGTCTACCTCGTGTAGGAGATTTACTGTGGGTGCGGTTCGGGTTGCGGTTTTTATTTCAAACAGGTCAGGTTGGGTACGGAATTAAATTAGTGCTGCTGTTGGATAATGGGTCGGGTGTTCTGTCAATTACTGCGGGTGCTGGTTTATCAAACAGGACCCGTGCAGGACTCGGATCTGAAAATCATTTGCCATCATCCTATCAGTCATCTCTCTTTACTCTGTTTTTCATGCTAAGTAAAATTGTATGTACTGTAATGTAACAGGCTACCGCTAGCAAGTAGCTAATCATGTCCGTTTAGTGGCTCCGTAGAATGCGTTGTTCGTTTTCCGTGCCTTTCTGAATACGGATTCACTATTTGGGCACATCCCTAGTACAGATAGTTCACTTTTAATTTCTTTGGTTCGTTGTAATTATTTGGTGGAAGATGCAGCTCTACCTCTTCCATGTTAATCTACATTCTCGGTCTCCGTAGTGTTGTGATACGTCATATTCACTTAGCAGCAGTGATGAGAGAATGCGTTTGAGAGAGGAGAAATCAATCTACATATAAAATATTGGTCGCTTTCCAAATAATGAAAGTATAACGCATCTACTAATAATTACATATAAATAAATTATTTTTTACTGATGCAAATGTTAGAAAAGATGCATCACAATACAAATGCCAACTTGTATCCGATGCACACTTTTTAAATTGATGCATAGCATCGTTAACTTTTATACTGATGCACCGATGCAAATCAGTGAGTCTTACTATCCCTAATCTATGATAAATTAAGAAAATTTATTAATATTAATTAAGTTAATATCACATTAAAATACTATTTACACTGAAATACTTCAGATATTTAACTTAACTTCAGTGCCTTATGGTATGGTAAATTAACATGCTGGCTCAGTTTAACTTTTACTTTGACAAGCCAAAAACTGTTTTTAAAGTAAATGGGTGCCTTCCACTCCTCTCTTGTGCTTCTACTTTTTACAGTCTATCAGAAATGATGGGTGGTTCCAAAATAAATGGTCACATGACAGTAAAAGTGTACAGTTGCTCAGATACAGATGGTGGCTCATCTTACCCCACTCTCCCCTACTGTTCCTTGTTTGTGAAGGACAATGATTTGTTCTCTTAATTTTTTGTATCGTGTTCTAGCTCAAGCACACCTGGTGCAACTAATGAAGCCCTTGATTAGTTGCATCAGGCGTGCTTGTTAAAAAACAATGCACAACACAACAATGCTGGTTGCCTCAACAAAATCTTTGATAAAAAAAAAAAAACAGATCAAAGTATCAATCAAGATAATTTTCACAGATGAACACAACTTTTATGAATTTTGAAGCCTAAAAGCAGAAAGCTAAAGATAAGCTATAAACAAGCTACACCATGGTCCCACGATTTCAACATCAGCACCACTAAACTTCCGAAGTTTATTCTTTATTGTCCATTTTTTATCTTAAAATCAATTTCAGCTGTTGTGATTCACGCGGGGGTGATTCATCATGTCAGGACCGCTTCCCACATATCGATGAGGAAACTTTGCTTTAAACGAATGGTTATTGTAATGGTGTAAAGAACAGAAACTACTTTGTTAATAATTGTAATCTTTTCTGGGAGTGTCCTAGGCTTTGCCTAGCCTGCACCCCAGCAGAGTCGGAGCGGAACTCCTGTCGGACAACATCTCCAAGACGCTACGCTCCATATGACTAGTAAGCCAATGACTTTTGTTCTACCCAGTTAAATAACAGAAGTACTTGTGTTGTCCAATCTATAAAGACTGTGTCTGTTCCCTGAATAGTGAGGACAAAATATAAATTTAATGCAGGATCTAGAAAAAAAAATCTGATCGTGATTAAACCAGAAAAATGCAAAATAAATAAACAAAAACTAATTTTAAAGCTTGGGCTCCTAAACATTAGGTCACTCGCACCCAAAGCAGATATTGTAAATGAAATGATTTTTATTTTTAATATTTTTGATGTATTCTGCTTGACTGTAACCTGGCTCAAACCAAATGATTATATTGGTCTAAATGAGTCTACTCCACCAAGCTACTGTTATAAACATGAGCCCCATCAGACTGGTCATGGCAGCAGTGTTGCAACAACATATAGTGATATTCTCAATGTTATTCAGATAACAGGATACAGGTCTAACTCATTCGAAATACTTCTGCTTAATGTTACACTGTCAGATACGCAAAACAAATCTCTCCTATCTCTTGCTCTGGCTACTGTGTATAGACCGCCAGGGCGTATAGAGGTTTTCCAAAAGAATTTACAGATTTCCTCTCAGACCTATTGGTTAATGTTGATAAAGTGCTAATTGTCAGAGACTTTAACATTCACGTTGATAATACAAATGATGCGCTAGGACTTGCGTTTACTGACCTAATAAACTCTTTTGGAGTCAAGCAAAACATCACCAGACCCACTCATCGTTTTAATCATACGCTAGATTGAATTACATCACATGGAATTGATCTTACTGATATAGATATCGTACCTCAAAGTGATGATGTTACTGACCATTTCCTTGTATCGTGCATGCTGCCTATTGATAGTTTTCAGTCACGTGACCGGCTCGAAGACCTGGAGGGCAAAACATCCATAGAACTGCTGCACATGCATGTCAATTTTTCATCTGTTTCCCAGCCGCAAATATTTAGATCACTCCTCAAAAGAATAAAACAATGGTATTTCTGAATTAAAATTTTGGCCATTTGCAATCCATATTAAGCACCCGCGGCAATATTTCAATCATTAACAGTGTGACAAAACATTGTAAAAACACTTAAAAAGTGCCTTAATATATTTAAAACAGTAATATTAAAATATTAAATTCAGTAAATCACCACATTAATGATCCGTAGTTTACACAGGCAAGCAGATGAGGCCGGGAACATGAACGCAGTCCGCTTAACGGTTCAGTGTTTTCCTTCTAATGGTTTTCTATGGGAAGCCATTTAATGTGAAACTTTGCACATTTGTTTATATTCTGACTTCATCCTCTTGCCTGTACAAAACATACATCATCAATAAGGTGTCCACTGAATCTTGCGTTTTACTACATTATTACTTGATGCAATCTGCGTAAAAATAGCTGGCGGTCAGTGGAGCTAAGCTTTGTTTTGCCCGCCAGGTGGGCGTTCCTATAAGGGTGTGACGTCACGTGAAAACTATCAATTACTGATATTAACTATATGGCTCCGCATTATCGTCCGGGCAGAACTATTGTTCCAGCCACCAAAGACAGATTCACAAATAACCTGCCTGATTTACCTCAACTGCTCTGTACACCCATAAATACACATGAACTAGAGCCAATGACTAGCTACGTGGGCACTATCTTCTGACGCTGTTGCCCTCATCAAATTGAAAAAGGTTAAAGAAAAACGTACTGCACCAAGGTTAGGGATGCATTCAAGCTGCCGGTTATTAAGCCTCTTATTAAGAAACCACAACTGTCTCTTTTTTTTCCCTTTTTAAAGTTATACTACTATAATTTGTAATGATCACACTGAAGTGATTTTTACATTTGATTATTTGTTTTTCTAACTTGAATGCTTTAGTTTAGTTGTAAAATGAAAAAAAGTGTGCACTAATGGTTTCTTGTTTATTCTACTGTTCTTATTTTGTTGCATCTTAAAGTTTAATAAAGATAAAATAAAAAATGGCTATTGTGATTATTAATACAGTAATTAATATTAAGGAAGTGGCGTAAAACAATGCAGCGTTGCTCTGTGATTTTGCTTTGCAACCTGCAAAAAACTTTAACTTAATTTTTCTCAGAACTGACTTCGTTAGCTTCAAACGGGTGGAGCTCAGTCATTTTTTGCCAGATTACAACAAATCACACATCATTTTAAAAATGGAGAATACGAAAAATAAAAATAACTAATTTTAGAAAATTTGCTCAATCTGACTCATTTTTCCAGCATGGGTTACATTTTATTTAGTTTAAACCAGTACACTGAAATAAAGAGCAGACAATTGGCTTTTTTTCTGAATTCTAACATAAGACATTATAATTATTCAAACGTAAGAGCACTTGGGAAAAAAGTATTGCTTGATTTAATTTTAAGCTGGAATACTTTGAAGAAAGGAGAGAAAGCTGCAGGAGGACAGAAAGTGTACAAAAACAGAACAAAATAGTTCAGCTTTGAGAAAGAAAACTAACCTGTTTGTTCCTCAGTATCTTCATGTTTGACTCTGAATGTTTCTTCAATCTTCATGTCTTCATTCTCCTCTTTAATAAACATCTTTATAACAGTGTTTCACGAGGATCTCAGCTGTTTTCTGTGTGTTATAACACTTTATAATAACTGAACAAATTATAAAGAAAAGTATTTACAGACAATTACCAATTAGTTTTAAAATTAGGTATTTAATGATTAATATATTGCGTTTAATAGATTAGAAACAGAAAATGTATAGTTTGTAAAAGTTTGTGTTTGTTGTTTTGAGCAGCAGTGTCTCGTGATTCGATTCAAAACAGTGAATCATTTGAGAAACATTGATTCAATTGACTTGAGTTTTGAAAAGATGCGCTTCTCCATCACTGAATGAATCCGTGTTTATGATAATCTGATTCATTAAATATGGAGCGAATTGAGACGCTTTAACCTTCATTATTGTCAGATAAACTATTACAATGTTACATTCAACAACAATCAATGAACTTTACAAAGCGTGTAAAACTGTAAAGTAGACTGACCGCCTCGCATCGATTTAAACACTTTAAATGATTAAAACCACAAACCTTTCTTCAGCAGGGACGCGGCTCTATGACGTCATATAACCAAATCAAAATAAAAGTCCTGTGCACGCGCTGCTGTGTCTACAATCTAAGAAAGTGCATGTATTTACAGAAAAGAAAACACATACGAGTAACAGAACACATCAGAGATTTTTATTTTTAGCGAAATATATGGTGTTTAATTGTGTGCTGAAAGCTATATATATATATATATATATATATATATATATATATATATATATATATATATATATATATATATATATATGTATGTATGTATGTATGTATGTATGTATGTATATATATATATATATATATATATATATATATATATATATATATATATATATATATATATATATACAAACGCACACAACAACAACAACAACTTCTGCCAGTTTTGGAGCTGGTGCAACTCATCCTTAAAAGCATATTTATTAAGCTTATAAAACATATCAGAATAAAATATTAATCCTGCAAGGAAAAGGAATGCTTTATGACCACATTTGTGTGTGTGTGTGTGTGTGTGTCAGTAAATCAAGCAAGTGACCAAACTTAACATTGTTTCTCCTAACAGCATGAATATAATCTTTTATTTAAATTGTGATTAAATTATATACAGAAAGGGATTAAAGAACAAACCCAGTATGCTGGAGCTGTCAATCACAGCACAAGTTTATCTGGATACTTAAAACTCTCGTTATAATCAGTGGTTCTCTTACACAACATAAATGAACCTTTAACAGTATTTACAAAATGTTTGCTGTTAGTTATGATGAAAGTATTTCATGAGTTCACCCTTACATATAATCTGATTGAGCAAATAGTAAGCATATTTTGGCGTGCTGTCCTGGGGGAGGGCTCCGAGCCCGGAATATAGCCTGAACCCAGAAAACTCCCCTTATCCCTACACTGAAAAAAATGACAATGGGGGATTGTTGCATTTGCAAAAATGCATTTAGTATTTCCAACATGATTCATTTATGTTTCTCATCTAAACATATTTTAGTCTTGTGTCATTCAATAAAGGTTGAAGGATGTTCAACTTTTTAGAATTAATCATGTTGAAATGCAATAATTTAGTTATGTTTTCTCTGGAAACTCCGCCCCCTTGGATCGCGCAAGGAAAACTAAGTCCGCCATTTTCTCTCTCGCTTTGGAGCTGGAAGCTGGTGCATCGCGGTGGATTTCAACAGTGAAAAGGTAATTAAAACTTTGAACTGAAATGCCATTTGAGAAACAGTTATTAACGTTCGTCCCTTTGAAGGTTTTTCTTTTTCTTTTTTCACTGAGGTAAAGTTTATGTACTGATTTTATCGAGCAACCCGACGGAGATGCAAAGTTAGTGCTAATGTTTAACGTTAAGGTGGTTAACCACGACGTGTATATTGGGCTTTTTTTTAATTTTTGTTTTATTTTTTATTGTGTACAGTCATTCAAGCAGTATATAATTTATTTTTTTTTCTGTTTATGGCGAGTAATACCGTTAGTTATGCCTCAGGGAGTGATTTGTGGCGCCAACTAATTTGAGGAGGGTATGTTACAGATCGTTTAAATCTTATAAAATGCTTGCCAACACTCAAATTTTAGTAACGTATTTTAAATCCGTACCAAAATCCTACATACTTTATCTTAAAGATGTGGTGTCTTATGCTGAATGGCGTTAATCTTCAGGTCGGCCCAAAGCGCGTGTCTCAGGCAAATGGAGCCTCTAGCTACGCCATGATTGGCCTTTTTATTTAGAAGGCGGACATATTCTGCCATTTTACGTGTAGCTTTTTTCTTCCATTCATTGTGTTAGTGCACTGTCTTGATTTACAGTCATTTTTACTGTTGAAAGACCTGATAACTGGCTTATTTTTAATGTCTTTTAATGTATTACCTCCACTTGTAACCGCATTTGTAAACGTCAATGCACATCGAACTAACAAACAATAAATTACATTTTTTTTAGCTTAATAAATACTGTAACAAAGTTTTTTTTTTTTTTTTTTTTCTCTCCATGTTAGCTGATCCGTTATTCTAATACTGTCCACTAATGAAAACATTCTTAAGCGTTACTAAAAAGGTTTTATCAGTTTAATTTGAAAATTAAGAAGGAAATATGCTGAATTCTAGGGAGCCTTAAAGGAAAACGCCACGGTTTTTCCATATTCCAATATGTTTTCCCCTCAAGTTAGACATAAGTACCTCTCCCATCTCAGTGCGTGCACTTCATCGCTCTAGCGCGCGGCGCCACTATGCTAGCGTTTAGCTTAGCACCATTCATTCCTTAGGATCCAAACAGAGATGAATTTAGAAGCTACCAAACACTTCCATGTTTTCCCTATTTAAAGACGGTTACATGAGTAGTTACACGAGTAAGTATGGTGACACAAAATAAAACGGGCGATTTTCTAAGCAGATAAAAAATGATAACTATAATGTATGGAAGAAGAGTTTTTCGACCTCGGCGCAGTAATATTGGTTCTGTTGATGGAAGTTAGAGGGGGAGTTTTCAGGAGTGATGATATTACTGCGCCGAGGTCGAAGTACTCTTCCGCCATACATTATAGTTATCATTTTTTATCTGCTTAGAAAATCGCCCGTTTTATTTTGTGTCACCATACTTACTCGTGTAACTACTCGTGTAACCGTCTTTAAATAGGGAAAACATGGAAGTGTTTGGTGGCTTCTAAATTCATCTCTGTTTGGATCCTAAGGAATGAATGGTGCTAAGCTAAACGCTAGCATAGTGGCGCCGCGCGCTAGAGCGATTAAGTGCACGCACTGAGACGGGAGAGGTACTTATCAACTCGTCTAAATTGAGGGGAAAACATATTGGAATATGGGAAAACTGTGGTGTTTTCCTTTAACTACCTCTAAGAAAATGTTATTGCTTTAAAACTAATGCATTGTTTTTAATATTTTACAGATATCTGATACTCATCTATTCACGTGCAATTTGATTGGCAAAGGCTCTATAGTAGTGGTGAGTATTTCTTTCAATATACTGCAGTTATATTTGATTATTATTTTTGTAATTATACAAAAATACATTGTCTTAAAATATTCCTCTCTATAAAAAATTAATTCCTTTTTTTTTTTTTCCTGTCTCCCTCTC
Source organism: Spinibarbus caldwelli (assembly GCA_039654775.1). Classification (NCBI taxonomy): domain Eukaryota; kingdom Metazoa; phylum Chordata; class Actinopteri; order Cypriniformes; family Cyprinidae; genus Spinibarbus; species Spinibarbus caldwelli. The sequence goes on along the minus strand of CM077228.1, from coordinate 27,860,464 downwards.
TAGTGAATGTAGCAGTGTAAAGGGTGCTCAGTAGCAGTTTCCAGTAGACTGGCACTACTAAACCATAAGTCAAGCATCCTCATTTTGTTTTTCTTACTTCGTTCATTGAATTTAAGCTTTTTTTTAACTTCACTCAGAGAAAGCTTATTTTTTGTAGCCCATACTCTGTGAAAAATTTGGATTACTTGTTACTCATTACTGTTCATCTTTTTTCACTACACCCGTTTGATGGTGAATTGTTGCATTTTACTGTATCTGATCTGGTCTATTGACAGGAAATGTCATAGTTCATAATAATCCATTCATCCTATACGCTGAAAAATTAATTGTACTGTTAAAATTGTACAGTGATTTGACTTGTCTTGCTGCTTTTAAAACTGAAAACAAAATCGCCAAGGGAAGCTTTGGACTACTTAATGCTCGTCATTACTGTTCACCTTTTCCACTACACCTGTTTGATGGTGTCTCATTTTGTACTCAATGACAGTGGATATGTTGTTATTGTTCATGAAATTTATGCTATTTTTAACTTCACACAGAGAAGGCTGTATTTCTGTATCCAATACTCTGTGAAAAATTAATTGTAATGTTAAAAATACAGTGATTTAATTCAAGAAATGTTTTCCTCGTCTTATTGCTTTTTAAAGTACAGTAGTAATGTTGTTAATGTTGTAGCTAAGACAAGTACAGTAGATGTTCATTTGAGGAAATGCATTTGAGGAAAGCCAGCCTATAGTATTATAAACATTTAGAACCAGGTGAGTTTTTTTGAAACCATTCCATATATGATTGAAAAACATAAAAATCATGTTTGTATAACAAATTATGTAGCTTTAACATGTATGGATCATGTTCATTTAATAAACCTAAATTATGTAGCTTGAACATATATAAATCATGTTCCTTTAACAAATATAAATTATGTAGTTTGAACATATATAAATCATGTTCCTTTAACAAATATAAATTATGTAACTTGAACATATATAAATCATGTTCATTTAGCATATATAAATCATGTTGAGTAAACATAACTTTATTATGTGCAACCGATGTACATATTTTGTTTATGTTAATCCAACAAGTTTTTTTTTTCAGTGTAGTATGGGATAAGATTAGATTAAGAGTGAGGAGTTGGGGTGGAGAAGGGATGCCGGAAAACTGTCGTAGGATAGAGGTAAGTAGGCTGTGCATATATACACGTATTGTGCTAGTTAGGATGATTAGTTAAACGGGTTACACCTGTGCCAAATTGGCTGATTTTTTTTTTTTTTTTTTTTTTTTTTTTTTTTGCTTAGTCTGTTTATTAAACTTTTATAATAATAGAAGAATGAAGATACAAGAGAATAGAAACAAATATTTTTTCCCCAACCCTACCCACCACCCCAATACCAAATTTTACAAACCAAACAGGCAATAAATAAATAAATAAATTACTATATATATATATATATATATATATATATGTGTGTATATATAAACATTACATAATTATGAAGTGTATGTAAATTATGTACAAAATCAGTTTAGAAGCAAGATAAATAATCACCCAAGTACATTGTAAACATTTACATCAGCAAACAAAAGATTATGTACATATGGTGCACATTCGTATACTCAATGTTTTTTTTTTTTATCAAAATCAAGCCCCAATCATAAGGACATCCTAATGATTAGATTAACCAACTACAAAAGAAGGATTCACATTACCAGAAAAAAAACAAATAAAAGGGTTCCAGATTTCAGAAAATTTGCCAGTGTTGCCCTTTATTGTGTACCTATTTTTTTCCAAATGAATGAAACTCATAACATCTCTCAGCCAGTCATCAAAGGATGGGGGAATATTTTGTTTCCATAACAGAAGAATACGCCGTCTAGCCAATAATGTTGAAAAAGCAAATGCGTTTGCAGAACATCCAGGCAAACCTGTGACATTTGGAGGGAGTCCAAAAAGTGCAACCAAAGGACAAGGCTCGATCTGTTTTTTTGTTACAGAAGAAAAACATTAAAAAATTGACAGCCAAAAAGAGGTTATGGATGGACATAGCCAAAACATATGTATTAAGTCTGCGGGCGTCTGATGACAACGATCGCATATAGGATCCACATCGTGCCAAATTTTTGCCAACTTCACTTTTGTCCAATAAATTCGATGAATAAATTTTAATTGGATAAGACTATGTCGTGCACAAATAGAAGAGGTATGGACACGGGACAATATCTGACTCCAAATCTCATCTTCAAATGTGATGCCAAGGTCTGACTCCCACTGTTGCTTAACAAAAGTGAGAGAGGGAGATAAAGGAGATCAGCCTGTATAGAGTAGACAATACACCCTTTTTATTTAAGGGTACTTCAAGAATTTGATCTAGATGTGATTTAGGTGGAAGATTTGGAAAGTTGGGAAATGAGTTTTTGACAAAGTTTTGAAACTGCAAGTATCTAAAGCCAAATTGGCTGATTGCGCTCCTCCCGAACCTTATTAATAAAACATAATTTCATGAGTACACCCTTACATATAATCTGATTGGGCAACCCTTACAAAAAAATCCTGCAGGAATTCCTGAAGGAATGCTGCTTCTGTGCAGGGATCATGCAGGAATCCTGCAGGACAGAACTAAATTCCTTCAGGACAGAGACATTCCTACAGGAGTCCTGCAGGACCACCCCACTACCTACAGGAATTTTGAATTCCTGTAGGATTCAGTATATATCTGTAGGAAAATTTAGATTTTTTAAGCATTGTGCAGGAATCATCTTGCTCATTCCTGCAGAACTCATATTAAACAGGCCACTATTCCTCCAGGATAAACCTGTCTGTTTATATTGTATTGTAGCCTACAGTGTTTAAAACATGGACACAAGTACTTACCTGCAATTGTATAATTTACTAACAAAAATGTAATAAAACTTTCATAATAAAAAATATAATAAAAACTTCACTGACATATCTAAAACAAACAAGTTGTTCACATATACACAGTATAAGTTGTATTACTTGCACATTTATTTCAGTGGATTTGATATATTGCATTGTACAGAATTTTTCATTCTTCCCACATTCATGTATATATTCATGTAAAATAATTTCATACATGCATTTATTGTATCACACATTAACTGTGCATATTATACATAACTGTAAATATATTACAAATCTGTAAATATTAAAAAAAATAATAAAACACATTACATATCGCATATAGGAATTTTAAATATTATTTGTCAATGTTTAATAAAAATGCATATTGCAAAAATTAATAACCTACTGTTGTACAATACAATCATGCCAAGAATTAAATCCACAGTGCACCTTAACTTTCGCAAACAATACACTAAATAGACTGTCTAATCAATAACCAAAGCCATCAACAGACCAATAAAACGCATTTTACATACTGAATAGACTTAAACATGTAAAACCACAAGTGTGTCCTCAAAGTCATACAGTAACCAAAGTGTACTTGCTAAAATAAAGTTATAACTTATAAATAAAAAGTATGAATATATGACAGATATATACAAATTACTGTACAATAGTATACAATATAACATTGTATACATGCATCACCATTCACACAGCTATTCAATCAACCTCCCATTTGTTAGGTTGAATGCAGAGTAAATTATGTACTCCGTACACATTTTTTAAGTAAACACAAGTTGTTTTTATTTCAGTGCATTTAATTAATTTGACCTCACTCAAAATACAGCTCTCCTTGACTATCCCAGAGACAATAGTCCCTGTTTGTCTGTCTTTAATCATGGTAAATTTGGCAGTGCTAACTGGATCGATAAAGCTGTAGCCTGTGTCAAGCCCCACATCGACAAATGATCTCACAAGTACCACTGCACTATTTTCTGTAAGAACTGCATGGTTAATTCTTCTTGATAGTGTTGTGCTTGCCTTTGAGTGAAATCAGTTTCCATTAATTATAGCCCTTTGATAGAATGAACACTGGTTAACATTAATGCCATTCTCACTGAGAAGATGTGCTTCTCTGGGTGTTGGTGGTCTTGTAATTGGTGAACCAAGGAAGATTACATTAGTTTTAGTCACGCAGTTTTTGGCAAATTTGTACCCATGTAACATCCTGTCTACAAAGTCCTTGCTCACTTGATGAGTACTACTGCTGTAAATGCTTGTCAAAAGCCTTGGAACACTTTGAAAAAGAAAAAATGTATTGGCAATTTGTTCAGGAGCTGCCTGGGTGCCATGGAAGAACTTTTGCAAGCTGCCATTATGATTTTCAAAAATAAAAGCACTCTGGCACCATAGTGGACCCCAGTTCCTTACAGACTGTGCAGCATGCTCTAGAATGTGCACACTGAAACTGACGACATTTGCCATATAATCTCTCAAAATGGCTCACAAAATTTTTGAACAGAAATTCAGCTACATCTATGTCATGTGGAGAAATACTATCTTTCAACAGACAGAAAGTTCCTTGTACAAGTAGCAGTAAGTGTTCAATGAATTGGTGTGGTAAAATGCCACTCAGGCATGGAAGACAATAAAACAATAGAAAATTCCTGTATTCTGAGGCCTTCCAGAACTTGTGCATCTTTATAGATCGTGGAGGTCTTGTAATATTGACTGGTGGCTTGATTTCTAGTAGCCGTTTGTCAATGGCCATGGCTTCTCTTCCAATATACCAGTTCTCTCCATGATACTTTGAATCAAACCATACTGTTGTCAGTTGCCGACATACACCGAGTAAAATCCCATGCATGTAGTCGAAATCAAATCCCAGTATGATATTAAAAAACGTTAATAGCATTAAAGGTGATGGACCTTTAACTCCCCGAGCACATGTGCCTGTTGAAACTGCCGTTCTTACATCATTGAAATGCTGGGTGTGGGTGCGTGTTCAGGTTCAGGTTCAGGTTGAGCTTTATTGTCATTCCGCTACATGTGGGGGACATACAGTGGAACGAAATGTCATGCCTCACAGGACCACGATGCTACATAAATACAGACTTACAACAATGAAGTAAAACAGTATAAACCTATACACAACTAAACTACTGATAGATGACAATAAATTGACTATAAATATACTATATGTAAATGTTTACCTATACATAAACTAAAAAATACAAACTATACAACTATACGAATGCTTCAGATAAATACTGTACATGTGCAAAGAGAAACATTGTGAGTCAAGCAGCTGGCTGGGGAGCAGTGCAGGATGATTTGTACTGCATGAGCATATAAACATACAAATATTACTGAGTCTTCTGTGGGATTGTGTACACACAGCAGTGTGTGTGAAAAATGACTAGTGCGCATAGAGGAGGAGAGTGTGTTACTACAGGTGGTTTGTACAGGCCCACTCACCTGTGTGTAGCACACTTCGAATTGCACAAAAAAAGTTTTCATACAGTTTTTATTTTGATGTGGTAAGGTTGGGGGGTGTTTTGAGGGGGGTGAGATGGTCCATGTTTCAGGAGGTAGGGGGTTCGTATGGGGTTTCAGAGAGGGGCGGGGTAATTTGCGTTCAGGGCTCTCACAGCCTGGGGGAAAAAGCTGTTGAGCAGTCTGGCAGAGTGGGCTCTGATGCTCTGGTACCGTCTTCCTGATGGTAGGAGCTGGAAGAGACTGTGGGAGGGATGGGTGGAGTCCTTCACGATACTGTTGGCTTTGCTGGAGCATCGTGTAAGGAAAATGTCCAGGATGGAGGGGAGAGGGGCACCAATGATCTTTACAGCTGTGTTCACTGTCCGCTGGAGGGTCTTGCAGTCTGCTGCAGTACAGTTCCCGTACCACACAGTGATACAGCTGGTCAGCACACTGGTCAGCACGCTGGTCAGTGGTGAGGATGGGTGGAGGGAGACTTGCTCTTTTCAGCCGGCGGAGAAAGTGTAGGCGCTGTTGTGCCTTCTTGGAGAGTGACATGGTGTTGGTGGTCCAGGTGAGATCCTCTGTGATGTGCACCCCCAGGAATTTAGTGCTGCTGACTCTCTCCACAGTCGAGCTGTCGATGGTCAGTAGTGATGGGAATAACGTACATGTAACGCTACATGTAAACGGTATTCTTTGTTGTATTTTCCTGTCAAAATAACGGAGTTCCTTTGCAATTCTTCAGATTTTAAGAACTGCCGGGTTCTCCGGTAGTGGGCAGAACTAGTGCGCAAACGACAATCTCATTGGCTGGCGCTCACCTATTATCGTCCGTGTTTTGATTTCAGCAAATCAATTCGAGCGAACGCAGACTACGTGATTAATATTCATGAACCCAGCAGCTCATTAATCCTTAGCACGTTTTATAATGTTATTAGTAGTAGAATCCATAGTAGTTTTATCTTATCAATTTTCCCCCCTTTTTTTTTATAGAAACACTAAATGACAAACAACATCTTAAGCACTACCACCAGTCCCAAGTTCAGTCAACATGACAAATATGCATTCATACTTGGTTATTCTAATTACTAAAGTTCTATCATCATATAATTCTAAATTATCATAAAATCATATTATAATGCTTGACTGACTCATGCTAAGTGTCAGTGGATAAATAGTGTAGATTAATGTACAGTTTTATAATAATAATTTATTCTATTTAGAGTCCATTTCATTAATTTAACATTTTAATATTGGGGGCATCCAAGTTATTTGACATTTGAACATTTTTTAAAAAAGTAACGCAATAGTTACTTTCCCTGGTAATTAGTTACTTTTATAATGATGTAACTCAGTTACTAACTCAGTTACTATTTGTGAGAAGTAACTAGTAACTATAATTAATTACTTTTTTAAAGTAATGTGCCCAACACTGATGGTCAGTGGGGGGTGGTCAACGGAGTTTCTCCTGAAGTCCATCACAACCTCCTTTGTCTTCTACACATTGAGGGACAGATTGTTAGTGCCACACCATTCAACCAGCTGTGCCACTTCCTCTCTGTAGTGTGTTTCATCGTTGTTGCTGATGAGACCTACCACTGTTGTGTCATCAGCGAACTTGATGATGTGGTTGGAGCTGGACTTGGCAGTGCAGTCGTGGGTCAGCAGCGTGAAGAGCAGCGGGCTGAGCATACAGCCTTGTGGGGCACCTGTGTTCAGTGTGGTAGTGTTTGAGGTGTTGTGGCCGACATGGACTGACTGAGGTCTTCCGGTTAGAAAGTCCAGGATCCAGTTACAGAGGGAAGTGTTAAGGCCCAGCAGGTTTAGCTTGTTGATCAGTTGTTGTGGGATTATTGTGTTGAATGCTGAGCTGAAGTCAATGAACAGGATTCTAACATAGGAGTCTTTATTTTCTAGGTGGGTAAGAGCCAGGTGGAGGGTGGAGGAAATTGCATCGTCCGTAGAACGGTTTGGATGGTATGCAAACTGGAGCGGATCGAGTGTGTTGGGGAGGCTGGTTTTGATGTTTTGCATGACTAACCTCTCAAAGCACTTCATCATGATTGGAGTCAGTGCTATGGGACGGTAGTCATTTAGACAGGACACAGGTGATTTCTTTGGTATCGGTATGATTGTTGTGGATTTGAGACATGTGGAGACGACTGCCTGGCTCAGCGAGGTGTTGAAGATATCTGTTAGGACATCTGTCAGCTGTTCAGCACAGTCTTTCAGTACATGGCCAGGTATGCTGTCAGGACCCGCAGCCTTGCGTGGGTTAATCCTGGATAGGGTCTTCTTTACATCGGCTGGAGACAGACAGAGCGCCTGGTTGTTGGGAGTTTTTGTGCAGGTGTGTCATTCTGCATTTCAAACCGTGAATAAAAGTGGTTGAGTGCATCTGGGAGGGATGTCTCATCATCACAGACCTGTGGCGGGGGCTTGTAGTCAGTGATGGTCTGAATGGCTTGCCACAGGCTCCATGTGTCTCTGCTGTATGTGAAGTGATTGTTGATTTTTTGAGCATGTGACCATTTTGCATTTTTGATGCCACAGGACAGATTGGCTCTTGCTGTTTTGAGGGCTGCTTTATCTCCTGATCTGAATGCTTCATCTCTGGTCTTTAGCAGCCCACGAACCTCTACTGTCATCCATGGCTTCTGGTTTGCACGTGTGGTGATGGTCTTGGTGACTGTCACGTCATCAATGCACTTTTTGATGTAAGCAGTCACAGTTTCAGTGTACTCTTGCAGGTCTGTGTGGTTGTTGTAGGTGGCCGCCTCTTTAAACATGTTCCAGTCTGTGTCCTGGAAGCAGTCCTGCAGTGCTGAGGTAGCATTGTCTGGCCATACTGTGATCTCCTTTTGAACCGGTTTGGGAAGTTTGAGAAGTGGTCTGTATGCTGGGATTAGCATAACAGAGATGTGGTCCGAGTACCCGAGGTGGGGGCGGGGTGCAGCTTTGTATGTGTTCTTTTCTGTTGTGCAAACAAAGTCCAGTGTGTTGTTTCCCCTTGTTGCAAAGTTCACATGTTGGTAGAACTTTGGCAAAACTGTCTTTAAGTTTGCGTGGTTGAAGTCACCGGCTATGATGAAAAAGCCATCAGGGTTATTTGTTTGTTGTTCACTGATGGCGCTGTACAGTTCACTAACCGCGTCCTTAGCGTTTGCACATGGGGGGATGTAAACCCTGACAATAACAATGGCCGTGAACTCTCGCGGCAGATAGAACGGACAACACTTCACAAACATAAACTCCACCAGTGATGAACAGTGTTTTGATTCTACTGCAGCATTGTTACACCATTCTTTGTTGATATACATACACAAGCCACCCCCTCGAGTCTTACCAGACAGTGATGAATCTCTGTCCACTCGGTAGCAGGTTAGCCCGTGCAGCTGACATTCAAGCTTTGTCCTCTGTGCATTACTGTTAGACCTTCTTCCTCTAGCTGAATGCACTCATCAACAAAGGGCTGCAGAAAATAATTAATTTTGGGCTTAGAAGCACCAAACCACAAACCAGCCAGCAGCACATGCTTGCTTCTCACATCCAGGGGAAGTTCATTGATTATGATTTGGATTGGTCAAATGTGAAAGGGAGATAATTTAAAGATGGGTATACCATCAGCACTCCAAGTAAGTGAAAGGTTCAACTGCTCTGGATCATTCAGGGGATCTACAGATTTATACATGGCACCATCAAATATATCTTGGACACTGTCTGGATGGCTTTTGCCCCTGGTCCATTTGTAATCTAACGATGCTGCAAATGTTGAATCTAACATCTTTTCTTCCAGCTGTTCTCTAATTGATACTTTCATAAAAATGTTACCTGATTTAACAAGTGAGTTCATATCCCCACGTTCAGAGTCACATGAGGCACAACAGTCTGGGAACTCATTACCGAAGTAATGATGACATTTAGGGCAGATGTACATAATTTCAAAAGAGTTGCAATCAAATATTTTGGAGAATTTATATAGACTACTAGGTACTCCATTTTTTCCTTCTGGACAATGTAGATTAATCAGGTCCAGTAATTCACCAAGGGCAGATTTTGTTGTGTTGTGCCTCAGAGCATAACATAAAATTGACAATAGGGATTCTTCATTACTAATCTTAGCACTGGGGTAGATCTTCTTTTTTTCTGATGTTGGGTTCTCTCCACTGCAATCTTGTGCATCATCACCTGCTGCAGCATCCATCTGTAAGAATTGTGGAAAATAAAACAGAACCTGTTCAAATGATCTTGTAAACATGTATATTTTAATCTTACACTTATTCAAGCATAAATCATACTTGCATCAAAACAATACTTTGGATCCTAAACTATATTATAGTAAATCAAAGCAATACTATTTTTAAAATTCACTCTGTTTTAATAACAAACCCAGTTACTATAAATCTTACCAAAAACAAATTCGGCACATTTTCTACATTGTCGCACATTTCACTTTCACCTGTATTGTCCTGGAAATGCAAAAGAGGAAAAAATTGGAAGATGACATGAAAGAAAAATTTTATCACTTCAAATTAATTACTTGTACTGCAAATGATATTGTGTGCAATCTTACTGTGGGGTCTTGTGGTGGAGTCATATGACAGTTTTGTGGTTCGCAATGCTCATTGTCAGAGTCTCCATCCTGGACACACACACACACACACACACACACATATATACATATGTATATAATGTATTTTACCTGTCAAGATGAAAAAACATTGTACCTTAATTATTATATGTTAATCCAGGGAATAGTGGTAAAGTATTCTACCATGCAAAAATCTGTTGCTGTGTCATTTGTGCTGTGTTGGTCCCAGTTCTCCAGTTCAGTCTCAGACTATACTGTACTATCCTATACTCATACTAATAGATGACAATCAGAGTGAAAATAATGCAGCATCATATAATGATACATCATAAATATGTGGATGACTTACTTGACACACTGGATGTTGCAACCATGTTTTATAGTTTGTTCTCCTGTTAAGGCAAAATTGACACCATCAAACAGATTCATCTTACATCCACAATATAAAAACAATAAGTAAATATATATATGTATATATCTTCTTACCTTCTTATACTTTTAACATGACCATCCCATCTTCTCTTAGTAGCTGTTGGAATTTCTGTCTCTTTTTGTAGGTACAACTTGTACTCCATTTTGTAATGTCACTGGCAAGTACCAAATAACAGTTTTATGTACCTTTTTTCTCAAATTTAATGATTTTAAATTTTAGCTTTTTTAAAAAAAAAAAAACAACAACTAAGAATACACGATACAAATACAAAACATGACTGCAAGGTAAAAATAACTACCTTTAGCTAGGCTGTTTAATATTAGGCTATTATTAGAGCAGTTATGAAAATGATACTTACAAGAAAACTGTTCCGTTACATTGTAGCAAGCGCTGCGTAAAAAGTAACCGTTATTTTGTGCACGCGCAGTAGCGTCACGCGAGTGATGCAATTAAAAGACCGTTGACAGTCTCAATTCTCGCTGAATGTTATTTTTTTCCACATTTAAAATGCCTAAAAGTGTTAAAAATCTGTTATATAGTATTGTACTAGTGGCACATAGCCTAATGAAACGCTTAACTGTGCGTTCACACCGCCGGCGTCGAGAGCGTCAAAAGTCGCTCTGGCCGCCCTGCCTACTTAGAAGAGAAATCAAGGCCTTGAAAGCTGAAAATCAGGAACTAAAGGCACTAAACTTTAAACTACAGAAAGGTAGTTGCATAAGTTTCCCTCATAAAAAATAAAAACACTTTATTTTTATGTTTTTACTGATGTGAACTTTTGTGCAGTTTTTTTTTCCTATTTAGACATTATTAACAGATTTGAGGAGTTGTTGCCAAAATAGAAGCAGATCTGTTGCACAAACCTGTCCACCACCTGCATCTCCATCTCATCCCATCCAGCTAATCAGTCACATCCTCATGTAATCACTCACTAACTTATTGTTATTATTATTATTATTATTATTATTTTAGATATCACAGGCATAGTTCATCCAAATAAAAAAAGAGAGAAAAATTAATTGTCATAATTTACTCACTCTCATGTTTTCCAAAAAGTAAAAGTTTGTTGCATGCTTTTTGGTAATTCTTGCCATTTATTTGATATATCGCACAGGTTGAAATCCACAGAAAACTAAACATCACCAAAGAGACATTCCAGGCATGTGGAAGAGGAGGTAGTTCATGGTCAGCTATGATCAAAGATGTGGCAGTGGCTGTTTTCGGGAGGAATATGCTGGCTACACATGGCTTATAAGGAAAACCTTCTAATGCCAACAAAGGATCACAGCCCAAGCCACTCTTAGATCCAGTTAAAGTGGAACTTATTTTAGGTAAATGGCTAACAAGGGATATCTTGTAAAAATTGTAAATACGTAATATATAAGGGAAACAAGTCAATTTAGCTCAAAGGAAATCATTTATGATTTTACAGGGAATTTGAACAGAATCACTGTTTCACGGTTGATCATTGAGTCGGCAGCGAGTCACTGAACGAGCCGTATAACATCAACTCTGCACTGGATATTAAAATCCAAAATATAGTGAAAACACTATTAAATAGCATAGTAACAAGATCGGCAGTTTAAGACATTAACTTGTAAGCACAAAACACAAGATACTTCTCTTTTCAATATAAATAAGACTATTTATATAAACCTAAGACATGTAAACTAATTTAATCTAACACATGAACACACGCATTCACACATTCACATGTTGCAGAAAGAGAGAAAGTGAGGAAAGGATGAATTTACAGAATGAAAATGTGAAATCCCAAGTTTACAGCAATATGTGCAATTGGCTATAGACCTGAACCATCAATCATTTGACCCTCGCATTGAGTTTCTCAATGAGGCTAAAATTTATATTAAACTGCACCGACTCAGCAAAAGTCTGGAGGTTGTACTTGCTTATGTTGCCTTAAGGGATTCCCTTGTGTCCTTGTCTTCTTTGGAGAAAGGGGTTTCCCGAGGTTGCTGATTGGCTGAGTTCAGTGGTCTTTCGTAGTGATGTCTTGGGCGTTGGCTCTTGATGCTGAGTTGGTCTGGTTGAAGTTTGGGCGGGTGCAGTCGGAGCTGGACTTTGCGGCAAACTTAACTTAACAAAACTCTCACGGAAAAGAAAAGAAATTAAAGTAAAAGAAAGAAAGCATGTAACGAGACTAGGTGGGTTTTCTTCTCATTGTGTTGGCAGCTGGCACGTAGGCCAGAGCACGCTCAAAGAGCAGCGTCAAAACGCGGTGGCAAAAGAGAAGAAGAAGCACGAGAGGAACCAAGAGGAAGAGAGAGTTTGATGGTGTCCTGAGTATTTAAACTCGGCTTCTAGACCGTACTATCTGGACGTCTTGACCAATTAGAAATGATCTTGGCTCGTGGTGTTGTATGTTTCTCCTCCCCATTCATAAATCTAACATGTTATCTTATCAGTCATATGGTCCAAATATGATTATTCTTTTTCTTTTTTGAGTATTCTTTTTCCCGCTCTTACAGAGTACAATTTTGGACATGATTTCTCTGACAAGACTATGGTATATTTGACAAAGAATTGATTGGAAGAAACATTTAAAGCATGATTTTTCAAACTCATACATACCAAACATGAATATGAACTCTTTAACTATTCCCTAGTTATTAAAATACATACATAATATGTGATTAAAACATGATAGTTAATTGTGTGGGTTACATACATGATATGGGGTTATGCATAAACATGATAAGTCTCATAAGTCCTTTTAAGACGATTTTGGTGCATCTATATGTGAAAAGGCAGTTTCTGTACCGTTCTGTGAACATAAGGACATGTTCTGTGAAGACTAGAGAGGTTAAAAGGTCTCCTAAGGAATTTCAGTCTCAGTCTTTGTCTTCTATGTGGAGAGCTGGGGTGACCCACCCAATGAAGTCTCTAGCTCGTGATTTCGATCACAGATTTACAAGTGACAGCCATATCTTTGATCATCAGTTCTGATTACTTGCCCCAAATTTGACAGTTTCCTTCCTTCATTGGACTTATCAATAAGTGTTCCTTTTGTTTTAATGTAGCAAGCTGTTCTGTGAAAGAGGCTTGTTGGTTTGCTTTCTTCAGAGGGCTGGAGCTAGGAATCTGATTTATGACGAACATCCTGTTGCAGCCTTTGGATCCTCTCTGGAATTTCGGCTCCTCATGTTTCAATGTTCGGATCGAATCTTAACTTTGTCTGACTCGTTCTGATCCTACATCTATCTATATATATATATATATATATATATATATATATATATATATATATATATATATATATATATATATATATATATATATATTTTTTTTTTTTTTTTAAATATATCTAAAAACTAATTTAGTAGTCCCGATTTCTCAGTATTTCAAATTCTCTCTCTCTCTTTTATTTATTTATTTTTTAATACAGACACTGTTCAGGGTCAGTTCCCAGAAACACCACGAAAGTTTCTAAGAGCTTCATTCCGGGAAAAACTAAACGATGAACACAAAATGCTATCAAGGTACATGTTTTCACTGTATATATCCAGTGTCAAAAAGTGTTTGTTATAGGGCTGCAGCTAACGATTATTGTAATTGTCGACTAATCTATCGATTATTTTTCAATTAATCTCTTTATTATTTTCTTATCAGTTGATGAATTCTTTAGTTAAACTATCAATGAATATTAACAGTATTTTCTGTTATTAATCTTTTAATGTTTTATTCAAATGTCTTCTCATAATTAATACTTTACAAAAAAATAAATAACAATAAGAACAAAGAAAGAAGAAAGAAAATAACAATAAATAAAGAAAGATAATAACAAGAAAAGAGAGAAAAAGAAATAATAATAATTAATAAAAAAATGAAAGAAAGTAACAAATAAAAAATAAGAAAAGAGAAAAAGAAAAATAACAATAAATAATTAATAAAAAAGAAAAAGAGAGAAAGAAAGAAAAAGAAAAAGAGAGAAAGAATAAATTACAGGGCAGTGATACAATACAATCAATAGAAATGCACATTATAGCTGCATTCACAGTAACTGTTTGGGACTGACAGCAGTTGCTTACAGGTGAGAGACTTGAAATGTTTTATTTATTCAGCAGATTAAAACATCTGCTTGAATACATATCTGTATGAATGAACGGCTGAAATCACAACCGCATTCAGGACACTAGAGCGACAGAATCAAAAATGGCGTCATAACACCGGGAAGTTTTATCAGTTGACAGCCCGTTTTTAAATAAATGAGGCTTGTTCTATCAATCACACAGTTAAACAACTAACAATGACTTTAAATGCTTTGTTAGCGAGTACAGAGAGCGCGTTTGGTGCGAGCGTCTCAGAGCTTGCGCAATCGCGCCTACGGCACTGACGCCAGCTCCAGTGGATCTTAAGATGAATGCAAATCATTTCTCTGTCTCTGTGGGTGAATTAAACCCGTCATGATTATATAGGCAACTCGATGTTCCGTGGTGTTCCGTTCATTCAGCGCAGCTTTGAATGCGGTTGTGAATCCTGACAATGTAAAGGCGTCAGTTCATACATGCAGTTCTGATGGTCGTATAATAATAGAATGCTCTATGAACTCTATGAAGTGATGTGATGTTGCCATTCCTTCTGGTCTAGAGTCTTGTTTGTGTTAAACATGGCAGAAAAACAGTCTTAAGCAGCGATAACTGCAGACTCGCACAATGGGCGTGGCTGAAGGTGCTACGTGTCGACTTCCATGCTAATCGACGTATTTTTATAATCGATGTAATCGATGACGTCGACGAATCGCTGCAGCCCTAGTTTGTTATTCATCTCATTCATTAAATTTGTTGATAAATATTTGTAACAACTTAAATGTAGTATATGTATGAATGCAGATTTTTTTCAGTGCAAAGATAAGCTTCTGATTTGACCCTTACAAAAATAAAATAAAAACACGAGCGTCACGTGTGTCATATGAGTTTAAAATGTTAAAATCACATGTAAAACACACACGAAACGTGTCGCTTTGGAACATTTTCATGTGAAAAAAAGTGATCAAGTGGTTCCATTTTTTTTCAGAAGCACACGTTTCATGTGTTTCACATGTGATTTTAACGTTAAGCTCGTGTGACGCACATTTAACTTCATTCTGTAAGGGGATGTATGATTATATTGAGTATGTTACATACTGCCATTTGCAATTACAGACAACAGAAGAGGCACTCAACAGAAGGTACACACACTTCAACATGTGAATGAAAGTAAGTGCAGTCAAATTCACCAACACTCAAAAATCTATGTAAGCTTTGTTAGTTCAGCTAGCTGGCTTACACATTTTTGTTACATTTTGTCTCTTTCTACAGAATACAAAGTGTGTGCAGTGTTCGTGGACTACCATCAGCTGTTTTTCTTGGTCCTTTTGTCTCCGTTTCTCACAAAAAAGTCCTACAGAAGTATTTGTGAAAATTCCAAATGTCCAGTTTTTTCTTTATGTATTCTTTATTATTTACACTTTTTTTTTTCTTTCTTGCCTTTTGTGAAAATATAAAATAAATAATTAAATATATATATACATTTTAAGATGTGGTTCTTTCTTATATTTCCTGTAGAAGCCCCTTGTGATTCCTGTAGGATTCCTGTAACTTTCCTGTGGGATTCCTGTAACTTTCCTGTGGGATTCCTGTAACTTTCCTGTGGGATTCCTGTAGGATTCCTGTAACTTTCCTGCGTGATTCCTGTAGGATTCCTGCAGGAGTCCCACAGGAAAATGATCACGAAAATCCTGTGGGATCCTACAGGAACTTGCAGGAATGCAGGTCCTGCAGGATTTTTTTGTAAGGGTAATAATAATTAAAAGGCAGAAATTATTTATTCTGTACATACATTAAGTGATTCAACATACAGATCTTGTAAAAAAAAAATCAAAGTTGATTTATAAGTGTTTTTATTACCCTTTTTCAACCATTTAGCATTAAACATTATTTCAACGTAGTTTCAACATTGAAACAACAACTGTCATTATTTCAACCATATTTCAACGTTGAAGGTTGGTCATGTACCGGTTGGTTTTCAACCGTTAACCATTAAACATTGTATCAACGTTGAAACAAGAACTGACCTTATTTCAACCATATTTCAACGTTGAAGGTCGGTCATGTGCCGGCTGGGAACATAATATTAAAATATTTTTAAACTACTCATGACCACCTTTACTATAATTTATCATGTTTTACTGTAGGCTTATTTATTGTGGTAAATTTTGTCTAACTTGTAGAATTTATAATAGATAATCTGTTAAGGGAATAGATTTTTCCCTAAAGATTTATATTACAACTGTAGCATGTTGTATTGTTTCTAAAGGCTGTTGTTTCTCATAACAAATGCAATATAGATTAATAAAAAAGTCATTATTGGCCTGGTAATGATTAATAGGTTAGCCTTATTATAACAAATGCTACAGTTAAGACCTATGGTACTTTTTCATAAGAGCAAGTACAAGTCAGAATCGAGAGCCAATAGGTCTAAAACCTGGCCTTCAGATATTCCAATGATGGCATACATTAAATCATTAAGAGCCTGATGAACTGTTAATGAGTAAGAAATAAACAATATCAATATAAGAAAATGTTAAGTTAGATTGACTTCCCATGGCATGTTGAATTAGAACATTCTGTCAAACTATAGCCTAAGTGTCTAAATAATATAAAATACATTATATATCCTATGTAAACAAGTAATTGTTAACTAGCCTATTACTTTATTGCAGTTATGCAATCAACCAACTTTGCATGTGTGGTGGATAGCACAAAAGACCATTTTACAAAAATAAACATTTAAGCAAACAAACAAATAAATAAACCTTAAGAGGGAGCATGACCCGGGGTCCACTTCAACCCCCCCAATGTTCAAACCAAAACTACGCCCTTGAACTCATATAGGCTCTAACACATTACATGCACGCACAGTTTTAAGGCATGTTGTTTTAATCACCTTTTTGGTAACTTCATGCCTTAACTGATCACGTCATTGCATGCACGTAGTTTATTTCGCGCTTTGATCTGAATTGATACAGGTTGAAGCGCATGCAGCGATTTTGTAAAAATGTAGCACATTTAGCTCAAAAAGGGAATTGTATATAAATAATTACAATTAATTATGATTAATTACAATTATTTATATCGGCTGACAGTAATAACTGTAGCAGAGTTAAATTGCCATCAGCTGATCTGTTCGTCCAGTGAACATTCAGTGTAAATTCATATCAACTCTAAGAAAGGATATTTCCGTGGCCACAGAAAATACTTTCCTAAGTATTAATGCATTAGAGCATGTAGTAAGGATCGAAATCATAAAGGGACATTAATATGCAAGGCAGAATCAGAAACTCATGTAATTTGTGCACAAGAGTTTTATTAACTAAACACTAACGCAAACTAGTCTAACAAACAAACAAACAAACAAACAAACAAACACAAATTTACAATCGCTCGTACATGGGGAAAGGGGCTAATGAGAGTTGATGGATGAAACCATCAGGAAAACCAGAGAATGCAGTTATGGAAAAAGTCATTTAACCACCTGAGTAAAACCATCAACGCCGTTTATGACGGGGTCTATAACTTGTACTAATAACCTCTGTTTTATTTAGTTAAATGTAAAATACTTGCAATGCATTTGGTCGGAATGCAGTCTCAGATGAAGGTGTTACTGGTTTCAAGGTTTTGGACTCCCGATCATGTTCTTCCGGGTTGAAGAGTGATGA
Organism: Spinibarbus caldwelli; assembly: GCA_039654775.1. Taxonomy (NCBI): domain Eukaryota; kingdom Metazoa; phylum Chordata; class Actinopteri; order Cypriniformes; family Cyprinidae; genus Spinibarbus; species Spinibarbus caldwelli. Next base: position 27,842,376 of record CM077228.1, on the reverse strand, counting down.
ATTCCAAAGATGTTCTAAGGTAGAAATGTTCTTCCAGGTAGAGAGTGGAAAAAGAGCTAAGAAAAAGATCTGCTGAGGTCCGAAGAGCTTTGGTTGAATGGAAAGACAAGGCCGTAAAGCTTGGCACAAAAACTTAATGGTCCAGAAGAGTTCTAGCTCACATCTTCCTCATCCTCTTAGGATCTAACAGAACCGCAGACTGGGTCTTTGTGGTCAAGAGGCATCTCCCAGGCTGGGGAGATCACCCACGGCTCTATGTTGGGGGCCCACCAGGCGCACATGCACGGGTTCCAGCTCTCCGTGAGTCCCTCACGGAGCAATCAGAAGATAGCAGAAGAGCTTTTTGCAGAAGAACTTGTTGGAGAAGAGAGAAGAGAGAGCCGGACCTGTGTGTGAGAGCTTTATCTGGTATAGAGGCCACACCTTTGGGGAGTCAGAGCCAATGGGCTCCAGTCTCTTTGGAGGGAAGGTTTTACGACTCTTTGTCTCTGAGCATGATAATTTGCATGGGGTTGGATTAGAAGTTGATATACAAACTATTAAAGATTCTTAGAACACTTAATTAGATCATCTGAAGACGAATTGATAGAGCTCAAACATGATATTAGTGAGGTAATATTAACTAGTGATCTATCATAAACATGCATAAAACAGGATACAGTACAAAAGACAATATACAAGAACAGCAACAATATACACAATGACCTGAGGATATGTGTATTCATTCAAAGAAAGGTTTTTCTATGAATTAATTAGAGAAGAGTCCATTCTTATGTGCCTTAATGTCTCTTTCCTAAGGGAAAATGAGGTGAGTGTTGCTCGGCCCGCATTCCTTAGAGCAATAAAACTAGTGTTATCAGGTTGGTTGCTATGGAACCGGGGGCCTGGAGTCATCACAGACATACCGGCACCCAGAATGTGTGTTGGGTGAGGGTTCTGTGATTATTGTTAATCTAATAACTAATTTGATTTGTTAAATCTGATGAACAAATGTGTGTCTGATTGGTCCAAATGCTACATAATTCCCCCCTTTCGAACGTTGTTGTCCGTCCAATAGACAACAGCGAGCGATGTTAAAGATGCAGAACAATCAGACACGCACCTGCCACTCATGGCTGGGAGACAGTGGTGGCTCTCGGGCTGTTGGTTGCCTTCAGGAGTGCTTGTAGTGCTGTGGTGATGTAAGCTGTAGCAAGATGCGGGTCCTCGAGCTTGTGCAGCAGGTGTCGAGGCAGTGTCACCTGTCGTCCTGAAGTGAGTTGGTAGGTGGATCATGAAGGACGGATGACAGATGGATTCTGATGGTCAGATGGCAGGTGGATCAGAGAGGATGACAGGTGGTTTCTAATTTTCCCGAGCCTTTGGATCCTCAGCTTGGGTGTGAACCTTGGTCAGGTTCAGAATTGTCTCAGCCTGGGTCCCTCTTCTCCGGTGGTTCCGTTTGAAGGTCCGAGGAAGTGCAGCCGTGCACCTGTTCATGGACCTTTGCACCACATTGACTCTCAGGACTGGATGAGTGTCTGAGGAGGTATAAACTGTCTCTGTCAGTCGCGTGAGCTTCCACTTCTGGATACTGTAGCGTTCGATCAAACTGGGTGATGTTTTAGCCAGTTTGTCAAGGTCTTTGAGAGTCGTCTCCTGTGCAGTTTCGGGGTCTGCATGGATGGGCTTTCTTCTTTTGTTAGAAGGGAAGAGTTCTGTGGTGAAGGCTGGCGATGCTTTGGTTTGCAGCCATTCACTTCTTCCATCATGTAGCAATTCTTGGATAGGGGACTCCGTTCTGCTCAGCGGTGGTGATGCTGATGAGGGCTCCGCTTTTCTTGGCTCTAATTCCTTTTCAGGTGGTCTTGTGGGTGAGGCTATCTGTAATGCCTCTTAGCCAGGTGTTCACATCTCTTCCTTGGGCAGTGGGGTTTGCAGTCTGTGACACGCTGACAGACTGGAAAGTGAGGACTGACACAGATCTGTATGGTGTTATAGGCCCATATGTGGTGAGACAGCTAAGTGTCATTACAGTGATTGCAAACCCAAAGTGGACGTGTTGTCGTGGATGTAATAACTTTAGGAACTTAGCTATGATTTAATCTTTATTTTGAATTTTTGGCTTTACGAAGTTGCATCGTAAAGATAGATATTGATTTGATTAATTTCTATAAATCAAAACGTATAGTTTATACCTTTTAATGGCTCGTCCAGCGAGACATTATGTTAACAATTTTGTTTATCTTGCTTTGTGGCCAACAATAAAACAAACAAAATAGTAATTTATCAAATTTGAGCAAGGTAGCAAAGGGTCAACAGCGTAAGGCAGTAACTGAATCAAATATAAAACACAGACAATGCTCTATACAATGAGATAAGTTTATTGAACTACTTCTAATGATTACATGAGACTAAATCATCTAAACACACACATACGACCACACACACCCACACACACACACAAATGACGGAGTTATGCAGAATTATGAGTTATGAAGGAAGTCTCAACTTCGGTGGTTATCAGAAAGTCAACAAAGCAGAGCTTAGTTCTATCTTTCCATTAACAACAACTTTGCGCCGTTTTCAGCCAATAGATAAGAGATTTGTTTTACTTGTTAGAAGGTTTGCTGCAGAGTCTCGTCTTGTCTCTTTGAGGGAATCCCCGGGCTTAGCTGATTGGCTGGCGAACCGTTGTTTGTCTGACGTCTCTTAGGGAATTCCGCCTGTGATTGGCAGGTTGCCTTTCTGGATGAGACACGCTCGAAGTTCTTTTCCTTTCTTGGTTGCAGAAGTTTTCTTGAAGAGCTTGAAGTTTTGGAATGAGGTGATGGTTTGATGCGGCGTATGAGCGCACAAGTTGAAGCAGTTTTCAAACCATGGCAAAGGGCGTTGAGTTTAGTTGAACATTAGAATTTAAGCAGGCCACTTTAGGCCCGCCCCGGAGCTGGGGTACCAATCCGCTTGTTGCAAGGTGGAGCTCAGCTTCCTAGGCTCCATTTCTCTCCATAAATTAACGAACTGCCCGTGTAATCACATGACAAAAAATCCTTGCAGGGTTTTGCTAATAATCTTGATAAACGTTATAACGTTACGGGATTTACCTAATTTCTACATTTCATCCACACAGAGTTGTTGCAAATAAAATATACTTTCGTTTAACACCAAACATGACACACACACATATTCATACCCTCATAATACATAGGTTCAAATGGTACTAACCTTATAATGGATAGATTAATATAGCGTATGTTTTACTAACATATCAAGCATATCTAAGGCATAACACACATAATTTGGGAATATATTTTCATTTCTTAAAAGTCTTGAATATTGTCTTTTGGAGTTTTGGCGCACTTTTCCGTGTTTCCTTTGTCTGTCTGAAAAAGGCACATTTTCAGGAATGCGTCCGAGGAGGGGCCGCAAGTACTGCTGAGGTCAGAAGGTGTCCGGGAGAGGAGTTCTGGCATATGTTTAAGTCAGGCCTACAACTGTAAATCCATCGCGCGTTTGTTGATAAGTTTGTCAATTTATACGTTAGTTGGTCAAGGGTCCATTTACCATCTGGATCTGGTATCTTTCCCGCCAGAAGTTTCCTTTGTTCTGCGTTGGTAAAGTTGATTCTCTAGCTCGTTCTGATTTTTATGACTTCCAGAGGTGAAACCAGAGATTGACTCATTCCTCTGGAATGAGTCTGCTCGCGGTATGTGTGTGTCCGTTCAAGGATCTCCTACATGGAGCTTTGTGGTTCAGGTTTGCTGTTTGGAATTGACAACAACCTGACATGCTCTGACACATTCCGCCACAACTTGCTGTATGCCAGGCCCGTATGCCATTTGTTTTAGTGTCTCATAATTGTCTCTGGTACTGTGGTGTCCAGCATGCATTAACATGACTTGAAGCCTTCCTCCCTTGTGGCCTGTTCTGTCATCTGCCGTAGTTTCAGAGCTGGCTGTAGCAAGCTTCTTGTAGTTTTTGTAATCCACTTTGATAGGTTCAGACTGCTGGTACAGGATGTTGGGTGCCTCAAGGCCAGCGGTGATCCAGAGCAGATAGTCTGTCTTGCGTGGTCACATTGGGCAGAGTTCAAGCATAAAGGTCCATGTTTTGCAGGTGGGCAAGTGTTGTGGCCCTCTGCAGTATTTAGGTTGACAGTTGTATTGACTCTGGCCAGCTTGTTGGGGTCTGTGGGGCCACACGGTGTGTGCATCTGCAGTGATCTCTGGAAGGGTCTCTGCCCCACCCCAGGGGCGTCGCACCCGTGGGGGATGTGGGTGTTTTAACACCCACACTTTTCCCGGTGAGAGGGTTCAACACCCACACTTTTTCTGCAGTGTTTCCGCAGTTTTGCACAAACGACTTACAGCAGTCGCTCCTCCGTTTCTCTGGCTGCTCTGTGTCTGCGCTTGCTGCGGCTGCCTCCCCTCCCCTCCTTTTGTGGATAGTTACCTGTTGTGTTTAATTGTACCTGTTGAGGAGAAAAAAGTGAGTAATTATGTCATTGTTTGCATACCTGTTGAAGAACTATGAAAGAAAAGTGTATATTATTTGTTTAAAAACAGTAAATTGTTACATTATTTATACCACCAGAGAAAAAGCTTTGTGTGGGCGTTTTTTAAATTTTTTTATATCTCCCCTTTTCAAGGCGGAAGTAAGCAAAATTTAGCAGTCACAGTCCTGTCAGACCCATGTCACTATCAAGCTTACCACTGTCTTTTTGTCACGCAGTATCATTAAGATGCAGAAAAGAAAGAGGCAGGAGAAGATTGACACCTTTTTCAAGAGAAATCCTGTAAGTGAAGTTGAGAGCTGAAAGTTGAAAAACGTTGACATTAAACAACAGTAGCTTATTACCATTAGATACTGTTTGCATTTATTTCATGATATTACTTTTCAGTATTCACTGAGGTTTGCTAGTGCCACAACTGTAACTGTTTGACCCTATTCCTTTACCACTGCACCCTTGTTTAGGAGAGGAAGCTGCTGGAGGCATCAGTTTCAGAGAGATTCTGATTCTTTAGCAAGTCTACTGTTGTGTATTTTCACAGCAGAGTTTGACTTATTTTCTGTGTGTTCCGAGTGTGTTTTTATACTTTTCTAGTATCACTCATTTAAATGGGAAGCTTTTTATATCTTGTATGTTATACCTTTTGTACCCTTCTGTCATTGTATTCATTGTTTTTATTGTTAACAAACAAACCACATCCATCCCCCGCACTTTTGAAAAGCTTGCTACGCCCCTGCCCCACCCCCCTGTAGTTGCTGGCTGTTGAAGTGTGAACAGTGGGCTCTCGCCCCCCTCGCAGGTTTGGACTCTTGGCTAAGGGGGCCTGGGCCTGCTTGTCAGGGGAAATTCTGTGTTGTGTTTCCCCTGTCTGTTCATCTTGTGGTCTGCAAGCATATTTCAGTTCATTTGTGACACTGAGTTCACCTTGGCTTCGTTTGACTTTACCCGATTGGTGCTTGGAGTTGTCTCGTTGCTGTGTTGCATCAGGCAAGGAGTCAGAAGTTTGTCTTTCCCAGTACTCCTCAGTTGAGTTTTGTTCAAGGAGCTCTTTTGCTAGTGTCAGCAGCTCCTGTAACTCAGAAGTAGGCGTGTCCAGCTGTCTTTGTGCAGCATCCGTTTGGAACCTGTGTGAAGGGTGTGAAGGAGGATGTTGTGGTGGACTGTCGTTGGACATGCCGTGGTGTTTGCAGGATGAGGATGGCTTTTTCCATGGTCTCTGCCAGTGGTTGGCCTGGGGCCTAGGTCTGTTGCCATGGTAACGGCTCTGTCCTCCGCTGGCTAGTGGCTTCCTGTAGAAGGGCCTTGCATTGTGGCAATGCTGGATGCCTTCTGGGGCCTGCTTTGGATTCTGGGTTGTCCAGTTCAGAATCAGTGGGGTCTTAGAAACACCTTTGTTAGAGGCCTTGTACTTGTTAAAGGCCTTCTGTGTCAGGTCACGCAGTTGTTGAATAGGCATTGTGTGGCAGGCCATAATGCCGAGATGGTGACTTACAATGGGGTGGAGGTTTCGGAGGAAAAGGCTCTTAAAACTGGGGTCCTCATCCATTTCAGGTTCACCGCGAGCTCCGAAGTAAGCTCGTCGAAGTCTGTGGTAGTAATCACGGGGAGTTTCATGACGGCCCTGTTCGATGGCTAAGGCAGCATTCAGTCCGTGTTCAAATTCTGGGTCTGAGAATTCTTTTATGATAGCTTGTTTAAGCTGCTGGTAGTCCGATTGGATGTGTTCTGGCTGTCGCGCCAGGAAGCGTCGCACTTCAGGGCTAGCGGTGATCCAGAGCAGTCTATCTTGGTGTTTCACACTGGTCCAAGACTGCAGGTGAAAGTCAATCTCTCTTAAGTAAGCGTAAACATCATTCTCTCCTGCAAGTTCTGGTGTGAATGCAGGGATGTTTCTGGCCATTCGGTTGAGGTCTTTGAGTGTCACTCCATGTCCTGTTTCAAGGCTTGCCTTTCCTTCTACAGCTGCAGAGGTTTTCAGGAAGCTGACTTGTGAAGTATCAAACAGAAAGCTTTGGCTCCCCCCTTCGTATCTGTGTACGGGAGTAAGGGGGCTTGCCGTGTGACGTGCAGCAGGGTGCCTTTTACTTGAGTCCATGCACAGTTTGTAAGACTGTTTCAGTTCTCTCTGAACCGTGTCAAGCTCCTCTGTAATGTTGCAGAATTGCTGAGTCAGGGTGTGGACTTCAGCTCTGACTGCATGCAGATGGCCTTATAAGGCCTTAGCTCTGGTGTTGCTCTCATTAAGTTCCACATAAGCTGTTTTTAACAGTGACTTTGTGTGAAACAGTTCTCTTTCCAAGTCCTGTCTGATGGCTTTTTCCAGCTGCGCTTGGTGTCCAGCAGCTGTTAGAGCCTCCTGAAGACTGGTGATTTCCTTCTGTTGTGCCATTCTGTAAGGTTCTTTGCAGCCGTTCTGTGCCTTCTCTTGCTGAGCGGGTGTCAGTTCCCTGTAGAACTCTATGACTTGCAGGTTCAGTTCATTTACCTCCAGTCTGAGGCCCTTGAGGCTGTGGACCAAGGAGAAGATGATGGTAGTCAGCTCCTGGTGGTTCAGGCTGGGTGTCCGGTGTCCACTTGTGTCACAGTCTCGCTGTTCCTTTCTCTGCCATTGCAGGTCGCTGGCTGCTTTGGGCTGAAGGATGTCTATCACCGTACTCTGCCGGGTTTTCAGCGGGTCCTGGTGAGCTGGCCGGGCTGGATATCTGTGGAACGTCTGAGAAACGCTTGGGGGAACACCAGAGAGAGAGAGGCAGAAGGCAAATGCAAGTACGTACAGAGGTGTTAGGCTATCTGTATGGGGAAAGGCTAGGCCGTGTAAGGTGTGACTAGCTAGTGAGGGGCAGCTAGTGAGGAAGGGTGCTAAGCACACAAGGAGAGGGTAACTCTGTTGACGGGGCTGTAAGCAGTGGTCAGCTAATGACCGAGATGTACGTGTGGTCAAACTATTACTCAAAGCACTGATGGTTCACAGGTTTGGTCACTATGAAGGTATCAAATAAACAAAACTGAAATAAAATCAGGAAGAGATAGAGAGAGAAGGAAGGGCTTTCCTTATTTAGTTTAAGCTAGGAGATATGACTAAGCAGTTATCACTTGTTCAAAGGAATGTAGCAGGGTCATAAAACCTAGGAAGACTGTTAGCTACGCTAGCAGGGAACATCAAACACCTCAAGGTAAATAAATAGAAACAATATGAAGTTTTTCTATCTGCTCAGAGACCTGGTGTAAAGAGGGTAATAGAAGAGACAGGAATTAGGCTACTAATAACCTGTACAGTTCATTAAGGGGACAACAGTTGCTAGAACTGCTCTAGTCCTATACCGAGAGGGAGGATGGTGATGGTCAAATAACTAAAATAAGGTAAAGGCAAAATGAAAATGTCCTAATAGCTTTAGGAAACTAAAAGAAATAAAAAAAACAAAAAAACAAATTGATCTTAATTAAATCTCAGATTTAATTAAAATCAACTTAGCTGAATCTGTACATTCAAGCTAAAAAGTAAATGAATGAAATGAAATCAAAGAGAGGTAGAATAAAGTCAAAATAAAAATAACACAAATAGAACCAACGTAGGTGAGGAGGGGCCAACCTGAATCTAAACAGAAGGTGATAGCACCAACTGGAAGTGAAACCAAGAGTGAGAGAGAGAGAGAGAGGAGTGGCTACACTTTACACTCACAAGTATCTTAAGTGTTAGTCAGATGCTAACAGTTAACAGTTGAGGTAAAGGGCTTAGCTTAAATGCCTGTGTGGCAGCTAAGAGAGTTAGCTTAGGCTACACTAGGCTATACTAGTTGTTTGTTTACACAAGGGTCTGTGACATGTGTGCTGTTATCAGATTGAACCAGAAGAGGCTGCTCTCCACTTCCGGGGTCAGACGTTGCTAAGAGACCGATGCAAGCTTACAACACGTGCAAGTGGAGCAGAAATTGCACTGCTGTAAACATGCATGGGAGCTCACGCGGTGCATAACAGTCAGTTATGACGTGTCGCATACAACTTCATTCACAAATCAAAACAGCACATTCACTTCACAGACCATGGCGAATTACTAGTTAGCTAGGCTAGAATTACACCATTAATTCGCTATTCAATTGCAATACTTCAATGACTACAATGATACGCGAAGGTTACAAGAAGGCCTTAACTCGGGGAGATGAGGAACATCGCTCAAATCACCAATTAACTAAATATCCTGTAGCAAGTTTTCTTCATTGCTCAGTTTTGATATTACTGCAAGTGGGTTTTCTTCGCCACGCAGATTAATTTGTGCCGCTAATCTGAGATTTCCTCGTAAGAGAAGACTTACACATTTAAAGCTGAAATGGGCTTTTCTTCGCCCAAAATCATATTAATTCATTCTGGTACCATCTATATGGGCTGCTAATCTGGGACTTTTCGTCAGAGAAGTCTTATGCTCTACTAACAACAGAAATTAGGACTTCTTCGCTAATATCAGGTTAGTTCCTTATCGTATGATTTAAATATGTACTAAACAAGTAAACAAGTTGATAAACTTCTACTGCTCATAGTAAGGTGCATTCAAGCTATAGTCTATCTGATTTTGTCAGAAACTGCATGTGTAGGACGTTAATAAAATTTATGAGACAAACACGTAAGTTTGATACTAAGTCTGCTTGCAAATAATGTTTAAACGATTGCCCACATTCTCCACCATCTGTAAAAATGTAGCAAATTTAGCTCAAAAAGGGAATTGTATATAAATAATTACAATTAATTATGATTAATTACAATTATTTATATTGGCTGACAGTAAAAACTGTAGCAGAGTCAAATTGCCATCAGCTGATCTGTTCGTCCAGCGAACATTCAGTGTAAATTCAAATCAACTCTAAGAAAGGATATTTCCGTGGCCACAGAAAATACTTTCCTAAGTATTAATGCATTAGAGCATGTAGTAAGGATCAAAATCGTAAAGGGACATTAATATGCAAGGCAGAATCAGAAACAGATCTGCTGAGGTCCGAGGAGCTTTGGTTGAATAGAAAGACAAGGCCGTAAAGCCTGGCACAAAAACTTAATGGTCCAGAAGAGTTCTAGCTCACATCTTCCTCATCCTCTTAGGATCTAACAGAACCGCAGACTGGGTCTTTGTGGTCAAGAGGCATCTCCCAGGCTGGGGAGATCACCCACGGCTCTATGTTGGGGGCCCGCCGGGCACGCCCGCAGGGGTTCCAGCTCTCCGTGAGTCCCTCACGGAGCAATCAGAAGATAGCAGAAGAGATTTTTGCAGAAGAAGTTGTTGCAGAAGAGAGAGCCGGACCTGTGTGTGAGAGCTTTATCTGGTATAGAGTTCACACCTCTGGGGAGTCAAAGAGCCAATGGGCTCCAGTCTCTTTGGAGGAAAGGTTTTACAACTCTTTGTCTCTGAGCATGATAATTTGCATGGGGTTGGATTAGAAGTTGATATACAAACTATTAAAGATTCTTAGAACACTTATATGTTGCATAGGTAGCAACATATAATGTACACTCTTAATTAGATCATCCGAAGACGAATTGATAGAGATCAAACATGATATAAGTGAGGTAATATTAACTAGTGATCTATCATAAGCATGCATAAAACAGGATACAGTACAAAAGACAATATGCAAGAACAGTAACAATATACACAATGACTTGAGGATATGTGTGTTCATTCAAAGAAAGATTTTTCTATGAATTAATTAGAGAAGAGTCCATTCTTATGTGCCTTAATGTCTCTTTCCTAAGGGAAAATGAGGTGAGTGTTGCTCGGCCCGCATTCCTTAGAGCAATAAAATTAGTGTTATCAGGTTGGTTGCTATGGAACCGGGGGCCTGGAGTCATCACAGACATACCAGCACCCAGAATGTGTGTTGGGTGAGGGGTCTGTGATTATTTGTTAATCTAATAACTAATTTGATTTGTTAAATCTGATGAACAAATGTGTGTCTGATTGGTCCAAATGCTACAGTTTCCGTTAGGGCTGTGAATCTTCGGGTAGACAGCGAATCGAATCGATTCACGATTCATAGGTTTTCGATTCGATTCAAGAACGATTTTTGCAAATTCAAAACGATTCAATTCGATTCAATTCACAATTAAATTAGATTCGATTCGATTAACGATTCGACTCTGCATTCTTTCAGTGCATTCACAGGATTATGTAAATGCTTCCCCTAAATTCTTTAAATGCTTAGTCAGGGCAAATTACACAACAGCCTTTATGGTTAGAGAACCATAGGTTAGAGAAAAAAAAAACAAAAACACTTTTATCCATTGTTAGATGCTAGTTAAATGATGCTATGGTGTGACATGGCATATGTAGAAATTTATGTACGCCAAGATTTTTAAAAAAAAGAGCTTTAAAAGTATTATGTATAGGCTAACATTTTGTCACACCAGGTGTGTAGCCATCATTTCAGAAGTGACAGAAATTTCAAATACAATAATTTTATGTAGGTCTATGTATTATTTTTTATTTATTTTTATTTTTTTTACAAGAAATTATTTTCTTATCTCTTACTTTGAATTTGCTATAAATAAATCAAATACACTGCTGGACAATAATAAATCACTTGTAATCTATAATTTTTTCCTAATGGCAATTTCATGATTGTTTTATATACTACAAAAAATTATTTCAATTTCCTGCACAGAATAAGGTAGAAAACTTTATCGTTTCTGTACTGTAATAAATGATATGTCAATTAGCACTGCATCATTCATGAGTTTTATTTATTTATTGTGTTTATTGTCTTAATGTTTCACCAGTTCATTTTATTCAGCTTAGTTGCAGCTGCCTTTGTCCATATTAGGCATTTCCTGACACGTCTTAAGTTCTACAAGCGCGAGATCACTTATATTTCAGTGCAAACATTTCTTTATCTCATTTTCATAAAATAAAATGCAATGGTATTTAACGTTTCCTCTCCATCGGTGAATAATGATTCTGAAAGAAAAAGCACCTGATGTCTGTTTCATAGCAACGAATGCAACTTGTGCATCTGATTAACAGATAAACCTTGAGCTCTTATTTCAAGGTTGTTGTTAATGCTGTGGTTATTTTAACAGTTTTCTTCATACATTCGTTTCAACGACATTGTGAAAACACATTAATCATTCAATATAACTGTGCGTATGCTTTAGACACTTACATTTTTGCTCCGTCCATGCAATAAATGCGCAGCCTTCGACTGCTCAGGTAATGTCGACGTTATGACCGAGAGCCATTGAAAAACTACAGAAAACTAAAACTACTTCACTTTACCAGTACTGGCCACGAGTACTAAGGAGAGATCACACATCAGCTGCTCAAAAAATGTGTCCGTGAGACGAACGGGGCGCGAGCGCAATCCTGTGACAGACAGTAAATATAGTGGAGTGCGTGAAGGAGAGATGTGAGGCACACTGTTCAAGGTCTCCATTAATTTGTGCTTGTAGTAATTTAATGTGTATATATTTTGAAAGCATTGAATCGCTATAGAAATCGCGATTCATTCGATTCTTAGCGTTTTATATCGATTACTGTCCGAAATCGACGATTCACGGTTCAAAAATCCATGTTTCAAATCGATGCATATGCATCGTCAGGGTTTGTAATTGATGCATCGAGAAAACGAGTGAATCGTTACATCCCTAGTTTCCGCGCTTGTTTGACTTGCGCCTGCTGCTGAAGTGAAGCTGGAGCGCATGTCTGAAACGTCTCCGGATTGATGTGATCGTAAAGACGTTCTGCGACTGAATAAATGCACTTCTTGTAAAGAAAAAACAGACAGAAACAGCAGTTATGAGTGGGGTGGCCAACCCTAGGCTCCGCCCCTGCGTTAACGCGTTAAGGCGCGGTCACACTAGACTTTGAGCATGCAAAATCGTTTCGCATGCTGCAGCAGTCGTGATATGACGTCACGCTGTGCAGCGTCTTTTCAAAAACTTAAATTCAACACAAATCATACAATCTACTCCACTTTCCTGCAGCGCTGCAGTTTTAAATTTGTTCTTTTAATTTAGATACGAGGTCATGCTGTGACGTATCGATCTGCCGTTGGTCACACGGTATCACGTGATGCAAATTCGCAGGGAAGAGTTCACCAAGTTTGAACTTTGGAACGCAGCGAAATTCCGAAACTTTTTGCACAGGCTTGCGTTTCTGGTCTGACGCATTCTCATGGAATGGAACTCAGTGGAACGAAAAGTGCAGTGTGACCGCGCCTCTTAATCTGAAAAAATTAATCAACTGCGTTAACGCGCTAATATATATATATATATATATATATATATATATATATATATATATATATATATATATATATATATATATATATATAATGTGACGAGTCAGCTGCCTCCCCCTTATTATCAGCAGCACCCCGTCCCTTAATCGCCGCCCTTCACCAGGCTCCCGACGGGAGTGGGTGCGTGAGAGAGGAGGGGCGCTGAAACAGCCAGGTCTGGCGGCGTGTGATGAGGCACACCTGAAGGGAATAGAGCCTCATCACCGCCGCTGTTAAATGCCGAGTGCGCCTCTCCTCGGGAGACCAGTCTCTTCCCCGTGCATGCACGCTGGTGTCCTCGTGGGTCCAGGAAGGGAGCGTAGAGGGATTCCCGCGCCGACCAGAGACGTGAGCCGCTGGACCCGCGGTCCGGACGAAACCGCACCCGTAATACGGCCGTCGGGCCAGGATGCCGGGCCGTTCTATCCCGTTGAGCGCCGTGGGCCAGACAGGAGGAAGAAGCCGCTGGAGAAGCCGCCGCCCCTCGCGCCGCGGTCCTCAGAGGGGAGCGCTTGCGGCCGCCGGACTCCGCCCCTTACCTGGACCCTTCCTTCCAGAACACTGCCCCTCCTTCACGAATCTCGTAGCACGATGAGGACACCAAATCCCCTGTTTATTTTGGACACTATTTTCCCCTTTGGACACTTTATTTTATTATTTCTGTTAAATAAAAGCCTCTCAGAGGCCTGACGCCCCACCCACTGTGTCTGTCGTTTGCTCCTCCCGTCACAATAAATATATATATATATATATATATAGGTAACTCTTTATAATAACTGCACGCTATGAATCATTAGGTAAGGCATAAGTAGAGTAGTCATTAGTAGTCATTAGTGAGCAGTTTATAAATACAGCTATAAATGCCTTGTTCTTGATTTATAAGAATATCTATTACAAAAGGAGATTTAAAGGCTCAAGTTATCTTCCTAACAGAAAAAAATAAACAAACACAAGGCAGAGGGATACAGAACTCAGAAATATATATTTCAAGATGCAAAAAAAATTAAACTGTACAACTGTACACTTGAATTTTTATTTTAAATTAAATTGCAGAGGTTTATTTTTCATTTTTAATCAAGTGTACAGTTTCATTTTTTGCATCTTGAAAAAATATTTCTGTGTTCTGTATCCCTCTGTGTTGTGTTTGTTTAACTTTTCTGTTTGGAAGATAAAAGAGCCTTTAAATCTGCTTTGTAAATGCTTTACAAGGTATAAATAGTCCTCACTTTAGATGAGCTCACAAAAATACATGGCTGGCAATTACTAAATGTTTTATAACTACCTGACTTAATCATGAATTACAGCAGGAATATGTGTTAATAAAGCATTTATTAACACACTGAGCAACTATTATCATGTGTCTAAATAATAAGAATCATAACTGTACAATTAAATAGTTTATTAATCATTTACATTTATGCATTTAGCAGACGCTTTTATCCAAAGCGACTTACAGTGCATTCAGGCTATACATTTTTTTAAATTCTAAGTCGAAAATGATCCGTTGTACGTAGATGGGTCTCTTGGAGGTATGCGATATCTACATTATGTTGTTTTAAATGTGCAAATATCTTTTTACGTTTCACTGGGTGATTAAGTGACTTAACATTCCAACTCATGAAATTGACTGAGCAGCCCTCCATCCCTCTGGAAGTATTAGTGTTACTCATGTTAGGGAGAAATAATTATATATATGAAACCTATAAATGTCACAACATGACCCCCCCCTTAACACCCGCAAGAACAAGGTGACCACAATACCCCTCCAAAACAGTTTGTGTTAGGGAACTCTTCAGAGACAACAGTTCGGGCTCCCGCCAAACCCTCCATGTTAAGGTAACTCAAACAGCGCATTATGCTATTATAACATAAACTCTGCTGTATAAAACAGTAATAGTAATAATAACAATAATAATAAATAAATAAATAAAAATAAATTAAAAATAAATAAATAAATCAATAATACGCCTGATGGCAAAAACAATGACAATATTATACGCTTCCCTCAAGATGTTGTGGCCGAGCATCACAAGCTCGTATTTAAAAGGTGACCAAAACTATTTATCAAGAAAAACAAATAGATAAGAGGAGGACAGGAAGCTTTAACAGTGTACTTAAAGGAAAACGCCACCGCTCCCCCACACCCTACCAGAACATGGACACTAACTCCATGTTCCGGTACCAACACTAACTGGTGATAATAACATCTGCAGCAAAACCATTTACATAAATATTGTCCTGTCAAAGTTGTCCTTGAGATTAGTCAGAACATCATTTGCTCATGACTGAGTAACACAATTCTACCCCCATGGCAAGAGCTAAAGAAAATGAAAACAAATTATTACTCCGTTGGGGTAAGTTTAAAGTTGAAATAACGTATATACACAGTACTAAGTCTCACAGTCACTTTCGAGTCTCTGTAGGTATGATGTTCTTCTTGACGTACCTCATCGCTTCATCTGCATCTGTGAATTCTTTTTCTTTACCATCATGAGAGATGCGTAGTCAGGCTGGAAATAGGATACCAAACCGGACGCCCTGGCGATTACGCAACAATTTCCAAACCTCTGTGAACGCAGCCCTGGCCTTGGCAACGCTTGCAGTGTAGTCTGGAAAAATGGCGATTGATTCCCCGTTAAATCTCAGCGGGGCCCGACTGCGCACACGTCTCAACACCTCGACACAGTCTTGGTAATAATGAAGTTTAGCCACGATGGCACGTGGCTTTCCATCTGGACTTCTTGGTGCAAGACTTCTGTGCGAGCGGTCCACAAGAACATCTTTTTCCAGCTGTAGCGATTCTCTCAGCAGCCTCGAAACTGACACAGTAGAGCTTGATCCATCCGTCTCAGCTACCCCCAGTATCCTAATGTTGCAAGTATAATCATTGAATCTTGCCTTTAATATATCTATTTAATCTTCCATTATGTTCTAAGGCCCCTGTGTAAAAAATGCGTACGTGACTAAAATGTGCATACGTGGCTGAAAAATACAGACAGGAACAGCTGGAAGAACTTAAAGGGGCTTTCTTTTTATATACCATAACACGTGTTGAAGCCCCTTCTCTCTAGGGAGGTATCAGATTGTATGTATAAATAGAACTATATGTATGGAACTCGCCGTAAAGGAAAAACTGTATAAAAGAGACAGCACAAAAGCATTCGGGAGACTCTTCTGCAGAAGGGATCTCGGCTTTATTCTCGCTATGTAGATAATAAAGTCTTTTCTTCTGGCACCAAACTCCAAGTCTGGGTGTGATTCTTCGAACTCGCAGCAGAAGACACTACAAATTGGCGCCCAAACAGGGACGGAACAGAGCAGCAGAGTGGACGACCGCTTTGAGCAGGATTTGATGAACAACACAAAAAGGGTGGCCACCTCTTACACAGGTAAAGCATTTTTGCTTACATGATTTGTGTTGTTTGCCAGTCTGCTCTTGGCGGTAAGGTCACTTAACAATTTGCTCTTCCAAATTTCTAAATTTAAAGAAAAGAACAGAAAAGGAGTTTTATTCCAGAAGAAATAACTGCATGCATTTATCTGGTTTACTGATAGGAAGCCCTGATAGGTAGCCTAAAGTGAAACTAGATGGTGTAAGCAGATATACATTGCTAGCAATGGTCTGTGTTTATTTAGACTGAGCCTGAAGGGACAGAAATAAACGTGAAGCAGATATAGGGAAGGAAACATAGGCAAAAAGACCTACGGATACCGCCTGTTGATAAATACAGGGACTGCACGGGTAGGCAAAAAGAGGCCTGCGGATACCGCCTGTTTATAGCTACAGGGTCTGCACGGGTAGGCAAAAAGACCTGCGGATACCGCCCTAAAAAGGTGTAAGGGAGATTATAGGGGACTGCACGGGCAGGCAAAAATCCTGGCCTTGCGCTGTTTTTTTACTGAGAGAGAGAGAAAGTGAATTAAAACAGTAGAAGAGCGAGAGCAACGCTGCAGGTCACTCACAGAGAGGTGAAGTGTTTTGTTTTGTAGTATGTCTGAAACTGATTGTGTCCAAGTACAAGCCTGTGTGAAAGACTAAGGTAGTATGAGAAAATAAATTCCGTATTGGGTGAATAAGCGGTGCGTGCCCCTCCCTGGGAGAGACGGACGCAGTTCTTGTTACACCCGAGAGGAATGAATGAAAGAATGGGCCCATGAAAAAAGAGACGAAATATGAAAGCATAAGAACCTATAAAAAATAAAGGGATTCAGAATGAAAGGATAAGCCCTGTCTGAATAAAGGGACCTATATAAAAGTTATTAGAAGACAAAAGTGTTCCAAGATATGGACTTTGAAGAATATTGAAATAATAATACATTAATTAAAATAAGATATACATTTATGATTTAATGAATTATCTTAATAGATGAATGAAAATATTGCACGTGCTTAAAACTTTATATATTATATCGAAGACGTCTTAAAATTTGTATCTTGTTATCCCTGGGGAACAGTAAGAAAATTAATCCATTACCCAGTTTCTGAGATTGGGATTTAAGTTAACTAAAGATAACTTGTGTAGTGAAATGTCGAATGAGAGCAAGATTGGGTGACCAAGTTCGTTGAAATTTGAAAAAAAAAACCATAGACATTTTACAATAATAAAGGAACTTGTTGATTAAATAATTAAACTAAATAAAATGAATTATTGGATGTTGGTTGGGAAAATTCATTCACCATTACTGAATATTCTGAACCATGTATGCAAATATAGAAGACAAATTATAATTGAAGTCTTTAGTTTAACATACGCATGTCATTCTGGTGTAAAAGAAAGAATTCTTTTGTTTATTGTAGTATATAATAAAGGTAGATTACTGCTACTTTCTGCTTTTTGCAAAGAAGAAACTGCTTGCTGTTTTTCTGCAATGAAGAACTTGCTTTACTAAAATAGAATAAGGGAACTACTGTATTTAACCAGATGACTTTTTTCTTTATTTTTAGTAATATATTTTTATTTATTTACCCTTTTTATTAAGGAACCATTGAAAAAGATGGTTGAAAAGTGAAAATAAGAAAAAGAGCTGATTGCTCAGGCACAATGTAATCAGAGTTTACAAATGTTCAATTTGATTAATGCAGTCTCTGAGGGTTAAATTTGCAGATGCCTGTTGGAATAGAGCCTTGACAAAGGGAAGCAATGAACTGGAGTCTGTTGGGCAAAGTGATGAAGAAGCAAAGACAAAGAAGCTACAGAGAAGAAGAGGGAGGAGCTGATGGACTTGCAACTCCCCTCCTGAAAGAGGAGTACACACTTCTGCATGGAGAAGGGCTGGCTTAAAGCAGGAAAAGGTGAATTTTTCACTTGAGACTTTTCCTAGAGGTGAAGAGAACATCCTGAAATGCAAAACTCTGGCAGGCTCAATCAAAAGCCAGACTGAGAAGAGGCAGAGAAACAACGAGACCATACAACACAACATTAAGCTTTTGAGTGCCATCACAGACTGATGACCCAGTGCAACAACCAAACAGCTTCTACAGACTGATGATCTAACCAGAAGCATTTCCATCCCTTCCCTTAGCGCGCACAGGAGCTGCATATTTAATGATCACTATAGAGACTGCTTCAAATTTTGATAATTATTTTATAAATTTTTATTAATTTGATTACTTACTGGTCTCACAGCAGTTCTTTGAATTCTGTGCTTTAACTAACATTCTCTATCTGCTTTCCAATAGGTACTAGTCCAGCCTTGTGTTTAAAAGAACAAGGAATTGAGACAGACAGACGAGTTGCTTGACACACAAATTAGATAAAAATGGAGCTGGATTTGGGATAGCGAGGGCTATTTCATTAACCCACTAGGGGAAAATGCAACTGAATTATTGACAACAATGTTGAACTCTTTGGAAAAAAAAAAAAAAGGAAAAGAAAAGAAGGGGAGACAAGATGTCTAATAGAAATAATAGAGCTGATAAAATAAAAATATTGGTCACTCCATTTTGTTTAATGGTAATTTAAAAGGGCTAGATTGAATAAAGTAATAATAATAAATAAATTTAACTCCAATGGTCCAAAATCGTGAAATCATAAATGCTGTCATCACTGGGGATAACTGGATAGAAATGTTGATGGCCATGGATCCTAGATTGGGAAGAGATCTCCAATCCTTTTTTCAAAGTAGCTCATGAGCAATAACAAAAATCATATGACTAAAATTTAAATTAGACAAGTGACATTTGAGAAATTTCACTTAGTTCTCTCAACTGCACAATGCCTAAGAAAATTATTCTAAACCAATTAACCTGTTAGATTATGTTAGAAGAAAAAGAGGTTGATACCTGCAGTGTTAAATTAAACTTTAGGATGACTTATGTTGTCCAGTTGAATATGACAATTGGACACTATGTGGAATGCTACCAGGTCTACGCTCAGTAAAGTCCTATTCAGAATCTATGGCATTCCACAGCGAAAACCATTCAGTTCGCAAGCAGCTGAAATCAAAACAAAATATGTTTTTGGCCAAAAGGGGGGTGTGAAAGGGTGAGAAAGAGTCTGAAAAGGTATGAATGATGGTGGTGTGGAGTCAAAGAAGGTGTCTGACGAGACACTGAGGCAAATCAATTATTTTGCCAAAACAGCGGTATTAAATTTTGCATATGTGGGCCCACAGGGCAAATAATGCCCAGTAGAATAATGACCGTGGATGAAATTGGTTAAGTTTCCCGGTCAGTACCTAGGTTATTGTTGTGGCAGAAAGAAAAACAGTGCCACACTTGCGCAGCGCATTACATGGGAAGGCAAAGCAAGCAAGCTTGCTCTGTCCACCCCACATCTAACTTTCTTTTCAGCATATCATGATGGAGCTGATTCTGTGCCAAAAGGATAAAATATTGTCTTTCTGACTGTTAACATAAAGAACGTGGGTTGAGGGTTTTCCAGGTCAAAATACCTATGCTACTGAGCAGGATAGGCCTAGAAGAAATTATCTAGTGAAATAGTGAAACTCAGTTTATAAAACAAAGAGATAACTGAATTAGCAAGTGGTTGAGAATAAATTCGTAATGAATTGAAAAATAGTAAGATTAGAGATAACTAAAACCAAATTATTTATTACCTTAGAGAAAATGGGTATTCGACCTATGCTCCTTGTATTGATAGCAGTGAATTAGTGAGAGCTCAAAAAAGGGGCCAGGACAGCCCTCAACCCACATGAAATTTCCACAGGTCACACCAAGAAGGATAACTGGACAGATGAGCAAATGAGCATGCTTGATATCACTAACAAAAACTCTGAAAGATTCCACCTACAGGTGCAGCAGTTCTGTCAAGGACAGGGAATGGTTTGCTCCACCATGAAGGACCAGTGAGTGTGCAGTGATGATTTCAAAGAAGAATCTCGCAGTGATCAGCAAAATAGTTGCAAAGTGACACCTGGGTCCACCTCTCTCTCCTTGAAATACGCCAACCCGCTTCAGCAACCCTACACAGCATGAAGTGAGGGATGAAGGGCGTGCTAGTAACGACCCTCCCTTACCAACGAGGGAAAGACCATTGCAACGACTCGCAAAGAGTCACCCTGGCGAAGATGAAATGCAAACTGGGCCTTTTAATATTGAACCAACGCTCAGAGACTCACACTAATATTATAACTAGTGCGTGCCTGCACTTCAAAACACGCAGCACGTTTTAAATAGCGGTCTTTGCGATTCGAAAAATTGCACTAAGCAATACCGCAATTCATAATTAATGTTGGTATATCGTGCAGCCCTAGACTAAACTGGGTATGAGTATGTGTATGTGTGTCATTGAGATGCAAATCCAAACTCAACCAATAGAAAGCAACCAGACCTCCCTTAAATTAACTTTTCAACCATTGAATAACAGTGATAATGATAATCAATAAATCGTAGAGACACGGATTATAATATACCAGGGGACGAAGAAGTTAGTCACTATGATGAATTAAGGGAAACAGCTCAAAATAATGAATAGTATAGATGGGCAGTTTTTACTACGAGAGAAATAAAGAAAGAAAATTGATTGCTATGCTCCAAGTCTCCATTAAACAAAAGTAATAACCATACCAAATCCACATGACTACCGAAAGTGTGCCGAATTTGGGAGAAACTTTTGTTATTTAACAGATTTTACTAGACCATATTATATTGCTGAATGTCTAGGATTTTTGGAAAATCCTAAATTAACAAATAATTTTTTAGACCATTCTGGGGATCTTAGTGTCAGTATTCGGACGTTAGCCTAAATATAAAAATTGAAAAACAGAAAGTAGAGATTACGAAATGGTATGGCGTAGATGGTAAACAGGAATATGAGTGTTTTCCTAAACCAAAAGGAACACAATATGTGGGCAAGTTCAAGGGCAAATGTGTTATTATTTGGTATAAAGATAAGAAAAATTCTTGGAAATCTGGAATTCCTTCTAGAGCTCCAGAACTTTTAGCACTTGGAACAATGAAAAGAAATAAAATAACAACTGAAGAATGTAAAAATCAAACTATTGCTTTACCTTCTATAGAAATTTATGAAGTTACAGCAAATACAGGAAGAGACAAACGAATTTGGGATTGATTTGATCTGAAATTTGGAGCATGGGAAACATGGTTTGCTAAACTAAGAATGTTTTTAGGAGCTGCTATATTGAAAGGAAGGTTATTAATTTGCTGTGTATTTCCTGTATTAAGAACATTAGTCGTCAATGCTACTGTTAAGCTAATGGAAAAGATAAATGTCCCAAATAATCAAATTATCAAAGAAAGGAAATTGGATGAATATTATGAAGGATTGCTAAACAATCTGATATTAAATGAGCAAACTTTGGATAATAGTTCCAGTGACTCTGATGAGTATGAAAAAGAGGTGTAAAGATAGGCCCTACCCTGGGTGTAAATGATAGCCTAACCTCTACCCAAGGCTGGCCCTCTACAATATGCAAAGTATCTGAGCTGAAGATCAACAGATCTGAACCATTTTTTGTTTTTGATATTCAATGCATTATGTTTTGAATGTTTTTATGTCTTTTATACATAACTGTGCCAACCACAGGCAAGCGCTGCCCCAAATGCACGCTCATGTTTATAACATTGTTTTCTATGATAAAAGGAGAAAGGAGACAGAATCTTTTACTCTCTCTTAGTCAAGTGTAGAGAGAGACGTTTGGTTCTGATTCTTCTCCAGAGTGCTGCTGCATCATCTAGTCATTGATGATAAGACTGTGTGACTTATTTAGTCACTAGATAGTGTTAACTGAAAGAACTGGATTATGAAGTGGCACTCTGGATAGACATAAGCAAATGTGAGACTTAAGAAAGTCTCAGAGGGGGGAATGTAGAAGATTTTTATAGTTGAAGATCTGAATTAATCAAGTATAATCAGGGTGAATCTTGCCTTTAATATATCTATTTAATCTTCCATTATGTTCTAAGGCATAGTTGAAGATCTGAATTAATCAAGTATAATCAGGGTGAATCTTGCCTTTAATATATCTATTTAATCTTCCATTATGTTCTAAGGCCCCTGTGTAAAAAATGCGTACGTGACTAAAATGTGCATACGTGGCTGAAAAATACAGACAGGAACAGCTGGAAGAACTTAAAGGGGCTTTCTTTTTATATACCATAACACGTGTTGAAGCCCCTTCTCTCTAGGGAGGTATCAGATTGTATGTATAAATAGAACTATATGTATGGAACTCGCCGTAAAGGAAAAACTGTATAAAAGAGACAGCACAAAAGCATTTGGGAGACTCTTCTGCAGAAGGGATCTCGGCTTTATTCTCGCTATGTAGATAATAAAGTCTTTTCTTCTGGCACCAAACTCCAAGTCTGGGTGTGATTCTTCGAACTCGCAGCAGAAGACACTACACCTTAATTTGGTCCATCTCAGAGTGAATCGCTGCCGTATTATTTATTATTTCCGTTTTTACCGCTTGTATTTCGTTTTTAAGGAAACTGAAATCATCGGCAAGCGCACTTTTCAGTTTGGATTTAATCACCTCCGAGATGTCCGCTTTTAGCTAGCGAAGAATCTCTGATTTCAAGGCTGTCGCGTCCATCTTCTCTGGGCTATCCAGCGGGGGTGGGGTCGTTCAAGATCGGGTGACGGTGGAACTCGAAGTCGAGGCAGTGTTGGGCCTAGTACCAGATGATGCGTCGTATTTATATTTGCGTAGTTTTTCCGCCATTGGCCCCGCACATCAACTATTTTCTTGTTTTAGAGACGCATTCAAAGCAGATTCCACCCAATGTTTTGTTACAAGGCGCTTATTTACTTTATAAAACAGGAGTTCGGCGGGAGCTCGAGCCAGGCACGTCTTACTCCATTGCCATGCAACCGGAACCCCGCAGCATATCAATTATTAATCACTTATGAATGTTTTGTAAATGATTAGTTCATCCTGAACTAATCACTTATAAATGACTTACAACTGAACGTTATTATAAAGTGTTATCAAATATTCTCCTAAGAAATGGGACACCACTTCTATACCGTTACATGTCATCATACATTGTCTAGCTCCTACAATACACACACCTATACTTGTGTGCAATAGAGCCTTTAATTACCATTCTATATTAATATCTCACACACACACACACACACACACACACACACACACACACACACACATACACACAAACATACATATCGGAGATCGCGCAGCTCACACATCCAGGAGAAAAGAAACTTGTCAATGCTGCCCCGCGACTTTTATTACTAACATAGTTTAAATATTGAATCGCTACATTCAGGGTTTGTACACATTTTTA
Organism: Spinibarbus caldwelli; assembly: GCA_039654775.1. NCBI lineage: Eukaryota > Metazoa > Chordata > Actinopteri > Cypriniformes > Cyprinidae > Spinibarbus > Spinibarbus caldwelli. The sequence continues at coordinate 27,818,897 of CM077228.1, read as the reverse complement.
CCAATAAATTTCCATGACTTTTCCATGACTTTTGAGACAATATTCATGACCTAATGTTCCAATATTTTACAATACGAATAAAAATCTGTTCAAATTATCATAGCATATGTTAACTAAAATTAATGACTATTAATGCTATCGTTTGCTTTCTTGTTTTAGTAATAAATACAAGCTGCAACTGCGCCAGACGTGAAGGTCCTTGCACACTGAGTCCGAAATTTTCGTGTGCGTTTTTTCATTTTTTTCTGTATTCGTCATCCTTTCCTATCAAAATGGATGCCACGAATGTGAAAACGCAGAAAATCGAACCTGATCCAATTTTTTTTTTATGACTGACGAAAGTTTCGGAGGCAGTGTGTAAACGTGATTGACACAACATTTTTTTTCTTCATTCTGTCACCGATGGCATTTTGGTTCCTTGTCGCTGTCGCCTCTGGCTTGTTTAGTTGGGGACACTTAATTTCCAGCGATATCGTCGATTTGATTGCACAAATACCATTTAAACTGAACTGAGCTGGACAATGACATCACTGAATTCAATAATGAAATGCCTTGAACTGAAAATTGAGTGTTTAATCTTGTCATTTTACATTGACACACTATTTTCCTATTTTGATATCGGAAAGTTGCTTTGACACAATCTGTATTGTTAAAAGCGCTATATAAATAAAGGTGACTTGACAACGTGAGGTCATATTTATTTTTTTTACCATGCGAAAATTTCGGACCAGTGTGCAATGACCTTTACTCCACACAGAGAACATATCGCATCACCGAATATTATCATTTATTTAACTCAGTTAAATGCAGGACCTGAATTTCGTTTTGGAAACTTTTCTCTTTCGCAACTGTTTACATTCACTTAAGAAAAAAACAACAATGCTTATGAGGATACTCATTTTCACATCATTTTGTGTGTATTTTTGCCACTTAAACGCAACAAGCTGCGCAAATTAAGCCACTTAATTTTGTTTAGAGCCCTGTATTTCAGCCCAAGCCCGACGGGCCCCGACTTATTTACGGCTTTTCATGTCATAGTTCAGACGCGGGCCGGGCATCGAGCTTGTTTTAGGCTTCCTCCTTATTTTTTTATTTTAAATATCCATCAATTATTATGGTGATGAAAATGATTTGCTGCGCTGGTGGAAACAACACGATGCGACCTCGACTGTCAAGAGCGGCTCGGACAGTGTTTAGTGTCAAGCAGCAGCAGCGAGTGCTGGAAGAGTTCCGCGTTAAAGCGCACGCAAAACCCCAGCAAGTAATTACCGTGATAAATGTGTCGGGGCCAGGGGAAATAAAATATTCGCTGAGTTTCGGTTCATTTTTGTGACGCAGAAAGCGCATCCTGTTTGTTTTCTAAAAAACAAAATCACAACGTATGCTGAAATTGTGAGTGCACACAAATAAAAGTAGACCCTTAACAGCACAATGATGCATTACTCTTACCTTTATGAGTAAAAATGACGGTTGTTTCTACTGTTATAAGAAAAAAATGCAAGTGATCGCTCTGGCGACTCCAAGTCCTGCAGAGCGCGCTTTAGCTTCCACTCTCCGCACAAACGATTGGATACACGCCTAGCACAAACGTAAACTAACATTGTGATATGCTTTTTTAAGTATTTTATATATAGATTTTATTTTAGTCAAGTTGTGCTGATTTTAGAAGGCTAAATTGATCAAACATATAGGCTAACTCACTGTCTGCACCTGGCCACTTGGTCGTTAGGCTACTTTAAAAAAACAAAAACTTGAATTTAACAAACAAAAAAAATGGTCCAGACATATTTCTAAATTAACTTAATAAAGAAAAGAAAATAAAATAACCACTTTGCCATTAAAAACGAAACTGAACTATTTTAATGGCTCCAACAGCAGCTGTGTAATTGGGAAGAGAGAGAGAGAGAGAAAAACGACACAGGCTCCAGTCTGACTCGGACCAGTAATTCTGATAAGCTGTTGGACAAGGGCCTGACTATGGCATATGTTTGAGGTCCGTACAGGGTTCTACTGAGCTTGTTTGGTACCAAACTCAATTTGGTACTCACAAGGCGGCTTTATACGCCCGCGCTTTGGACTTGACTGAGCGCACAGGAAACCGCCTCTGGAGGGCACGAGTACCAAATGGCTTTCAAAGACGTGCAAATAAATAATACATTTTTGTGACGATGCAACAATGACCCGATTAGGCAAGTGACAATTCTGTCAACTGTACCAAAACGCGAGCGAAAGTCTTGTATCGCAGCAGCTCTTTAGTGCAGACGAGATGTGCCGATGTGAAGCCGTTTTGAGATAAAGTCAAAGAGAAAAGACGCAGTACAGCTGAATCACTCACGTTGTTTTCAAATGACTGATCTGATATTCTCTGTGGATTTATTTACTCATCAAACCTACATGCTATAGGCTATTGAATACAGTCAGGTCCATAAATATTGGGACATCGACACAATTCTAACATTTTTGGCTCTATACACCACCACAATGGATTTCAAATGAAACGAACAAGATGTGCTTTAACTGCAGACTGTCAGCTTTAATTTGAGGGTATTTACATCCAAATCAGGTGAACGGTGTAGGAATTACAACAGTTTGCATATGTGCCTCCCACTTGTTAAGGGACCAAAAGTAATGGGACAGAATAATAATCATAAATCAAACTTTCACTTTTTAATACTTGGTTGCAAATCCTTTGCAGTCAATTACAGCCTGAAGTCTGGAACGCATAGACATCACCAGACGCTGGGTTTCATCCCTGTTGATGCTCTGCCAGGCCTCTACTGCAACCGTCTTCAGTTCCTGCTTGTTCTTGGGGCATTTTCCCTTCAGTTTTGTCTTCAGCAAGTCAAATGCACGCTCAATCGGATTCAGGTCAGGTGATTGACTTGGCCATTGCATAACAATCCACTTCTTTCCCTTCAAAAACTCTTTGGTTGCTTTTGCAGTATGCTTTGGGTCATTGTCCATCTGCACTGTGAAGCGCCGTCCAATGAGTTCTGAAGCATTTGGCTGAATATGAGCAGATAATATTGCCCGAAACTTCAGAATTCATCCTGCTGCTTTTGTCAGCAGTCACATCATCAATAAATACAAGAGAACCAGTTCCACTGGTAGCCATACATGCCCACCACCACCACCATGCTTCACTGATGAGGTGGTATGCTTAGGATCATGAGCAGTTCCTTTCCTTCTCCATACTCTTCTCTTCCCATCACTCTGGTACAAGTTGATCTTGGTCTCATCTGTCCATAGGATGTTGTTCCAGAACTGTGAAGGCTTTTTTAGATGTCGTTTGGCAAACTGGGTTTACAATAGTTTACATCTTGTGGTGAACCCTCTGTATTCACTCTGGTGAAGTCTTCTCGATTGTTGACTTTGACACACATACACCTGCCTCCTGGAGAGTGTTCTTGATCTGGCCAACTGTTGTGAAGGGTGTTTCCTTCACCAGGGAAAGAATTCTTCCGTCATCCACCACAGTTGTTTTCCGTGGTCTTCCGGGTCTTTTGGTGTTTCTGAGCTCACCGGTGCGTTCCTTCTTTTTAAGAATGTTCCAAACAGTTGTTCTGGCCACGCCTAATGTTTTTGCTATCTCTCTGATGGGTTTGTTTTGTTTTTTCAGCCTAATGATGGCTTGCTTCACTGATAGTGACAGCTCTTTGGATCTCATCTTGAAATGAACTCTGGACCTTTTATCTGCTCATTGTAATTGGGATAATGAGGGAATAACACACACCTGGCCATGGAACAGCTGAGAAGTCAATTGTCCCATTACTTTTGGTCCCTTAACAAGTGGGAGGCACATATGCAAACTGTTGTAATTCCTACACCGTTCACTCAAATTAAAGCTGACAGTCTGCAGTTAAAGCACATCTTGTTCGTTTCATTTGAAATCCATTGTGGTGGTGTATAGAGCCAAAAATGTTAGAATTGTGTCGATGTCCCAATATTTATGGACCTGACTGTAAATGTGTGAATATCCATTTTAAAGTCGAAAGCTGCGGGAATGAGTAAAACTATGCGATATATGCGCGACTCCGCACCGAAATTCAGGACCTGATTAAACAATTAGATTTGTGAAATAGATTTCCATGACTTTTCCAAAACTTTCTGGGTTAATTTATTTTTCCAAAACTTTTCCAGGCCTGGAAACTACTGTTTTAAAATTCCATGACTTTTCCAGGTTTTTCATGACCGTACGAACCCTGTACATTATATTTTCCAGCAACGAGAGGATGAAATCGCTATTTTCAGAGACGCACAGATGCACGTACACGCAACTTTCATCTCTCCTCTCTCTCTCTCTCTCTCAAATTGGCAATATTTGAGAAAAAAAGTTTAGCGATTTCTAATCATTGGGGGGACTAGTCACCCTCAATGTCGATGGTGTTTATCGCTCTCATCAGACATGAAAATATGTTGTGGCACGATCGTGCAGTCAGTAATGGTTTAACGTTAGTAGAGATGCACCGATTGACCGGCCAGTGATCGGAATCGGGCGATTTTTCGCATGACCGGCCCGGATCGGTGACCGGCCGGTCAGTCTCACGTCTTGCCGATTCCGAGCCGATCCTTCTATTGCCAGCGGCGCAGGCAATGACGTCACAGCCACTCGCACACTTAGGGTCGCGTGTAAACATGTCGTTGATGTGGAAGTTCTTTTCTGTGAGTGAAGATGACATAAAGATCGCAGTTTGTAACATTTGTAAGGCCAAAATACATCGTGGGGGAACAACCACGAAAACGGAACAACAAACCTAATAAGACACTTAAAACACCATCACTCAGCTGAATATGCCCAGTTTGAAAAGGGGAAAGCGGCTAAAGCTAGCGCTCCAAGTCCAAGCCAAAGGTCGCCAGCCACAAGTCAGCAGCCTCTGCTATCATTTATTGGGATGAGCAGTGAAAAGACCAAAGCAATTACAAGAAAAATTATGGAATTCATGGCACTTGATGACCAGCTGTTCTCCATAGTCGAGGACATAGGTTTCAGAAATTTGATAAATTACCTCAGTCCAAAATACATTATACAGAGCCGGCAGTACTTTTCCGACCTTGCCTTACCCGAGTTGTTTAACCTCGTGTCAGAACACACACAAAGCCTGTTACAAGCCGATCCTGAAGCAGCCATAAGTTTTACTACTGATATTTGGACATGTAACGTTAGCTTAATGTCAATGTTGAGCCTGACTGCTAACTGGGTTGACAAAGATTTTCAGCGACAACAATTACTTCTGCACTGTCAAGAAATTAAGGGGTCCCATACTGCTGCCAACTTAGCGGCAACGTTTGACAAAATGTTGCAGTGGTGGGGTTTGGGCAAGAACAGGGTTCATGTCGTGCTTCGAGATAATGCACGAAATATAAGCAAAGCATTTGACGAGGCCAACCTGGCAAGTTTGCCATGCTTGGCACATACATTACAGCTGGTTGTGAACAAGGGTGTGCTGTCGCAGCGAAGCATCACCGATGTGCTCGCAATTGCCAGGAAGATCGTCGGACATTTTAAACACTCAACCCTCTCATATTTGCGTCTTCATGATATTCAGGCACAGTTGGGTCAGCCTAATAAAAGATTGCAGCAAGACGTTCTGACCAAATGGAACAGCACCTATTATATGCTGCAATCGCTGGTGGAACAGAGACGCGCTTTGGGGGCATATGCAGCGGAGCACGAGCTGCCGGCCACACTCAGCGCACATCAGTGGGGACTTATTGAGAACATCCTGAGAATGCTCGAGCCTTTCGAGGAACTCACAAAGGAAATTAGCTCCTCAACAGCAACAGCCGCAGACGTTATTCCAGCCATCACCGTTCTTAAACGGCTTTTGGAGAAAAAGACAGACGCAGATCGTGGAGTGGGCACTGCAAAAACTACACTGCTGGAGGCGGTTCAGAGAAGGTTCGGCAACATTGAAAAGGAGCCACTATATACTTTGGCCACCATTATTGATCCCAGGTAGGTTAAATAGACAGCTGTTACATAAACTCTCATGATGATGATGATGATGGTGATCATTATTATTATTATTAATAATAATAATCCGTTGCCAATAATAACAATCAGCATTGTGTTAAAATTTTGATAATATATAATATAACATTATATATGAGTTTCATGTGACCAATCCTTCTTGTCTATTTGTCTGTTTATGTAAAAGGTACAAGAATCGCTACTTTTCAGCAGATGGTAAAGACCAAGTGAAACAAGCACTTTTGGCTATTCTGGAGGGGAAGACCAGACCAGACCAGGCCCCCGATGAACCTGTTGCAGAAGCTTCTCCAGTACCTGGTCCTGCCACAGAAGTACCTCCTGCCAAAAAGCCATGTAGTCTACTACTTTCAGTACATGATGAAATACTGAAGGAAAATGCTGAGATGGAGCAGCTGCTGGCCAGCCCCTCATCTGTGCAAGTTCAGAGCTACCTCTCCGAGTTGCCCAGCAGCAGAGGCGAAAATGCTTTGACCTACTGGAGGATCAACAAAGATCGTTTCCCTGCACTTGCTCAACTTGCCCAAGCCTATCTCTCCGCTCTATGTACAAATGTCGAAAGTGAGCGCTTGTTTAGCTTGGCTGGACATGTGGTAGATGAAAGGAGAAACCGATTAACTGGTGACAAGGCAGAAATGCTTCTCTTTGTCAAGAAAAACTTGCCATTAATCCTCAAGTAATAGCATTTAGTATTAGCATTGTCATTTCTACCTGTTTTAAGACAGTGCACTTTTTGTTGTTAAAGTTATTGTTGTGAGACGATCCTGTAATTAATGTTTAAAAAAATTCTTTCATAATAAAATTCATTGAAGAAAAATAGATTTTTGTTAGTAAGTCTACTATGTTAGTTATATACAGGAACTAAGTTTATACCTTTTTCAAGGCACAAAGCACTTTATTTTGTTGTTAAAGTTATTTTGTTGTGAGAAGATAAGTCATAATGTTTAATAATTTCTTTTATTATAAAATAAAAATTTAATTGAAGAAAATATTTCTGTATATGCTTTCATTACAGTTTTTTTTTTTTAAATCGGAATCGGCAAAAATCGGAATCGGCAGGTCACACTTACTGAAAAATCGGAAATCGGAATCGGCCAAAAAAGTTGCAATCTCTAAATGTTAGCAATACTTTTTTGTAACATAACATAACACGATTGAATGTAACATAAAACAAATGATTACTTTTCATTAAAATCTTTATTGCCAAAAGCGCTTACATTTATGGTTATTTTTTTTCGCTCGGCGGTATAGCCGGTGTATGCTAATTCTCGTACCCCTTCATTTGAAGTGTGGTCCCAAAAAATCTTCGTTTGAAGGGCTATCTGGCCCTTCCCCCTACCCCTCCAACCAAAAGAGAATCGAGAGCCCTTAGCCCTTCCCCCCGAAAGGGGAAGGGCTAAGGGCCAAGGAGTAGAAATGGGATTGGGCCTTTGTTTCATTCATTTGATATGTAACATTATATTATATCCATGCAGTACAGTAGGTCATAATATATAGGCTGTTGACTTATTAATCTAACAATAAAAGAGAAAAAAAACGCTGCTCTTGATTGAACTGCTTTTGTTGTTTTAATAATCAATTTATTAATAATGAATGCACTAAAGTGATTTTTTACATTTGATTATTTGTTTTTCTTACTTGAAAGCTTTTGTTTAGATGTAAAATGAAAAAAGTAATGCACTAGTTGTTTCTTATATTCGTTGTACTGTTTGTTTGTTTTTTTGTATCTGTTCTTATTTATGATAACAAAGATAAAGTAAAAAATAGCTATATTGTGATTATTAATATAGAAATGATCATTCAGAAAAGAAATGGAGGAAAAGATGCAATGTTGCCTGGTGATTTTGCTTTGGAACCTTCATAAAACTTTAACTCAGTTTTTCTCTGAATTGACTTTGCTGACTTCATCAACTTCAAACAGGTGTAGCTCAGTCATTTAGTCTGATTCCAACAAATCATATATCATTTTGAAGGTCTTTTAATGGAGAATGTGAAAATAAAAATAACTAATTTTTGAAAATTTGCTTATTGTGACTCATATTGCCAGCACCGGTCACTTTATTTCTCATTTCTGTGAGACAAGTATTCACTGAAGTTTGGTTCATTTTTGTGACGTGTTTCAGAAAGAAGCTCATGGAGAATGAAGTTCATGGCATCCTGTTTGTTTTATTTGTTCTATAAAATCACAATGTTTTCTTGTTATTGTGAAAATACACACATAAAACTAGACCATTTACAATTTTGAATAATATTTTACTCTTGTCTGTACAACCACAAATATGCTTCACTTTTACTTTTTACACTCTGTTCTTCATTTAACATTGGGGATTTTGCTGTGTATATAGGGGATAAGTAGCAATTTCAAACACAGCAATCATCTTCCAGTCCTGTTCCTGTGTGGAGGCTCTCCATGCAACACTGCACATTTTGTATGCCTCTGTAATCAAACACACCTGATTAAATCCATTAGCTCTTTATTTCAGACTCCAAGACTTGAAATGGGTGTGGCAGTTAAGGGAGAAAATGTGTGCTGTTGGGGCTAATGGTCTTTCTGAAATGTGTGCTGTTAACAGCTAATGGTCTGTTGCCAGTAATTCATTTCTTATAAAGCCATCCATTTACTGGAACAGAAAAGTGAAATGGAAAAGTCTGTTGACAGTAAATCTGTTCTCATAAAGCTTCTCATTTACTGGAATAGAAAAGTGAAAGTGAATCCTCAACCATTAGCTCATTATTACAGACAAGACTTGAAATGGTTGCATCAGATATCAGATAAGGGAGACATCAGAAACACTGATCTTATAGCTAATGGATTGTTAACAGTAAGTCTGTTCTCATAAAGCCTCTCATTTACTGGAATAATAGAGGGAAAAATCTGCTGTAAATGTGAAACTCTGTTGACATTAAGTCTGTTCTTTTAAAGCAAAGGAAGCAACCTAAAGCACACATTACAACACTGGCATGGGGAGAGTAATTACTGGCACAGGAGCAATAGTGAAATTGATGTCCCTCACACGTTCACACTGAGCTACATTTTGAGGTAATCATCAAACAGTCTATTTTATTATGTTACACAGCAAAATTCCCAATATCAACAGTTTAAAAAGAATGTGGGTTGGATGTGCAGATTCCAAAGTGATATTCTTAGCCCCTTTTCTCACCAGTTATCCCTTCTGATGTCTGATTGTGTGGTGGAACCAAACCAGACAGTTATGGATGTACACAGGACAGACTCAGTGACGGCTGGGTAGAACTGTGTTAACAGCTTCTGAGGCAGGTTGAACTTCTTCAGCTGGAGAAGGAAGTACATCCTCTGCTAGGACTTTTTCACAATGGAGTCTATGGCTGCATGCGAAACTGCATACTTCCATACTATATAGAAGGCAAAAAGCAGTAGGCGAGCAAAAGAGTATGTTTGAATCCTGAGGCAAGAATTACCTGGCTGGTGCACTAATTCTCGTGAGATTCAGACATACGTACAGTGAGGGAAAAAAATGATTTGATCCCCTGCTGATTTTGTAAGTTTGCCCACTGACAAAGAAATGATCAGTCTATAATTTTAATGGTAGGTTTACTTGAACAGTGAGAGACAGAACAACAAAAAAAATCCAGAATAACGCATTTTAAAAAAGTTATAAATTGATTTGCATTTTAATGAGTCAAATAAGTATTTGACCCCTTCCCAAAACATGACTTAGTACTTGGTGGCAAAACCCTTGTTGGCAATCATAGAGGTCAGACGTTTCTTGTAGTTGGCCACCAGGTTTGCACACATCTCAGGAGGGATTTTGTCCCTCTCCTCTTTGCAGATCCTCTCCAAGTCATTAAGGTTTCGAGGCTGATGTTTGGCAATTCAAACTTTCAGCTCCCTCCACAGATTTTCTATGGGATTAAGGTCTGGAGACTGGCTAGGCCACTCCAGGACCTTAATGTGCTTCTTCTTGAGCCACTCATTTGTTGCCTTGGCCGTGTGTTTTGGATCATTGTCATGCTGGAATACCCATCCACGACCCATTTTCAATGCCCTGGCCCTGACGGTGCATGGCCCCGCCCATCATCCCTTTGATGTGATGCAGTTGTCCTGTCCCCTTAGCAGAAAAAAGAAGTACGTGAAGAAAAATCAGTATTCATAAAAGAGTAGGTGAGAAATCCCTGGATGTCCTACTGCCTCAGCCCAGATCATAAACATAGCTAAAAGGCTTCCTAGCAGTGGCCATCCTTCACAAAACTTAACATCTTGCACAGTTTTATCCTAGGTAGAATGCAAAATGTTTCAATACAAGCATTTCAGTCAAAGGTAATTTATGAAATATTTCAAACATTTAACCCATGGGAGAAAATCAACCCGCCGCAACAGTTTTAATGTAGACCAATTTTGTGGAAAATGTGGATTTGGCAACCCTGCATCCAACACAAGCTGCAGGAGGCAGATTTGACTGATATCACGGGTCAAGAGTAAGGAGAGATGACTGACAGACCATCCTGAAGCAACTGCTGCTCAACAGATAATGAGCTCAATGACTCCCTCAATCCTGATAAATTAATTCATTATGATCAATGTATCGCTTATTATTGTAAAACATTGATGCATTTGGATTTAAACCTTTAACAAAACATGCAAACAAATGGCCGCTTTTATCATTTGTGAATGCGCTAGTTCCAGTGACTTATTTTTTATTAGTTTTCTGATAACTTCTCTTTGTTGGTGAAATGATGGGGTTAAGTGACGTTGTTCCAGAGAGGCGTGTAAAGGGCGGGTTTTAGTGAAGTGCAGCGGAGCTTCTGACCCGACAGTGGAAACGCATCATGATTTTGGGCTCGGTGCTACAGGTCCGAGGCTATTAGCCCCACCCGGCCTGTTTAAAGCACTGGCACGCACTGGACCGACAGTGGAAAAACGGCTAAGCTTCTCAAAGTGCCATTTTAGTCTTAAGTGCTGAGAATTCATGAAATTTACTCCTACTTTCAAACTTAACCTTTTTGCTGGTGAGTTTAAAATATTCCCCCCAGAGTGAGTTTTTTTAAGGCGACTGTTATTTTAGAACGTTTGCCCTTACTGTTTCCATGGCGACGCGTCATGATTGTCACGTGACACACCACGGCCACAATAACACTGTATGACAGATGGATCGCTTTTATTTTGTTTTTCCTTTTTTTATTTAACATATTCACAAACTTGCTTACCATGGCATGGACAATCTGATATTCTGATTCACAAATATGCGTAAATGAGTGTGTTTTGTCCTTTAAACACCTTTATAAATGATCTTGTTCGTGATCTGTAACGTGAGATGGGCGCCGCCATGTTTGTTCGCGCCGCAGTTCAGAGAGTCCTGTCAGTCAGATTTACAGCACGTGAATTCATCAGTTTCTCCCGAAATACATGTAAGTAAGTGGCCGGTGAACTGGGTGAAGAATAGAGTGAACTTTATAGTTACTTACACTATGTGTATCTGATATGAATAAAACACATCGGCAAATTAAATTGGAATGGATTGTTATTGTTGCTTCCATAGACATCTGTGTGTATTTTACAAGCTCTAAATGTACTGTTTTACCAGTACTTACGTGTATTTAGATGTCTGAAACCTAAAATATGCATTATGCGGTTAAGAACACTGCATAGTTGTGATAAAATTACAGTCACAGTGCACATCTCTCTCTGGCTCAGCGCCAGTAAACGCGCGAAACCACAGTTTGAATTTGGCAGTTGTGTGACGTCACCGAACGTTCTAAATCCCATATGTGGGACCGTACTCCCAGGGGCACGGAAATAAGAATCCCATATGTGGGACCGTACCGCTCAAAAGGTTAAGTATAAAAGCAAGTTATCAAATTTCTTAAAGCTAAGAATCACTCATACTGTCCCAGTTATTTAAGACAGCTCGAGAGGTCTCTCAAGTGGTTAGGAGTTGCCAGCAGGGGCTTGTGATGGCGCTGAGGAGACAGAGACGTGTGCAAATCTTTCAGGAGAGGAAGAATGTTCTTGAAATGTTTGGCAACGAGCACTTAATCAAACGGTTACATTTTCAAAATGAGCAAAAAACATTTACATTACCAAAGAACATCATAACTGACTTCAGTCTAGCGCGAGTATATTCGATCTACACTGTATTATGAATAAATCTCTTACCCCTTATTTACACTGCATGTGTCTGCTGACCGGAGCTAAGTGGCAAGTTTCTGAAGCGGCTCTTCACGCTGCATCACTAAAGATAGGCACCTAGTCTATTTTTGATGGATAATAATAATAATAACAATAGTCTCGTTGTCGACAAAGGCATCAGCAACAGGCAATTTCTTTGACTATCGTCAATACATATAGTATCTGTTAAAAGAATTAAACAAAGTGATGTTTTAACATTAGAACGTTATTTTTAACAAATCTTTAGCATTTCTTAATTAATGAAACTATCATCGATACTCTATACTATCGTCTATCGGCACCCTAAATTGAGTTGTGATGATGCTTCGTTTCCTTGCCATAATGTATTCTCTTGAAAATTCTTTGTCAAATGTGTGTAGAATATAAACTCCAATTAGGAATTTATCCATTCAATGTGAATTTATCTGAGAATATTCTTAATTAAAGAAATCTATTCAGTGATTGGTCCATGTGTATGTCGTCATCCAAAATCCCGTTTGTGGCACAGCAAAGTGTCGTGAATCATCTCTAAGGCTGACACTTAAGATTAAGTCTTACACTTCGCTTAAATTACGACTGAGATGATTGATTTCTAACTTTTAAGCGCAGCTTTGAGCCAATATTTTTTTTTTCACTTAAGTCAATTCTTAGCAGTTGTAGCGTCTGCTTAGGATCATTGATGGCTGTTTACACTTTATGCCCTAAGAGACCCTTTTAGCTTTTTGACATTTGCATATAAATTACAAATCTGGCCTCACCGTTTACATTTATATGGGTGCTAAATTGCCGATGGTTTTTCCCCACTATCAAAAAGATGCTAAGCAGGTCACCTCTATGGTGTTTCTATCAAACTTCAAACACATTCCAAAGAGGAGGGAATGACCCCCGTGCCAGGCACCAGACCAGTTGTCTGTCTCCACAACTTCCAATACACAACGCACACACACACACAACTAAAGACATTTTCTTTATTTAGGCCATAATTAAGCAGTTATAAATGTATCTGCTATATGCATGTGTTGTATGTATATTCCCCTATTATATTAACCTAGTTAAAACCCTTTACTTGTATTAGTTAGAGTTTAAATGCCTATATTCAAGTGTATGAGTGTATCTCTGCTTTAATATCATCTGGAGATTACTTTCTTGGTATCAAAATGATCTTCTCTTTATTTCTCACACAATGATGTACACTATGTGATCGTGAAATGCATCAAACAATTCTTACTATGTTTTGAATTAAAACTGCACCAACTTGCAGACTAGCAATAAAAATGCAAATGGGCCATAAACGGAGACAAAGAAAGTTTCTCCCGCTCAAAATGCATGTGTAATGGGGCTGATGAGACGTGAGACGTGCGGATCCATGTGCAAGCTTTTATTTAAAGACATGGTCATAAATACAGGCAGGGTCGAAACAATGGCAAACAGGTATGGCAGGGACAAGACAAAGAGTAATTCTATGGCAAGCGTGGGTCGATGATCGGCAAACAGTATCCAACAAGGCAAGGCAGAGAGAGTAAATCCAGGTACACAGCAATAATCCAAACGAGGTGCAAACAGAGTCCGAACGGCAAGGCAAGGGTTAATCCAGGAAACACGGGCAGAAATCAAAACTCGAGAAAACAGGCAAGGCAAGACTAAGACAACTAAGAGCGTTTCGTAGGGTAGCTATCACTAGGATATTTGCGTACAATACTCGGCAGTGAGGGAGAGGAAGTCCAAGGCTTATAAAGAGTATCTGATGGGATTCAGCTGTGCATGTGTGATCAGTGCATTCAGCTGTGTATGTGCAATCAGTGCAATGGATGATGGGAATTGTAGTTTGAGGTGATGTGCAACAGTAGTGTAGTGCATAGTCAATGTGGTGAGCGAGTGACCTCTGGTGGTGGGTAAACAGAAGTTCATGGACAGGATTTGTGACAGCATGCCTCTGATTGGCCCCTCCACCCACAAAGTGGGTGCGGCTACGAACTATCAAAAGTTCCGAACTCAGACAAATCGACGCTCAGAAACTCTTCTTCTTGAGACGGACACGCTCCACAACTCTCCTCTTGAGTTTAACCTTCTGGTAGTTTCACCTTCAAATAACTTTTGTCGATCCTTTCTTCAAGAACTAGAGGAAAAACCTTCAGCTCACTCCTAAAGGATTCATCATCTATCGCATCAGGATTCTTGTTCAGCAGCAAAAGCCAATGCAAGTAACCGTTTACAACTATTTAGATGCGTGTTTTAAGTTTGAGCCCCTGTTTAAGGTGATTTTTGAATTCTCTGAAGATTCTCATTAGGTTGTGGTTAATTGTTGTGAAACACTGCCATTCTTTTGCTCTTCTCTCTCACTTCCTTGCTTTCTTTCATTCTGTATATATGTGTTTTGCTTAATTTAGTTGCATGTTAGCTATAGTTACATTTATTAAATCTCTTATAACAAATTGATTGTCTCTGTGTGCTGCTCACGATTCGAGGTCACTGAATGTGCTTCTTGCTACATGCTAAACTACTGCTAGTACTGTATAAGTAGGAAGGCTATTGTTCCTTGGCCAAGAAAATAATCTTTCCTAGAATTGATGAATAATTATATTGTCTGCTCGGTGGACGGACAGATCAAATAATTGTAATATCAGTTCTGCTACAGTTAATTCTAATATCTAATCTAAATATTTATTATTAATTATAACCAGTTATAATTAATTATAAATATTCCCCTTTCGAGCTAATTTGCTACACAGTGTTACTTGAGAGTAATTCTTAGAGGCTTGATAAATACGGGCCCAGATCCTTTGAAACACTTGGGGATGCAGTCTCCATCCTTTCAGTCTCCCTGGCACATGGACTACCCTCAGTGAGAGCAGATTGCACTGTGCCCATTCTGTAAAGGGAGTTTGACCTGACACCACCATGGCGATTAATAAAGGCTTCCAGTGTCATGTTGTCTGAACAGACTTGGACATGATACCCCTCAAGGCTGGCAGGAAAGTGTTTAGGGCAAGAAAAACCACCAACATCTCTAGGCAGTTGATGTGTAGAGGTTGCTCCAGGCTAGACCAGGAGCCAAACACTGGTGTACACTGGGACAGTGCTCCCCAACCTGAGTTGGAGGCATCTGTCGTGATTAACTTTCTTCTGGTTTATGAAGATCTTCTTGTTTGTTTTCTTTTTCCCTTACAAAAAACGTCCTGTGGTAATCCTGTGGCACTGCAGCAGTATTATATAAATTTACCACACAACAATTGAGCAGAGCTAAATGTGACAGGATCACCACAGCACTTTCTGTTGTACCGTATCACAAGAATTTACCATTAGATGTCGTATGTGGTTTTTCTGTTGTTTTTCTGTGGCATTACCGAAGTATTTGAACAGAGCTAAATATGACAGGATTACCATAGCACTTTCTATATAGCATGAACTTCAGAAAATACAATGTTTGGTATTTGTATGGTATTTGTATTGTTTTTGTGTGATATTTCCAAAACAATGACATCTAGCTAAAATTTCCCCCATTTCTCAAAATAAATATCGGTCCTCACATGCAAACTATAGGAGAGTTTTTCAAGGGCTGCCACCCGTCCTAAATCCGAAAGCCACTCAAATATCGGAGGCCTTCCAGAAGATTTCCAGTTTTTTTACAATCACACATCTGCCCAGCATGATGCAGCTCTGCATCCACTCTGATTCAGTTTTTTTAACATGACAAAGGTCGAGGGTCACAAAGAATGTACAAACTAGGGCAGAGATCATACTGGGTCTGGGATATCTTTAAAATATAATCGTGCACCTCTCTCCAAAAGTACTGGATTTCAGAGCATTGCCATAAAATATGAAATAGGTTACCCTCTTCTCTCTGGCATCGCCAACATTCAGAATTATCTTCTGGTGTCCAATAGAATCTGTTTAAGATTTTAAATTGTATAAGACGTGTTCTAATATCTCTGGACATCAATTTTAAATTCCCAGTGATCCTCCCCCATTCTTCATCTTTAAATGTGCATCCCAAATCTTTTTCCCAAATTAACTTGACTGCAGAACTAATATTTTGGCCCATCTGACTGATAAGTAAGGAGTAATATTTAGATGCCTTGTGGCCAGTACCTATAATATTCTGGATAATCTTGAGAGTGTTTTTACCCCTGGGAGCATATGAGGGTGAAGCAAAAATACATGTAATCATATGTCTCATCTGTAGATGTCTCCAGAACTGATCATTAGACTAGATGAATTTTTTCTGAAGTCTCTCAAACGATATTAATGCATCATCTTCATAAAGATCTTCCAGAATATTTATATTTTTATCTATCCACTCCTTCCATAACACAGGTGTTCCACCTATTAACAACTTTGGATTGGCCCAAATACATTTACATTTAGCAGATGCTTTTATCCAAAGCGACTTACAATTGGGGAATACATAAAGCGATTCGTCTTGAAGAGGCAATCAGACAGAGGAAGTGCTTGTAACAACAAGTCTCAGGCATTGTTCAAATAAGTACAAGCTAGAAAGGAAAGGAATAAATAAAGAGAGAGAATTTTTTTTTTTTTTTTTTTTAGGATGAAGTCAAGTAGTGCTGAAAGAGATGAGTTTTCAGTTGTTGCTTAAAGATTGGTAGGGATCCAGCATTCCGGATAGGGGTGGGAAGATCATTCCACCAGCCAGGAATGGTGAATGAGAATGTTCTGGAGAGTGATTTTGAGCCTCTCTGTGATGGTACCACGAGGCGTCGCTCACTAGCAGATCTCAGACTTCTGGAGGGGGTGTAGATTCGTAATAGTGAGTGGAAGTAGGCGGGTGCTGAGCCTGTGGTTGTTCTATATTCAAGCATCAGTGTCTTGAACTTGATCCGAGCTGCAACTGGTAGCCAGTGCAAGGAGATAAAGAGAGGTGTAATATGGGCTCTTTTGGGCTCATTGAAGACCAGACTTGCCGCTGCATTCTGAATCATTTGTAGAGGTTTGATTGTGTTTGATGGAAGTCCAGCCAGAAGAGCATTGCAGTAGTCCAGCCTAGAAATGACAAGGGCCTGGACAAGAAGTTGTGCACCATGCTCTGTCAGAAAGGGCCTGATCTTTCTGATGTTGTGTAGTGCAAACCTGCAAGATCGAGCGGTCTTTGCAATGTGCTCTTTGAAGGTCAATTGGTCATCAAAGATTACACCGAGATTTCTGACCGAAGTTGATGGGGCAATTGTTGATGAACCTAACTGAATCGTGAAGTCATGCTGTAGGGTTGGAGTAGCAGGGAAGACAAGAAGCTCAGTCTTTGCCAGGTTGAGCTGTAGGTGATGTTCTTTCATCCAGCCTGATATCCGTGCAGCTACTGTTGGATCATCTGGTTGAAAAGAGAGATAGAGCTGTATGTCATCAGCGTAGCAATGGTAGGAGAAGCCATGTGCCTGTATGATGGGACCCAGTGATGTCATGTATGTGGAGAAGAGGAGGGGTCCAAGAACCGATCCCTGAGGAACCCCAGTGACCAGTTGATGTGCTTTGGATACCTCACCTCCCCAGGCCACCCTGAAAGACCTACCAGTGAGATAGGATTCAAACCAGCAAAGTGGAATCCCAGTGATGCCCAGAGATGAGAGGGTAGACAGGAGGATCTGATGATTAACAGTGTCAAACGCAGCAGATAGATCCAGCAGAATGAGGACTGATGATTTGGAGTCTGCTTTTGCAATTCGCAGGGCTTCAGTGACTAAGAGTAGCGCCGTCTCAGTTGAATGGCCACTCCTGAAACCTGACTGTTTAGCATCCAGTTTGTTGTTCTGTGAAAGAAACAATGAGACCTGGTTGAAGACAACTCGTTCGAGTGTTTTCGCTATGAATGGAAGGAGAGAGACAGGTCTGTAGTTTTCAGTAAGAGAAGTGTTTAATGTAGGTTTCTTGAGCAGTGGGGTTACCCGAGCCTGCTTGAACGCAGTGGGGAAAATGCCTGTGAGGAGAGATGTGTTGATGATGTGTGTGAGTGCTGGTAAGAGTGTGGGAGAGATTGCTTGGAGAAGGTGTGATGGGATTGGGTCTAGAGGACATGTTGTAGGATGGCTGGAGAGGAGAAGTTTGGATACCTCTGCCTCAGTGAGTGGACAGAAGGAGAAGATGGGAGTTTTAGCAGTGGATGTGGTTGGTTGGAGGTCGTGTGTGTGTGGAGGAGAGAACTGACTACTGATTGTTCTAGTTTTGCCTGTAAAAAAAGTGGCAAAGTCATCAGCTGTTATAGAAGTGGTGGGAGGTGGTGGAGGGGGACAGAGGAGAGAATTAAATGTTCTGAAGAGGTTTCGCATGTCTGGAGCGCTGTTGATCTTGTCGTGGAAATGTGAGGATTTGGCAGTGTGGACTTCAGCAGAGAAAGATGAGAGCAAGGACTGATACCTACTCAGGTCCGACGGATCGTTTGATTTGCGCCATTTTCTCTCTGCCGCTCTGAGTTTAGTCCGATGTTCACGAAGAACCTCGGATAACCAGGGGTTAGAAGGGGCAACCCGTGCTGGGCTGGAGGAGAGAGGACAAATGTCGTCAAGACAAGAGGTTAAGGTCTGGCATAGAGTGTCAGTAGCTGCATTCACATCCAGAGATGAGAAATGGGTAGGTGAGGGAAGAGAGGAGGATACTACAGAGGACAGATGTGAGGGAGAAAGGGAGCGTAGGTTTCGTCTAAAAGTAACTGGTAAGGGGGTTGATGGCACATGGGTATCAAAAAGTAATGTAAAAGAAATGAAGAAATGGTCAGAGATATGTAGTGGTTCCACCAGAATGTTATCTGCAGTGCAATTGTGTGTGTAAATTAAATCAAGTTGGTTGCCTGATTTGTGCGTGCTAGAAGTGGTAAGGCGTTTGAGATCAAATGAAGCTAGGAGTGAATGGAAGTCTGTAGCATAAGGCTTGTTTAGATGAATGTTGAAATCGCCAAAGACTAAGAGTGGAGTGCCAACCTCCATGAAAGAGGACAGCAGCCCGTCCAGCTCCTCTAGGAAGGTGGCTAGAATTTGGCCAGGGGGACGGTAAATTACCACAATCTGGAGTTTTATAGGAGCTGTTACAGTAATCGCATGACATTCAAATGAGTTGTAATTGCATAGGGGAGAGTGGGTTGAGTATGTCCAATTCTTTGAAATGAGCAGTCCAGTACCCCCACCCCGGCCAACTTGAGCAGCTGGGGTTGCTGAGTCTTCTGGACGAATCCAGGTCTCAGTCAAGCCCAAGATGCTGAGCGTGGATTGTAAAGAAAAAGCAGAAATGAAGTCAGCTTTGTTGACCGCTGACTGACAGTTCCAGAGACCCACAGAGAAAGAAAGAGGTGCGGTAGAAGATGTAGAGATAGGGCGCAGGTTAGCAGGATTACGTTGCCGTCTGCGTGTGATGTTAGAGCGTGGTTGAGAGATAACCGGAATGGTTTGGAAACACATGATAGAGGTGGAAAGGAAGAGGACAGAAAAGGAGAGTGTGTGAGGGAAGATAGAAATGATACTTAAGTTCGTTGCTCGGTTAAAGTCGCGCAGGAAAAAGTCGTTCGTCTTTACACTCGTCGGTCTTCACACGAGGAGGCTGAACACGACGCTTCCGCAGACGCTTCCGTGTCAGCGCACAGATATCAAATAAATACACAGTTTAACAGACTAGAGTGAAAACAGCTGTGGCCGGCTTCTGATTAGCCCAGCCAATAGCCCAACGGAGTGCTAATAGCTCAAGACGAAACTAACACTTAGCACAAGGAGCAAATGCAAATGACACAGGCTCCTTCTTAGCCGAGGCGCAAATTATTATAATTACCAGTAAGTGCAATCAAAAATATCAACCTCAACGAAAAAGCAGAATAGAAATAGGTAGGAATAGAATAGAAATAGCAGATGAAGGGCTTAAAAAAGGGTCAACCCCTAGAATACAAGAGGTCTTCCTCCAAACTGCTTAGAGATGTGAAATAATTGGATGTTTACGCACTGGTAGTGGTAGTTTTGTTATCAATATGGACTCAAATGGTATAAGCGGACAAGATTTTTCCATGGTACTGGTACAGAGATAACTTGGGGAGACCTAAACCAACCCACCCAACTAGAAGCTGTAATTTCTATAGCCGCATTCACAGTTTCTTCCCATTCCACAAAAACTGTTTGCAAATCCTATCAAATATACTGAAATATTTCGAATGGGTAGAGACAGGCAAGGAACTTAAAACATAATAAATTTTAGGCATGGAGTTCGTTTTTAATACATTAACTTTGCCCCAAAGAGAAAGAAAAAGGGGTGCCCACCTTGCTGTGTCAGCTGAAATTTTTTCCAATAGGGGGTCAAGACTGGCTTTAACAATATCCTTAAACCGATGGGGAAAGGTAGTTCCTAAATATACAATGCCCTTGTCAGGCCATTTAAATGAACAGGTCTGAAACAATGACTTTGGACAGTAAGCAGTCAGGGGTAGAGCCTCTGATTTGGCCCAATTAACTTTATACCCTGAAAATTTTGAAAAATTGTTTATCATACTAAGTAGTGCTGGAAGTGAATTAGTTGGATCTGTGACAAAAAGCAAAATATCATCTGCATAGAGCATAATTTTCTGGGTTGAGCCCCCCACAACTATCCCAGGGAAGCTGGTATTTTGTCGTATAGCCACAGCTAAGGGTTCCAGGGCCAAACAAAAAGTAAAGGGGAGAGAGGGCAACCCTGACACGTACCTCGACCAAGTCTAAAGTATGGAGAAATAACACCGTTAGTTTGCACAGCAGCGTCTGGATGTTTATACAACAACTTCACCCTCTTTATAAAAATCGGGCCAATTCCAAAAGCTTCTAATGCTGCGAACATGTAAGGCCACTCAACACAATCGAATGCCTTCTCAGCATCAAGTGACACTGCAGCAATAGGAGAGCTATCATTTTAGTCATTTAGTCATTTAGCAGACAATTTTATCCAAAGCGACTTAGAAATGAGGACAACAGAAGCAATCAATTGTAGTATTAAAACAACTAAAACAGATCCAAAACTAAAAGCTAATGCATACAACAAAATTTCAAAACTTAACATTTAAATGAAAACAAAATAATAAAGCTAAAAACAATTCAAAATATTAAAGAACAAAAGGTATAAGAGTATAATGATTCTAACATAACACTAAGCCAAACACCAAAAAAACAACTACATATGTGTAAAATAACTTTAGGAACTTAGCTATGATTTAATCTTTATTTTGAATTTTTGGCTTTACGAAATTGCATCGTAAAGATAGATATTGATTTGATTAATTTCTATTAATCAAAACGTATAGTTTATACCTTTTAACGGCTCGTCCAGCGAGACATTAAAGTCAGTATATGTTAACAATTTTGTTTATCTTGCTTGTGGCCAACAATAAAACAAACAAAATAGTAATTTATCAAATTTGAGCAGGGTAGCAAGGGTCGACAGCGCAAGGCAGTAACTGAATCAAATATAAAACACAGACAATGCTCTATACAATGAGATAAGTTTATTGAGCTACTTCTAAGATTACATGAGACTAAATCATCTAAATACACATACGACCACACACACACGCGCACACACACACAAATGACGGAGTTATGCAGAATTATGAGTTATGAAGGAAGTCTCAACTTCGGTGGTTATCAGAAAGTCAACAAAGCAGAGCTTAGTTCTATCTTTCCATTAACAACAACTTTGCGCCGTTTTCAGCCAATAGATAAGAGATTTGTTTTACTTGTTAGAAGGTTTGTTGGAGTCTCGTCTCTTCTCGTCTCTTTGAGGGAATCCCCGGGTTCAGCTGATTGGCTGGCGAAGCGTTGTTGGTCTGACGTCTCTTAGGGAATTCCGCCTGTGATTGGCGGGTTGCCTTTCTGGATGAGACGTGCTAGAAGTTCTTCTTTTCCTTTCTTGGTTGCAGAAGTTTTCTTGAAGAGCTTGAAGTTTGGAATGAGGTGGTTTGATGCGGCGTATGAGCGCATAAGTTGAAGCAGTTTTCAAACCATGGCAAAGAGCGTTGAGTTTAGTTGAACATTAGAATTTAAGCAGGCCGCTTTAGGCCCGCCCCGGAGCTGGGGTACCAATCCGCTTGTTGCAAGGTGGAGCTCAGCTTCCTAGGCTCCATTTCTCTGCATAAATTAACGAGCTGCCCGTGTAATCACGTGACAGAAAATCCTTGCAGGGTTTTGTTAATAATCTTGATAAACGTTATAACGTTACGGGATTTACCTAATTTCTACATTTCATCCACACAGAGTTGTTGCAAATAAAATATACTTTCGTTTAACACCAAACATGACACACACACATATTCATACCCTCATAATACATAGGTTAGAATGATACTAACCCTGTAATGGATAGATTAATATCGCGTATGTTTTACTAGCATATCAAGCATATCTAAGGCGTAACACACATAATTTGGGAATACATTTTCATTACTTAAAAGTCTTGAATATTGTCTTTTGGAGTTTTGGCGCACTTTTGGGTGTTTTCTTTGTCTGTCTGGAAAAGGCATGCACTCGAGGAGGGGTTGCACGTACTCCTGAGGTCAGAAGGTGTCCGGGAGAGGAGTTCTGGCATATGTTTAAGTCAGGCCTACGACTGTAAATCCATCGCGCGTTTGTTGATAAGTTTGTCAATTTATACGTTGGCTGCTCAAAGTTCATTTACCATCTGGATCTGGTATCTTTCCCGCCAGAAGTTTCCTTTGTTCTGCATTGATGAAGTTGACTCTCTAGCTCGTTCTGATCTCAAAGTCCAGACATTTAGGCAACAACTAAGGTAATTAGTTATGTTTATGACTTCCAGAGTTGAAACCAGAGATCGACTCATTTCTCTGGAATGAGTCTGCTCGCGGTATGTGTGTGTCCGTTCAAGGATCTCCTACACATCCCCCTTTTGCTTGGTGAGGTTCCCATTGCGAACGTCAGCAGGCACTGGAACAAGAGGCAGAGAGAACAGGAACACACAAGATACAAACAACATCTCCATCACTTGACTGAATTCCGGTGCAGGACTTGGGTAATTTGGGATAACTGGGTTAGGAACACTTCAATCGCTGTAGGGCGTACCGTTCAGGGTTGTTGGTAATTTGTAATTGTAACTTATTGATCTAATTGTCCGTGGTTCGACGAGGCGGTATAGGCGTGATCTCAATCAGGTTTGTTGAGTTCTCAGGTTCAGGTTCTTGGTCAGTTTTTTCACGTCGGAAAATGCGCGGGATGCCAGACGTGCATTTGTTGAAAGACTCTTGTACGGCGTTCACTCGCTTGTGCAGGAGGAAGGCCAGCGTCAAGGTCACAACATATCCTACAATAGTAGAGATGCAAAGCGCTGTGTCAGCGGCAGACCAAGACCGAATGATTGGTGCTCCAGGGGGCGGAAGGCGAGCAATAGCTTCTAAGGCTGTATTTACTGGAGTCAAGTCAATGAGTTGCGTTCCTTCCTCCTTGATCCTTTCTTCCAATTCTGGATCAAGGGTGAAAGAATGCTGTTTAAAAAAAGGTGAGATTTCAAGTTCGGCCTGATACTCGTCGTCGGTAAGGTGATACAACGCTAGCTCGTCGATATGGAGGATTGAGCCCTTAGGGACATTAATCCATAAAGTTTGGTTGGGTAGGATAATGCGAGTGGCAGTGTCATGTTGATCATAGGTGAGGGTAGCGGTACGTGCAGGAGTATTGACTAGCCATCGGTTTCCGACAATTTCGGCTTGAGTTGTCTCAATTTGAGACCGTGGGGTAGCTTCGGCAGGGCAGCTAGTGTTGGGTCTAATGGATTCTAGGCCACAGATGCCCTCGGTATTATCGCGGACGAAGGGTTTACTCGGGCAGAGGTAATGAATGTCCTTAGTGAGCGTACACATTTTTAGGTTTGGGGCCAGATACAACTGCTCGTTGTTATCATGATACGCCACGACTTCGGGAGTGTGTATTTTGACATAGGTGTTCCCTTGCCAAAATCCCACATTCACGACATCCTTGAGCCGGTAAATATTATTCGAGTCGATAATGGGCAAACTGAGGAGAAAGGCCATGTCGCCTGTTTCCGGGTTTACATATAAGGGAATAGCGCTACCCAGGGAAAAGGCGAGATGGGTTTGTATGGGACTAGCAGGGCCCGATGTGGCCGAGGCTAGAATGTTTTGGACCAGATTGAGAGGTATCAAATAGTGTGGAATCCTACCCATGGCTAAGCTATCAATTGAGGAGCTTACTTCTCGTAGCATGTCGGTCATGAGGGTGGTTAGGAGTTGTATTTGGGCTAAATCACTTTGCACGACCGAAAATAGTTTGTTGATTGATTTTATCGTTTGGTTTAGAAGGGTGCTATGAGTATTCAGAATGGTGATAGTGCCGTTTAGCGACTTCCCAAAGGTCTGTAGGGCTTGGCTCTGAGCTGAGAGCTGTTGTCGTATCTCAGGCATTTCAGCCTGAATTTCGCCCACATGCCGTCTCACGGTGGCCAGATTTACGGCGTTAGCGGTGTTCATGCCAATGTTAAACAGAGTTCCTACTGCCGCAGCAGCCCCCAGCAGGGCGCCCAAAAATCGTTTGGGACGCCGATTGAACCCGCTTAACTCAGCCTGGGTTACAGTCATTTTCTGCAATTGTTGCAGCATATGGGTCACATCTGCTTGGGCATGGGCGAGGATTTCCCCCATCCAACGGGCTCCAGCCCAAGTGGTTTGAGAGGCTGAGGGGATGTAGTGAGCTCTGACAACATCACGGGGCACAAATCGGACATACACCTTTTGGGTGTATGTTTTGCAGTTCGTTATCAATAACCCCGGTTGTTCACGGAGTACTATCCCCGACGCTGGTCCGGGCGACGCAACTTCTGGCTGGGGCATAACCCCGATCATGCAGAGGCACAAGGCAGCAAGTCTGAGCATCTTCCTGGTGAGAGAGCAGAAAGAAGGAACACTTAGCTGCGGAGATAATGGTTTGGCGGGGTCGCCTCGAGTGGTTAACAACGGCTTTTACGAGTTACGACACTTCTGGTGAAGGGGAGTCAATCCTACTATCAGTACCTGGGTCAGTTAAGGGAGTTCCCTGATGAGGGGATTAGGTGAAAGGAAGTTGTAATGAGGAAACGGAGAGAAGAAAAAAGAAACGGAGGGAGAAAGAGAAATGGAAAACACAAAGAGACACAAGGACACTGACTGAGTTCACGAGAGTAAAATGAGTGTCACATGTGTGGAGTAACTCCTCTCTACTAGAGGTTAGTCCTAGCAGTGCTGTGGAGGAGCATGTGTAGGTTTTGTAAAAAAAAAAAACAAACAAACGAAACAAAACCATGTATTTTCCTAAACTGACATTAGTGTGGAGTAGAGTATAGGATTGTCGGTCTGTGTCAGTGGGTTTGATTCTCCCCCTTTCCCTGTTGGTTGGAACCTTGGTGCCTCTTTATCTGATTCCTATGGACCCATCGAAGGACTGGCTCATTCTGGCCTTGTCTGATTTTGATTCGGTAGGCCACAGGTGAGAGCTTGTCCACAATCTCGTGGGGTCCTGTCCAGTGAGGTAGGAATTTCTTTGACAGGCGATGGGGAGTGTTCTGCTTCGGTTGGGTGAAGCTGTAGTACCACACTTTGTCTCCGACATTGAGTTCCTGGTGAGAGGCCTTTTGGTCGTAGTAGGCTTTACGACCTTCTGCACTTCTTTGGAGATTTTGTTGGGCGAAGGCGAAAGTCGTTCTCAGGTGCTGATGCAACTCTTCCAGGTACTGGTGAGTGGTGTAAGCGGTGACGAGGTTCAAGTCACCCGGTTGGTACAGCAGGTGTAGTGGTAGTGTCATTTGTCACCCCGTCATCATTTCGAAAGGGGGTACTCCGGTAGACCGATGAGGGGTGGCCCTTATGGCCATCAGTACCAGAGGAAGCTTGATATCCCAATCCTTTTGATTGGCGGACACATACTTCTTCAACATGCTTGTCACTGTCCTGTTGGCCCGTTCGACCTGACCTGAGGAAATTGGGTGATGGCTTATATGAAGCTTGGCCTGTATGCCCAGGAGTTTCCATACTTCCTGCATGACTTCGGCGGTGAAGTGGGTTCCTCGGTCAGAGTTGACTCTTAAAGGCAGTCCAAATCTTGAGAAGATGTGGTTCATTAACAGGCAGGCTGTCGTTTCTGCTGTATCATTGGGAGCTGGGAGGCACTCTATCCACTTTGTGAATTCGCAAACCACGGTGAGGAAGTATTTGTTACCCCGTGTTGACCGTGGCAGGGGTCCTACCCAGTCTATTTGGAGGTCTGACCATGGGAAGGTCATTCCTTTCCGTTGTAGTGGTGCTCGGTGGTTTGGGTTTGCCGGTTGGAACTGGCAACACACCAGGCATCCTTTTACGTATTCCGCTACGTCTTGCTGCATGCCAGGCCAGTATGCTACTTGCTTGAGTGTTTCATAGGTGGCCTTGGCTCCGTGGTGTCCTGCGCATGGTGCATCGTGGGCGTGTGTCAGCATAATCCCCCTTTGGCCCTGAGGGACTACGAGCTTTGGCGCAGTGAGGGGCTCAGGGACATATGTGAGAACACCGTCTCGTAGATGCAGCATGTGCTTGATTGAGTGGAGTTTGCGGAGCTCGCAGGAGGTGGCTAGGTCGGAGGTGGTAATTGGATGCGTTAATGGGTCAGAAATGTGGGCTGCCATAGTTCGCAGTGTCGGATCCGCAGCTTGGAGGGTGAGGAGATCGTCCGCAGCGAACTGAGGTGATAGGGTAATGTGGGAGGAGGCGGGGGTATGCACGCCAGTAGCGTGTTGGCGGCGGGTTATGACTGCCACAGTTGGGTTGGGTGGGAGGGCTTGAAATGTCCAGGACTCTCCGTGTAATGCACCTGCTTTGGCGAAGGCATCGGTTTGGTCATTGAAGTCTTTGTCTTGTCCTGGTTGACGTGAATGACCTCGAACCTTTTTCCAATAAACGATCATGTCGCGTTCAGTGACAATGGCATCGCATGCTTGGAAGAGTTCCTGATGTTTGACAGGCTTGTTGTTAGCTGTCTTGAATCCATTTTGTTTCCATCCAGCTAGGTGGCATGTGAAGCTTAGACGGGCGTAGTTGGAGTCGGTACATATCAAGAGTTCTTTGATGTTGTGGGAGGCAGCCAGCTGTAGGGTGATGAGGATGGCTGCTATTTCTGCATATTGCGATGAGTGAGGGCCTAATTTGAATTGTTGTGGTGGGTAAGGGTCGTTGTTGAGCCAGACCACACCTGCTCCCGCTTTTAAGTTGCCCTGTTGATTGTAGGAGCAGCCATCGACATATGCTGTGGGCATGCCTGCACACACATTCTCTTCAAAGTACCTGTAGTTTGTCAGTTGAGGTTGTGACGGTTCTTTAGGTTCCGCTGAGGTGTACAGCGTATCCGTTGAACAGTTTTGGCAAGCTGCTAACCCATTTCCCAGCGATGATTTGTGGTTTTGGGCATATCTTGCCTCGACGTCTCGTCCTTGGAGCGTCATTAACCATGTAGCTATGCGTGCATTGGTTACCACGCCATCTCTGATTCGTTGGCTGTTGAGGAAGGTAACTGGTTGATGACACGTTTCAATGATGACTTTCTGAGCACCAATGTAATTAGAGAAACGCTGGATAGCCCACACAGTGCAAAGCAACGCTTTTTCGCAGTTTGAATACTTGCGTTCTGGGGAAAGCAGCGTTTTGCTGGCATAAGCGACCACTCGCTTGTCTTTGTCATGGAGCTGGTATAGGCCTGCACTGAGGCAATGATTGGAGAATCCAGCATCCAGATAGAATTCTTTTCCTGGGTCTGGGTAGGCCAGGCACGGAGCAGAGCACAGGCGCTGTTTGAGCTGGCTCATTGCTGTGTCCTGGGCTTCTGTCCAAACGAAGGGTTCATCCTTTTTCAGGAGGGAAGTTAGTGGTCGTGCGATGTCAGCGTAGTTTTCGATGAACTGTCGTGAGTAATTGCACACTCCCAGAAAGCTTCGCAGCTCAGAGATGTTAGTCGGCGTCTTTATGCTTTGGATTGCTTGGGTGCGGTTCGACTGTGGCTCGATGCCGTTTCTTCCGACAAGCAGTCCGACATAGTTCACCTTGGTTTTGCACCACTGTCCTTTGTGAAGGGCGATCTTAGCTCCTGCTGTTGTCAGCTGGTTTAGGACGTGATCGATTTCTTTGAGGTGGTCTTCCACACTTGAGCTTTTAATTAAGACGTCGTCCACGTAGACGAGGTTGCCTCTGGCTCTGGCGTCAGGGCATGCTTTGTTCAAGAAGATGTTGAATTCTGCTGGTGAGTTGGCATAGCCGAAGGGGCACCGTGTGAAGGTGTATTGTCGATTGCCAAACGTGAATGCCAGCTTGTGTTGGTCATCGGGGTGGACAGGGATTGTCCAGAACCCGGAGGCGACGTCCAGTGTGGAAAGGATCGTCGAGCCTTTGATTTTTGGAATTTCTTGGTCCAACTGGGTCATAGGCCATCGTGACAAGGGTACTTGCTGGTTCAACTTGCGATAGTCGATGGTGGGCCGCCATTTGCCGTTGGGCTTTAGGACTGGCCATATCGGAGCAGAGTATGTGCTGTTACAGGGCCGGATGACCCCCTTTTCCAGCATGGAGTCAACAATTTCTTGCACTGGCTCATATGACGCTATTGGAATTTTGTACTGCCGCACAAATGTGGGTGGCGCATTTGGGTTTGTCGGGATGCGCACCGTGTGGATGTTGGTCAGGCCACAATCCAGAGAATCTTTTGCGAAAGAGTCTTTGTATTTGTGCAGAACCTCTTTGAGTCCTTGACGATCCAACTCGCTGTGGAGGGCATTCGCCTCGTTCAGGATTTTTTGGATTTGTGCATTGAACCCGGCGTAGGGTTCCTCTGCAGCTGAGTCATTTGAGGGACTCTGGGCCTTGAATGTCGCTTGTACAGGTGGCTCTGTTGCGGGCTGTGTTGAGACAGCGTAGACAGCAAGGTGAGTGTCATCTGTGAGCTCTGATCGGCAGACACTTTCTTTGGACACTGGCAGAATCGAAGTGATGGCGATGATCTCATGGGGCTTTGTGAATATTACAGTGTCATCACATTCATCTGACATTAGTTCGGCTGGTAGTGGGCCTATGACAGGTACCATCAGTTCAAAGTCATGGAACGCTTGGTTTATGAGCCATCCCATGTGACTGGCTTTGGGTACGTTGATGTCTTTGGCCGTACAGTTGTTGAACAACACATACACAGCACGAGATGACACTTCAATGAGAGGTGTGGCTTCCAAGGTCAGTCCTAGCTTTAGGCAGGTCCTGGAAGGGTGGAAGAAGCCTAGTTCACTGTTAAGCGTTTGGTCAGGTCGCATGTTGAGGCGGATGCTGACGCTCTTGCTATACGCAGGTATTGTGGCTTCTTGCTCCGTGATCATGGCGCATGCGTCTGGCATTGTTTGACCAGACCGCATGTTCTTGAGATTGACTGAAGTTGACAGTTGATGTGACAGTGGAGCCCATATGACATCATTCACTGTGTCGACGCAGGCGTTAAGACGGACCATGATGTCTGCTCCAATGTGGATGTCATGAGGTAGGTTGGGGACAACGAGGAAGTAGTGACTCAGGAGTCTGTTGTTCCATCGTATGTCTACAGCGCAGATGATCTTGGAGGTAGCCATGGTTGTTGACCATGGGCTGAGGGGGAAGCGGCTGTGCTTTGAGATGTGTGGTAGGCTCTGATGCCTCTGCTTCAATGTTCTGAAGAGCTTTAGGCTGATAGCTGAGTTTTCAGCCCACAGGGCTAATGCTGCATCAGGCACTGGTGATTCCTGGACATTTATGGCCGTCATGATTTGAAAAAGACCTGAGTCTGAGTCAGACGCTTGCAATGAACAGAGAAAGGGGTCTTGGGTCTTGTTGTTTGGAGTTGAACTTGCTCTTGGCTTTGACCTTGCATCGCCGATCCGTGAATGGGGGGCAGTGTCCGTGGCTTGACACTGTGACTCGTTTGAGTCTACTGACTGGAAGGGCAGAGGCTCGCGGACTTGCGTCCACATCTTTAGGTGCTTGAAGTCTATTAGAGGTTCGAAGCGATTAAGCAGATCTTTCCCGATGAGGAGTGGATACGTCTTGAGTGGTGAGACGTATATTGGATGAATGAGATCCATTGATCCCACCGTCAGGTGGATTGGGGCCACATGTTTTAGTTGTAGGCCCGTGTGGGAATATGCTTGGAGGTTCAGTTCGCACCTCTGGAGTTTGAGGGTTCTGTTAGTCCTCTTTGCTCTTTCTTGGACTTCTTCAAGGAGTTCGGTGGACATTAGAGTAATGTCGGCTCCTGTATCAAGAAGGGCCTCGACTCTGATGTGTCGTTCGATGATGATGGAGAGGTAAAACTTTCTTGCTATACCTTTCTCGATGAGATCGCCTAGGAGTTGAGGGACTGGAGTTTGGGAGGAAACAGTTAGGATGTCAGGACTGATGTGTTCGTCGGAAGAGTGGCAGACGACCAAGACAGCACTTTCAGGAACTTGAGGGGTTTCGTCAGCAGGTGTTTGTTGGACGCTGCTGTGATCTAGAGCATTGAGTGTTGAGTTAGTGTCTAACTCTGTTGCTGGGCTTTCAGGTGGGTTTTCGTGTCCATCTGAAGTTAGGGTAGTTACAGTTCGCTGAGAGTGAGGTGAGGGAGTGCTGTTTGCTGTGGCTGGTTGGGTCAGCTGGTCGCTGCCGTCTCTTCCAGCCGCTAGTCAGGCTGAATCTGGTTTCTCTTTCTTTTCCCACTTCCGATCCTCCTCCTTTCGTTGGAAGAATTCTTTCATCATCATC
Organism: Spinibarbus caldwelli; assembly: GCA_039654775.1. NCBI lineage: Eukaryota > Metazoa > Chordata > Actinopteri > Cypriniformes > Cyprinidae > Spinibarbus > Spinibarbus caldwelli. The sequence goes on along the minus strand of CM077228.1, from coordinate 27,788,042 downwards.
TTCATCAGTTCTTGTGAGTCGAAACATGGTGGTGTCTTTTGTTCTTGTGTGGATTCGGTTTGAGCTCGGTCAGATTGGAATCTTTGTGAATTCTTTCGTCGATTCCTTGGGCTGGTCGCTCCAGGGTGAGTTTGTTGTTTTCCCTTGGAGTTTCCATTGGATTTTGAGTTTCCAAATGAGCTCGGTTGATTCCATGATCTCTCCCAATGACTCTCATGCGGTCTTGATTGGTCCCATGAATTTTCCCAATGACGTCCAGGTGAGCGTTGTCGTCCACGTGGTCCCTCCCAGCGGTTGTTTCTCTGTTTAGATCGGGTACCAGCGTGGGAGTCTCGTTCTTTGTTGGACGAGGGTCCATTCCATTCTCTGGGTGGCGGCTTGACAGTGTCTTGGCGTTGGGTGCCCTCTAGAGCCAGCCCTTGACTTTGAGTGTTGAAGTCAAGAACTGCTGGGGTTTTGGCGCCCTTTTCTGAGGCCATCTTTTGTTTGCCATAGGCTTTCTGCGCCAAGTCTCGCAACTGCTGAGCATTCATCGTTCGTGGACATGCGAGAACACCAAGATGGTGACTTACTCCGGGATGGAGGTTTCTTAGGAAGAGAGTTTTGAAGTTTAGATCGTCTTCCATGTCAGGTTCGTTGCGAGTTCCGAAATATGCTCGTCTGAGTCGGCTGTAGTATGCTTGAGGAGGTTCATGACGTCCTTGTCTTGTCTCCAGGGCAGCCACTAGGCCTTGTTCGGACTCAGGGTCGGAGAACTCTTTAATGAGGGCTTCTCTGAGCAGGTGATAATCAGTCTTTATGTGGGCCGGCTGGCGGTCCAGGAAACTGCGAACTTCCGAGCTAGATGTTGCTCGGATCAAATACAGTCTATCTTTGTCGGTGACACTGGGTCTCATTTCCAGATGAAAATCGACATCTTGTAGATATTCTTTGATCTCCTGACTACCTGGCACATTTGGAGTGAATTTGCCAATGTTCCTGGCGAGCTTGTCGAGGTCTTTGAGGTCCAAGCCGTGCGATGATCTGTGGCTGGCTGGAGCAAGTTCTTTTAACTTAGAGGGGAGGTAGGATTCTTCAGAGGGAGCCGGTGACTGTTTTAGCACGGTCCCCTCCCCCTTTTGCTCACGTGCCAGTCCAGGAACAGGGGACCCGGTTCTGCACGGCGGGGGTGAAGTCTGTGCCCGTCGGGTTCTTGACGGTTCACGGCGCAGTTCATATGCATGTTTAAGTTCCTCTTTCATGCTGTCGAACTCATCTTTAATGTAGTCGCACTGTCGTGTTAGGCGGCTAATCTCGTCTCTGGACTCATTCAGGTGAGTTTCAAGGACTTTAATTCGGCTGTTCTTGTCTCTGAAGTCAGCCTTTGCCTTTTCCAGTAGCTGTTCTGCATACTGTAGCTTGTTGGAGAGATCAGCGTAGTCTGCTCTGTTTTGTTCCATTTCCTGTGTAGCAGCTGCTAGCGTCTCTTTTAGCCTGTTGATCTCCTCCTTGGCGCCTTGTTCCACTTCATCTGGCTCTTCCCTTTGTTCCTGAGCCTCCAGTTCCAGCTGTTCGATGCGTCGTTGTGCGCGTGTCAGCTCCTGCTGGAGGTGGGCGGCGTGCCTGTCACTCAGCTTGAGGGTGGCGATGAGTGTGTGACTTAAGGAGCCGGTGATCTTGGCTAATTCTTTGTGACTGTAGTTCTGACCTGGGTTCTGTTTCATGAGGCTCGTTATGTTGTCATCCAGCTGGTCCTGTGTCTGCTGCTTTAGTGTTTCAGCTGCCTGAGGTAGGAGGCTGTCTGTTGCAACACTTAGCCAGGTCTCAAGGTCTTCCCAGTGGCCAACGGGGTCTGTTGTGCGAGACATGATTTGACACGGCAAGGGAGATCTAGCACCGAGCCTGACACAGACCTGGAGGAACAGAACAAAACAAAAAAACAAAACAAACAAGCAGGGCAGAATAAAGGTGTAAGTGTGCAATGTCAGGTGTGGCTGATGTTGAGTGTGTAATGTGCGGGTGAAAGTGGTTCCCTGAGCCTGTGGTACTCTGGTAGGCGTGCCTCTAATTTGGAATTTCTGTGGGGACAATTAGTAAACACAGGTAGCACAGCTAGAGAACTGGGGAAAGAAAGCGAAACAAAACACAACAGAAAACCACAGAATAGTATTCAGCAAAGAACAGAATAACACTTGGATGCTTCCAATGTTCCTATAAAAGAAAGTTTCCCTCTTTTTTTTTTTTTTCAAGGGAAGAAGGTTAAGGCTACAGCAGAAAGAGAGAGAGACAAATAAGAATACACTTTTCTGGTACAAAATAAGTATAGTTAAATTCTTCTCTTTTGGTTAAAAAAAAAACAAAAAAAAATGTTTTTTAAATTTAATTCAGAAGGGTGATTTTAGCTAGGGGTTTGGAAAAAGGATTTCTCAATGCCAGGACTGTGATTGTTATTGAAATTTCCTCCGGGACGAAAGAAAACAATAACAATGACAGTGTGGGTTTCTCAGCTAGTCGGATTGACAACCATTCACCAACCAAAGCGTTTCTAGACGCGTGTTCGAGGTTTGATGGACGCCCATCAGTCTTCCAGTTGACCTGCTTGAGCCTAAGCTGGGTAGGATCACAGGATGTGGAGGGAAGGTACAGTAAATGTCATACAATTTTGAAACGAAGTGTTCCTGTTCCCCAAATTTTTATTAAATGTTTCAAAAATGCTCTGCTTTATGACTTTCACAAACACAAACCCAAAAACCAGCAGCAGTAGTCAAATCAGAAGAGGACAGCTGAGAGAGAGAGAGAGAGAACAAGAGTGAGGTTTTGCTCCCAATGTTAAGAAAATGACAAGGTTGACAGGGTGGTGGCGCTGTGGGGTCGCTATCCCTAGGAGTTGGCCTACTGCGGTAGCAGAAGATGCTAACTGACCTAAGTATTACAGAAGACCCTAATTTTCCCTTTTGAGGTTTCGCTAGCTAGGTGGGCTGATGCTCTTATCCGCTAGGCTTGGTGATGAATTTAGGCTGACCCAGTCGGAGTTTGGTGGCTGGGCCCTCCGTCTGAGCGCACTCAGTGAGCTCCTGTAAGGCTAGGTTGAATACTATGCTGCCAGTATTGCAATGGGCCTCAAACAGTCATGGCTATAGGGGCACGAACACGCCTATCGGGTGAGGCGCGTCAACGACTGGCTCGCAAAGAGAATGGGCTAAGCCTTGGCCTAATTGTTTGCCGGAGCGAACAAAATAGGAACAAGGTGGTGTACCCAAGCTATTGTTGACCAGCCTCTGTTGACTCCTCCCATGCGTGTACAAATGCCGAGCCTCCACTGCGGGCCCTCACCTGCAACACTGGAACGTAAATATTCGGTTTAGCCCCCAGCCGGCACTAGGTTACGTCAGAACAGGTGACTCGTCCACCGCAACTCACCGTGAAGGCGACCGTCGCTGCACCAACCAAACACTAGGGGGAGCACTATCCCACCAGGCTTAAGCGAAGGAAAACCCTATGAAAAGTCTTAGCTGATGTAATTAAATAAACGACTGAGCGAAAGTATGGCCTGACGAGGAGAGGCGAGTCTTATTTGTAGATTGAATTTCAATTTCAATTCAAAATTATAATTAAGAATTTAAATTTTAATGAGTTCAACATTAAAACTGACAAGGGCAATTATAATTAAATTAATCAATTAAGTATCAATGCCTTAGGGAAGCCCAACCCTAATTAATTACTAATGAAATTAAAATTTCAAGGTAATAAATGATAGTTAATGATTAAAATTGAATGACATTTGTCATCAAAATCATAAAAGCAATTACAATTACTTAATCCATGAGTATCCTACAATAAGTAAAATACAATATGGAAGCCGAAACTGTGAATAATTATGAGAATGAATTAAAATTAAAATTGAATTAAAGTTCCAAATCCAAAATCAATATTCCCCGGTCATTAAAGTCAATACGAGCAATTATAATTACTCAAAATTGTCATTAAAGAAATGAGGACGAAGTTAGTTGTCAATAAAACCACAGTGTTTAACTGAAAGGCAAATGACAACTTTAAACAAATAAGATTAACACCCTGCTTTAAAATCGCAAAAGCTTATTAATTCAACATTTGTCATGTTCTTTCCAAAAGGATGAGTGATTATAACAGAAAGAGAGAGATACAGGAAGATACAGGAACTAGTGTGACTGAAAGAGTTAAAGCAAAGACCCAGTACACTTCAACATTGCTGACACTGCATTCAAATGCAGACTAATTCAAACCACAAAATGCTATGCTAGCCACTAGCCTCTTAGCAATGCTACAAGCTTTATAGACTGCAATGCACCCGCGCTAGCTTTAGCTAGCTCGGCTAATGCTACGGTTTGTTTACAAACAGCTCAATATGGCACTGGCGGACCGCTCATGCGCACTTCAAAGCTACCCAGGAAGAGGTTTCTTGGAACTTCTGGGTTTACAGCTGTCACCGTGGTGACGCAAACACAGGTGTAGCCTGTGAACTAATAGCAAAGGAATAAACTTACGAGCATTTCTTGAACTGACGGCGCAGTTCGCAAAGAACATGCAAAAGCACTAAGTTATTCAGACTCTCCTCTCGTTAGAGTGAGGCAACTTAATCAACAGCTTTACTGCAATTAATAATAATAATAATGTTAATGAGATCGCGGCGAATCTCAGCCTTCGTGTTAGTCTATTTTACAGACACAACACACGTGGATAATCATCACACAATCTTTTCTTTGATCAAAATTCTCCCACAACATAACGTTTGAACACTCCTTTCTGAGTCAACGTCACTTTCACTAGTTTAGTGAATTTTGGATGGCAACGAAGCTTAGGTAGCTACCCTGAGTTCGTGTGCCAGGGAGATAAATAGCTCGATCACATCAATGGGACACGCATTAATGAATCAAAACTATACAGGCCTTATTAAGAGGAACACACAAGGAACACGCTTGGGTTTCTCTTTTACTTTGTCTTTGGCAGACAAAAGTTTTAATTTTACTGCAGTTACAAACACCAATAACTCAGAGTTCATTCACACTGGCATGCCATAATAAAAGTCCCCAGTAGCGCAACAACTGTTTTCTCTGTCTTTGATCTATTCTTCCGGATAAAATAGAACAAATACAACAGCATGTGTCAATTTTATACTTGAACAGTTAGTTTGTGCTGCCCACATTCTCCACCAAAACTGTAAAATAACTTTAGGAACTTAGCTATGATTTAATCTTTATTTTGAATTTTTGGCTTTACGAAATTGCATCGTAAAGATAGATATTGATTTGATTAATTTCTATTAATCAAAACGTATAGTTTATACCTTTTAACGGCTCGTCCAGCGAGACATTAAAGTCAGTATATGTTAACAATTTTGTTTATCTTGCTTGTGGCCAACAATAAAACAAACAAAATAGTAATTTATCAAATTTGAGCAGGGTAGCAAGGGTCGACAGCGCAAGGCAGTAACTGAATCAAATATAAAACACAGACAATGCTCTATACAATGAGATAAGTTTATTGAGCTACTTCTAAGATTACATGAGACTAAATCATCTAAATACACATACGACCACACACACACGCACACACACACACACACACACACACACACAAATGACGGAGTTATGCAGAATTATGAGTTATGAAGGAAGTCTCAACTTCGGTGGTTATCAGAAAGTCAACAAAGCAGAGCTTAGTTCTATCTTTCCATTAACAACAACTTTGCGCCGTTTTCAGCCAATAGATAAGAGATTTGTTTTACTTGTTAGAAGGTTTGTTGGAGTCTCGTCTCTTCTCGTCTCTTTGAGGGAATCCCCGGGTTCAGCTGATTGGCTGGCGAAGCGTTGTTGGTCTGACGTCTCTTAGGGAATTCCGCCTGTGATTGGCGGGTTGCCTTTCTGGATGAGACGTGCTAGAAGTTCTTCTTTTCCTTTCTTGGTTGCAGAAGTTTTCTTGAAGAGCTTGAAGTTTGGAATGAGGTGGTTTGATGCGGCGTATGAGCGCACAAGTTGAAGCAGTTTTCAAACCATGGCAAAGAGCGTTGAGTTTAGTTGAACATTAGAATTTAAGCAGGCCGCTTTAGGCCCGCCCCGGAGCTGGGGTACCAATCCGCTTGTTGCAAGGTGGAGCTCAGCTTCCTAGGCTCCATTTCTCTGCATAAATTAACGAGCTGCCCGTGTAATCACGTGACAGAAAATCCTTGCAGGGTTTTGTTAATAATCTTGATAAACGTTATAACGTTACGGGATTTACCTAATTTCTACATTTCATCCACACAGAGTTGTTGCAAATAAAATATACTTTCGTTTAACACCAAACATGACACACACACATATTCATACCCTCATAATACATAGGTTAGAATGATACTAACCCTGTAATGGATAGATTAATATCGCGTATGTTTTACTAGCATATCAAGCATATCTAAGGCGTAACACACATAATTTGGGAATACATTTTCATTACTTAAAAGTCTTGAATATTGTCTTTTGGAGTTTTGGCGCACTTTTGGGTGTTTTCTTTGTCTGTCTGGAAAAGGCATGCACTCGAGGAGGGGTTGCACGTACTCCTGAGGTCAGAAGGTGTCCGGGAGAGGAGTTCTGGCATATGTTTAAGTCAGGCCTACGACTGTAAATCCATTGCGCGTTTGTTGATAAGTTTGTCAATTTATACGTTGGCTGCTCAAAGTTCATTTACCATCTGGATCTGGTATCTTTCCCGCCAGAAGTTTCCTTTGTTCTGCATTGATGAAGTTGACTCTCTAGCTCGTTCTGATCTCAAAGTCCAGACATTTAGGCAACAACTAAGGTAATTAGTTATGTTTATGACTTCCAGAGTTGAAACCAGAGATCGACTCATTTCTCTGGAATGAGTCTGCTCGCGGTATGTGTGTGTCCGTTCAAGGATCTCCTACACATGTGTATGTACGACCACACATACATACATATACATATATACACATTTATAAATATATATATATATATATATATATATATATATATATATATATATATATATATATATATATATATATATATATATATATATATATATTTCTCATTTCCATTTAATTTGTTGAAGTACTAAATGGTTGTAACATTTAAAAAATTCAGCGGTGAACCCGTCTGGTCCTGGAGCCTTTCCTGTTGTCAAATTCTTGATCACTTCTAAAATTTCATCCTCCATTATGGGAGAATCCAAAAGCTCCCGCTGATTCTCACTAAGAGACGGAATATTAAGTCCACTGAGGAAGTTTTTTTTTTTCTTCCTCAGAGGAGCTACTGCAAGAAGTGTACAAATTTAGATAGAAATCCTTAAATGTGGCATTAATATCCATGACCTTGGTTACAAGGCCTCTCCCAGGGATTTGAATAGCACATATTGAGGCAGAGGATTCCCTATGTTTAATGTATCTTGCCAACACTTTCCCTGCTTTATCTCCAGATGAAGGATTTTTGTCTAATTCTGAACAGGTCAAATTCTACTTTTTGAGAAAGAATATTATTATATTGATTTCCTGTAGCTCAAATAGTAGAGCATGGCACTAGCAATGCCAAGATCATGGGTTAGATTCCCAGGGAAAGCAAGAGCTGATAAAATGTAAAAAAACTGTAACTTGAATGCAATGTAAGTCGCTTTGGATAAAAGCGTCTGCTAAATATGTAAATGATACTTTAGCTGTACTGAAAGTCTAAGGTTATCTTGGTTCATTCTCCATTTTAAATTATTTTCTGCTTCTTTGATCTGCCCTTCTAGTACAGACAACTTATTATGCTCCAACTTTTTCCTAGCTGAGGCATAATGTACAATAACCCCTCTAACATATGCTTTTAGCGCTTCCCATGCCACCCCTGCTGAAGGAGCTGAGTTTACATTAGTGGATAAATACAAATCAATTTGGTCTTTGAGTAAATCTTTAAATGCAGGGATATGTAACAAAGTGGAATTGAGCCACTGTAAGAATCCACCCGCTGGCCCAAAAAGCGGAGTCCAGCCGCCTGGTTTGAAGGTTTAATGCGTATTCGGTCTTTTACTTGCGCTTCTGAATTTATCAGTATTTAGTTTAAATTTTAGTCTAGCTCCGTGTTCAATCTGACTCCAATTTCAAGTGATCATTAAATTTAGCCAATATTTCTAATTAAAAACTGATCACAAATATCAATTGTATATCAATTGTATATTAATTTAGAAATTTGATTACTCCGGACTCACTCAATTATCCGTTCATTGGGGACCTAATGTCTCTTTTAAGTCTCACGTTGGCCGTCTTTTCCCGTACAACTTGCTTGCATCAGCGATAGACAAAATTCTCATCTTGTCGACTGACGACAGGGACTGCAAAGAACAGGTGATCAGACCTGAGACCCGACAGTATACCCCCTCCCAGGAGCACCACCAGGCACCCCAGGAGGAAGCCTACCTCGTCGCCGACGGAAGACCTCAATCAGCGAATGGTCCAAAATGTCCCGGGACGGCACCCAGCATCTCTCCTCTGGACCATAACCCTCCTAGTCCACGAGATATTGAAACCCTCTGCCACGGCGCCGCTCGTCGAGTAATCTCCTAACCGTATAGGTAGGGGAGCCATCCACAAGACGAGGGGGCAGGGCGATCGCCGGCAGGGTTAAGGGGAGAAGAAAACACAGGTTTAACCCTAGAGACATGACACACAGGGTGAACCCGACCAAGAGTGGGAGGGAGCTTGAGCCTGATCGCCACCGGATTAACCACCTTAGTGATGCAGTACAGTCCAATGAATCTGGGCGCCAGCTTACGAGAAGGCGCCTGGAGAAAGCCATACCCGTTGACCGCACACATAGGTTGGAGGAGAGGACCGGCGACGATCGGCTGCTGCCTTGGTTCGTCCTGAGGTTCGGACCAAAACCCACCTGACTTTCTCCCAGGTGCTGCGGCAGCGCTGAACGAAAGCCAGGGCGGACGGAACCGCAGCATCGGGTTCCTGTGATGGAAACAGAGGCAGTTTATAACCCACAGAGCACTCAAAAGGAGACATACCTGAAGCCGCCACTGGAAGGGAGTTACGAGCGTATTCTATCCAAGAGAACTGTTGGCACCAGGAACTCGGATTGTTGGATGTCAGACAGTGGAGCATTCTTTCGAGTTGGCCCGCTTGCATTGCCCATTGGTCTGAGGATGGAAACCAGAAGACAGACTCGCAGAGGCCCCGATCTCTCCACAAAACTCTTTCCAAAACCGGGAGGCGAAATGAAGACCCCTGTGAAACACAAGACACAGAGACAACAGGAAAAGCAGCACCTAAACATGACACATGACAAGACTGACTCCAGGTTAAAATAGAATTATTGACCCAATCAATATGTGGGTTGTGTTTCAGCAACCAAGGATGTCCTAAAATTAATGGGGCCTTAGGGGAGTCAATAATTAATAGTTCGATCTGTTCACAATGGTTACCAGAGAGGGAAAGGCTTACACATGGTGTGACGTGAGTGATGGTGGTGAGGGGATTGCCCGCTAATGACCATGCCGTAATGGGCTTGGCCAGGGGAATGTCGGGATGTTCCACTTGTGAGCCGAGCCAGAATCCAGGAAATTCCCCTCAGCTCCCGAATCCAGAAGGGCGTGGCCAGTGTGTGAACCTCCCTGGAAGGAGAGTCGAAAGGGAAGCTGGGTGCGCGTTGCTGGAGAGTTTGAACAGGGAAAGTCGTCCACCAGGACTCTCCGCTTCACTGGTGGGCCTTGACTTTTAACGGGCACTGAAGGACGAAGTGGCCAGCCTTGCCGCAGTACAGGCACAATCCTTGAGTTAAACGCTCCTGCCTCTGCTGCGGCGTAAGCCAGAGACACCCCAATTGCATGGGCTCAACATCAGCTGACTGAGGACTCGCCGCATCAGATGAAAAGGACTCCAGGTGGCGCCACGGAGTAGTGGATTGATGGTGTTGGCGGCAACGGTTGAGATGGCCCTCCACACGGAGCGCGAGATTAATCAAATTATCCAGCTCTCAAGGAAGATCCACAGTAGCTAGTTTGTCGGTGATGGCAAAATCCAGTCCCTCGAGAAAACGCTCGCATAGCGCACCCTTATTCCAGACACAAGCCGCCGCTAGAGTCTGAAACTGTATGGCATAGTCGGTGACAGAGCATTTCTTCTGAGACAACCCGAGACAGCTGAGCCGCCGCCTCATCTCCCTGGGCTGATCGGTCAAACAGCTTTGCCATCTCCTGACAAAAATCCGCAAAAGTAGCACAGCAGGGAGCCCGCAATCTCCAAACGGCAATTCCCCATTCGCGGGCGTGACCTGAGAGAAGAGTGAGAATGTATGCAACCTTAGCCTCTTCTGTGGCGTAACGTCGAGGCTGCAGTGAAAACACCAGTGAACACTGGGAGAGAAAGGCTTGGCAGGCATTAGAATTGCCATTGTAAACCGGTGGATTGTTGGCATGAGGTTCGGGTTCCAGAGAAGTACCAGCGCGGAGGACGGGACCCCGGTTAGCCACCTCCCGCTGAACATCATTGACCCGCGTGAGGAGCTCAGCGACTTGGGCATTGAGAGCGTCCACCTCTTGCGCTGTGGTGTTGAGCTGGGTGGCATGCTGACCCAGCAAAACTCCCTGTTGCACGAGAGCAGAACTAAGCGGATCCGATCCCGCTGAATCCATCGCTGGTCAGGGAATAGGCTGGATTCAGATGCGGGTACAACAGAGGCTTTATTGAACAGAAAATAATTAGATCAGGCAATGAGCGCTTCCGCAGACAGCTCGTGTGGACGTGGAATCTCCTACCACACAGATGGGTGGATAGCAGCGGCTGGAGCAAGCCACAACAGCGGCAGTGGAGATGAAGCCAGCAAGGCAGCTCGCTAATCCGAGCGAGAGGCTGAGCAATCCACTAACGAGTCCGCAGAGACCAAGGGACGGCGGATGCCGAAGGGAGCCCACGGGTATCTGAACGCACAGAGAGGTGCAGGAAAATACACTTGCAGCTACGAGCACTGGAGCCTGAACGAGACAAGACAGGACAGGTAAGCGATACAAACTATGACAGTCAGAGCAATGGGAATAACCACAACAGTCTGACAAAAGACAGAGAAACACGGGGAGCTATAAGGGGAAGCTAATGAGATAACAAGAACCTGGTGTGAAACAAGATGAGCTAACGAGCAGAGAAACAAGAAGGGCGGGGAAACAATCACGCTGACAATGCGCACGTGGCGAGCTGTCAAAACAAAGCCACGCACACAACAACACAACACCCGAACACAGAGACAGCAAAGAACAGGTGATCAGACCTGAGACCCAACAGTTACGCTTTGAAACCAGAACAATTTTATATGTTTCCATGACTTTGTTCACTCTTTCTGTTTGAATTTGTTTACCGCGGTTTCGCCATCCTTATCTTATTTTCCCACCTAATTGTAATTGTCAGGCCTTACGCTTATGGCGTTATACGCTTTGTCTTGTTAGCACCTTTTTGTTCATATAAGTCAATATTTCTGCGAATTTGGTTGATTTAATAAAATATTGCTTTAAACCCCGTCTTCATTTGAGACATTTATGTTATATTATTATTATATTGTATCAGGTATAAGATACAAGATTGTTTCTTATTAAATATGAATATGAATATGATTAAACATGAATATGATTAAATATGAAGACCATGTGGTCTTTCACTGATCACAGTTCTTCATTCTTGAGACCTAAGTGTGAACGATCACTCACTACCTCAGACTGACCAAACCGGTTTTACCTTGTGGAGAGGGGGGTTAACATTATCATACTTTAACCCCCACCCAGGAACTGCTTTGTTCTCCCTTACACTTATCAAAGTGTGAATGAACATAAATTCCCCTCACAGTTTTGCCATGTGGCTAAAGCCACAAAAGGAAAAACGCATCTTCACATGCATTCACACAAAATGGACACAAAACTGACTAAACCTTCCTCATGTCCATTTGCAGAACTTAATTTACTTAATGAGTGCTGTGTGTGATACAACAAGGTATGCAACATTACCTATTAATGTATATACTGTCTGGTCTTCATATTTTCAGCATAATGTGTAGGTTATTCTGGAATTGGTTTGGAAAGTGAATGATGCATAGGAAAAACTTTAAAGACATTGTTCTGAACATGGACTTTAAGCTATGCAAATAGACCTCATATCAGAGAGGCCATTCTGTGCCCATCTCTGACAGCATCAGCCAATCAGGGTGCGGGATCTGAAAGGTGCCAATTTGCAAACCCCGCCTTCTCAGGGAAGGAATAAAAGGTTCTCTCCAAGAAAAAGAAGTGTGCTAAGTGGTGTGGTCAACCTGTGCTAAGTTATGCTGTGTGCTAAGATGTTGTTGCTAAGTTAGACTGCTAAGTTGTTCTAAGGAGAAACAAGGAAGTTCTGCAAGAAGCGAGTTTGGGGAGTTCGGAAACTGCCACAGCAACAACAACCACAAGCTTAGTGCCCCCCATCTTCTGCAACGACTTCAGAATCTTCTCTTCAGCGATCCTCTGCTTGCGAGTCCCAAGGTGCCAGGATCTTCTCCAGCAACTTCAGAATAGTCTCTTCAGCGATCCTACGTTTGCGAGGTCCAAACTGCCAGGATCTTCCGCAAAGACTTCCGAAAGTCAATGTCAATGATCCTCCCTCCTGCGTGTTCCAGGTAGCCCGTATCTTCTGTACAGACCTCAGGACCTTCACCTTCAAGGCTTCGGTTTGCGTGTTCCAGACCAAAGAACCTTCTCGGTGCTCAGGAGTTCATCGTTCACCAGTGCTTTGTGTTCAAGACTGTGAAACGGATCCAACTCCTCTCTTCCCACTGGAACGTGGCCCAGGTCAACAAGTGGAAGACGTCCCCGCCCAGACACGGAACGTAAATATCGCTCTTTCCAAACCTCTTTCCAGAGACCGTTGGCATTAGTGTATTGTCAGTTTATGATTATCTAATTTGCATTAATTCTATATAACTGATGTCAGTTAATAAATAATGCCTTGATTTATTTGTTGAACCTAGAATAAGGTGAACCTAGAATACCATATTACTTCCAGGAAACTTCAGTTTATCTTTCCATAAGATAACATCCATAGTGACATCCAACTCAGTCACTTCCATTTATCAATCTTCGCACTTTACCCATTCATTGTATCTACTGTAGTTGTTGTTAGTTACTCTTGTCTACCCCTTTGTTAATAAAACCCCTTTTTTACACTTGTGTCTTCCTTGTGTTGATAATACAGTAAAAAGGGTCTACAAGTTAACGATATCTCACAAATCCTTCAGATTGGTCACACTACAACTTCCTTTGTAATTGTAAGAATTGTAATTCTTATTCATTCAACAGTCTTCCATGATTGTTCTTTATTGTCAAGGTGCAATTCCTTGGCTGGTGCCCCGTAAAATAGTATGACCAAGGCTAAATATTAACATTAATATAAATATTTAAGCCCAAAGCCATTACACTGGTGGTGCTACTTAAATCTAAAATCACTGCATTAAGTGGTGCCCCATGTTAGACTATCTAATATCACTACAGTTTTGGTGCCCCGTGTGAGGCTATCTAATATCTGATATCACTACATAAGAAAGCACATAGAAAAACACATCACTATACTCATCACAAATGCTAATAAAACTGTTCCAAAAAAAAGCCCTTGATTGCATTGTTGTTTTGTGTGTGTTTGGAAAAATGGTATTTACATTTTTGTGAGTTGTGTAAAAACAAAGCTAGTTTTTCTAAGGATATAAACACTTTAATATACTATTTAGTTTTCTTACAATAATCAAACATTGTTTAGAAAGATATGCATACTGTTTAAAAAAAAATGTAAGCAATTTGTGATTTGATCAATCAACCAAAAAATCTATTAAAAACACAAATGTGTATTAGCTCAGATTTTAATTCAAAAGGTCCAACTATTCCAAAACTTTACTCAAGAAAAAGTTGCAAAAAGTGTGAGGCTGAGAATGTGCTCCTTGGGTGTCAAGTTCCACTAACTGTGTTATTTACTTATTTTAGTGTGTAAAAAAAAAACTGTAAAGGAATTTACAGCTTAACAGCTTAATTTAATGTCTGTTTGGTAACGGTTTGAGTGAATAATTGCATTGCCTTTAGTCATGGAACAAACATTGGGACAGGCATTTTAGCTTTAAACTATTTGGGACATTCTGTTCTTTTGTAAAAGGCTGTGAAAATTCTTTTTTTTTTTTTTTTTTCTTTGGTGATTTCTGGGGTGTTGTTAAATTTCTTCTCAATAAAATAATGAAATTATCTCTTGTTTTTTTTTTTTTTGTTTTTTTTTTTAAACTAATTTTATGGAAAATTTATTCTTCCTCTTCATTTGTCTTACAGCAAAGCTTTTTCTTTTTTAAAATCCTTACTAAAAAAACATCCTAAGCTTTCCTGTAAATCACATGATCATAAGAAATTGATAAATCATTTTTTTATAGCTATTATCTAAAAGGTGGTGCAACATCATTATTTTAACATGGCTGCTAAAATGTCTTTTGAACATATCCAACCAAGTCAAAGGGTAAGTGTACAGTCTGTTCTGGGAATTGTCCCCACACTGATCATAAGAAAGATGATCAAATATATAAGATTAGGACAAAAAGGGTCAAAAAAACAAGAGGATCTGAAAAAGAAATATGAGAACGAATTTGCAGACAAAAAGAATTTAGAGGCCAATTTAGAAAACAAGATTAAACGGGAAGAGGCAGAGAAGATCAGGCTTGTGGAAGAGTGTTATCAGTGTTTCGAGAAATTAACGGAGACGGCATTAAAATCGACATCCATGTCCTCGATTCAACATCTGGACTTCATGATTGAGAAGATGAAAGAAACTGGGAAACAGGAAAGAGTTCTGAAACTTGAGGAACTTAAGAGAAGGGCACAGGAAGAAAATAAAGGATTGTTTGGAAAATTATACCAACGAATGAACCCATGGAAATAATCTGCCAAATAAAGCAAATAACACATAGAGAATAATGAAAAATTTCAAGTGAGCTTTACTGTCATTCCGCTGTATATGAAAACATACAAGGGAACGAAATGTAGTGCCTCACAGGACCACAGTGCTACAAAGAAATATCTAAACATATAACCTTTATAAATTTACATATTTACATATAACCTATGTAAATATATACACGTACCTATATAACCTGTACATGGCTAACCTATTCAGAGTGAACTAACTATACATATACTTTCCATAAATACTTTACATGAAGACTTAGACATACTTGAATTTATACATGAAAGAACACATAGTTTAAAAACTGTCCTGTGTTTGTAGCAAGTGTAATTCATTAGTCTTCTTCATGATATGTTTTTGTTTGGTGTTTTCATCTTACATAATGAAGTGTTGTCTGCTGTGTGAGCAATTTAACAAACTGTACTCGCTGTACTTGTGTTCATAATCCCACAGATAAAAAATATGATTAAAATTAAGAGAACATTTGAGAACATTGGAAATTGTTATTTTGTGTGTGTGTTTGGAAAAATGGTATTTACATGTTTGTGAGTTGTGTAAAAACAAAGCTAGTTTTTCTATGGATATAAACACTTTAATATACTATTTAGTTTTCTTACAATAATCAAACATTGCTTAGAAAGATATGCATACTGTTTAAAAAAAAAAAAAAAGAAAAAAGGAAGTAATTTGTGATTTGATCAATCAACCAAAAAATCTATTAAAAACACAAATGTGTATTAGCTCAGATCTTCATTTTAATTCAAAAGGTCCAACTATTCCAAAACTTTACTCAAGCAAAAGTTGCAAAACGTGAGGCTGAGAATGTGTTTATAGTTGTGCAGATCTGTGGGCTGAGGTTTGCTCCTTGGGTGTCAAGTTCCACTAACTGTTATTTTTTTTATTTTAGTGTGTTAAAAAAACTGTAAAGGAATTTACAGGTCAACAGCTTAATTGAATGTCTCTGTTTGGTAACGGTTTGAGCAAATAATTGCATTGCCTTTAGTCATGGAACAAACATTGGGACAGGCATTTTAGCTTTAAACTATTTGGGACATTCTGTTCTTTTGTAAAAGGCTGTGAAAAATTCTTTTTTTTTGTTGTTGTTGTTCTTTGGTGATTTCAGGGGTGTTGTTAAATTTCTTCTCAATAAAATAATTAAATTATATCTTGTTTTTTTATGGAATATTTATTCCTCCTCTTCATTTGTCTTACAGCAAAGCTTTTTCTTTTTTTAAATCCCTACTTAAAATAAACATCCTAAGCTTTCCTGTAAATCACATGATCATAAGAAATTGATAAAACAATTTTTATAGCTATTATCTAAAAGGTGGTGCAATATCATTATGTGACTTGGTTTTGATTAAACATTAACTCTGTTTTTAACATGGCTGCTAAAATGTCTTTTGAACATATTTAAATTTGAAATATAGTTAAAATAATAATAATAATAATAATAATAATAATGTCCAACCAAGGGTCCGTTCTTCGTACCTCGCTTAATACATCTGAGATGATTTGAAAGATGCCAGATCTTCTAATCCTGATAACTGATCTCTGGCTAATTTGGTTCTTCAAACGAATTTGCATATTAGATTAAAATATCTGGATTAAGTTGTCTAAGATTACTGCGCGTTCTCATGTTCCCCGAAAAGGGCAGATGTATCGATCCTCGAAACCATGATCAGCAATGCAGTGATTGGCTGGCGGCAAGACAGCAACGTAATGACATCATATAATTAAAAAGACACCTGGCGAAAAACTTGACAAATTTTTGGACCTTTATAAGGAAACAGCCAAGCGAACAAAACGACATAAATGTATATAGATGTAAATAGATAAATGAAATGTGCACTGTTTTTAATTTATTTGTATTTTTTTACATGATTCCCAATTATTCATATTCATGACTTCTAGTAACAGTTTTATTTAAATGTTGTAATTAGCAATTCATTTAGTTTTATCTTTGAAGCAGATTTGTTACGTGACAGTATTAATTAAAGTTTCTTAGAGATCAAGTTATCTGCATCTCCTTCGCTCCATCAAGCCACTCCCATAATATCTGTCATCACTCAAATTAATGCATGGCTCAGATTAACTGTATAGCATGTGTAACTCCAATACAATTATAAAGTAATTATTTCGTCACTAATAGATCTTTCAATGAGTAAAACTATAGTATTATAGACTACACAACATTATTATCTTATTTTCAAATTAATTTTTAAATTATTATTATTTTAAATGATTGTCCCTGGACCAGCAGGGTACTCTTATAATGAAGTAGCGGTGGCTGTGACAGATTTTAAGAATCAATTCTGCTTAAAAAGATGCAATCTAATCCTGTTTACATGAAATAAACCTGCTCCTGAGCAGGTTTAAGAATATGGACCTGTTGCTATGAGAGCAAGTCCAGGATGAGTTTCGAAGAACCAAATGATCCAAGATCAAGCGAAATCGGCAACAATCAAATCCAGCTAACTGAGTTAGCGACGTACGAAGAACGGACCCCAAGTCTAAGTCAATATTCTGTATTTGCTGGGTCTATCTACCATTTTGACTTTTTCTAAAAGACCATTTGATTCACACAAAATGTTACATGTATCACATTGAGACACTTATTACAAAAAGCTACCAAAATAATTTCAATTTGTTAAATCGTTTAGAAGATATAGATATCAAGTATTTTTGGAGGCTGTGGCCCAGATTAATCATCAACAAATCCGAAAAATATTGCAAAAATGAAAGAAATGTATGTTTTCTTGTAAATCACATGATCTTCAGAAGGCGGGTGTTCTCAGAGTATAAATACACCCTCTGTTGTCTAAATCTTCTCAGGTTTGACTGGAGAAAGAGCCACATTTAAAAGCAGAAGTTATTGTAAGTATGCATATTATGCAACTCTTTTCTACTTTATTTAAATTAAAATAAATAATGTTAAATTTTTAATTAGGGTAGTATCAAAGGTGGTAAATCACAAATCAAACGATCATTTTCATGTAGAATTTAGATCTACAGTATTATGTCATAAACTTTTTCCCCCTGTTTTTATTCCAGTATGTTGTTTTTAACCTGTATCTGTCAGTTTGCACTGAACTAATAAGGTCTTTCAAACAACTGTATTTCTGTATTTTCTACACTAAAATTATAGTACTTGATATACTGTAAATAATTTAAAAAATGTTTAGGAATTATCTGGATGATCTAGATATTTGGTTGCAGAGTAAAACACCTGCTATTTAATGATCTGATGTGAATTACTTTATTTTTGTTGGTAAAGATTAAGATTGTTAAGATTGGTATTTAATTTGCATTATAAACTCTTAAATGTCAGACATGTGGATACCCTATATTAAATATTTAGCATAATAACTAAGCGCTCTCTCTCCACCATCATCAGTTCTTAGAAAATAAATTAACTTATATTTTATGTTCTTCAGCAGAATATTTCTTGGTTATCTTAAGGGCTTCAACTAACCAAGCTTCAAATGGCAAATTCTCAACCGTTTTCTGAAAGGTAGGATATGCATGCAATGTCATTTTAATACATTCCTCTTTTTAAAAGGATAGTCAGTAAGTATTTTTAAAAGTACTGATTGTATATTCAGTGTATATTTTAGAAATGCCTTTGTTAGCATCAGTGGTGGACAGTAACAAAAAGTATTTTTACTTCGTTACTGTACTTAAGTACATTTTTCAAGTATCTGTACTTTACTGGAGTAATTTTATTAGCATTAATTTGTTTTTAACATTGTTAAAATGCTGAAAAAAGTTCTGTTCAGTATGTACATGCTATGTATTTGTTACAGTAATTACACTAAATGGGTAACTAGGTAGGAACCATGAACCTACCCTTAAACGGGACCCTAAACCATGTAATTACCTCATATTTTCCAGTACTTTCTTAGGTAAGTACACTGTATGTACAGGTATGTGCACATACTGTAAAATAAAGGTCAGCCGGTGCACATACAATGTTAGTTGGATTTTTACATCATTTAGATTACTTAAAAGACTTTTCTACTCCTGATTTTAGCCCTAATGCTCCATTTAAAAGTTCTTGCAACTTCTGTTGTTCTTCCAACTTCTAATGATCAGTTGAGAGAAAATGTACTAGTAAAAATAGTACAGAAATTAGTAAAAGGTGTGCAATACAACCTACCACAAATCAGCAGTAACACAAACATCTGGATACATTTTTTTTTTTTAAAGCCTAATAATATACATACATGTTTTGCATAATAATATGTTTTTATGCAGGTATGGTGAGTTGGATGCCCCCCTGAAAAATGAACTCAGTGAAATTCTTAGTAAGAGTAAATCAATTGTAGGACCCACTACAAGAATTATACTAAACACAACAGTCATAACTGAAGGAGAGTTACTGAGGAAAGAGATAATTGGAGAGAAAAATGATTACAAACCTCGTAAGGTCATTCTGATGGTTGGAGAAACAGGTACAGGGAAGACCAGTCTCATCAATGCAATGATCAATTACATCCTGGGTGTCAGATGGGAACACAAGATTTGGCTGGAGGTAGCCGAGGTATCTGAAAACCAAACTGAGTCTCAGACAACAGCAGTGACTGTTTATGAGGTTTTTCCAAAGAGCAGTCCATTCTCTCTCACCATTATCGACACACCTGGGCAGGGTGACACACGTGGCCTTGACAAAGACAAACTCGTTCCTGAAATTTTGCAGCTGTTATTCAGATCTGAGGATGGCATTCATGACATTGATGCCGTGTGTCTCGTGCTGAAGGCAACAGATGCTCGGCTTCATGAAAGACAGCTGTATATTTTGGATGAAGTTCTGTCATTATTTGGAAAGGACATAGAAAAACACATCACTATACTCATCACAAATGCTAATAAAACTGTTCCGAAAAAAGCCCTTGATTGCATCAAAGTAGCCAAAATTCCATGTGCAAAAACAACGAACGGTCAGCCTGTTTATTTTAAATTTAACAACTGTCAAAGTGATTCCTATGATGAGGAAGACAGAGAGCTTTACAAAGACTTATGGGATAGTGGAATTGAAAACTTCCAGCAATTCTTTGCCTATCTGAATGGGATACCCTCCAAAAGCTTAAACATGACTGAAGGTGTGCTTAGAGCCCGAAAACAGCTGGATGCCAATGTCAACAACTTAAAGGACAGAATCAAACTGCCTGAGAAGATCAGGCTTGTGGAAGAGTGTTATCAGTGTTTCGAGAAATTAATGGAGACGGCATTAAAATCGACATCCATGTCCTCGATTCAACATCTGGACTTCATGATTGAGAAGATGAAAGAAACTGGGAAACAGGAAAGAGTTCTGAAACTTGAGGAACTTAAGAGAAGATCACAGGAGAGAAAGTAAAGGATTGATTGGGAAATTATACCAACGAATGAACCCATGGAAATAATCTGCCAAATAAAGCAAATAACACATAGAGAATAATGAAAAATTTCAAGTGAGCTTTACTGTCATTTCGCTGTATATGAAAACATACAAGGGAACGAAATGTAGTGCCTCACAGGACCACAGCGCTACAAATAAATATAAAATATATAAGCTTTATTAATTTACATATGTAAACATATACCTATATAACCTGTACATGGCTAACCTATTCAAAGAGTGAACTAACTATGCATATACTTTCCATAAATACTTTATATGAAGAATTAGACATACTTGAATTTGTACATGAAAGAACACATTAGTTTCAAAAACTGTCCTTTGTTTTTTTGTTTTGTTTTTATTCTTTTGTCTTCTTAATGATATAATGTTTTTGTTTGGTGTTTTCATGTTTAATAGCTTTAATGTACTATTGAGTTTTATATTATTACTATCAATAAGAAACAAAATCTCATCTTTCAAATTCTGTCCATCTTTTCAGGAAATTCAAACAATAAATGCCGTTTTGATGCTCTTTGATGTGGCACGACAGATCCCTGTATGGACGCCTTAGTTCAAATGGCAGTGTGGAGAGCTGGTGAATGCAATCATCAGTTCCTCTCTTCTATCTGTTATAAAATTAAATCGATATGAATGAACATCTCATCAGTATTTAAACCGCTGTAAGATGTCAATAAAACAGCTTGCAAACAATGTCACCAGGAGTTAAATTGGGATTTGTTATGGGGGGGGGATATGGAGTTTGGAGTTGGAGTTTCTACAGACATCGGTCCCAAATCGTTATATTTTAGAAAAATATTAAATGACATACTGTACATGGCGCGGCATGATTTTGAACAGCTGTTGGGTGCCGAGAATAAACTTGATTTTGCATACGGTCATAATTTATTAATAATAACCCGCCAAATGGGTTAGTGATTTGATGTGGGTTACCCATCTGACTTCACTGGATCTATAATAATCTATAATCTCTGAAAATATTGGCCTGACAGATTGGGGGCTCTGTCAGCTAGCTATACTGTTGGCTAATCAAATCTACAACGGGCTTAGCTAACGTTACGTATTTAGATGGAAGAGCATGAGAAGAGAGAATAGTTGAGTTCACTCGTCACTGAGTTTAAGATGTTAAATTAGTTATCTTACCCAGTAAACGACCTGTTGCTCGCCATGATACGACCGGTGGCAGAGGTGGGGATTCTGGGGAAAACGTAGTGGGCGTGGTCAACTTGTAACTTCAATCGAGAGTGACCAATAGAAAAAGGGCTTTTGAGACACAGCTTCACTCGCAAGCAAAACTTTTCAACACGCAAACAAAAGTTTTAGACCTGCAAAAAAGACGGCAGAAAAGAGAGAAAAATTTGTTGTTTCGTGATGAAAAGTGTTTGAAGTGCACAAAGAAAAATATGATTTTTCAAAGATTTACACGCACTGCAAATTATTTTGTTTTCAATTTCTTTATTTTTGAGCCTTAAGAAGCCTTTTTTTGCAAACTTTAAATTTTTAATTACAAAATAATTAGTTCTGTTCTCAAACACAGTATGTTTGATTGAATAAAAAAGACACAAAATAAACTCCATACTTTTCCTATTCCTCTTGTTTTACAATAGTGCAAGCTAAAACATATACACACCAGTGGTGGAAAGAGTACTGAAAATTTGTACTTAAGTACAAGTACTGTTACATTGCTGAAATAATACTCAATTACAAGTAAAAGTACTGGCGTCAAAACAGTCCTTAAGTAAAAGTACAAATTACTCTTTTAAAAAACTACTCAGAGTACTAGTTACTAGTTACTTTTTGGCCAGCGATATTTAATGATTTCCGTATTCATTTATATCAGAGATCTATGTGGATAATAGCTACTTTGAACAAAACCCACTTTTAACTTATTAGCAAAGTACGTGAATTAGTGGTCACGATACAGTTATTTCTAACTTCAATACCTTGAAAAATATCAATATTAAGGTCCCCATGAACCGAACGTTGCAACTGACATCAGTGTTGTGATGCATTTTCAAGTGAAACAGAATATTGAATAAAGGGCGGGGTTTTATTGTGGCGCATCTCCTCTCCACCTCTTGCTCAAAGCAGATTCACGGTTGGATAGGAGTGCTTAAGAATATATGCTTGTTCAGTCTGACATCACGCTTCACCACTTCTGGGTCCTAACGCTCTGCCAGATGCCCCAAGACAACAACAAAGTGTGCTAATATACACCCACGATGTCATGTAATACTGAAAAATTATAACCCTAACCTTTATCTATACTGAAATCCCAGATGACCAGACAGTGATTCAGCTAAAATATTAGTGTCTGGGACACTGTGAGCACAGAGACTGTAGTGTGCACAGCAATATTTTTATATGCTTAGCTTAAATATGTAGTATTAAATAGTGCTCATAGATGGCTGTTGAGATAGCATTCTCAAGTGAAATAAGTAGAGGCATGGACCCGGAAACAGCAACAAGAGAATTCTCCCCAAGCCGTTAAACTGACGTCATCAAAGCGAGAACGCCATTCCAGAGCGGAAGTAAATTTTCAGTTTTTGATTAAAGATTACGACGGCAGACAATTTTTTTTTTTTTTTTTTTTTTTTTTTTCCGGTGTATTGACTTGCACGGTTTAATTGTTCATCACAAAACTAGTAATGTGCACTAAAAAAGTAAGTAGGGTCATTTTTTGATTTCATGACAACTTTAATCATTTTCAGTACCATTGGCAAAACTACCACATAATGTATACTGCCATATAGGTATTTTAATATCTCAATTTGTTTTGTCCATCCATTTTTTAAGGCAATCATTATGTCAAGCTTTGAGTGGTTTAATCCAAGTCTTCTAAAAAGACACGTTCGCTTTATATGATGTACATATTTTCATATAGGCTTTTATTTACATACATATAAACATTGATCAATTACCATTACAAAAATCTCAATCTTAAACATTTGCTCATTCTGTGTATTTGTGTCTTTAAAATAGGGTAACTTTGTTGCAAAAACTTACAGTACAAGAAAGCACGATTTCAAATTTGATTTCAAACTGAATTGAATTTACAAAAAAAGACAAGTACACAGTAATAAAATTATAAAACAAATGACCTCAATTTAGTTGAGGTATTCGAAATATGACAACACTGAATTTTTTAAGCAGTGATTTAAGAGCCATTTAATGTTGTTTATTTTGATAAATGGATGGCTTTGACCTGTAATGTCTGTACAGTGTAGTGATGCAGTTAGACTAGGATATTTATATGTACAAATCATACAAATATCCCATTCCAAAACATTTCTCGCATAAACTTACTTTGTAAAGAAATTAAAGTTCTATCTTTGATTGTTGAAAGACTTTCTAGTGCATATTTCACTTACAGCCAATAAAATTTCCAGCATTTCCATCAGTCAGGCGTGGATCTATTCTGATTGGTTGATAACCTTTCAGACTCTGTAATTGACGGGAGGCGATGCGTGTCAAACTCGCTGTCGGAGAGGAGAGAGATGCAGCATGTATCAGTGTATAGACGGTAGATACTGCCCTGATAGCACATGTACATCTCGGAGACATCTATTTGATGTCTGCATTTACATCTGCAAGACGTATTTTTTAGGGTGTTTGCTCATCTGCAAGACGTCTATAGGACGTTTCCTTTTAGATGTCAAATAGAGGTCTATTAGATGTCTTTAAGGTGTTTATGATTTAGAAAGTATGTAAAACTGACATCTGAAAGACGTCTGTCAGACGTTTGTAGACCGCAGATGCTTTCCAGATCAAGGGATCTTTAACAGACATCTTGCAGACGTACGTGTACTATCTGGGTGTGGAGAATGAGTAATGGAACCGTGTCAGATATTTCAGCATCGGTATCAAAATATAGATATTTAGGATAACACTACCATGTCATTTGTTTCTCCAAACTTTGAGTCCATAAATTACGCTGAGTTCTCTTCCCTCACTGTACGATCAGTTCCTTCAAAACCTGCTGCAGCGGCGGCTTTTCCCACGGTTCAGATATCAGGGCTTTTATTGGTCCGTTTACGATCGGATATCTTTATTGGCTACTGAAGTGCCGACAAAGGTTTGAATATGAATTCAAATTGTGGGCGTACTCAGTAACGAACTATGATTTAAAATAAGTTTCACTGAAATTTCTATTGTCCGATTTATCCCGGAAATTAGTCTTTTCATGCAGTGATGCTTGCTAGTTCTTTTGCACCTGCCACTAGGAGCGAATATGTTTTATGAACAAATACTGAAGCTCATTTTAATGTTTCTTTTCCCAAGAAGGGCGTTTAATACAATTTCAAAGAAGTTGAAATGAGAAGTTTGATCAAATAAATGAGGGAATAAAACTGAATATAAAAAGTAATTAGTAATTACATTCAAGACAACAGAATAATATAATTATAGCCATAACTAGGCTGGAGAGCTATCAATGTGTGCAGGGGAGACAGTTTGCACCACAAACCAATATAGACGATACACTGAATGGATGCTTAGATGACAATAAACATCAGTTAGCATTTTAAAGTTTGCTCAAAATAAAATCACATGACATGGTCTGGAAAAACATTTCATAAAATGCAGAATTTTAGAGTTATCATCAGGCTAACTGGATACAGTTATTAAGATCGAACCGTCACAATGCGGCTTTATGAAGAATAGATCAACTGACACTCCTGTAGCATTTGGACCAATCAGACACACATTTGTTCATCAGATTTAACAAATCAAATTAGTTATTAGATTAACAACTAACCACAGACCCCTCACCCAACACACGTTCTGAGTGCCAGTATGTCTGTGATGACTCCAGGCCCCCCTGGTTCCATAGCAACCAACCTGATAACACTAGTTTTATTGGTCATAGGAATGCGGGCAGACCTCATTTTCCCTTAGGAAAGAGACATGTAATGCACATAAAAAATGGACTCTTCTCTAATTAATTAATTGAAAAACCTTTCTTTGAATGAACACACATATCCTCAGGTCATTGTGTATTTTGTTACTGTTCGTGTATATTGTCTTTTTGTACTGTATCCTGTTTTATGCATGTTTATGATAGATCACTAGTTAATATTACCTCACTTATATCATGTTTGATCTCTATCAATTCATCTTCAGATGATCTAAATGACAGTGTATATTACATGTTGATACATATGCAACATATTAGTGTTCTAAGAATCTTTAATAGTTCTTTAATAGCAACCCCATGGAAATTGCCATGCTCAGAGACAAAGAGTCGTAAAACCTTCCCTCCAAAGAGAAGGGAGCCCATTGGCTCTTTGACTCCCCAGAGGTGTGACCTCTATACCAGATAAAGGTCTCACTCACAGGTCCGGCCCTCTCTTCTAAAAAACCTCTCTTCTGCAAAAACTTCTTCTGCAAAAAGCTCTTCTGCTATCTTCTGATTGCTCCGTGAGGGACTCCTAAGAGGATGAGGAAGATGTGAACTAGAACTCCTTTGGACCATTAAGTTTTTGTGCCAGGCTTTATGGCCTTGTCTTTCCATTCAAACAAAGATTCTTGGATCTTAGCCGATGTCTCTTAACTCTTCTTCACTTTTCACCTGGGAAGAACTCCCAATCACCATTGAGTCAAAACATCTTTGGAATTCATCACTCTTCAAACCAGAAGAACGTGATCGCGAGTCCAAAAACCTTGAAACCATCAAGACTTTTCATCCGAGACCGCATTCCGTCACGACAAAGGAAGTGCAAGTATAGTACATTTAACTAAATGAAACAGAGGTTTAGTATAAGTTATAGACCCCGTTATAAACGGCGCTGATGGTTTTACTCAGGTGGTTAACTGACTCTTTCCATAACTGCATTCTCTGGTTTTCCTGATGGTTTCATCCATCAACTCTCATTAGCCCTTTCCCATGTATGAGTGATTGTATGTTTGAGTGTATGTTATTCGTTGTGCACAAATTACATGAGTTTCTGATTCTGCCTTGCATATTAATGTCCCTTTACGATTTTGACCCTTTCTACATGCTCTAATGCATTAATAGGAAGATATTTTCTGTGGCCACGGAAATACCCTTTCTTAGAGTTGATATGAATTTACACTGAATGTTCGCTGGACGAACAGATCAGCTGATGGCAATTTAACTCTGCGCTGGGTAACTATGGGACGGAACACGCGCTGAGTTGTTTTGACCCAAGTGCTGGGTTGAGCCATTTGACCCAGAATGCTGGGTTGTTTATTTAACCCAACCAGTGGGTCAGGTTAACTGTGTTGCTGGGTTAAACATTACCCAAACATTGGGTTATTTGTTGTCTCATTGCCTTGCTACTTTTATATTTACCAGTATTACTAACAATAATAAATAACAATCACAAAGGAATGTAAGATTATTATTTTTCTGTAATACAATTACACAACACAAAAAATGCAAATGTAAATATCAATTTGATGAGTTTTCACATTTCTTTTTAAAACAATTTTTGATTGTATATGTAGTGTCTTCCGCTGCAAGTTCGAAGAATCACACCCAGACTTGGAGTTTGGTGCCAGAAGAAAAGACTTTATTATCTACATGACGAGAATAAAGCCGAGATCCCTTCTGCAGAAGAGTCTCCCGAATGCTTTTGTGCTGTCTCTTTTTTACAGTTTTCCTTTAAGGCGTGTTCCATACATGCCCTATAGATGACCTTATACATACAATCTGATACCTCCCTAGAGAAAAGGGGCTTCAACACGTGTTATGGTATATAAAAAGAAAGCCCCTTTAAGTTCTTCCAGCTGTTCCTGTCTGCATTTTTCAGCCACGTATGCACATTTTAGTCACGTACGCACTTTTTACACAGGGGCCTTAGAACATAATGGAAGATTAAATAGATATAATAATGGCCAGATTCACCTTGATTATACTTGATTAATTCAGATCTTCAACTATAAAAATCTTCTACATTCCCCCCTCTGAGACTTTCTTAAGTCTCACATTTGCTTATGTCTATCCAGAGTGCCATTTCATAATCCAGTTCTTTCAGTTAACACTATCTAGTGACTAAATAAGTCACACAGTCTTATCATCAATGACTAGATGATGCAGCAGCACTATGGAGGAGAATCAGAACCAAACGTTTCTCTCTACACTTGACTAAGAGAGAGTAAAAGATTCTGTCTCCTTTCTCCTTTTATCATAGAAAACAATGTTATAAACATGAGCGTGCATTTGGTTCAGCGCTTGCCTGTGGTTGGCACAGTTATGTATAAAAGACATAAAAAACATTCAAAACATAATACATTGAATATCAAAAAGAAAAATGGTTCAGATCTGTTGATCTTCAGCCCAGATACTTTGCATATTGTAGAGGGCTAGCCTTGGGTAGAGGTTAGGCTATCATTTCCACTCAGGGTATGGCCCATCTTTACACCTCTTTTTCATACTCATCAGAGTCACTGGAACTATTATCCAAAGTTTGCTCATTTAAGATCAGTTTGTTTAGCAATCCTTCATAATATTCATCCAGTTTCCTTTCTGTGATAATTTGTTGATTATTTGGGACTTTTTTCATTTTCATTTGCTTAACCGTAGCATTGATGACTAATGTTCTTAAGACAGGAAATACCCAGCAAATTAATAACCTTCCTATCAATATAGCAGCTCCTAAAAACATTCTTAGTTTAGCAAAGCATGTTTCCCATGCTCCAAATTTCAGATCAAATCAATCCCAAATTCGTTTGTCTCTTCCTGTATTTGCTGTAACTTCAGCTTTTAATTTTTTAATTTAATCATCATTACCCTAAAAGCTCCTCCAGGGGCAGTATTATTAGGTATAAAAGTGCAACATTGATCTCCAAATATAATACAGACTCCTCCCCTATCAGCTAAAAGCCAATTCAGGGCCTGTCTGTTTTGTCATGTCATTCTACTTGTCGCGTGGACTTGTTCTCCTAATAAGGTTAAAGCATCGTCAGTCTAATTAATGAATCTTTGTTGATTATAATAAATGTAATTAATCCACTTTACATTTTTGTTAGGTGTGATTCAAACAAATATTGATTCAAAACCTGCTTTCACTTCATCTCATGCCTTGAATTCGTTAGGAATCCCTATCGGTTGTCCAATTGAGTCTAAATATACCTTGGGGTCCAGCTCATAACCTCTTTTAATTCTGTTGTCTTCCTTGTTTACCCTCTGTTCTGTTTCCCATTGTGCTAGGATAAGTTTTGGAAGTAATCTTACTCTTACGCACATACCTTTCCATCCGACTAGTAAAGAAGGCAACAATGTCTCACCTCCACAGATTTAAAAGAAGTCTGCTATTATTAGTGATTGGTCTTCATAAATTTCTATAGAAGGTAAAGCAATAGTTTGATTTTTACATTCTTTAGTTGTTATTTTATTTCTTTTCATTGTTCCAAGTGCTAAAAGTTCTGGAGCTCTAGAAGGAAATCCAGATTTCCAAGAATTTTTCTTATCTTTATACGAAATAATAACACATTTGCCCTTGAACTTGCCCACATATTGTGTTCCTTTTGGTTTAGGAAAACACTCATATTCCTGTTTACCATCTACGCCATACCATTTTGTAATCTCTACTTTCTGTTTTTCAATTTTTATATTTCGGTTAACGTCCGAATACTGACACTAAGATCCCCAGAGTGGTCTAAAAAATTATTTGTTGATTTAGGATTTTCCAAAAATCCTAGACATTCAGCAATATAATATGGTCTAGTAAAATCTGTTAAATAACAAAAGTTTCTCCAAAATTCGGCACACTTTTGGTAGTCATGTAGATTTGGTATGGTTATTACTTTGTTTAACGGAGATTTGGAGCATAGCAAGCAATTTTCTTTCTTTGTTTCTCTCGTAGTAAAAGCTGCCCATCTATACTATTCATTATTTTGAGCTGTTTCCCTTAATTCATCATATTGACTAACTTCTTCGTCCTCTGGTATATTATAATCCGTGTCTCTACGATTTATTGATTATCATTATCACTGTTATTCAATGGTTGAAAAGTTAATTGAAGGGAGGTCTGGTTGCTTTCTATTGGTTGAGCTTGGATTTGCATTAGTAGGTGCACTAGGCATAAGATGGTTTTCAGACACATTTTCAAATTTTTCTTTTGCCTCTCCGGTAATTTCAGCCACCAAAGCTTTAATGTCCCCTCAGTCAACAGTTTGCCCCTTGTCTCTTCTTCAAATATTCTTATCCATTTTCCTGCGCCTTCATGAATATTAGGGAGGCGAGTGCCTAGCCTCTCAAGGTCTTGTGAAGCCCAGGGAACCTATTGTCCCTGAGCACCTTTGATTAAAATTGAGAGTTGTGCAGCTAGTGGTCTGAGTGTCCCCTTTACTCTGCCTTGTTCCCATTTTCCTGTATTCTTATCTTTGTTTTTACAGCTAGTTCCTTTTTTCCTCCAACGTTACTTGTCTTTCCATGTCCTTTTCTCCCGTTACCTCTACCTTTCCCTTGAGAATTGGGAACTCTCCCTCCGACGGCAGATAGGGGGTTGTTTGAAAACAACATCTCCTTTTTGCCTGTTTTTCTGTCTGCCTCTTTCATTCTCTTCCTGGCTAGTTTTATACCTCTTCCCTCTAGCTTGTTGTAGATTGGAGACACTGGCTCCAATATGGGCAAAATGCTATTTTTTGGGTACAATTTCTAAAGACAGTTACTCTTTGCCACTTTCTATAAAGCATTTGCCTCCCTTTTACTACATCTAATCTGATTTCACTAGATTTTTAGATTTTAGAAGGGTTTTCAAGCCGTGGGTCGCAGAGTGGAACAAGGTGGGTCCCTCAAAGTCACTTGGCTGTTGCTAAATTTGCATTTCAATGACACACATACACATACTCACACCCAGTTTAGTCTAGGGCTGCACGATATACCAACATTAATTATGAATTGCGGTATTGCTTAGTGCAATTTTCGAATCGCAAAGACTGCGATTTAAAACGTGCTGCGTGTTTTGAAGTGCAGGCACGCACTAGTTATAATATTAGTGTGAGTCTCTGAGCGTTGGTTCACTATTAAGAGGCCCAGTTTGCATTTCATCTTCGCCAGGGTGACTCTTTGCGAGTCGTTGCAATGGTCTTTCCCTCGTTGGTAAGGGAGGGTCGTTACTAGCACGCCCTTCATCCCTCACTTCATGCTGTGTAGGGTTGCTGAAGTGGGTTGGCGTATTTCAAGGAGAGAGAGGTGGACCCAGGTGTCACTTTGCAACTATTTTGCTGATCACTGGGAGATTCTTCCTTGAGATCATGACTGCACACTCACTGGTCCTTCATGGTGGAGCAAACCATTCCCTGTCCTTGACAGAACTCCTGCACCTGTAGGTGGAATCTTTCAGAGTTTTTGTTAGTGATATCAAGCATGCTCATTTACTGATCTGTCCAGTTATCCTTCTGGGTGTGACCTGTGGAAATTTCATGTGGGTTGAGGGCTGTCCTGGCCCCTTTTTTGAGCTCTCACTAATTCACTGCTATCAATACAATGAGCATAGGTCGAATACCCATTTTCTCTAAGGTAATAAATAATTTGGTTTTAGTTATCATTAATCGTACTATTTTTCAATTCATTACGAATTTATTCTCAACCACTTGCTAATTCAGTTATCTCTTTGTTTTATAAACTGAGTTTCACTATTTCACTAGATAATTTCTTCTAGGCCTATCTTGCTCAGTATCCTAGGTAGTTTGACCTGGAAAACCCTCAACCCACGTTCTTTATGTTAACTGTCAGAAAGACAATATTTTATTCTTTTGGCTCAGAATCAGCTCCATCATGATATGCTGAAAAGAAAGTTAGATGTGGGATGGACAGAGCAAGCTTGCTTGCTTTGCCTTCCCATGTAATGCGCTGCGCAAGTGTGGCACTGTTTTTCTTTCTGCCACAACAATAACCTAGGTACTGACCAGGAAACTTAACCAATTTCATCCACGGTCATTATTCTACTGGGCATTATTTGCCCTGTGGGCCCACATATTAAATTTTGCATACAGCTGTTTTGGCAAAATATTTGATTTGCCTCAGTGTCTCGTCAGACACCTTCTTTCGCTCCACACCACCATCATTTATACTTTTTCACACTCTTTCACACCCTTTCACACCCCCCTTTTGGCCAAAAACGTATTTTGTTTTGCGAACTGAATGGTTTTAGCTGTGGAATGCCATGGATTCTGAATAGGACTTTACTGAGCGTAGACCTAGTAGCATTCCACATAGTGTCCAATTGTCATATTCAACTGGACAACATCAGTCATCCTAAAGTTTAATTTAACACTGCAGGTATCAACCTCTTTTTCTTCTAACATAATCTAACAGGTTAATTGGTTTAGAATAATTTTCTTAGGCATTGTGCAGTTGAGAGAACTAATTGAAATTTCTCAAATGTCACATGTCTAATTTAAATTTTAGTCATATGATTTTTGTTATTGCTCATGAGCTACTTTGAGAAGGGGATTGGAGATCTCTTCACGGTCTAGGATCCATGGCCATCAACATTTCTATCCTGTTATCCCCAGTGATGACAGAATTGATGATTTCACGATTTTGGACCATTGGAGTTAAATTTATTTATTATTATTACTTTATTCAATCTAGCCCTTTTAAATTACCATTAAACAAAATGGAGTGACCAATATTTTTATTTTATCAGCTCTATTTTTTCTATTAGACATCTTGTCTACTCTTCTTTTCTTTTCTTTTTTTCAAAGAGTTCAACATTGTTGTCAATAATTCAGTTGTGCATTTTCCCTTAGTGGGTTAATGAAATAGCCCTCGCTATGCCAAATCCAGCTCCATTTTTATCTAATTTGTGTGTCAAGCAACTCGTCTGTCTGTCTCAATTCCTTGTTCTTTTAAACACAAGGCTGGACTAGTACCTATTGAAAAGCAGATAGAGAATGTTAGTTAAAGCACAGAATTCAAAGAACTGCTGTGAGACCAGTAAGTAATCAAATCAATAAAAAATTTATAAAATAATTAACAAAATTTGAAGCAGTCTCTATAGTGATCATTAAATATGCAGCACCTGTGCGTGCAAAGGGAAGGGATGGAAGTGCTTCTGGTTAGATCATCAGTCTGTTGAAGTTGTTTGGTTGTTGCACTGGGTCATCAGTCTGTGATGGCACTCAAAAGCTTGATGTTGTGTTGTATGGTCTCGTTGTTTCTCCGCCTCTTCTCAGTCTGGCTTTTGATTGAGCCTGCCAGAGTTTTGCATTTCAGGATGTTCTCTTTACCTCTAAGAAAAGTCTCAAGTGAAAAATTCACCTTTTCCTGCTTTAAGCCAGCCCCTCTCCATGCAGAAGTGTGAACTCCTCTTTCAGGAGGGGAGTTGCAAGTCCATCAGCTCCTCCCTCTTCTTCTCTGTAGCTTCTTTGTCTTTGCTTCTTCGTCTCTTTGCTTAACAGACTCCAGTTCATTGCTTCCCTTTGTCAAGGCTCTATTCCAACAGGCATCTGCAATTTTAACCCTCAGAGACTGCATTAATCAAATTGAACATTTGTAAACTGATTAAATTGTGCCTAAGCAATTAGCTCTTTTTCTTATTTTCACTTTTCAACCATCTTTTTCAATGGTTCCTTAATAAAAAGGGTAAATAAATAAAAATACATAACTAAAAATAAAGAAAAAGTAATCTGGTTAAATATAGCAGTTCCCTTATTCTATTTTAGTAAAGCAAGTTCTTCATTGCATTTTTTTTATAGGTTCTTATGCTTTCATATTTCGTCTCTTTTTTCTTGGGCCCATTCTTTCATTCATTCCTCTCGGGTGTAAGAAGAACTGCGTCCGTCTCTCCCAGGGAGGGGCACGCACCGCTTATTCACCCAATACTGAATTTATTTTCTCATACTACCCTAGTCTTTCACACAGGCTTGTACTTGGACACAATCACAGTTTCAGACATACTACAAAACAAAACACTTCACCTCTCTGTGAGTGACCTGCAGCGTTGCTCTCGCTCTTCTACTGTTTTAATTCACTTTCTCTCTCTCTCAGTAAAAAAACAGCGCAAGGCCAGGATTTTTGCCTGCCCGTGCAGTCCCCTATAATCTCCCTTACACCTTTTTAGGGCGGTATCCGCAGGCCTCTTTTTGCCTACCCGTGCAGTCCCTGTATTTATAAACAGGCGGTATCCGCAGGCCTCTTTTTGCCTACCCGTACAGTCCCTGTATTTATAAACAGGCGGTATCTGCAGGCCTCTTTTTGCACGTTTCCTTCCCTATATCTGCTTCACGTTTATTTCTGTCCCTTCAGGCTCAGTCTAAATAAACACAGACCATTGCTAGCAATGTATATCTGCCTACACCATCTAGTTTCAATTCAGGCTACCTATCAGGCCTTCCTATCAGTAAACCAGATAAATGTATGCAGTTATTTCTTCTGGAACAAAACTCCTTTTCTGTTTTTTTCTTTAAATTTAGAAATTTGTAAGAGCAAATTGTTAAGTGACCTTACCGCCAAGAGCAGACTGGCAAACAACACAAATTATATAAGCAAAAATGCTTTACCTGTGTAAGAGGTGGCCACCCTTTTTGTGCTGTTCGTCAAATCCTGCTCAAAGCGGCCGTCCACTCTGCTGCTCTGTTCCGTCCCTGTTCGGGCGCCAATTTGTAGTGTCTTCTGCTGCAAGTTCGAAGAATCACACCCAGACTTGGAGTTTGGTGCCAGAAGAAAAGACTTTATTATCTACATGACGAGAATAAAGC
The DNA here is from genome assembly GCA_039654775.1 of Spinibarbus caldwelli. NCBI lineage: Eukaryota > Metazoa > Chordata > Actinopteri > Cypriniformes > Cyprinidae > Spinibarbus > Spinibarbus caldwelli. The sequence goes on along the minus strand of CM077228.1, from coordinate 27,754,035 downwards.
CGAGATCCCTTCTGTAGAAGAGTCTCCCGAATGCTTTTGTGCTGTCTCTTTTATACAGTTTTTTTCCTTTAAGGCGTGTTCCATACATGCCCTATAGATGACCTTATACATACAATCTGATACCTCCCTAGAGAGAAGGGGCTTCAACACGTGTTATGGTATATAAAAAGAAAGCTCCTTTAAGTTCTTCCAGCTGTTCCTGTCTGCATTTTTCAGCCACGTATGCACATTTTAGTCACGAAAGCACTTTTTACACAGGGGCCTTAGAACTTAATGGAAGATTAAATAGATATATTAATGGCCAGATTCACCTTGATTATACTTGATTAATTCAGATCTTCAACTATAAAAATCTTCTACATATACACATTACATTACACTGTTACACATTACATCCAATCCCTACAGACACAAATAAAACAACATTTTTTGTAGATCAGTTTCTTTAAAAAACAAAACTTTGTAAACTAGGTACTGTAGATTCCTATTCTTTGTCAACATTGCAGCATCATAACACTATGAAATTGATTATTGCCACACGAGAATCAGTCCAAACATTGTGCCATAAACCTAAGCCAAACAAAGAGACCTACAACAGACAATACGTGACAAAAAATTAAAACGTTACAAGTGGAAAAAACTGTTGCCCTCAAATACTTCACACATGAAGACTCATGTCCATCAATATGATATACTGTATGCTGGAGAAATTCCCAGGAAGGAAGATGTTAGTGTAGCCAACATCAAGCACAAAAAAAGGACTTGCAAAAGATAAACAGCCTCAAGCAACAAGTCCGTTTCAATGGCATGGCCCGAAACAATGGCGAAGGTGTGGGATGTCGCTGTCTCGTCACCAAGGCACAAAATGTGCAGGAATGCATCACCATGTTGGTCCCCACCTGTTAATTACACGACACTTAGTCTTGCAACATAACTTACATTTTTACAAGCTGTAACATTTCTACAAGTTTACTTAAATAAATAACGTTTAAGTGTATGTTATGGAAATCAGCCAAACCATCAGAGTTTTCCTGTGAACTGGGTCTGGTAAAGGTTGCTCAAACTAAATATTTATTGTGTTACTGATTTAGGTTTCTTTCTGCTTACTGGCACTTCTTGGTTATCTACCTAAATTTCATCCAACCAACATGGCATAAATTATGGGGTATTTAAAGCTCCCAATATATATTTATATATATATATATATATATATATATATATATATATATATACGCACGCACGCACACACACACACACATATATATACACACACACATATATATACACATATATATATATATATATATATATATATAAAATTGTATATAATATATATAGACACATACATACATACATACATATATATATATATATACACACATACATACATACATACATACAGTACTGTGCAAAAGTTTTAGGCCACTAGTATTTTAGTCAGCTAAATTAAAAAAATGGTTTTAAGTCAGTTATTTCTATCTTTGGCTGTAATGTGTCTGTAGGAAATATCAGTTTACATTTCCAAACATTCATTTTGCAATTAATTGTAATAATCTAGTGAGATTTTGTTTGATCTGATCTGATCTGGTCATCATCAGTCTGTCTGGAATGACATGAAGAAACGTCTCGGTTACGTATGTAACCCTCGTTCCCTGAAGGAGGGAACGGAGACGTCACGTCGGATGACCGACGAAATTGGGATCTCGCCAGAGAGACCAATCCACTTCGAGTGTAACTAAACGAGCCAATGGACATTGGCATGCGATTATTGCATCCAGCTGCCGCTGATCACAGCGTGAGCATAAGAGGCAGCTGATGCACCGCATCAATTATGTTTTCGCTGAGGAGCCGAGCCGGCGACCCGGCAGCTCAGCGGTGGTACAGCGACTGTGGCGACGGGACGTGACGTCTCCGTTCCCTCCTTCAGGGAACGAGGGTTACATACGTAACCGAGACGTTCCCCTTTCAGTCGGTCACTCCGAGTCACGTCGGATGACCGACGAAATTGGGATCCCTACCAAAGCGCCACAGGAGCTGCCCCTTCCAGTGCCCTGTGTAGGGCTCCTGACCCTTCCTATAAGGCAGACGATAGGACCGGGCTCTACACAGAGAAGGTCAACTACTGGTGTTCCTTGAGCAACCCAAACAGTAGGACTAGGATAACACTGGGAAGCGTGCCCTTCCACTTGGAAGAGGCACACTGCGGAGTCACCTCCTCCCAAAGGGGGTTTAAGTGACATTCAAACATGTGAAGTAACCCAGAGGGCCCTTTTGCACATGGAAGTCTCTGAGATGGCTCAGGCTGCATCTTTAGAGATGGCAGAACGTGGTCCGCCAGGGGAAACACGGCTCCAATAAGAATACCGTGGAATACACATATGGGATCCCGACAGGGTCTCTCATATGGGCACTAGCCTCGCACCAGATTTCAAGAATTCATTGGCTGAAGGCCTGGCGCCGGACGCTCCGCCGTGTCCGGGCGCCGGAGTGCTGGAGGACTCAACAGGGTTTGCCTGGTTAAGGAACTCTCTGGAGAATTTAGGCGTAAGGACGCCGCAAGCCGACTCTGAGCCGGCCCTCTCAGTGCCACTACCCGTTTGAGGTGAGAACACAGGAGGAAACCGGTTCGACACGTAGGCTATAAAACCTAGCGAACGTGTTGGGAGTCGCCCAACCCGCAGCTCTACAGATGTCTGCTAGCGAGGCACCACGAGCCAGCGCCCAGGACGATGCGACACCCCTAGTGGAGTGAGCACGCAACCTGAGCGGGCAGGGCACACCTTGTGCTTCATAGGCCAAGGTGATGGCATCCACTATCCAGTGGGCCATCCTCTGCTTGGAGACAGCCTTCCCCTTCTGCTGTCCTCCGAAACAGACAAAGAGCTGTTCTGAGGTCCTGAAGCTCTGAGTTCTATCCACGTACTGACGCAGTGCGCGTACAGGACAGAGCAAAGCTAGGGCTGGGTCTGCCTCCTCCAAGGGCAGCGCTTGCAGGCTCACTACCTGGTCCCTGAAGGGCGTGGTAGGAACCTTGGGCACATAGCCGGGCCGGGGCCTCAGTGTTGCACTGGAGTCAGCCGGCCCAAACTCAAGGCACGACTCGTCGACCGAAAATGCCTGCAGGTCCCCCACCCTCTTGATTGAGGCCAATGCAGTCAGGAGTAGGGTTTTCATAGAAAGAAACTTCAACTCGACTGACTGCAATGGCTCAAAGGGGGCAGTTTGTAGGGCTCTTAGCACCAAAGCCAAATCCCAAGAGGGAAGGGAGGGAGGCCTCGGAGGATTTAACCTCCTGGCCCCCCTAAGAAACCTGACGACCAGATCGTGCTTCCCCACCGACCTCCCCTCTATGGGGTCGTGGTGGGCAGAAATAGCAGCAACATATACCTTAAGGGTGGAGGGGGACAGCCTACGCTCCAACCCTTGTTGCAAAAAGGAAAGCACGGCTCTGATCGAACATCTCCGGGGGTCCTCCTGGTAAGAGGAACACCATTTGACAAACAGGCTCCACTTCAGCGCATAGGCCCGTCTTGTGGACGGTGCTCGTGCTGAAGCGATAGTGAGCGCTACCTCCTGGGGCAGGTCACCTAGAACCTCCGCGTCCCGTCCAGGGACCACACATGAAGTTTCCACAAGTCTGGACGCGGGTGCCAGAGGGTGCCCCGTCTCTGAGAAAGCAGATCCTTCCTCAGAGGAATCGGCCAGGGAGGGGCTGTCGCGAGGAGCATGAGTTCCGGGAACCAGGTCCTGTTGGGCCAATATGGAGCCACTAACAGGACCTGCTTCTCGTCCTCCCTGATCTTGCACAATGTCTGTGCTAGCAGGCTCACTGGGGGAAACGCATACTTGCGCAAGCCCTGGGGCCAGCTGTGTGCCAGTGCATCCGTGCCGAGCGTTGCCTCGGACAGGGAGTAGAACCACTGGCAGTGGGTGGTTTCTGGAGATGCAAACAGGTCTACCTGAGCAACTCCGAACCGACTCCAAATCAGCTGGACCGCCTGGGGATGGAGTCTCCACTCCCCAGGAAGTGCCGCTCGAGACAGCTCGTCGGCCACCTGATTGAACACTCCTGGGATGTGGATGGCACGAAAGGACCTCAGATGCTTCTGACTCCAGAGGAGGAGGTGGCGGGCGAGTTGCGACATGCGACGGGAGCGCAAACCGCCTTGCCGGTTGATATAGGCAACGGTCGCAGTGTTGTCCGTACGGACCAGAACGTCCCTGCCCCGAAGGCGCCCTCTGAGGCGGCACAGGGCAAGGCGTACTGCCAGCAACTCGAGGCAATTGATATGCCAACGCAGAAGGGGGCCCGTCCAAACCCCTGATACTGCGTGCCCGTTGTACGTGGCACCCCAGCCGGTGGCCGAGGCATCCGTGAATACCACAGCATGCCTGGATACCTGCTCCAGGGGCACTCCTGCCCGAAGGAACGAAGGATCTGACCACGGGCTGAAGGTCTTGCGGCAGGCCGGTGTAATCTGAACCCGGTGAGTACCGCGTTTCCACGCCCACCTCAGGATTCGGCCATGGAGCCAGTGCTGAAGCGGTCTCATATGGAGCAGACCGAGCGGAACTATGGCCGCAGCTGCAGCCATATGCCCCAGGAGCCTCTGAAAGAGTTTCAGTGGGACCGCTGTCCTGCCTGATAAAGTCTTGAGGCAGTTCAGCACCGACTGAGCACGTTCCTGGGTGAGGCGTGCTGTCTGGTTGACCGAATCCAACTCCATGCCGAGAAAAGAGATCCTCTGCGTTGGCACGAGTTTGCTCTTTTCCCAATTGACCCGAAGGCCCAACTGGCTGAGGTGCCTGAGCACCAGGTCCCTGTGTGCGCACAACAGCTCTCGAGACTGTGCAAGTATGAGCCAGTCGTCGAGGTAGTTGAGAATGCGCACACCCTGTTCTCTCAAGGGAACAAGGGCCGCCTCTGCGACTTTGGTGAAGACACGAGGCGAGAGGGACAGCCCGAAGGGCAGGACCTTGTACTGAAATGCCCGACCTTCGAACGCGAATCGCAGGAATGGCCTGTGCCGCGGAAGAATCGAAACATGAAAGTACGCGTCCTTCAGGTCGATCGCTGCAAACCAATCTAGGGGACGGACGCATCCAAAAATGCGTTTCTGCGTCAACATCTTGAACGGCATCTTGTGAAGTGCACGGTTCAAACTCGCAGATCCAAGATCGGTCGTAACCCACCGCTTTTCTTGGGCACAATGAAGTAAGGGCTGTAAAACCCCGACCTCATATCGGCTGGAGGGACCGGCTCTATTGCATCCTTCGCCAGTAGGACTGCAATCTCCGCGAGCAAGACAGGGGCATCGACGGCTTTGACTGAAATGAACCGGATGCCCCTGAACTTGGGGGGACGCCGGGCGAACTGAATCACATAGCCGAGTCTGATGGTCCGCAGGAGCCACCGGGACGGGCTGGGGAGCGCTAACCAGGCTCCGAGAGACCGCACCAGCGGGGCCAACGGGCCCACCGACATGCCCGCGGTGGGGCAGCGAGGTGGAACACAGGGACCGGCCCCAGGGCCTGTGATGGCCTGGCCTGTGACGGCAGGGGGCGGGGTCTGGGTGTGTAGTGTAGCACTCACCTGATTTCTCCTCGCGTGGGAGGAGACACAGGAACCCGGCTTGAGGCTTGTGACAGCCCGGCGTTTGACGACTTGAAGCGGGGACTGGAGTGCTACTGCCCTTACCTGGTTCCACGAATGGGCAGGAGGGGTGCTCTTGGGCAACCACCCGCTGCCTGCTGGCGAGAGAGGAGGAGGGAAGTGATCCTGTGATGCACGGATCACCACTCTCCTCCTCTTGAGACCCGGAGATTGAGGAGACCGCTCTTTACTGATGTTTTGGGCGGAACAAAATGAACAAAAGATACTCCACCCGGCCCTCCTCCGGGGGAGGGAGTGGTGCAGTCACCATCTCCTGATGAGCGGTCTCCTCCATCTCTGAGTCGACCGTCCCAGGGCCTCTTGCACTTGCGCTTGCCGCCAGGTTTGGCGGGGGCCTGGACAGGCTGGGCGTCCTGCCTGCGACCGGCTCCACGACGCTGCCTGGTGAAAGGCTGCTGCGGCTGCGCGGGAGCGGGGGCGGCCGCAGGGGGGCGCCCACGGCGACGAGCAGGCTGAGTGGCTGCAGCCGGAGTGGAAGCAGCAGGTTTCCTCCGGCGCATGATGTGTTTGCCTCAGTCTGCTTCTGGGCTGCCGAGAACTGCTGGGCAAAGCTCTCGACAGCGTCGCCGAAAGGGCCGGTCTGTGACACGGGAGCATTCAGGAACTGTACCTTCTCCTGCTCCTTCATGTCAGCGAGACACAGCCAGAGATGGCGCTCCTGGACATCGCACGACCCAGAGACTGTGCGGTCACCTTCGTCGCTCGTAGCGCGAGGTCCGTCGCAGCACGCAGCTCATGTAGAACCGCCAGGTCGTGACCACCCTCGTGCAGGTCTTTCAGTGCTTTGGCCTGGTGGACCTGCAGCAACGCCATAGCGTGGAGGGCAGAAGCCGCCTCCCCACAGGCTCTATAAGCAATGCCAGTTAGACCTGACGAATACTTAGAGGCCCGTGAGGGGAGACACGGATCACCCCGCAGGGTGGAAGCGGCTGTTGGACACAGTTGCATGGCCACAGACCGTTCCACCGAGGGGATGCCCGCATACCCCAAAGCGGCTCCACCATCGAGGGTGGTGAGAGCGGAAGAACTACAAGATGCGTTTCGGGCAGTGAAAGGTGCCCTCCACGATCTTGTCAGCTCCTCATGCACTTCCGGAAAGAATGGCACCGGAGGGGGGCGCTGAGAACCAGCGCCACCCCCACCGAGGAACCACTCGCCCAGCCTCGAAGGATCGGGACACGGTGGCTTTTTAGGATTCCACACGAGCCCGACATTCTCGGCGGCCCGGGAAAGCACAGCCGTCATCTCTGGGTCTGGCACGGACAACGCTACCACACCCGAAGGGGGCAACGCAGCCGGGTCATCATCCCCGGAGAGAGAGGGCCCGCCCTCCGATGCAGTGATCGACATCTGGTCGTCAGAGGGGGCACCGAAGGAAACGCGTGGCCAGCGCGCTCCTTCGGCAGCTCCACCGGCTGCGGAGTGCTTGAGGGGTGAGGAGCTCCACTTGGGGAAGCCCTCACCGTAATCCTCAAATCACCTCTGACTCCACCGGATCCAGTGTGCACGCCGGATCACGGCAGGCAGAGGGACTCTGCCATGTTTGACATAGCAGAGTCGCACTCCGAGATGGTCATGTCCCCGCAAGAAGAACATGAACCATCCACGAAAGCCACCTCAGCGTGCTGAATGCCCAGACACGTGAGGAAGCGATCGTGACCGTCCTGAGGTGCCAGGAAACGACCACACCCAGAAACGCACGGGTGAAAAGACATCTTTAAAAAGACGCGATCACCCGTGTTGCTCTTTTAGAGAAATTGCTCTTTCAGAGAAATGCTCTTTTAGCGCTGAAGCACGCAGGGGAGCTGGCCACCGCACACTCCTAGTGTGGCTGTCAGCAGGAAGACGATCTTTCTCTCCCGGACACCGTGACCACCGCTGCCGCGCCGTAACGCCCGCACTCGCTCGCAGAACACTCTCTTGGAAGGGAGAGCAGTAGCTTTAACCACTACCGCTCGGCTCCGAAGCGAAAGGATAATTGATGCGGTGCATCAGCTGCCTCTTATGCTCACGCTGTGATCAGCGGCAGCTGGATGCAATAATCGCATGCCAATGTCCATTGGCTCGTTTAGTTACACTCGAAGTGGATTGGTCTCTCTGGCGAGATCCCAATTTCGTCGGTCATCCGACGTGACTCGGAGTGACCGACTGAAAGGGGAACAGAATAAACTGAGACAGACTAAATCCAGAACAACTGTGGCAACGTCTCCAAAATGCTTCAAGAAACCTCCTGCAAAGCTCATGAGAAACTCTGCTCAAGTGCACCAAGGACAAAAGCTGCTTTAAATTTAAAGGATGATCACACCAAATGTTGATTCAATTTAGTTAATAGAAGTTAATTGATAAAGAAAATCTATTTATGACATTATTTTTGACAGCATCCTCATTTTACAGCATTTTTTCACAAGTGTCTAAAACTTTTAACAGCACTGTAGCTTTGCAGGTAGGTTTCTTGAAGCGTCTTGGAGACACAGTTCTTCTGGATTTAGTTTGTCTCAGTTTCTTCATGTCATTCCAGACAGACTGATGATGATCAGATCAGATCTGTGTGGAGCACTGGCTGTTGTCAGACATTCACTGGATTATTACAATTAATGACAAAATGAATGTTTGGAAATGTAAACTGATATTTCCTACTGACACATTACAGCAAAAGATAGAAATAACTGACTTAAAACCATTTTTAACTGTTGAAAATACTAGTGGCCTAAAACTTTTGGACAGTAGGGTACAATGGGGTTAAAGGTGCCCCGGGGTAAAAGGCACCTTTGATATTATTTTCATCTAAACCACTAGATGGCACAAAAACGTGGCTTAGCACTTTGCAAAAGTGTCGCTTTTCAACATGCACAATTTTATTTGTCTGATCTTTGACGCGATCGCGTGCAGCAGTGCAAAGTTGATTCTGTGCTTACTTGATCTATTTTATGTTTTTTTAAAAATGTTGTAGATTTAAGTAGCAAATGAGAATCGCTAAAAATAATGCATATATTTTGAGACAAAGGCCTTCTTTGTGATTTTCAGTTTTGCTTAAGATAATTAAAGCAACAGTTTTTAAATAAAGAAAGAATATGTAAAAGTATGTATTTGGGGTAAAAAGCGCCTCTGCTGTTGGGGCTAAAGGCGCACAGTAATTAACATGATAATTAATAGATGGCTGACTTTTCCATTTGTTCACATGACATGGTTAGATTCAGATGGTAAATATCATATATTATGTTGTTATAAATATCATATATATTTTGTATGTGTCCATATTAGAGATAATCACAATGTTTAGAATTAAACCATCATATTTAAAAACGTGATGTTTATCATATAATAATATATCATTTGTTTTTAGCCTACTACTGTAAATATATTTTCAATTATTACTGAATCTCCTTCAATACTTTCAGAATCTTTACTTATTAAAATGACTTTGTTTCTGTATTTTAAAATATATATTTTTATATTAACATATTTTAATGACAGTAGACCTATATTTATTGAAAAGGTTTTTTTTTTTTTTTAATTAAGCAGAAAACAGTACAAACATTGCTAAAGTGATTGTTTTTAACAAGTATTAACTTAGACATGATTAAAAAAAACATTATTTTAGCTGAAGTATTTTGTATCAATACTGTGTGCCCCGTGTGTGGGGTAAAAGGCCCCCTTTGTCACCTCATACATTTATAAGATTTTTAAACAAAATAAACAACTTGAATGATTTATTTTCACACAAAATCTGTTGCTCCATTAATGTTCAATACAACGTATATATTGTTTTGGCAATTATACATTTTAGGCGCAGTGAATACCACATTTTTTCTTAAGGTGGGCCTTTAGCCCCGTTGTACCCTACTGTGTATAGAGTAGAAAAAGTAAAAGAAACTTACAGGTTGTACATCAAATGAATGACTTCCAGGATTCTGGTTGTGGGTCTGAAGACCTTTCCTCCGTTCTTGAATATTGATTGGGGAAGCAGAGTGGGCAGGACTTTGAAAGCACTCTCCCTTTTAGCATCTAAAACCCATAAGAATAATACAGTGCAAACTGTGAAACTGATCTCACAATCAAAGATCTTAGTGATGTTAGTGACGTTCTGGCAGAGGTGCTGCTGCTGTGTACACTCACAGAAAACAATGTGCTCAGATTTTAAAGATGTGGTGCAGCTCCTGTTATATCACCTTGACTATCGACAAAGACATCAGCTCTCAGCGATATCTCTGATTATCGTCAATACACTATACTATCGTCTATCTGCACAACCCCACTAACAATTTAACCATTTCAAATTTCTGTAAACAAAACCATAAAATCAAAATTATTTCTTACCATGCCAAGTTTTTCTAGAAGCCTGGGGAACTCCTTCAAGATTTCTGGGATGCTTGTAGACCCATTGCTGCGAGTCCACCATTTCTCAAATTTTTTTGAGAGGCAAAACAAATTCTGTAAAATAAGGATGAAAAACTGGGTTAAAAGCTAGCAAAACTATACAGTATGCCAGCCTGGAAATCCAGTGATCTGCCTATTATTCATCAATCTCAAATACAAATTATTATTTCTAACAATAACATATAAAGAACACATTACATGGCCTCTCTAACTGGCTGATAACCTGGATAAACTTGTGTTCTGATTAAAGCAACAAAAGCATTCACTAAAACAGAGGAAGAAGGACCTCAAACACCATGAGAGATATAGTCTAACTTTATACAACATTTTAAGTAACAATATTTAAGAATATTACATACCATTTAAGAATAATATTACATACCTGGAATATTGTGGTTTAACGTTAAGGGTAGCTAATGCAGCTAACGTTACCTGAGGAAAAAAAGAGCGCGAAAATAAGTTATTGTTGGATTCGGCACGTCGCAGACATTTACTTGAAAAAAAAAGACCTTAAAAGATAAATTTTAGTACGAAATGATCTAATTATGACAAAACATTACAAAGCCACACAGAAACGTTACACAGACAGCAAGTTAACTGAACTTAGCCCCATTTTTGACCTAACGATAGTTCGTACCTTTTCCATTAGGCGTTAAAATATAAAACTTTGCACACGCCACACACACACACACACATATATAACTAATATATAGCCTATATATAACTTTTATATAACGATAAAGAGATAGTTGAGGCCTTTTTTGTCAACAAAAAACGTAGGCGGCTACTTCATTCACAGAATAACGCTAACGTTAACCCGCACAGCGACAGATCAATTATCACATTAACCGTGAAATCAGTGTGCTCTCACCACAGCTTATTAAAAATAGAGGTAAATAAACATATCATCATATTAATTTACCTTATAATCCTGCTTGCTGTGAGTTGCTTGACCGTCTGACGACGAGATGATTGAAGAATCCAGAAAATTCGATGAAGAGGAAAAATAAATAAACCGGTTGGGTCAAAATAACCCAACCCAGGTGTTCAGTGGTGAAAGAACCCCTTGCAGTCCATTTGACCCAGCATGAACAACCCAACTATGTGTTTACAGTACCTCAAACAACCCAGAATTATGACCCAGCACAATTAATCCAATAATGTGTTTACAGAAATAACCCAGCACTTTTAAGAGTGTATCCTGCTGTATGTTCACAAATTGCAAAACACTCAGTTTTACAAATGAGGACATCCTCAAAGGGAGGTTTTTGGTGATTTTGTCAGGTTTTCTCACTTCTGGGTACTAATTTTTCCCCAAAATATGGTTAAGAAGGTGCACATGTAACAGGTATGGAAAGTAATGTTCATTTCATATGTAGAATTACACAAAAATGTTTACGATGTGTACCTGATATGCCTGTCTGTGTGTGCACCTTCCCCTTTAAATTTCATTTCCTGTCTTTGCAACCTCCTCTTCCCTTTCTGCACTGTCTGTGCATGGGAGAGGTGGGTTTTTAATGAGCTCTCTTTAATCTAATTTCATCTTTGCTTTAAAAATCACTTTTATACTGTTTAAATCATATATGTGACATTAATTTACGTGTATATTTGATTATTTCTGTATTTTCACTAAGTTTGATCAGTTTTATGCTTCAATGCACTTGAAGCACGTGCTAATTGCGTTGCACTTTACATTCATTTAACAGAAAAGACAAGAAGGGCGAAAACACACTGTAAAGACTGTTTCATGTTTTATTCAGTAAATGAAGAGTCGAACCGTCAACTGATGTCCGTCTGGTTACTACTCTGAGGGAAAAAAAAACACAACGCAGATTACACCGGTCACACGTGGTGCCGTGACCATTTCGGATCACCAGATCAGCGCTTCGCAGATCGGCGTGGTTGCATGACATCGAGCATCGTATCCTTTATCTGAGCAGTATATTATGATTGACTGTTGATGCGTTTTAAACGTGAAACGGTGACTAATTGACTTTGAATAAGAAAATATTTTACTTCAGTCAAGAAGACAGACAAGAATCTTTTCTCTTTGAACTGTATTCATAATAATGAACTGAGTTGGTTTGATTTCAGATTTCCAGGATCTTCTATAAAATATATATGAAATTTTGTTAATTAGTTAAGGTTTTGCTGTTTGAAGCATATTAATTTGTAGTAATTTTTCATGTTTTACGTGTTTTCTTTTTGCATTTGAGAAATGTTTGAGAATATTGGTAATGACGATTTCAGCCCTATGAATCAATCTAATGTAACTTTTCCAATGGGCAGGGGCGGTGGGCCTGAAATTTATCACAACAGAAGGATGTCTGAAGTTACATCTCATTGTTATGGGAGAGGGAGAGCGTTCGCTAATGTGAGTCTTGACTATATGCACACAGTTGATTCAGCAATCGGTGCTTCTGTAGGCCCAACAGCTAGCTCCACCCCAATCACACGCCCAGATACTGAACGTGCAATTTCTTCCGAGGCATTAGGAAGCATAATTTCAGATTTGGCTCACAAAATAGGGCAGAGTATTTCAGCCAGCCTTAATTTTGCGCACCAGCCCAGCCCAGTACAGCCTAATCCTCCTTGCCAGTCTCAACACTCCAGTGAGTGTATTGAAGCATCTAGTCTGAAGGTGATAGTTCAGCAAGATTCAGCACCTCCACCATTCTTCAGGGGCGATAAGAGTGATTCATTTACTGTCCATGAATGGGAGGATATGATGTGCGGTTATTTAACCAGAATGAAATGCAAAATGTAAACTGATGTTTTTGATCTCATCATGAGCAGACTGGCTGGAAAAGCGAGAGATGTTGTAAAGGTGTCCCTACGAAGCCGCCCTGAACTGAATGCCAGTGAAATGACATACTGAAACGCAACTTCAGCGAGTTGGCTTACTCAAATATGCCTATGGCGGACTTCTACAATACTGTCCCAAGAGCAGATGAAAGTCCCATGGATTACTGGATACGTCTTAACAAGACCATAGATGTTGCTGACGAGTGCTTGTGCAGACGTAATAAGAGTGTTGAGGATCCCGCTGCAGAAGCTGTCATGATGTTTATTTCACATTGTCCAGACCCAAGTCTTTCTATGTCTTTTCAGTTTAAACCAGCTGAGAAGCGGAGCGCCACTGAGGTCCAGGAGCGGTTAGATAGTCATCAGAGGGATCTAAAGAGAGTTTCATCGAGGACGCAGCATGCAATGTATTTGTCAGCTTGCAACCAGTGCACTGTTACAGCATGTCCCAATTCTGTGTCCAGTTCTCCACAGCAGCCTGCTTCTATGCCAGCCCAGTCTCTGCCTCCTGTAAGTCATCTTAATCCTAATGCCATTCCATTCTCTCCACACACCAGTCTTCAACATATGGTTGGCATGATGGATAGAGTCCTGTCATTGTACACTGCCTCTTTAACTTCACCCAGTCAGGTTCATGCAGGCAAAACTTCGGACTTCAAGGCCAACTTAGGCTCTGCATGTAGGGTCTGTAGATCCAAGGAACACACTACATACTCGCACTGTAGATGTCACAGGCTATGTCGTCACTGTCTCAGTCCTGGCCACTTTAAGAGCGACTGTTCCAAAGCAGCATGCCCTGCGACTCCCTCAGATACTGCTCAGTTAAACTGAATAGACCGTGTGATGAGAGGGGTAACGAGCAATTTTAATGAAACCTCCCTCACAGAAGCAGCAGATATGCAAAATGTTTTCGTGAACAGCTGCAAGTCATTGCCTGAAGACAAAACTGTTTTATATGTGGGGTCTCAGAGAGTTGATGGGGCAAGTGAGTTGTTTTATGCTCCCGTGACAGTTTGTGGCCATTACACATTAAAGGGGTTACTGGATTCTGGAAGTATGTCCTGCACGCTTAGTGAAGAGGGTGAGTCCAAGCTGCAAGCTGATGGTATTCTTCTACATCCTCAAGTGATTCCAAATAATGTGGTTCTGGTTGGCTGTGGTGGCCTTACGATTCAGCCAAAGTGTACATACGACTTGGAGATTGAAGTCTATGGATTTAAGTTTGTCGTTCCAACTCTTGTAGTGCCTGGACAAAGAGACGAGTTCATAATTGGAAGCAGCGTGATCAAATGCATTCTACAGAAGATGAAATCTCATGACAAGTACTGGAAACTTGTTTCCTGTAGTAACAGTAATCCTGAGTGTGAGCAATTCCTCAAGCTTCTGAGCTGCATCTCCTGATGGTCTGGCCCTCAGCAGCCTGATAAACTTGGTACTGTGAAACTCTGTCAGGCATTCACTCTACTTCCCAGACATGAGTATCTGGTATGGGGGAAATTGCCCGCAAATGTCCATTTCCCCGGGAAGCACTGTAATTGTTGAGCCAACCACTGCACGTTCAGCACCTAAAAACATTCTTGTCGGACGAGTAGTAACACCAATGTGGGGTGATTGATGGGTGCCAATGAAGATACTGAACCCTAATCCAACATCAGTGACACTTCGCCGCAACTCTAAACTGGCAGACGTTTCTTCCTGTCTAGCTGTCGAAGACCTCACCGTCATGCAGGGACTGAGTAGAACCCATTGTGACATTCCTAATTCAGATCCCCTCGAAACTGCCTCGCCCACTGATCCCGTGCAGTTGCTGAAGGTCTATGGTCTGAAGGACGTTGACATTGATGGATGTGAAGTTTCCGAGATGTGGAGAAGAAAACTGGCAGCTCTTATTGTGTCTTACCATGATGTTTTCTCCAAGGATAAGTTGGATTGCGGAGAGGCAAAGGATTTTGTCCACAGGATCCATTTTTATGATGAGCGCCCATTCCGTCTTCCCTATCGCCGCATCCCTCCTGCCCACTACCAAAAACTGAGAGAAGTGTTGTCAGAAATGGAGGAGAAAGGCATAATCAGCAAGTCTGTCAGTGAGTACGCATCGCCTTTAGTGATGGTCTGGAAAAAAGATAGTAATCTGAGGGTTTGTACAGATTTCCGCTGGCTCAATGCTAAAACCATCAAAGACGCCCACCCTTTACCACATCAAGCTGACTGTTTTGCAGCTTTAGGAGGTAATTCCTTTTTCAGCACCATGGACTTAACTTCAGGATTTTACAACGTCCCACTCCATGTGTCTGACCGACGATACACTGCCTTCACAACGCCAGTGGGATTATACGAATATAATCGTCTCCCTCAGGGCCTTTGCAATAGCCCCGCATCTTTCATGCGCATGATGCTCAGTATTTTCGGTGACCTTAACTTTTCCAGTCTTCTCTGTTACCTTGATGACTTGTTGGTCTTCGCTCCATCTGAACAGAAGGCACTGAGGCGCTTGGAAATTGTGTATACTCGATTGAGATCCAGCAACATGAAGCTCGCTCCTAAAAAGTGTCACTTTCTGAGGAAGTCTGTAAAGTTTCTAGGCCATGTGATAGATGGTACTGGCGTTTCAGTTGATGAAGAGAAAGTCTGCTTTTCGAAAGGAGGATCTAATGAAGGAAGATGGAACCACGCTTTCACAAAAGAATATCAGATCATTTCTCGGTATGGTCCTGTACTATCAAGCCTTTATTCCAAGTTGTTCTCGTATCGCCAGACCCTTATTCAACCTGACGGCTGGCCTGAAACGTTCTATGAAAGGTGCTGGTGGTCGTAAGAGAGCAGGCACTTTTCGGGAGTTGACATCTCAGGACTGGACCCCGGACTGTGACATGGCCTTTGAAGTACTGAAAAGGACCCTTGTGACAGTGTGGTGCTGGCTCATCCAGATTTTGAACGTCCATTCCTGCTCTGTATTGACGCTTCTTTAGATGGCTTAGGTGCTGTACTCTCTCAGACACCTGCTGGTGAAGACAAGGCGAGACCAATAGCGTTTGCTAGCAAGGCTTTGAACCGCAGCCAAACAAAATGTCCTGCACACAGATTAGAATTCTTGGCTCTTAAGTGGGCAGTGTGCGACAAGTTCAGTCACTGGCTTAAAGGCCATGAGTTTACAGTGTGGACGGATAATAAACCGCTTACATACATTATGACCAAGCCGAAACTGGATGCATGTGAGCAGTGCTGGGTCTCGAAACTTGCTCCATATTCTTTTGAGATCAAATATGTTCCTGGGAAACTCAACGTGGTGGTGGACGCTCAGTAGGGATCCGTTTGTCAGGCCAGTGAGTCAGCGGCTGCTGTCAGAGCCCTATTCTGAACTGTTGAGGCAAGTACACAATGTTGAGGATGGAAGTGCGCAAGAAGTGTTCCGACTTACCTCCCAAACGCAAACATTAAGATCAGGTCCATTTGACGTCGGGCTGAATACATCATTGTCCACTGATGACGTGTCCTCAGTTCTGTCCTCCTGTGACGAATGGGAAACAGGAACTGAATGTAGAGCAGCATCATTCACAGAACATCTTAACTCTTTGATCAGTGACGAAGAAGTGTTTCATTCCCTTTCCCTGACCGACTTACGAGAACATCAGCATAAAGACCCTGTCATTGACAGAGTGTGTTATTATGTTGACAGAAAGCGCAGACCATCAAGACGTGAACGTGCCAGTGAAAACCTGTATGTGTTGCGGATTCTGAAGCAGTGGGACAAATTTTCAGTGCTCAGTGGGATCCTGTACAGAGCTATTAAAGACCTGCTCACCAAGCACAAGAGATTTCAGTTCATTTTGCCCGAATCCTTGAAATGTCAAGCACTTTCTGGCGTTCACGACCTGGCTGGTCATCAAGGGCAGCCACGCACTTTGTCTTTGGCCCAGCAGAGGTTTTTCTGGCTTGATATGGAGCGTGATGTGTGTGATTATGTGAAGAAGTGTCCCAGGTGTGTCTTCAGCAAAACTCCAGAGCCTGCAGCAAGAGTCGCCTTGGAGAGTATTAAAACCACAGCCCCACTGGAGCTCGTTTGCATCGACTTCTGGTCTGCTGAGGATCGGCACAACAAATCTGTGGATGTTTTAGTAATCACGGATCACTTCACAAAGCTGGCACATGCATTTCCATGTCAAGACCAAACGGCAAAAACAGTGGCCAAGAAACTGTGGGACGGCTTCTTCTGCGTCTATGGATTTCCCCAACTCATCCATTCTGACCAGGGGGCTTCATTTGAGAGTGAACTGATCGCTGAGCTTCTCGAACTGGCTGGCATTGACAAGTCTAGAACCACTCCCTACTACCCAATGGGGATTGGTGGTACCAAAAGATTCAACAGGACATTAGGCAACATGCTGAGGTCCCTTCCACCTAGACCTAAGCAGAAGTGGCCGCAGTTGGTACAGACTATGACATTTGTGTACAACTGTACAGCACACGAAACAACAGGCTACTTAATGTTTGGCAGAGTACCACGGTTGCCAGTTGACCTTATGTTCCAGAGTGTTCTGCGGGACAAGTCAGTTTGTGACTACGATCAGTACGTTAAATCGCTCATCAGAATCAGAATCAGAATAAGCTTTATTGTCAGATATGTTTACACATACGAGGAATTTGTTTTCATGACAGAAGCTACCGCAGCGCAACAGAATGACAGTGACAGAACAAAAAACACAGATAATAAAAAGAAGAATTAAAAAAAACAAGTAAATAAGGAATAACAATTGACAATTGTATGTGTATAAATAGCATGTGTTATTATTGTCAAGTGTTCATGAGATGGATGGCCTGAGGGAAGAAACTGTTCCGGTGCCTGGTCGTTCTGGTGCTCAGAGCTCTGTAGCATCGACCAGACGGCAACAGTTCAAAGAGGGAGTGTGCTGGATGTGAGGGGTCCAGAGTGATTTTGCCAGCCCTTTTGCTCACTCTGGATAAGTACAGTTGGAGAGTGGGGAGGGTTGTACCAATGATTCGCTCAGCAGTCCGGACTACCCTCTGTAGTCTTCTGAGGTCAGATTTGGTAGCTGAGCTGAACCAGACAGTGCAGAGGATGGATTCAATGATGGCGGAGTAGAACTGTTTCAGCAGCTCCTGTGGCAGGTTGAACTTCCTCAGCTGGCGAAGGAAGTACAGCCTCTGCTGGGCCTTTTTCACAATAGAGTCTATGTGATTCTCCCACTTCAGGTCCTGAGAGATGGTGGTGCCCAGGAACCTGAATGACTCCACTGTAGTCACAGTGCTGTTCATGATGGTGAGTGGGGGGAGTGCAGGGGGGTTTCTCCTGAAGTCCATGATCATTTCCACTGTTTTGAGCGTTTCAGCTCCAGATTGTTAAGACTGCACCAGACAGCCAGCTCCTTAACCTCCTGTCTGTAAGCAGACTCGTCACCGTCCTGAATGAGGCCGATGAGTGTGGTTTCGTCTGCAAACTTCAGGAGCTTGACAGAGGGGTCTTTAGATGTGCAGTCGTTGGTGTACAGGGAGAAGAGCAGTGGGGAGAGAACGCAGCCCTGGGGGGCGCCAGTGCTGATAGTGCGGGTGCTGGATGAGAATTTGCCTAGCCTCACTAGCTGCTGCCTGTCTGTCAGGAAGCTGTTGATCCACTGACAGACGGAGGTGGGTACAGAGAGCTGAGTTAGTTTGGGCAGGAAGCGGTTTGGAATGATAGTGTTAAAGGCTGAGCTGAAGTCCACAAACAGGATCCTCACATAAGCCCCTGGTCTGTCTAGATGTTGCAGAACATAATGCAGTCCCATGTTGACTGCATCGTCCACAGACCTGTTTGCTCTGTAGGCAAACTGAAGAGGATCCAGCGAGGGTCCAGTGATGTCCTTCAGGTGGGCCAGCACCAGTTTTTCAAATGACTTCATGACCACAGACGTTAGAGCCACAGGTCTGTAGTCATTTAGTCCTGTAATTTTGGATTTCTTTGGGATGGGGATGATGGTGGAGCGTTTGAAGCATGAAGGGACTTCGCACAGCTCCAGTGATCGGTTGAAGATCTGTGTGAAGATGGGGGGCAGATGGTCAGCACAGGATTTCAGACAGGCTGGTGTCACACAATCTGGGCCTGGTGCTTTTTTCCTTTTCTGCTTCCGGAAGACCTGGTGGACCTCGTCTTCGCTGATCTGAATTGCAGGTGTGGGGGAGAGGGGGGTTGCTGGAGGTGTTAATGGTTGTGTGGAGAGGTGTTCAGGGCGGGTGTGGGGTATTTTTTCAAACCTGCAGTAGAACTCATTCAGATCGTCTGCCTGTTGTTGATTCTCCACAGTGCTGGGGGATGGTGTGTTGTAGTTGGTTATCTCTTTCAGACCTTTCCACACTGATGCTGTGTTGCTGGAAGAGAATTGGATCCTTATTTTTTCAGAATAATTCCTCTTTGCCACTCTGATTCCAGTGTGTATTTGGCCTGTTTTTAGAAGACTTTATCATCCATCCTGTAAGCATCTTCTTTGGCCTGACGGAGCTGTCTGAGATTTGCAGTGAACCATGGTTTGTCATTGTTGTAGGTTAAATGAGTGCTGGTAGGGATGCACAAATCCTCACAGAAACTGATATATGAAGTGACAGTCTCTGTGAGCTCGTCCAGATCATTTGCAGCGGCCTCAAAAACACTCCAATCAGTAAGGTCGAGACAGGCTTGTAAAACCCGCTCTGTCTCATTGGTCCATCTCTTTACAGTCTTTACCACAAGTTTAACAGATTTCAGTTTCTGCCTGTAGGTTGGTATAAGATGAACCAGGCAGTGATCAAAGTCCTAAAGCTGCCCGTGGGACAGAGTGATATGCATCCTTTATTGTTGTGTAACAGTGATCCAGTATATTACTGTCTCTGGTGGGACATGTAACATGCTGTCTGTATTTTGGCAGTTCACAGGAGAGATTTGCTTTATTAAAGTCCCCGAAGAATGATTAAAGCAGAGTCCGGGTGTTGTTGTTCTGTGTCTGTGATCAGATCAGCTAGTTTCTGTAAAGCTGAGCTCACGTGCGCTTGCGGAGGAATGTAAACACTCACCAGAATGAACGAGTGAAACTCCCGCGGCGAGTAGAAAGGTTTACAGTTAATGAAGAGCATTTCTAGATCTGTACAGCACATCTTCTTTAACACAGTTACATCTGAACACCACTTCTCATTGATGTAAAAACATGTCCCGCCGCCGCGCGATTTCCCTGTTGATTCTGCGTTGCGGTCTGCTCTAAAAAGCTGAAAGTTCGGCAGATGTAACACGCTGTCCGGAATGGCGTCGTTCAGCCAGGTTTCAGCAGAGTTTGAAAAATCCTTGTTTAACCGGGAAAGCAGAAGGAGTTCGTCCGTTTTGTTGGGTAGAGAGCGGAGATTCGCCAGATGGATGCTTGGCAACGGCGTTCTTAATCCTCGCTGACGAAGCTTCACGAGCGCGCCGGCTCGCTTCCCCCGTCTGCGTGTCCTGAAGCATTTAAACAGCACCGCTGCTCCGCCGAATACAATGTCCAGCAAAACATCAGAATAAACAAAAACCGGTGAAATATCAGGTGATGTGTACTTCCGAATGTCCAGCAATTCGTCTCTGGTGAAACTGATTGTAGGGATATGACTAAAGACAGGACAAACTAACAAAAACATAAAAACAACTGCGGACGATGCCACGAAGGCTGCCATGAGCGGCGCCATCTCGGATTAGATGGAATGACCTCCATTCTGCTATGTCAGTGGCGCAGAAGAATTCTGTTCAAGAACAAAAACACCAGTCCAACCAGTACAACAAAAGAGTTAAAGGCCTTCCTCTAGCCATTGGTGACCAGGTGCTTGTAGCTAACAAGGGTTGTAGAGGGAAACGGAAACTTGCTGACAGATGGGAGCCTGTTGTATACACTGTCGTTGCCTCAAAGCCTTCCATACACGTGTATAGGATCTGTGACAGAGCTGGTAATGTGCGAACAGTGCATTGCAATCTTCTTTTGCAAGTGAACTTTCTCCCTTTGCCTGATACAGACTCAGATAGTTCTGGTCAAGAGGATGCTGGAACACCTACCTGCAGCGTCCATTCGCAGTCTGATCCAACACGCTCTGGTAGTCTAACTGCCCAGACTCACAGTGATGCTTGCTCCTACATTGCCGAGATTGAGCCTCCAGATGATGAGCGGAATGAGGCTGAGGAACTCTCGCAAGCAGACTCTATGTCCAACATCTCCAATGTAGCTACATGCAATGATGACCGCACCGCTTCATGGGTGCATTCTCAGTTGCCCTGCCAACAGGAGCCAAATCCACATCTTGCTGTGCCAGTGGCTGATGACGATACTGTGGCTGGTGCTGGTGCTGACCTTTCTCCCCAAAATCCTGTCTATGACAGTGTACCTGTTGTGCAAGATCCTGTAGCTGATTTAAATACAGCCGATCGTTGCTCTACCAGGTTTGGGAGAGTTATCAAACCAGTATGTAGACTTATTGAATCTATGGTTCAACTTGAAACCCTGTTAGGTTTGGATTCTGGGTCAACAGTAATTCATGTTTAAATTTAAACTTTGATTCGAAGTACATGCAGTTTTCGGAACTTTCTTTTTGTTTTGTTTTCTTTTTCCAAGTGAAACTTGCCTTAATTGGGTATGTGGTCTAAGTGTACGAGGTGTAATGGGCACTTTGATGAAGTCTATAGAATGTGATGAAATTTGGTCAATTTCAAAACATTTTTATCCTTTTATTGGGTAGCTTTTAATGCTGTCTGTCTTCACTGATTGTTTAAAGTGTGGACCATGTAATTCTTATGACCAGTATACAGAGTTTTTCCTATGTTCTCAGAATTTTGTGTAATTCTAGGGGGTGAGTGTAACAGGTATGGAAAGTAATGTTCATTTCATATGTAGAATTACACAAAAATGTTTACGATGTGTACCTGATATGCCTGTCTGTGTGTGCACCTTCCCCTTTAAATTTCTGACAGCAGCGTTCATCTTAATTTCCTGTCTTTGCACCTCCTCTTCCCTTTCTGCACTGTCTGTGCATGGGAGAGTTGGGTTTCTAATGAGCTCTTTAATCTAATTTCATCTTTGCTTTAAAAATCACTTTTATACTTTTATACTGTTTAAATCATATGTGACATTAATTTACGTGTATATTTGATTATTTCTGTATTTTCACTAAGTTTGATCAGTTTTATGTTTCAATGCACTTGAAACACGTGTTAATTGCGTTGCACTTTACATTCATTTAACAGAAAAGACAAGAAGGGCGAAAACACACTGTAAAGACTGTTTCATGTTTTATTCAGTAAATGAAGAGTCGAACCGTCAACTGATGTCCGTCTGGTTACTACTCTGAGGGGAAAAAAACAACGCAGATTACACCGGTCACACACACATGCACACGCGCGCGCACACGCACACACAGACATGTTTGTTTTTGTGAAAAGTGGGGACATCCCATAGACGTAATGGTTTTTATACTGTACAAACTGTATGTGCTATTGCCCTACACCAACCCTACACCTAACCCTACCCCTTACAGGAAACTTTGTGCTATTTCAGATTTTCAATACACTCCATTCTGTGTGATTTATAAGTGTTTTGAAAAGTGGGGACATGAGATAATGTCCTGAAAAGTCACCTTCTCCTTGTAATACCTATGTCATACCCTTGTCATTATACAAATTTATGTCCTCATTTGTCACAAAAACACACACACACACACACACAGGTATTCCTATCATTATGGTGACATTCCTTAGGAGTAATGTTTTATACTGTACAAACTGTATACCCTACACTAACCCTACTCCTAAACCTACCCTTACAAAAAAATAAATAAATTCTCTCATAGAAAAAAAAGTCTCCCACAAGGACAAGGATTTCAGATATTGCCATCTTTGTGGGGACATTTTTACCTGAACCTGAAACATTTACCTGAACCACACACACACATACAAAATAGTGGTTATCAAGACAAATCACTTATAGTGGAAAAAATAGTTAGTTACATTTGGTTATCCCTAAATTGCAAACAGGTTCTTTAGAAACTATATCTGTTGAATCTATATCTAGATATCTATAGATGCCAAATGATTCACTGATTAACAATTAAGATGAGTTAGATTAAATAATATACAAATGTATTAAACTGAATAAGACATGGAAATGAAAAGTTTGACAGTAAGAGTCAAGTCAAGTCACCTTTATTTGTATAGCGCTTTTAACAATACAGATTGTGTCAAAGCACTTAACAGTATCAAATTGGAGGATAGAGTGTCAGTAATGTATAATAATAAGATTAAACACTCAATTTTCAGTTAAAGGCATTTCATTATTGAATTCAGAGATGTCATTGTCTAGCTCAGTTTAGTTTAAATAGTATCTATGAAATCAAATTGACGATAATCGTTAGAAATTAGGTGTCCCCAACTGAGTAAACCAGAGGCGACAGCGGCAAGGAACCAAAACTCCCTCTGTGACAGAATGGAGAAAAAAACCTTGGGAGAAACCAGGCTCAGTCGGGGGGCCAGTTCTCCTCTGGCCAGGATATTATTATTTATTTTTTTACTTATTGTTTTAATTAAATTTTAAATGTATAAATGTATTATATTTCTATTTTTATATTGTTGCAATTTCTAACAATAATAGTATTATGTAGTTACGTATTTTATTATATTATAGTTATTTTATTTAATTTTAAGTTTTATTGTATTTAAGTCGAGGTCTTCACTGGGGATATGTCCCCGGGGCTCATCCAGGTGTCTGGCCTCCGCCGACGGTCAGGGTCGCAGACATCGTCTCCCGGTGCCGATCCACCATCTGATCCGGACACGGACTGAGAAACAGAATAATAAAGAAACAGACAAATATTAGCATAGATGCCATTCTTCTTACGATGTAACGAGTACATCGTGTGTTATGAGGAGTGTTCCCGGTTCCGGTTGATCTAATTAATGCAGCCTAACAATTTGAATAATAGAAGTGTATTAATGTGTTATGTTTAAGCCAGGTTAAAGAAATGTGTCTTTAATCTAGATTTAAACTGACAGAGTGTGTCTGCCTCCCGAACAGTGTTAGGTAGATTGTTCCAGAGTTTGGGCGCTAAATAGGAAAAGGATCTGCCGCCCGCAGTCGATTTTGGTATTCTAGGTATTATCAAATGGCCAGAGTTTTGAGAACGCAGCAGACGTGGAGGACTATAATGTGATAAGAGCTCGCTCAAGTACTGAGGAGCTAAGCCATTCAGGGCTTTATAAGTAATTAACAAGATTTTAAAATCTATCCGATGTTTGATAGGGAGCCAGTGCAGTGTTGACAGAACCGGGCTAATATGGTCATACTTCCTGGTTCTAGTAAGGACTCTAGCTGCTGCATTTTGGACCAACTGTAGTTTATTGATCAAGCATGCAGAACAACCACCCAGTAAAGCATTACAATAGTCTAACCTTGAGGTCATAAACGCATGAATTAGCATTTCTGCATTTGACGTTGAGAGCATAGGTCGCAATTTAGATATGTTTTTGAGATGGAAAAACGCAGTTTTACAGATACTAGAAACATGGCTTTCAAATGAAAGATTGCTATCAAACAGCACACCTAGGTTCCTAACTGATGAAGAAGAATTGACAGAGCAGCCGTCAAGTGTTAGATAGTGTTCTAGGTTATTACATGTGTGGTTTTTAGGTCCGATAATTAACACCTCTGTTTTTTCAGAATTTAGCAGTAAGAAGTTACTCGTCATCCAGTTTTTTATATCGACTATACATTCCGTTAGTTTCTCAATTTGGTGTGTTCCACCGGGCCGTGAAGAAATATAGAGCTGAGAATCATCAGCATAACAGTGAAAGCTAACACCATGTCTCCTGATAATATCTCCCAAGGGTAACATGTAAAGCGTGAAAAGTAACGGCCCTAGTACTGAGGCTTGAGGTACTCCATACTGCACTTGTGATCGATATGATACCTCTTCATTTACTGCTACGAACTGATGGCGGTCAGATAAGTACGATTTGAACCATGCTAAGGCACTTCCACTAATGCCAACAAAGTTTTCTAGTCTATTCAAAAGAATGTTGTGGTCGATAGTGTCGAACGCAGCGCTAAGATCCAGTAGAACTAATAAAGAGATACAACCATGATCAGATGATAGAAGCAGGTCATTTGTAACTCTAATGAGAGCAGTCTCAGTACTATGATACGGTCTAAATCCTGACTGGAATTCCTCACAGATACCATTTTTCTCTAAGAAGGAATATAATTGTGAGGATACTACCTTTTCTAGTATCTTTGACAGAAAAGGGAGATTTGAGATCGGTCTGTAATTAACTAGATCTTTGGGGTCAAGTTGTGGTTTTTTAATGAGAGGCTTAATAACAGCCAATTTGAAGGTTTTGGGGACATATCCTAATGACGATGAATTAATAATAGCCAAAAGAGGATCTATGACTTCTGGAAGCAGCTCTTTTAGTAGTTTAGATGGAATAGGGTCTAACATACATGTTGTTGGTTTAGATGATTTAACAAGTTTATACAATTCTTCCTCTCCTATAATAGAGAATGAGTGGAATTGTTCCTCAGGGGATCTATAGTGCACTATATGATGCGATACTGTAGCTGACGGCTGCATGGTTACAATTTTATCTCTGATAGTATCGATCTTGGAAGTAAAGTAGTTCATAAAGTCATTACAGCTGTGCTCTTGGGAAATGCCAACACCTGTTGATGCTTTATTTTTCGTTAATTTAGTGACTGTATTGAATAAATACCGGGGGTTATGTTTGTTTTCTTCTAGAAGAGATGAAAAGTAATCAGATCAAGCCGTTTTTACTGCTTTTCTGTAGGATAGGGTACTTTCCCGCCAAGCTATACGAAATACCTCTAGTTTTGTTTTCCTCCAGCTGCGCTCCATTTTCCGGGCTGCTCTCTTTAGGGTGCGAGTGTGCTCATTATACCACGGAGTCAAACTGTTTTCTTTGATCTTCCTTAAGCGTAAAGGAGCAACTGTATCCTATGTACTAGAAAAGAGAGAGTCCATAGTTTCTGTTACATCATCAAGTTTTTCTGCGCTGTTGGATATGCTGAGGAATTGAGATAAATCAGGAAGATTACTTACAAAGCAGTCTTTTGTGGTAGAAGTGATGATTCTACCATATTTGTAACAAGGAGTAGAATTTACAGTTTTAGCTATATGGAGTTTACATAAGACTAGATAATGATCTGAGATATCATCGCTTTGCTGCAGAATTTCAACACCACTAACATCAATTCCATGTGACAGTATTAAATCTAGAGTATGATTTTGACAATGAGTAGGTCCTGAAACATGTTGTCTAACCCCAATAGAGTTCAGAATGTCTATGAATGCTGATCCTAATGCGTCTTTTTCATTATCGACATGGATATTAAAATCACCAACAATTAAGACTTTATCTGCAGCCAGTACTAACTCAGATAGAAAATCAAAAAATTCTTTAATAAAGTCTGTGTGGTGCCCTGGTGGCCTGTACACAGTAGCCAATACAAACATCACAGGGGATTTATCACTAACACGTGTTTCTCTAGATAATGTTATACGCAGCACCATAACTTCAAACGAGTTATACTTAAAGCCTGCCCTCTGAGAAATACTGAGAATATTGCTATAAATTGTAGCAACACCTCCCCCTTTACCTTTTGGACGTGGCTCATTTTTATAGCAGTAATCTTGGGGGGTAGACTCATTTAAAGTAATGTATTCATCTGGTTTTAGCCATGTTTCTGTCAAAGCACATCTAGCTTATGGTCAGTGATCATATCATTTACAAATAGTGCTTTTGTAGAAAGGGACCTGATATTCAGTAAGCCAAGTTTTATCAATTGTTTCTCTGTATTGTAAAAAAATTTTATTTGTTGAACATCAGTTAAATTGTTACTATTACTTTGGTTTGGACGTTTTCTGTATTTTCTAGTACGGGGAACAGACACAGTCTCTATAGTGTGATATCTAGGTGAAGGAGTCTCTATGTGCTGAGAATTAACTGACTTCTGTGACGTGAGGCGGCTAGCATGAAGAGCTTTATGAAAGGCAGTTACTGTGAATGAAACATTTACATAGATGAAACACTTATTTTGTGTAGTGAAAAGGACATTTTGTGATTGTGTTTATTGTACTAAGACAATTGAAAATACGCTGAAATGTTTGAAAAAAGTGCACTTTTGATGATCTGTTGTGAAATTAGTACTAACAGTTTTGAAAATTTACCAGTTGCTTGTGAAAATAGTGAGGAAAAATAAAACCGTAACAACTCCCCCAAAATGGATATACATGCTGTTTTTTGTTGATTTCACTCAAGTTTTGACACAATTGATCATTGTCGACTGCTACATTCTTAAACTGACTTGCATGTCAGACGGTTCCTTTGGCTTATTGTAAGAAACTATCTGAATAACAGAGAGCAAAATGTGAAGTGGGGCTCCTGTGTGTCTAACTCATTTCCAGTTGCAGCTGGTGTTCCTCAGGGGGACTTCTATCTGCTTTTTGTCATCTGCATAAATAGCTTGGATTCATATCTGCCTCCTTCGGTAATCCTTGTGAAATATGCCAATGATATAACAATCACAGAGTTTCTAATGGGATCCTTACCTGGGATCACTCAGAAGGCCTTGGATTTTGTAACGGACAACTGTAAACGGAGCCAAAACGGCATTTATTGTTTAAATACCATAATAAAATGGACAAATTTAGAAATTTGAGACTTTTTCATATTGAAGGTAACAAAGCACAAAGCTTATTGTGATTTATTGAATGGGAGATGTGCTACAATGTGCCGTTCATTAAATGAAAACAGGCTTGACTAATCGATTCTTGGGATTTATGAATCAACATCATTTTGTAAAAATGAGAAAATTGAGAAATTGATATTTTCTACCAGCCGTAACAAATAATAATCAATCCATAGTGTAAAAAAATGCAATCTACTCCACATTACTGCAGAAGTTTGTGTTCTTTCTCACAGCGAAATTTGCTCGAGTTTGTGTTTCTGGTGTCCCACGTTCACATGCGTATAAATGGAAGTCAGAAAAGTCTAGTGTGAATGACCCTTAATAATTCAAATGTTTTTAGTAAAATAAATTAAATATCGATATAAAAGTTGGTGACAAAATATGACAGTAATATATATTTTAATGTTAATGTCATGTTAGATAATCATGTCTTTGATCAAATATTTAATAGTTCTCACTACAGAAAAATGGGATTTGTCTAAAATGTTTAAAAAATTATAATTGAAGATCTGTGTACCTCATTCATGGAAAGTTTCAGGGACATATAATTTAATAAAAGGTATAAAAATGATTGTAACATTTTTTATCAGTTGTCTGCTTTGTTACAGCAGGGATCACTTTTATGTCCTTTCATGTTCCTGTTATTGAATTATTTTGATGTACTGAAATTGAACTCTTTTTTTTTCCCCCTTTCATTTCAGAGCTGATAGAAGAGAAAGAGGAGAGTGAAGAACTGAGTGAAGTGGAGGAGAAACATGAGAAACCTGGAGAAAAACTGAGTCGCTCAAAGACTAAAAATACAATTTTAAAGGAAAAAATTGCCAATAAATCTTTCACCTGCACTCAGAGAAATATAGTATTTCTCAAGGAAATATAACCTTGAGCTTCATATGAGGATCCACACCGGAGAGAAACCGTTCACCTGCACTCAGTGTGGAAAGAGTTTCTCAGACAAAGCAATTCTTCAGGTTCACATGAGTTCACACTGGAGAAAAGCCGTTCATGTGTGATTGTTGTGAAAGAGATTCTCAAGCAAACAAAGTCTTCATGTTCACTTGAGAGTTCATACTGGAGAAAAACCGTACACATGTGATCAGTGCGGGAAGAGCTTCACACAAAAACCAAGTCTAATGGGACACATGGAGAGAAACCGAATGTTTGTGAACAATGTGGAAACTATTTCACATCCAAACATAGTCTTGATGCTCACATGAGAGTTCATACTGGTGAGAAGCCGTTAAAGTGTGACCAGTGTGGGAAACGTTTCATGAGATCAACAAACCTTAAAGGACACATGATGACCCACACTGGAGAAAAGCCGTTCATATGTGGTGTGGAAAGAGTTTCAGATATAAACAAAATCTTGAGATTCACATGAGAGTTCATACCAGAGAGAAACCGCATGTATGCCATCAGTGTGGGAAGGGTTTCATCTGATCAGCACACCTTAAATCACACATGAAAATCCACACTGGAGAGAAACCGTTCACATGTGATCAGTGCGGGAAGAGTTTCTCAGACAAAGCAATTATTCAGGTTCACATGAGGATCCACACCGGAGAGAAACTGTTCACATGTGATCAATGCGGCAAAACATTTCCTTGGGCATCAAACCTGAAGACACACCTGACAGTTCATACGAAGGAAAAGTCGCATTCATGTTCTGAATGAGGAAAGAGTTTTTCACTGCTGCAAACTTTACATGTACATCAGAAAACACTTAAATGTGTAAACACTTATGGTGTAAGAGCTTATATGTGCTTTGGGTGTGGGAAGACTTTTATTTCAGCAAACAATTTAAAACTGCACCAGAGGATTCACACTGGAGAAAAACCTTATACGTGTTCACACTGTGACAAGATATTCAGTCAGTCAGGAGACCTGAAAAGACATGAGAGGATCCACAGCAGAGAGAAACTGCACACGTGTGATCAGTGTGGAAACCAGATCACCGCAGTCTGAAATCACAGTAAGTTGTTCATCTTTATGTCAACAAAGTCTGAAATTTTGAAGTTAGTTTGGTTTGTGTGCTTTCCCAGCAGCAGCTCACCAAGTGACCTCTTTTATTTTTTTATATTTGTGTTTCATCCATAGAAATGTTATTCACTGCTGTAAATTGACACATTTGGTAAATGTTTTCACACAGTGGCTCTCATTTATAAAATGAGCGTACAACAGAAAATTGAGCACACATTCGTTTCCTTACACAAACTGGCATTTATCAATGTGGATGTGAGCAGTGGCTTCCTTTAATCTCATATCAGGTCAGATCAGATTTTGAGTTATTTTTAACTTGCGTGCATTTAACAGCTGAGATGTTTGGTGAATTGGAGCGAGATTCCCTTCTGCTGACTTTACTGCTGTTTTGTGGTTAACTTGTTGATGTTGTAATATACTGAAGCAAAGAACTCTAGTCCTCTTGTAAGAGGAGCTTTTAGCCCAAACATGAGAGTAACCCTGTTATAAGTTCATCTTTATTTTGTTCATTTTTCTGTTGGAAGCTGTAGGGAGGTGGTTGCCATTTCTTTTGTCAACACTTTTCTCCTGGTTATGGTTAGACAGGGAGATAGAGTATTAATTTGTTCTTGTAATTTTTAAAAGATTTTCTTCTGGTTAGTTTATGTAGTTTTTTTTGTTTTGTATGTTTTGTTTATGTTGGCCTTGACCCGTCCTGAAATTCTGTTTGCTTCCTTGTTAATAAACTTTATTCTGTTTTGCATCTATAACGGTGTTGTGTTTAAGTCAGGAGAAGGGAAAATTTCCTCCTCTTTTCACCATTTTTCTTTTATTACTCATTTCCATCCCTAGACTGGAGAGGAATGTAATGTAATATGAGATTACTTTCTCTTCATGGCCGGGTTACGTTTTTTCTATGTCGTAAACCAGGGGTCTCCAAACTCGGTCCTGGAGGGCCGGTGTCCTGCAGAGTTTAGCTCCAGCCCTAATTAAACACTCATGAACCAGCTAATTAAGCTCTTACTAGGCATACTAGAAGCTTCTAGGCAGGTGTTTTGAGGCAAGCTGGAGCTAAACTCTGCAGGACACCGGCCCTCCAGGACCGAGTTTGAGGACCCCTGTCGTAAACTATAGGGCGAGGCTTCTAAAACTTGGGGCGTGATATTTAAATGACAGCTGTTTTCACCCGCCACATTTATCAACATACGATCAGTTGTACGATGGGATTGACAGCATATGAATGTTTCATGAATCATACGTGAACCCTATCGTAAGATGGTTTCTGTGCTCGGATCTTCACTCGTTTCTCTGTTAGATTGATAAATGAGGCCCACAGGGAGCATACATGATTAAACTTTTTAATCAGTTTGGCTGTTGATTAATTTCATGATCAGTTTCATCAATTAGTTGTTTCAGCCCTAGTAGGGCAATTAATCGAAATATGGTTTCGATTTCATTTTCAGCCTCCAACGATTATGAAAATACAATAATCGAGATAAAATGATTATTGCGCCCCATTCCGCCCCCTTTCCCGAGGTGCGCTTTCACTCCTCCATAAAAGCCCAATTTCACTTGCAAATCAGTAAAATCATGTAACATGCAAAATGGGACATGCTTGATTTATTAAAGTTGATTAGATTTATTCATGTTTTTAAAAGCGCGAAGAGAGAAGTTGCGCTGTTCCTCAGGAGGATTTCTGTGCATGCGCTCAGAGACAGAACAGAACACGGACAAGTAAAGTGAACGTTTAGCTTAAAGTGCGCGCATAAACTGTCAAATACACGCAAAAATGTGTCAGAATGTGGCGCTTAGTGATTATTCACGTAAACCCTTGTCGGTTATGTCTTAAGTGAACGTAAACAGTTGAGAATCAAAATACGTGTGTAACAGTACATTGGATCCGTGCGGCTCTTAAAGTGACAGCAGGCTATTCCTGACTGTGTCGACTGTGTGCATCATATTAACCAAACAACAAAAGACAAAGAGAAAATCACTCACTGCTCTTGACTGAAGGACTTTTTAGCTTTAATAAGAAACAAAGAAAGTTTAATTCTTTCAGTGAAAGCTATGCTGTTTTATTTTACATTAAATTATTCAATTTCTGTAGTAGGCTGTTAACTGAATAGACTTGCATAAAAAGCACTGTTTGTTTTATTTATATCTATTTTTTTCTATTGTATTTTTCCTTTGCTTTTTTGTTTTAATTGTATTACTAACAGTTTAATTATTTCAATAATTTTTGTTTTTTTGCTAATATAAGTTACCCTGGTAATATTCTGCTGTGGTACTGAGAATTATGAAATTTCATCTAAATTGCTCTCTAAAATGTTGATGTCATAGCAACCTTATTTACAGAAAATATATATTTGATATACAGTATATCACTTTCTTTAAATAAACCTATCATATAAAGTTTTGGTCACGTGGCCCAATAATCATGTTAAATAATCGTAGTTACAATAGTGACCAAAATAATCGTGATTATGATTTTTGCCATAATCGAGCAGCCCTAAGCCCTAGTAAATTTAAGTTTGTTTTGATCAAAAACAATTAAGAAAATGAAACATCATGATACTGAAGGAAGAGTTTGGTGTTTAGGTTGCAGAAAATTCAAAGAAATGTGCTGACCAATAAGATCTGAACTTTGTCTCATATCTAGAGCTGCTGCAGATACACGTTTGAGAGCATTTGTTGGCACAAGTGAAACCAGCATTAAAGACTGGAATTACTTTAAATCAGACATTAGCATTTCATTAACATTTTGATCTACATGAGTAAGCCATGATTAGCAAAATGTATGTTTAAAATAATCCACTGAAAGTCACACTTTTGTCATCTGAAACAATTAAATTTATGCCTTTGGCAGATGTTTTTAATTTTGACTGTCTGAAAGTGCAGTGCATGTAGCGCACTCTACTGTACAGGCATACATTTTCTTTTCCTTCTGTCCAACACGTATTTGTTGGACATTCAATGTGAAAAGACTGTCTGTCAACAATTTGACATTTTTGCATATCTTAGAGGCTAATCAGCTTGTGCCGTGCAGTAAAACAATGTGATTTTTAGCAGATTACATGTCAAATCTGTGCCATCTAGAGTTTCATGACCAAACTAGTGATTATAACACAAATCATCTTCATGACATTAAAATAGATCATAATCATGCACAGCAGCTGTCGACCAGATTCGATGGATTAAAATGATTATTGAACTCATCAGTGATCTTGACTTTGGGGTTTTCATCACTTTTTATTTTATGTTTGTCTCTCATTTGAAATCTCACATGATTTAATGTTTCTTTTAGACCTGATGGAAGTGAACAAAGAAAAAACCAGAAGCCAAAAATCTGTCTGCTGCCCTAAAAAGAAAGAAAGATTGGCATGTAAATCAAGGCTGAAGATTCACATGAGAGTTCACACTCAGACTTTCACTCTGAAATCACATCTGCCTTCTCATTCTGAAGAAAGACCATTTAACTGTGATCAGTGCGGTGAACGGTTTCATTGGCCATCAGTGCTGAAGATTCACACAAAAATTGATCAAAAATCTAGTTTCTCTTCCACTTCTACTCTTTCATGCAAATGCGAGATATCCTTTCATGTAGCGACTTTGCTTCTCCTCTTTTAAGTCAGTAAATAGATCTCTCATTTGTTTTCACTTTTACTTAATTTTTGTATTTCTTCAAGTAATAATCAATTAAACTATTCCTAATTTTACCAATTTTAATTGTTATTGTCCATTTTTATTTTCTGATTGCATCAGGAATAATTTCTTAGTTTTAGTTGTGAAAGCTATGAGGTATTATGTTTGCTCAATAGAGCTTAAATGCCTAATATATTTCACCACACACGTGACTGACATTGATTGACGTCGCTGAGAGCGTTCACATGCGTCGTGGTACTATAGGAGTGAGTGAGTGTTGCTAAAGTGCTGGATATCAGTCATGTGATCATCATGGCCCAATCAACAGTGCTCCTACTCATGTGAAATGGAGGAAAGATAAAACCAGGAAGATCCAGACCTACAGGGAGCAGTGTTTACTAACTATTGGACGGTAAGATTCTCAGAGGATAATGACTACAGAAGAGTGTGTGAGTGAAGGTGGTTGTGAATGAGTGTAGATGTGTGTTAGTTACAGGATCAGAGAATAACACTGTTCTTCTGTCATAGTCCAGAGACACTCTCACACGATCAAGCTGCTGTTAAACAAGAAAGCCGAACCGTTCAAATGGTGATTTGAACTGATCATACCGCACACACCAGACATCAGTGTTAAAGAAATCATTTCCCTTCCTCTGGTTTGATGCTGTAGTTACTCCAAGACTCCACCAGAAACTCTCTTTAACTTCCACATCCCAGCAGTGTTCCTGAGTTAAAACCCTCTGAACCCAGAACACAGGGATACCAGTCAAATCTCTCTGGATTTTCAGGAGGCAGTTGTTCATTTCTTCTCCGTTTCACACTGGTCAGATCATCAGACAGGACGAGAGCTGATGAGACACAATCAACAGGTCTTTTTATTCTGACGTTTATATAATGATTGAGAGTGAACCATACACAGATTATTATGAATTATGATACTCGTCCTCATGGGCGACATTAGGAGGGGGCAAGGGGGGGCAGTTGCACTCAGAATTCACTCACCGCTGAAAGCGCCGGAGTTTTTAAGTGTAGTTTGCACGCTTGTGAATCATCTCATAACTAAGTGCAGATGTGATGTAAATAAGAGATTCACTGTGCAGTTTAGAGAGCTTCATTGATTATAACGGACAGGCCCGTGCAGAGACCTTTGGAGGGGCAGGTGCTCAAAGTATAAAAGGGGCACATGGAACACAGCTTTAAATAGGGCTGTGCTCCTTGCTGATGCGCGTATCGAAACGGATGCTTCTGTATTGATACACCAGCAAATGCTGTGACGCAGTTTTGAAAAAGAAACAGAACGGAAAAGACCGTTTTAAGTTTAAAAGTTAAATAATTTTTTCTTTGCACCTCTTAATTACTCTGGAATTAGAAACTGAATTACATTATTTATACATGCACATGACAGCTGAATAAATAAACTTTCCACTGATGTATGGTTTGTTAGGAGAATATTTGGCTGAGATACAACTATTTGAAAATCTGAAATTTGAGCCTCAAGCCTGCATTGATTTGATCCAAAGTACAGCAAAAGCAGTACAATTTTGAAATATTTTTACTATTTTAAAATTCTCTGTCTCTCTCTCTCTCTCTATATATATATATATACACACACACACACACACACACATATATATAATGATTTCAAATCATTTTTAGCATCGTTACTCCAGTCACATGATCCTTCAGAAATCATTCTAATATTCTCATTTGCTGCTCAACAAACATTTATTATTATTATTTTATGTTGAAAACATCTGAGTAGAATTTTTAAGGTTTCTTTGATGAATAGAAAGTTCAGAAGAACAGCGTTTATCTGAAATAGAAATTTTTGTCATATTAACATTACTTTTGTAACATTATAAATGTCTTTATCATTACTTTTGATCAATTTAAATCATCCTTAAATAAAAGTATTAACTAAAATTTGTGTGAGTTGTTCCTGAAGCCATGTACAGAGGGAAAGTGCTTTATTTTGAGGTCAAAAACGGGATTTTCTACCATTTAAAATACAAAAGTCCATTCATAATTATCAAATATATGATGTAAATGGCATAAAAAACAAAATGCCAAATAAATATAAAATATATAATGAAAACAGTGGTCCCCTGGAGTTGTGTCACTGGTGTTACCGCTTAACAAAAGTCTTTTATTTTAAGTCTTTTATCACACTAATGACATCACTTGACTTCCTTCTTCCTGAAGATCTATGAAGAAAGGCATATGATAAGTCCACTGTCTCTTTTCAGTTATCAGAAATTTTCTCATTTATCTCATGATTTCATATGAAGCTTTTAGTTGACGTCACTGGTATGACCTATTTATTGTTAGGGAATTGAAAAAAAAAAACTATAATACAAATGGATTAAACTAATTAATTTGATTAATTGAGTATACCATGATTGATAACAAGTGGTTTGATATCTTGCAGCAGACATTTTGTAAAATGCATTTTTCATGAAGATTGTCACTGGTGTCACCTTCCTTATGGGTAACACCAGTGAAGATCAGTATATCAGGTCTTATGTATGTCACTGGTGTTACTGTGCTGTGTTACTGTACTGTTTTTGTCTGTCACATTAAATAAATAAAACACAATCTACTTATTTCTTGCATTTTCATTATTTTTCTGTAACTCTGACTGCGTGGGCTGAAAGAAAATTGAGAAATAATATTTCATAAGAACTTTTAATATTGCTAAAGAAGGTAACACCAGTGACAAAAAAGAATACATGTGGTCTTGAAATAATTGCACAAAAAAGCTAAAAAAATAAATAAATAAATAAACTGTCATTTATAAAGTCAAAAGGTAATCAATCTAATTATGTGGTCTAAGTTTATATGTTTAAAAAAAGAAATACATTTTAAGACATCTTGCCATACCAAAAGTGGACGTTTCTGTAGAATGACCCGTCACTATATGTGACCCGTGCTGGCAAAATGAGTGAATGATTTTATCTTTGATATTAAAAATAAGAACAAAGATGCAAATAAACAGTAGTTAAATCAAGAGCAGCGAGTGATTCCGTCTTTTCTTTTAATGTTTGATTAACACTGAGACAGATCTATATAAGGGCCTACTGTAATGCATGGATCTAATATAATGTTACACATCAGATTTTTCCCCAACCATTAACTAAATATTAATGTAAGACACAACAGATTATGTTTGTGGGAATCTCACCAAGACATATTTCGCAATAATGTACTTTATAGGGAGATTGGAAGAGGAAGAGGCACGTGCTTTGCAAATGTCAGTCAGCACGATTGTTTTGTTTTTTAATCAGATTGGGTTTGAAAATCATATTTCACTGGTATGGACTCATGTAATCAAGAATTCGATATGAATATTCACAAAGCTTGATGACTGCGCTTTGCATCAATAGACCTTCTGGATCTGTTATATGCGGGTATCTGAGTTTCTCTCAGATATAAATGATGTGATTGTGTTGATGTGTGTTGATGGAGACGATTGAAGTGAATGTGATTGATTTCAGTCTCAAGCTGAGCACACAGAGCGTCAGATTAAACAGCAGTTTGAGAAGCTTCATCAGTTTCTCAGAGATGAAGAAGAAGCTATAATCACTGCACTGATGGAGGAAGAGGAGCAGAAGAAGCAGATGATGAAGGAGAAGCTGGAGGAGATGAACAGACACATCTCTGCTCTTTCACACACAATCAAAGACACGGAGGAGATGATGAAAGCCGGTGACATTCTGAAGGTCTGATTTCACATCATTGACTGATTGATTGGTTGATTGAGTTGTTGATGATCAATGGTGTGAGTGATCTGCTGGTGTCTCTGCTTCTGGTCCAAAGCCACTGAGGTTCTGATCCTGAATGTTCTTCCAGAGTCCAGATCTCATCACAGCCGGATCCACTGACGTCTTCTGGAGCTTTGATTCATGTGCCATGTTACTTGGACAACCTGCCCTTCAGAGTCTGGAAGAAGATGCAGGACATCGTCCCGAACAGTGAGTCTGACTGCAGAAGATCTGTTCACTCTTGATCATCATGTGAACATCAGCATTTGTTGATTGTGTCTCATCAGCTCCTGTGATTCTGGATCTGAACACAGCTCATCCACGTCTTGTCCTGTCTGATGATCTGACCAGTGTGAGATACAGCACTTATCAACCTGTTCCTTATGATCCAGAGAGATTTGACTGGTATCCCTGTGTTCTGGGTTCAGAGGGTTTTAACTCAGGAACACAGTGCTGGGATGTGGAGGTTAAAGGGTGTCGATGGTGGAGTCTTGGAGTAACTACAGAATCAAACCAGAGGAAGGGATTTGTTTTCTATCACACCGGTGTCTGGTGTGTGCGGTACAGAGCGTCTATAGCGTCTGGCTTCCTCATTAATCAGCAGCTTGATCGTGTGAGAGTGTATCTGGACTATGACGGAGGAACGGTGTCATTCTCTGATCCTGTAACACTCATTCACAACCACAAGATTCGATCTAAGATGGCGCCGCAAATGGCAGCTACTGTGCTTTGCTCTTCAGTGTTTGTACTGTTTTTGTTCGTTTTTCCTGTTTTTTGTTTCTCAAACACCATCAGTTTTACCAGGGATGATCTGCTGAACATTCGGCAGAACACACCACAGAATCTTTTACCGGTTTTTGATTATTCGGACGTTTTGCTGGACATTGTTGTTGGCGGAGCCGTAGCTCTGGTCAAACGCTTCAGGACGCGCAGACGGGGGAAGCGAGCCGGCGCGCTCGTGAAGCTCAGACAGCGTGGATTTAGAACGGCGTTGCCTAGCATCCATCTAGCGAATCTCCGCTCTCTACCCAACAAAACGGACGAACTCCTTCTGCTCTCCCGGACAAACAGGGACTTTTCAAACTCTGCTGCTCTGTGTTTCACGGAAACCTGGCTGAACGACGCCATTCCGGACAGCGTGTTACATCTTCCGAGCTTTCAGCTGATTAGAGCGGATCGTGAGGCAGAATCAACGGGGAAATCATGCGGCGGCGGGACGTGCTTTTACATCAATGAGAGGTGGTGTACAGATGTAACTGTGTTAAAGAAGATGTGCTGTTCAGATCTCGAAACGCTCTTCATTAACTGCAAGCCTTTCTACTCGCCGCGGGAGTTTTGCTCGTTCATTCTCGTGAGTGTTTACATTCCTCCGCAAGCGCACGTGAGCTCAGCTTTACAGAAACTCGCTGATATGATCACAGAGACTGAGCAACAACACCCGGACTCTGTTTTAATCATTCTCTGGGACTTTAATAAAGCAAATCTCTCCCGTGAACTGCCAAAATACAGACAGCATGTTATATGTCCCACCAGAGACAGTAATATATTGGATCACTGCTACACAGCGATAAAGGACGCATATCACTCTGTCCCACGGGCAGCTTTAGGACTCTCTGATCACTGTTTGGTTCATCTTATACCGACCTACAGGCAGAAACTCAAATCTGGAAAACCTGTATTAAGAACTGTTAAAAGATGGACTAATGAAACAGAGTGGGATTTACAAGCCTGTTTCGACCTTACTGATTGAACTGTTTTTGAATCTGCCGCAAATGATCTGGATGAGCTCACAGAGACTGTAACATCTTACATCAGTTTCTGTGAGGATATGTGCATTCCTACTAAGACTCATCTAACTTACAACAACGACAAACCATGGTTCACTGCAAAACTCAGACAGCTCCGTCAGGCCAAAGAAGATGCTTACAGAAAGGGGGATAAAGTCTTGTATAAACAGGCCAAATACACACTGGAAAAGGAGATCAGAGTGGCAAAGAGGAATTATTCCGGCAAGCTAAGGAAAAAATTCTCTTCCAGTGATTCTGCTTCAGTGTGGAAAGGTATGAAAGAAATCACCAGTTACAAGTCACCATCCCCCAGCACTCTGGAGAATCAACACCTGGCAGACGGTCTGAACGAGTTCTATTGCAGGTTTGAAAAAACACCCCACACCCGCCCTGAACACCTCTCCACACAACCATTCACACCTCCAGCAACCCCTGTCTCCCCCACACCTGCAATTCAGATCAGCGAAGATGAGGTGCGCCAGGTCTTCAGGAAGAACAAAAGAAGGAAAGCACCAGGCCCAGACGGTGTGTCACCAGCCTGCCTAAAAATCTGTGCTGACCAGCTGGCCCCCATCTTCACACAGATCTTCAACAGATCTCTGGAGCTGTGCGAAGTCCCCTCATGCTTCAAACGCTCCACCATCATCCCCGTCCCAAAGAAACCCAAAATTACTGGACTTAATGACTACAGACCTGTGGCTCTAACATCTGTGGTCATGAAGTCATTTGAAAGACTGGTTTTGGCTTATCTGAAGTCCTCCACTGGACCCTTACTGGACCCCCTGCAGTTTGCCTACAGAGGAAACAGGTCTGTGGATGATGCAGTCAAGATGGGACTGCACTTCATCCTGCAGCATCTGGACAGACCAGGGACTTATGTGAGGATCCTGTTCGTAGACTTCAGCTCCGCTTTTAACACCATCATCCCGGACACCCTTCAGAACAAACTAACTCAGCTCTCCGTCCCCACCTCCGTCTGTCAGTGGATCACCAGCTTCCTGACAGACAGGCAGCAGCTAGTGAGGCTGGGAAAATACACATCCAGCACTCGTACGATCAGCACTGGAGCTCCTCAGGGCTGTGTTCTCTCCCCACTGCTCTTCTCCCTGTACACTAACGACTGCACATCTAAAGACCCCTCTGTCAAGCTCCTGAAGTTTGCAGACGACACTACACTGATCGGCCTCATCCAGGACGGTGACGAGTCTGCCTACAGACAGGAGGTTAAGGAGCTGGCTGTCTGGTGCAGTCTTAACAACCTGGAGCTCAACACGCTCAAAACTGTGGAGATGATCGTGGACTTCAGGAGGAACCCCTCTGCACTCCCCCCACTCACCATCATGAACAGCACTGTGACTGCAGTGGAGTCATTCAGATTCCTGGGCACCACCATCTCCCAGGACCTGAAGTGGGACAATCACATAGACTCCATTGTGAAAAAGGCCCAGCAGAGGTTGTACTTCCTTCGCCAGCTGAGGAAGTTCAACCTGCCACAGGACTTGCTGAATCAGTTCTACTCCGCCATCATTGAATCCGTCCTCTGCACTTCAATAACTGTCTGGTTCAGCTCAGCTACCAAATCTGACCTCAGAAGACTACAGAGGGTAGTCCGGACTGCTGAGTGAATCATTGGTACAACCCTCCCCACACTCCAAGAACTGTACTCATCCAGAGTGAGCAAAAGGGCTGGCAAAATCACTCTGGACCCCTCACATCCAGCACACTCCCTCTTTGAACTGTTACCGTCTGGTCGACGCTACAGAGCTCTGAGCACCAGAACGACCAGACACAGGAACAGTTTCTTCCCTCAGGCAATCCATCTCATGAACACTTGACATTAAAAGTGGAACACACAACACTATTATAAATTATTTATTCAACACACATACTTATTTTTTTTCATTTCAGATTTGCACATATTAGACCTGTACACCATAATTGTCTATATATTGTGTTTTTGCTATTTGTACATTGCCTATTTGTAAATTATTCTTTTATTATCTGTGCCCTGTCCTGTTGCTGTCTTTCTGTTGCACTGTAGAGCTTCTGTCACAAAAACAAATTCCTCGTATGTGTAAGCATACCTGGCCAATAAAGCTCATTCTGATTCTGATTCTGATTCTTCACTCACACTCTTTCCAGTCTTCAGTAGTTCTGAATCTCTGAAGATCTTACCAGTCGATAGTCAGTAATCATTACTCCTGTAGATCTGGATCTTCCTGCTTTTATCTTTCATCACATTTCAATATTTAATCTGTAACACATGAGTAAGAGTGTTGTTGATCTAAATATCAGATGAGAAAACAAGTACATTTCTTCATCTTTAAAAATGAAAGATTATAAAAACACACAGCATAGGTTAAAATAAATCATGTTAATCATATCTGAACAATGAGAAACAATGATGTCACAAATCCCCACCCATTTTCTGTCTGTTTTAGAAATATGGAAATACTTGATTGAGCCGTTTTCCTTGTATAAACTAACAATCTGTGATTGCATGATTTCAGTGTCATCAGTTTTATACAATACAGATTGATTCAAAGCAGCTTTACACTAATTAAGAGGAAAATAACAGCATCAATGTTGCAAAATTGTTCAGTTATGAACAATTCATAATAGGCTAAGTCAAAATAAATCATTACTTATGGAAAAAAAAACTGTTTTAATTTCACATACAAGCAGATCTACATAAGACAATATAATATCATTTTTTCAGATCAATTTAAATAGTTCCAGATTGAGCCAAAGTAAATTAATAAATGCATGTAATACAATCCACATAATAAATGTAGGCCTATGTAATATAATCCACCAGAGAGGATTTGCTGCTTAATAGATACTGTTTGCGAAATCGAAAGTAAAAGTAA
Source organism: Spinibarbus caldwelli (assembly GCA_039654775.1). Taxonomy (NCBI): domain Eukaryota; kingdom Metazoa; phylum Chordata; class Actinopteri; order Cypriniformes; family Cyprinidae; genus Spinibarbus; species Spinibarbus caldwelli. The sequence continues at coordinate 27,712,431 of CM077228.1, read as the reverse complement.
ACATTGAGTGGTCGTTCAAAAGCGATTTCAATACCCCACATACTAATAAAGGTTCCTGGATGTGCGAATATTATATACAATATTGGAATGTTTGCGTGAGTGGAACACACTTAAAAAGTGAAGTATACTTTGGGCTTAAGAAAACAATCCCGTGCAGGGTTCTAGTGATAAAAAAAAAAAAAAACACTTTCTTTTTATGTAGATAAATAATGCAAATAAATAAATAATAATAATAATAATAAATAAATAATAATTAAATAAAAACATTTCAAACATCAAAATGGAATCTTCCTTTCAACATTTTAAACTTCAACTTTATTTGTCTCTAATTTGTCATATGTCATATGCTTTCTTTGTCTTCTAATTTGTCATAGGTTGTTTTTAATAATATTTAATATTGATTAAGGAATATTAATTATTAAAATATTCATAAATATTATTTAAATATTAATATGTATTTAATATTTATTAAGAGCCGCATATCATATTCCAGAAAGGATGATGGAATGTTAATAAGAATTAATGTTCCAATCTGAATCATTAATGTTTGAATCTACTGATGTGAAGTGTTGTGAGATGATCTCCTGTCGTTGTGTGTAGAGCAGTTTATGAATGTGTGAGTGTAAGAATCCTGTTTGACTTCTGACCTGTGATTTGATTTATTGTGACCATGCTTTGATAGATTTACAGGATCCAAAATGTAATGCTTATTTCACCACAAGAGGGCAGTATGCGCTGTGGTGAGTAGATGTAGGTCAGAATGTATTAGTATGTTATAAAAATCATACACCAAACATAGACAAATTACAAACAGTGGTTATGAGCCAAGCTGATAGACGCTTCACACACAAGCACTTATTTTATAATCTCTTCACTGAAAATTGCCTGTCCAATTTAGCCAGCATAAGTGTCTAATACAGGGAGATACAAAAGACTTCTAAATGATTCCCAGTGCATCTCATTTTCATTGTGCTGTCCACGTGGTTGATACAATGCACTGCGAAAGCTTGGGAGCTGGTCATGAGGTTTTTCTTTTTCCTCCAGTTTGGGGATCATAACACCATCCTCACAAAACATCCAACCCTCCTCTCTGTTCTCAGACTCCCGACTGCTGAGGAAGTGCTCTCGGATGTGGCTTCCATGTGACGTGAGGTGTGGTCAAGAATGGTGTTCCATACTCGGAATTTGTGCTCTGCATTCATCCCAGGAGTGAACACACACACACACGTTTGTTTTTGTGAAAAGTGGGGACATCCCATAGGCGTAATGGTTTTTATACTGTACAAACTATATGTGCTATTGCCCTACACCAACCCTACACCTAAACTTAGCCCTCACAGGAGACTTTGTGCTATTTCAGATTTTCAATACACTCCATTCTGTGTGATTTATAAGCGTTTTGAAAAGTGGGGACATGAGATAATGTCCTGAAAAGTCACCTTCTCCTTGTAATACCTATGTCATACCTTTGTCATTATACAAATCTATGTCCTGACTTTTCACAAAAACGCGTACACACACACACACACACACTCTCTCTGAACACACCCGTAGTAGTGGGCATTTTTGTTGCGGCACCCAGGGAGCAGTTAGGAGTTTGGCGTTAACATTTATTTAGATCTTACAAGTAACCTTTTGGTAAGGAGACTCTGAAACCAGAATAAAAGGTCTTTTGTGGCTTTTGATCTCACACAGTTTACCGAAACAACCTGAGCTGTGTTGCTGTGACTTTGTTTTGTTCTCAGAGGTTTGCACTTCTCTAATATGACGTGAAAAGACTTCCTTAACTTTTGAAGATTGCCGTAACTATAAATATACAGAAGGTGAGTCTTCATCTTACTGGTTTCTGCATAAAGTGAACTTTAGCTCCATTAGCCAAAAGTGTGCTGTATAATATTACCCTTCTGTCATGGTCTTGGTCCTCTGCTCATTTAAAAAAAAAAAATCATCTCTCATTTTCAAACCACATCCTGTAAGAAGCAGACTATACAAAGCTACATGGCACTTTCGAAACAAAACAGTGTTATGTATACTTAGCAGTGGCATGTACAAACATCTGCTGGGGCAGGACCAGATGGACCAAAAAGGGCAAATCAGTCCATCAGTCCATCCATCTACATACCCAATTATTTTCACTTATATGCATTCAGTGATCCCAACTTAGCAATTTAGCAACTTTTCAGACTACCCAAGCAGCTTATTGTTTTCAAGAGCACCTACAGCAACAAATTTAGCTATTTTTAAAATGTATTCAACAACTTCAACACATTTTCCCTCTAAATGACACACACACAAAAACAAATCTAAACGAACACATTTCATGTTCACCGAGATGGCCATTCAATTTGAATAATGTCTCAGTTGTGTTTTCAACATAATTTGTGGTGAAATTACGTAATGATGTCATCATGCCATGACATCACAAACATCATTTAGCAGCAAATTAACCCCTATATCAGCTTTCAATGACACGGTTAGCAACTGGATGCATTTCATTTAAATCACATTTTACATTTATTCATTTAGTAGATGCTTTTATCCAAAGCGACTTACAATTGAGGAATACAAGTGATTCATCATAAAGAGTCAAATAAACACAGGAAGTGATCTTAATACATAGTTTTAGGTATTGTTCAGATTAGTACAAGCTAGACAGGGGGAGGAGAAAGGAAAGAGAAATCATTTTTTTTGAACTCAAATAACAGAGGCAGACAAAGTACACAACATTACAGATACTGCTGGTCAAATATAACTCCATTACAAGTAAAAGTTGTAAAGACAGGTTTTTACTTAAGTACTTTTAAAAGCAAGTACTTCTGTACTTTTACTTTAGTACCAAAAGTAAATTTCCTTTTCTGTCAATGCAATGTTTTTGTATTGTTGTGCGTAATGCTTGCAATACCTCTGAAGCAACTTACAATACATTACACCTACTGAATACACTGACTAAGCTTGTAGTATCTTTGGAATAAAGAGCTTTAGAATGTTAAAAATCTATGGGGAAGAAATATTTATTTAGTACCCCTACCCACCCCCACAAAACCAGGATGGTAGTGATCTCACACAGCTCTGGCAGTGTGTGCACACATCTATGTGTAGTCATTCATCCACATTTGAACAGAGTGGACAGAGAAATCCTGTAAATACAGAGTGATAAGGAAGAAAAAAAAAAGTCAAACCTGCTTTAAAACCCAGCAACACAACTGTAGTTGACCGATCGATTGCTTCAGTCTGTTCCTGTCTGTTGTGCTGCTGAGAGGTTTGCGATTGTAGCTCCGCTTTTTTATTGAATCTTTACCTTACTTTCACGCTCTGTTGTTTAAAGTGATAATATATAACTTAATTCCCACCATATTTCTGGTATTATCTATCAAACTAATCGAACTAATTTGATCGTTCGCTTTTAAAACCGCGAGTGCAGCGCGTTAGCATTCGTTAGCCGGTTAGCTTGTTACTCGCGGTTCCATTCACGTTTCTATTTGCGCCTATTATTGTTTTCTTTTTTCTCGCTCCGTTTTCATTTCTCTCTCGCTCCGTTTTTCACAAGTTCATCAAACAGTGGTAAGTTAAGTTGGTATCATTCATCAATCACGGTGAGTAATGGCTTCTCCTTCTCTTGTTGTTTGCACTTCATGTCACATGTACAGTTTATCTCTCTCTGTCGGCGACAAGGGATTCACATGTGATAAATGCAGGGAAATAGTTAGGCTGACAGAGAAGATTTTAGAACTAGAGACACGCATCCAAACTTTAGTTGAGGATAGTAAGAATGTGAGGGCTGTAGATACTGCTTTGGATGCGACTAGCTCAGGGACTCCTGTACATTGTTCGGTTCCGGTTGTGCCCGTGCAGCAGGGCAACTGGGTGACTGTAAGGCGGCATAGTCGCGGGTCAAAACACTGCTCTTCCGTTCCGATCAAAACATCAAACAGGTTCTCCCCACTCGGTGACGCACCCACTGAGAAACCTGATGAAAGTGCTCTAGTAATTGGCGATTCTATTGTACGGAACGTGAAAATAGAGACACCAGCCACCATAGTCCAATGTTTACCGGGAGCCAGAGCGCCTGGCATCTTGGCAGATTTAAAAGTGCTGGCTAATGCTAAATGTAAATTCAGTAAGATTGTTATCCACGTCGGCGCTAATGATGTTCGACTTCGCCAGTCGGAGATCACTAAAAATAATGTTAAAGAGGTGTGTGAACTTGCAAGTACGATGTCAGACACTGTAATATGCTCTGGTCCCCTCCCTGCTTACCGTGGCGATGAGATTCATAGCAGACTGTCGTCACTCAATGGCTGGATGTCTAAGTGGTGCCCGCAGAATAACGTAGGTTTCATAGACAATTGGAAGAGTTTTTGGGGCAGACCTGACCTGTTGAAAAGAGATGGTCTTCATCCCTCCTGGGGTGGTGCCGCTCTTCTCTCTAGAAATATGGCACATAGTCTTAGAGTTCGTACTTGACTAACTAGGGCCCAGGTCAGGGAGCAGACAGACTGGCTAAACCAACCGTCTGCTAGTCGCCTCACGTCACAGAAGTCAGTTAATTCTCAGCACATAGAGACTCCTTCACCTAATTATCACACTATAGAGACTGTGTCTGTTCCCCGTACTAGAAAATACAGAAAACGTCCAAACCAAAGTAATAGTAACAATTTAATTGATGTTCAACAAATAAAAAATGTTTACAATACAGAGAAACAACTGATAAAACTTGGCTTACTGAATATCAGGTCCCTTTCTACAAAAGCACTATTTGTAAATGATATGATCACTGACCATAAGCTAGATGTGCTTTGTTTGACAGAAACATGGCTAAAACCAGATGAATACATTACTTTAAATGAGTCTACCCCCCAAGATTACTGCTATAAAAATGAGCCACGTCCAAAAGGTAAAGGGGGAGGTGTTGCTACAATTTATAGCAATATTCTCTGTATTTCTCAGAGGGCAGGCTTTAAGTATAACTCGTTTGAAGTTATGGTGCTGCGTATAACATTATCTAGAGAAACACGTGTTAGTGATAAATCCCCTGTGATGTTTGTATTGGCTACTGTGTACAGGCCACCAGGGCACCACACAGATTTATTAAAGAATTTTTTGATTTTCTATCTGAGTTAGTACTGGCTGCAGATAAAGTCTTAATTGTTGGTGATTTTAATATCCATGTCGATAATGAAAAAGACGCATTAGGATCAGCATTCATAGACATTCTGAACTCTATTGGGGTTAGACAACATGTTTCAGGACCTACTCATTGTCAAAATCATACTCTAGATTTAATACTGTCACATGGAATTGATGTTAGTGGTGTTGAAATTCTGCAGCAAAGCGATGATATCTCAGATCATTATCTAGTCTTATGTAAACTCCATATAGCTAAAACTGTAAATTCTACTCCTTGTTACAAATATGGTAGAATCATCACTTCTACCACAAAAGACTGCTTTGTAAGTAATCTTCCTGATTTATCTCAATTCCTCAGCATATCCAACAGCGCAGAAAAACTTGATGATGTAACAGAAACTATGGACTCTCTCTTTTCTAGCACTTTAGATACAGTTGCTCCTTTACGCTTAAGGAAGATCAAAGAAAACAGTTTGACTCCGTGGTATAATGAGCACACTCGCACCCTAAAGAGAGCAGCCCGGAAAATGGAGCGCAGCTGGAGGAAAACAAAACTAGAGGTATTTCGTATAGCTTGGCGGGAAAGTACCCTATCCTACAGAAAAGCATTAAAAACGGCTAGATCTGATTACTTTTCGTCTCTTCTAGAAGAAAACAAACATAACCCCCGGTATTTATTCAATACAGTCACTAATTTAACGAAAAATAAAGCATCAACAGGTGTTGGCATTTCCCAAGAGCACAGCTGTAATGACTTTATGAACTACTTTACTTCCAAGATCGATACTATCAGAGATAAAATTGTAACCATGCAGCCGTCAGCTACAGTATCGCATCAGATAGTGCACTATAGATCCCCTGAGGAACAATTCCATTCATTCTCTATTATAGGAGAGGAAGAATTGTATAAACTTGTTAAATCATCTAAACCAACAACATGTATGTTAGACCCTATTCCATCTAAACTACTAAAAGAGCTGCTTCCAGAAGTCATAGATCCTCTTTTGGCTATTATTAATTCATCATTGTCATTAGGATATGTCCCCAAAACCTTCAAATTGGCTGTTATTAAGCCTCTCATTAAAAAACCACAACTTGACCCCAAAGATCTAGTTAATTACAGACCGATCTCAAATCTCCCTTTTCTGTCAAAGATACTAGAAAAGGTAGTATTATATTCCTTCTTAGAGAAAAATGGTATTTGTGAGGAATTCCAGTCAGGATTTAGACCGTATCATAGTACTGAGACTGCTCTCATTAGAGTTACAAATGACCTGCTTCTATCATCTGATCATGGCTGTATCTCTTTATTAGTTCTACTGGATCTTAGCGCTGTGTTCGACACTACCGACCACAACATTCTTTTGAATAGACTAGAAAACTTAGTTGGCATTAGTGGAAGTGCCTTAGCATGGTTCAAATCGTACTTATCTGACCGCCATCAGTTCATAGCAGTAAATGAAGAGGTATCATATCGATCACAAGTGCAGTATGGAGTACCTCAAGGCTCAGTACTAGGGCCGTTACTTTTCACGCTTTACATGTTACCCTTGGGAGATATTATCAGGAGACATGGTGTTAGCTTTCACTGTTATGCTGATGATACTCAGCTCTATATTTCTTCACGGCCCGGTGAAACACACCAAATTGAGAAACTAATGGAATGTATAGTCGATATAAAAAACTGGATGACGAGTAACTTCTTACTGCTAAATTCTGAAAAAACAGAGGTGTTAATTATCGGACCTAAAAACCCCACATGTAATAACCTAGAACACTATCTTACACTTGACGGCTGCTCTGTCAATTCTTCTTCATCAGTTAGGAACCTAGGTGTGCTGTTTGATAGCAATCTTTCATTTGAAAGCCATGTTTCTAGTATCTGTAAAACTGCATTTTTCCATCTCAAAAACATATCTAAATTGCGACCTATGCTCTCAACGTCAAATGCAGAAATGCTAATTCATGTGTTTTTGACCTCAAGGTTAGACTATTGTAATGCTTTACTGGGTGGTTGTTCTGCACGCTTGATCAATAAACTACAATTGGTGCAAAATGCAGCAGCTAGAGTCCTTACTAGAACCAGGAAGTATGACCATATTAGCCCGGTTCTGTCAACACTGCACTGGCTTCCTATCAAACATTGGATAGATTTTAAAATCTTGTTAATTACTTATAAAGCCCTGAATGGCTTAGCTCCTCGGTACTTGAGCGAGCTCTTATCACATTATAGTCCTCCACGTCTGCTGTGTTCTCAAAACTCTGGCCATTTGATAATACCTAGAATATCAAAATCGACTGCGGGCGGCAGATTCTTTTCCTATTTAGCGCCCAAACTCTGGAACAATCTACCTAACACTGTTCGGGAGGCAGACACACTCTGTCAGTTTAATTCTAGATTAAAGACACATTTCTTTAACCTGGCTTACACATAACACACTAATACACTTCTATTATTCAAATCCGTTAAAGGATTGTTAGGCTGCATTAATTAGATCAACCGGAACCGGGAACACTCCTTATAACACACGATGTACTCATTACATCGTAAGAAGAATGGCATCTACGCTAATATTTGCCTGTTTCTTTATTATTCTGTTTCTCAGTCCGTGTCCGGATCAGATGGCGCCGGGAGATGATGTCTGCGACCCTGACCGTCGGTGGAGGCCGGACACCTGGATGAGCCCCGGGGACATATCCCCAGTGAAGACCTCGACTTAAATACAATAAAACTTAAAATTAAACAAAATAACTATAATATAATAAAATACCTAACTACATAATACTATTATTGTTAGAAATTGCAACAATATAAAAATAGAAATATAATACATTTATACATTTAAAATTTAATTAAAACAATAAGTAAAAAAATAAATAATAATATCCTGGCCAGAGGAGAACTGGCCCCCCGACTGAGCCTGGTTTCTCCCAAGGTTTTTTTTTCTCCATTCTGTCACAGAGGGAGTTTTGGTTCCTTGCCGCTGTCGCCTCTGGCTTGCTCAGTTGGGGACACTTAATTTCTAATGATTATCGTCAATTTGATTTCATAGATACTAATTAAACTAAACTGAGCTAGACAATGACATCTCTGAATTCAATAATGAAATGCCTTTAACTGAAAATTGAGTGTTTAATCTTATTATTATACATTACTGACACTCTATCCTCCAATTTGATACTGTTAAGTGCTTTGACACAATCTGTATTGTTAAAAGCGCTATATAAATAAAGGTGACTTGACTTGACTAGTTGTATAACTTTACAACAGCAACACTGCTTTAACAAAAAAGCAAAACAGCAACAGACTTATTTGACATCAAAATAATTAAAAAAAAAAAATGCTAATCGCTCTCGCAGTACTTTGATGTCACACACAGAACAGCCTGAGCAGTGTTGCTTCAAGTCCAACACCTATTGTGTTTTATTAGGAGACACACAAAAGTTCTTCTGTGGGTTTATAAGTAATATTTTCACATACACAATTTAGTCTAATATATACCATAATATTAACTTCTTATTATTGAATTGTTGTAAATAAATACCACATTTGCAACCGGTCAGTGTTCAAAAAATACTAGGAAATCACTTCATGTAGCCCTACAAGAATGATTACTGATAAACTGTCTGAAAAAAAGAAAGTCACGTTTTAGAGAAGAGAAAAAAAATCACCCACTGACTTTCAAAACTTTCAAAGAGTGAAAAGTACAATATTTCTCTTTCAAATGTAGTGAAGTTAAAGTCATAAGTTTCCAGAAAAAAATAATACTCAAGTAAAATACAGATACTCAAAAAGTGTACTTAAGTACAATACTCAAGTAAATGTACTTAGTTACTGTCCGCTTCTGTCAAATAGTGACGAATGAGATGAGTTTTCAGGTGTTACTTGAAAACTGTCAGGGATTCAGCATTCCGGATTGAGGTGGAAAGATCATTCCACTATCCAGGAATGGTGAACGAAAATGTTCTGGAAAGTGATTTTGTGCCTCTGTGATGGTACCACGAGGCGTCGCTCACTAACGGATCTCAGACTCCTGGTGGGAATGTAGATTCATAATAGTGAGTGGAAGCAGGCGGGTGCTGAGCCTGTGGCTGTTCTATATCTAAGCATCAATGTCTTGAAGTTGATGCGAGCTGCAACCGGTAGCCAGTGCAAGGAGATAAAGAGAGGTGTAACATGGGCTTTTTTGGGCTCGTTGAAGACCAGTCGAGCCGCTGCACTCTGAATCATTTGTAGAGGTTTGATTGTGTTTGATGGAAGTGCAGCCAGAATTGCATTGCAGTAGTCCAGCCTAGAAATGACAAGGGCCTGGACAAGAAGTTGAGCAGCATGCTCCGTTAGAAAGGGCCTGATCTTTCTGATGTTGTGCAATGCAAACCTGCAAGATCAAGTGTCAAAAGTGTCATAAACTTAATAAATAAATAAATGTCCTCACTAAAATAAGAACATGAGGACGTGCTAAACTATTGCTACTGACTATGAGAACAAACTGGGGGAAGTCGTGGTCTAATGGTTAGAGAGTCGGACTCGTAACCCAGGGATTGTAGGTGGGGGGAGTGAATGACAGCGCTCTCTCCACCCTCAATACCACGACTGAGGTGCCCTTGAGCAAGGCACCGAACCCCCAACTGCTCCCCGGGCGCCGCAGCATAAATGGCTGCCCACTGCTCCAGGTGTGTGTTCACTGCTGTGTGTGTGCACTTTGGATGGGTTAAATGCAGAGCACGAATTCCAAATATGGGTTACCATACTTGGCCGTATGTCACTTCACTATCACCTTTTCTCAAATTAAATGAACCTGGATGATGATCGTCTTCTGTAGAGCTGCTAGCATCAACAACTCTCACGATATGTGTGAGATTCACCCAACTGAGACTTTCTCACACTCTCATGCCACACGTCCATTTTCAGCAGCTACAAACGAAATCAAGAGCACCCACAGGTGAGGCTGTAATTATAGGAAATTGGCAAAACAGATTTGGCAAACGTTCCAGTGAGTATTTTTATTTGTACTGTGGAGAGCATTAAAAGTTTTTGTTTACAGCATGTTTTGGCAAATGCATGTTTTGGCAACCAAAATAAGTTCCCAGTAATGATCACACTTGTACCACAATTTGAAAACTAACCAAATTTGACCTTTCCTTCAGCACTTTATAACATGTAGATGTTATAAAGTCAGTTCTTCCAAATGACCAATGACTGCAACACAAGACTTTTTAAATTAATAAAATTATTGATAGACATTGTACATTTGGTAATATATTTAACTGATTTATAACTTTTTATTTCTTACCACTGAACTGAAAGAACATCTGGTTCTGTACATAGTATGAATGTATTAATACAGTCATGAGAGCAAAATGAATAAATCTACGGTTTTCTGCAGCAAAGCCAAATCAGTAATTTACATATTTACAAAGAACTTGTGTATAAATAAGCACAGAAACAGAAAAATAACTTGAGCATTGTTGTGCAAGAGTAACGAATGGCCTCTGTGAATCTTTTTTTTCATTTAAGAAGAAAAATGTCCAACACACTTTTCTGAAAATCTGAAGTAAGGCAATGTCATGTAATACTCAAAGTACTGACTGTACGAGTTCCTTAAACCACAGTTTAAGGAGTGACTGGATCCATATATAGATTATCTGCAAACAGATAAATGTCATTGCTGGATTTTCAATAACATTTTAGGGGATATCATGCATAAAAACTGTAAGAAGAGAAACAGGACATTTCAAAAGAGCTTTTCAGCTGAATTTGCTCTCCTGTTCTGTCAAACTCTTCTTCTGGATCTGATATCATAAATCAGCACAGTAACAGTAGCCACACCCACCAGAACTGAGATGACCAATCGGATCAATGCTTCAGATGGACCGTGGACAGAGTCTAAACAAGGAAGACATTTTTGTCAAAATCTACTTATTCTTTTCTTTAACAATAAAACAAACAAAACATTTTTTACAAAACTATGTCAGGGTTGGGAAGTGAGAATTTGGTTGTTACTCAATACCAGTTCCATAAACAAAGAAAGGAAAAACTGGAAGTGAATCATTTTACTTTCTGTCAGTGACTTATGACTTTCAGTTCTGTTAATGGTTCTCGACATGTGCACTGTCTTTTTGATGTGGACACTGTATTAATATACTCTGCTTTCTCTCTGGTTGCACACAACAGTGACATTCAGACCGATGTGTACGTGAATGATTCTTATGAGCTGATTCTTTTGAATGAATCCATCAAAACCACTCATGGCCCTTTCCCAAATGCTGCTCTAAGCCTTTGTTAAGGACTTTCTGTGAGTCAACACTTTGATAATGTAATGCCACATAGACTGTTGGGTAGTAGTCTCCATTTGGGACAAGGCCAATGAATCGCCAGCTTGTTTAGTTTGAATTGGCCTCAACCTGAAAATGAGCGATCGTTGCATTTGTTTTGTATGGTTATGTAAATGTGAAGATAAAGGACACTTTGATAAGCGCTTTACAATTGATGTACATAATTGCACATCAGCACTACTATTCTGAACGGATTAACTTGATAGTGTTTGGTATAACTATGTTTATGATCTGAGTCTGACTTGTTAAGAGTGACTAGCACAAAGAGTTAATTGAAAGTCATACATCATACAGGAGAATTTATGTCAGAGCAATACATTCAATAAGCATTATTTTCCAAATATTTCTTTCTCATAATTAAAATAAACATTAATGGAATCATGAAGGAACCTGAATCAATAAATGGAAAAAGTATTGGGACCAGAATCACCAAAGTCCTTTTGATTCCTAATCTGTGTTTTATTGTGATCTGACTTCAGTTGTCTCTAGAAACCAACAGACAATCTGGAAAGGAAACAAATAATCACAATAAAACACACTTTTCTCTGGCTGACAGAAATCAGAGATGTTGAGATGTCTGGACCGGTGACTGATGGGATTGTTGAGCACACAGCTGTAGGTGTTGTTATCCTCATATTCCACCTCCAAATGTAGAGAGATGGTGGTGTTGAGCTCCGGGACACTGATGGAGGAGAGTAAACGGTTTCCCTTGAACCAGGACAGAGTCACCTGTGTCACATTCACCACTGAACACAGCAGCACACATCTGGAGCTTGGTGATCTTTCAGATGATGAGGGATTAGATGGAGAGTAACTGCTGATGACAGGAATGGAAAGAGAAGCTGGAACATGTGAGAGAGCTTGTGAGTTCACTGCTTTCTCGGCATTTAGAATAGATTCACATTTCTGAAAAAAAGCCTCATACATTTTAAAATGAGACTGAGAAGAAATGAAATGCAGGCGAGAGCAGAGTACGGTGAGCCAGGTTTCACTTGAGTTCTAATCTAGACAAAGAGTAATTATGACTTTGAAAATAAAAATAAATAAAGTGGTCTAGTGGCTCATACCCCTTCTCAAACATATTAATGCTTTTGCAGGGATTTAGTGCAATAGTTTAAGTGAAAGTGAAAGTCGAAAGTCGTGACGTATTGTCAAGTATGGTGACCCATACTCGAAATTGGTGCTCTGCATTTAACCCATCCAAGTGCACACACACAGCGAGTAGTGAACAAACGCACACACACACACACACACAGTGAACACACACCCGGAGCAGTGGGCAGCCATTGCTCCAGCGCCCGGGGAGCAACTGGGGGTTCGGTGCCTTGCTCAAGGGCACCTTAGTCATGGTATCGAAGACAGAGAGAGTGCTGTTTTGCTCACAATCCCCACCTTCAATTCCTGCCGGTGTGAGAATCGAACCGGCAACCTTCAGGTTACAAGCCCGACTCCCTAACCATCAGGCCACGACTTTCTTTTAATACTATTTAAGAAGAACAGGACAAATGACAGTGTACTGCTCAGCTTACCGTAGACAGTAACAGCTGAAAGTCTTGATTGAGACCCTGTTTTCAGTGACGATTTCTATTTTATAAGGTCCAGAGTGCTCTGTGCTGGTGTTTGTGATGGTGAGCGATCCGGTCTGATTGTCCAAATGCAATCTGTCTCTGAATCTCCCATCAACACCGTCATGAAAGATCTCATTGTGTGCTTTATTCATTTTAGCTATGTGCGTGTCTTTAGGTCCAAATGTCCAGAGAATCAGATCATCACCCTGTATTTCAGTCAGATCAGTGTGTAGAGTGACAGAATCTCCCTCCATTACTTCTGCTGACTTCGTTTTATCTGTCTCAACACCAGACACACCTGAGAACACACAGGAACACATAGTATAAATATTTTTAGTTATCATAGAATAATTTTATAGTCATCATTAGCCAGGTTCCCATCCTAAGTTGCGAATTTAACTTGTGTGCAAAATTGGAATATCGCATAAAACATTTGTGAATAAGCACCGTTTCCATCCAACGAGTTCCAGAGAACAAAATCGTCACTTCCTGATAAACTGGCACTAAATATCACTAAGAAAAGTAGAAGCCACTGATTATAATAATTCTCAAATATAATAAATTACTTGCACTTCGAGAGCGCAGATGAAACACAATAAATGCGGTCTTGCTTTCGGAGGTGAATGTCAGCTGTACGGGAACGCAGACCATTCTGGGAGGCAATTATACAGAAATACTTTGAAGACAGACTTTGCTCGGGACTTCAGAATGACCATAACATTTTCGCAAATTAAGGGATTTCTTTTCGAAATTTGGCATTTCCATCACTTGTTTCTGATGCGATACTTCAAAATGTGCATAAAAAGAGGGAGATGGAAACATAGCTACTGTGTATTTATTTAGTTAGATATAATTTTAATTAGTTTTTTTTCCCCACTTTAGTTGTTGTTGAACTAATTAATAATTAATATGAATAATAATTAGTACAATAATTGAACAAAAAAAAAACAACTTACCAACAAGGTACCACAAAAACAGACATAAAAACTAAAGCGTGAGACATTTTCTTAACCGAGATAACGCTCCACGAGTGTGAAAATGCAGCTCTGTGAGGTTAATGCTGTTACACGTCTCTCTCTAAACAAGCACAGCTGCGGTTCCTTGTTTGGTAGTTAGGTTGTGCATAGTAACAGCGTGCAGACATGAAGTACTCTAGTCTGAGCACCTCAGTCAGTGTGTGTTTCACACTTTTAACAATCTTCTGTGAGAAACAGGACCCCTTCAAAGCTGCATGCTTCACGAGACAGAATAATAAATAACATTACATAATCATTCTGGGCTGCGTTTCCCAAAAGCATCATAAGCTAAGGGTCTACGATCTACTTAAGTTTACGATGCTTTTGGGAAACCCAGCCCTGTTCAAAACTTGGCAAATAGTGTGCTGTCTCTGAGCATCTGACTGCTTGCATCCTTCTGTAACAGTTGTGTTTGAGTCCTTTAGTTGTCCTGAATGAGATCTGGATCTCAGCATCACTGAATCACTGCGGGGAGGAACTTAAAAGAACAGAACAATTGCAGGTTGGCAGAAAAACTACCTTTATTTTTACTTATGATGCAGATACAAACAGCTGCTGCAAAACATTCTTAATGTAAATAGTGTGGAATAAAATAAGCAATTGTAATTTTCACATTGGATATATTTTTCACATTGGATATATTATTAAGGTGATGTTATGACGACCCTGAACCTTCTGTTTGACAGATCATTCCATTTATTTAATCCTTAAAATGCGGGAGCTCACATTAAAGGTGTAGTAGGAGATCTCGGAAAATGCTAACTTTAGCCTGATAGCACTGAAAGCGAACGTCCCACCCTCCCTGCAATCGTCGTCCAAAGCCACGCCCCCTAAACGCACATACGCTCAAAGAGCAGAATACCAGAGACAACATTAAATTACATTAGGCTACATCAACGGTTTCCAATTACAGTCCTCACGCCCTCCCCGCTCTGCACATTTCGTATATCTTATCACGTCTAACGGTTGTTCTGTTCGACCGTAATAAGTGCCCTGCGAAGTGGACATCACCAGATATTCCGCCATGATTCCAGTTCAAAGCCTATGGCGGCGTACGAAATCGCGTACTACTTGTGTAGGTACTACATTTGAATTCAAATGTACTACTCGACCGTTAAAAAAGTACGTTCTATATAGTATGAATGAGGGTAGTACACTGAAAAAAAAAAACTTGTTGTATTAACAAACAAAATATGTACATCGGTTGCACATAATAAAGTTATGTTTACTCAACATGATTTATATATGCTAAATGAACATGATTTATATATGTTCAAGTTACATAATTTAAATTTGTTAAAGGAACATGATTTATGTATGTTCAAGCTACATAATTTAGGTTTGTTAAATGAACATGATCCATACATGTTAAAGCTACATAATTTGTTATACAAACATGATTTTTATGTTTTTCAATCATATATGCAATGGTTTCAAAAAAAAAAAAAACTCACCTGGTTCTAAATGTTTATAATACTATAGGCTGGCTTTCCTCAAATGCATTTTGAACATCTACTGTACTTGTCTTAGCTACAACATTAACAACATTACCACTGTACTTTAAAAAGTAATAAGACAAGGAAAACATTTCTTGAATTAAATCACTGTATTTTTAACATTACAATTAATTTTTCACAGAGTATTGGATACAGAAATACAGCCTTCTCTGTGTGAAGTTAAAAATAGCATAAATTTCATGAACAATAACAAAATATCCACTGTCATTGAGTACAAAATGAGACACCATCAAACAAGTGTAGTGGAAAAGGTGAACAGTAATGACGAGCATTAAGTAGTCCAAAGCTTCCCTTGGCGATTTTGTTTTCAGTTTTAAAAGCAGTAAGACAAGTCAAATCACTGTATAATTTTAACAGTACAATTAATTTTTCAGCGTATAGGATGAATGGATGATTATGAACTATGATATTTCCTGTCAATAGACCAGATCAGATACAGTAAAATGCAACAATTCACCATCAAATAGGTGTAGTGAAAAAAGATGAACAGTAATGAGTAACAAGTAGTCCAAATTTTTCACAGAGTATGGGCTACAAAAAAATAAGCTTTCTCTGTGTGAAGTTAAAAAAAAAGCTTAAATTCAATGAACGAATTAAGAAAAACAAAATGAGGATGCTTGACTTATGGTTTAGTAGTGCCAGTCTACTGGAAACTGCTACTGAGCACCCTTTACACTGCTACATTCACTAGAGAGGGAGACAGGAAAAAAAAAATAAATAAAAAAGAATTAATTTTTTATAGAGAGGAATATTTTAAGACAAAATGTATTTTTGTATAATTACAAAAATAATAATCAAATATAACTGCATATAACTGTATACTGAAAGAAATACTCACCACTACTATAGAGCCTTTGCCAATCAAATTGCATGTGAATAGATGAGTATCAGATATCTGTAAAATATTAAAAACAATGCATTAGTTTTAAAGCAATAACATTTTCTCAGAGGTAGTTAAAGGAAAACACCACCGTTTTTCCATATTCCAATATGTTTTTCCCTTAACTTAGACGAGTTGATACGTACCTCTCCCGTCTCAGTGCGTACACTCAATCGCTGTAGTGCATGGTGCCACTATGCTAGCGTTTAGCTTAGCACCATTCATTCCTTGGGATCCAAACAGGGATGAATTTAGAAGATACCAAACACTTCCATGTTTTCCCTATTTAAAGACGGTTACATGAGTTGTTACACGAGTAAGTATGGTGACACAAAATAAAACGGGGCGATTTTCTAAGCAGATAAAAAATGATAACTATAATGTATGGCGGAAGAGTACTTCGCAGCACTTCAACCTCGGAGCAGTAATATCATCACTCCTGAAAACTCCCCCTCTCCCTCTAACTTCCATCAATAGAACCAATATTACTGCACCGAGGTTGAAGTGCTGCTTCCGCCATACATTATAGTTATAATTTATCCGCTTAGAAAATTGCCACTGTTTATTTTGTGTCACCATACTTACTCGTGTAACTACACATGTAACCGTCTTTAAATAGGGAAAACATGGAAGTGTTTGGTAGCTTATAAATTAATCTTTGTTTGGATCCTAAGAAATGAATGGTGCTAAGCTAAACGCTAGCATAGTGGCACCTTAAGTGCACGCACTGAGATGGGAGAGGTACGTATGTCTAAGTTGAGGGGAAAATATATTGGAATATGGAAAAACGGTGGCGTTTTCCTTTAAGGCTCCCTATAATTCAGCATATTTCCTTATTAATTTTCAAATTAAACTGATAAAACCTTTTTAGTAACGCTTAAGAATGTTTTCATTAGTGGACAGTATTAGAATAACGGATCAGCTAACATTGAAAAAAAAAACTGTGTTACAGTATTTATTAAGCTAAAAAAAAGTCATTTATTGTTTGTTAGTTCGATGTGCATTAACGTTTACAAATATAACTTTTCATTGAGTGGAGGTAATACATTATAAGACATTAAAAATAAGCCAGTTATCAGGTCTTTCAACAGTAAAAATGACTGTAAATCAAGACAGTGCACTAACACAATGAATGGAAGAAAAAAGCAACACGCAAGATGTCAGAATATGTCCGCCTTCTAAATAAAAAGGCCAATCATCGCGTAGCTAGAGACTTGCCTGAGACACGCACTTTGGACCGACCTGAAGATTAACGCCATTCAGCATAAGACACCACATCTTTAAGACAAAGCATGTAGGATTTTGGTACGGATTTAAAATACGTTACTAAAATTTGAATGTTGGCAAGCATTTTATAAGATTTAAACGATCTGTAACATACCCTCCCCCACCTCAAATTAGTTGGCGCCACAAATCACTCCCTGAGGCATAACGTTAACTAACGGTATTACTCGCCATACACAGAAAAAAAAAATGTATACTGCTTGAATGATTGTACACAATAAAAAAATAAAACAAAAATTTAAAAAAGCCCGTTAATATACACGTCATGGTTAACCACCTTAACGTTAAATATTAGCACTAACTTTGCATCTCTGTCGGGTTGCTCGATAAAATCAGTACATAAACTTTACCTCAGTGAAAAAGAAAAACCTTCAAAGGGACTAATGTTAATAACTGTTTCTCAAATGGCATTTCAGTTCAAAGTTTTCATTACCTTTTCACTGCTGAAATCCACCGCCATACACCAGCTTCCAGCTCCAAAGCGAGAGAGAAAATGGCGGACTTAGTTTTCCTTGCGCGTTCCAAGGGGGCGGAGTTTCCAGAGAAAACATAAATAA
Source organism: Spinibarbus caldwelli (assembly GCA_039654775.1). Taxonomy (NCBI): domain Eukaryota; kingdom Metazoa; phylum Chordata; class Actinopteri; order Cypriniformes; family Cyprinidae; genus Spinibarbus; species Spinibarbus caldwelli. The sequence continues at coordinate 27,694,146 of CM077228.1, read as the reverse complement.
ATTATTGCATTTCAACATGATTAATTCTAAAAAGTTGAACATCCTTCAACATTTATTGAATGACACAAGACTAAAATATGTTTAGATGAGAAACATAAATTAATCATGTTGGAACTACTAAATGCATTTTTGCAAATGCAACAATCCCCCATTGTCATTTTTTTCAGTGTATGAATGGAATTCGGACGTACTACACCCGCCATGTTGTCATGCGTCTTCACAACAGCGCAAAAATTTAAAGAGCCCACTTCGCTGCGCCAACATCGTTAATGATTTAAATTCTTACCGCTTAACAAACCGTCTATTTAAAGAAAGCAGCGTTAAGCTGATGTACTACATTGAGGTTAACGTAACTCCATCTGATCGGTAATGATTAGAGATCTTTTTACACCCAGTTCACAAAATCATTTCATCTGTTTGTTAAACCCTCAACAAGTCAGTCTTTTACTTGGATGATGTTAAACAAGTACAAGTTAACCACAATGAACATCAACAACATTTTTCCCTGAGGTACTTACACTTGAAGACAGCCACGTCGCAGCTTTCCGCCATTTTTCGAATATGACGCCGCCTCTCCCGCGGCCTCATGGGATAGTAAAGTGTCCATCGTTTGCCTACTACAGAATTTGGGCGGAAGCAGTAGGTCATCCGGGTTCTTCTCGCCTACTGTTTTTCGAATATGAATTCGGACATACTACTAGCCTCGCATACTGTTTTTCGCATACTATATAATAGGGAAGTATGCGATTTCGGACGTACCCTTTGTTCTATACAAAGGGCATTAAAGTGTGCGAGACGTGAATTGAAATTGTATTTATTTACAGAGGTATATTATGTCACACTCCACACTTCTCTAGTAAGTTTCGTCTGTGTGTGAAGATGCTGCGCAGCACAAATCCGTGAGTGAATGTTCCGAAGTGAAATAAACTTCAACGGATTTCCCTGCTCAGGGAGTAGAGAGCAATGAACACTGTGCAGGGATCATATCAATCTGAACACAGTTCATGCAAGTACCTTTCTTCTAACGAGCTGATTATCTGAACCGAGTGTGTTAACTAAGCGAGAGACATGCAAAGCACAGTTAGTAAAAGTACTACAATACCAGGAAGGAAGATCGGATTGTTGATGTTTGCCTGCCATTCTGGTTCTGTCTGAACAGTGTACGTGAACGCACTGATGATGTATCCTGTCTGCGCGAACAGGATGCACAGAGGTATGCAAATACATATGTTGACAGGCAGGTAGGAAAGACAATTAAAACGCTCGGACCGAGTGTTTTGATTGGACGAACATTTCTTGGTCCTACGCCTTCCACAGAAAATATAAATACAGATAAATACATTTAGACCACTTAACGATTGCTTTCAGGATGTGAAGAGACTTTCAACCAGAATAACAAAAAATGTTTCTAAAGACAGTCACCTATGGCTCCTTTAACATTAGGAGTCATGCAAACACTAAGTGCCACTGAATACTTTTGTTCCTTTCATTTCTCACTCTGAGACTCTCTGGTCCTTTTCTCAGCTCATTTCTGCCCTCTGGAGCACAATGATGGAAGCTACAAATAAGAACAAAACATTGCTAATAATTATTATTTGCATTTATGTGTAAGCTGATGATTGAATGGAGCAGATTCCTGAAAATGGTTGAGGTTCTATCTATTTATCATCTGACAATATTAGTATTACAATAATAATAATGATGAATTAATAGCGCTTTCAGTTTAGAATTGTAGCGTACGTTTTCCATCTGAATTAAAAGCTGAACTTTATTTCTATAAATAAAAGCATATGGGGGCGGTTGCTAAATTTCTATTAAATTTAGGCTAAATAAAAAGAAAATGTGTACTGTATGTATTAGTATTATGAGATTAAAATTATCATTAAAAATTGTGTTGGCTCATATTTGTATCAGATTTCATCTTCGGAGGTCTAGAGTGTTACAGAGTGGGAGATTTTGATAGAAGAGTTGTTGATGACAGTACTGAACTAAATAATCGTCCGAAAGTGGGGAAAAATACGAAGGGAAATATTCAAAGAGGTAAAAATATTCCTCTTCCATAGATATTGTTGTTATATCATGTGTGCTGAGTGGGGCTGAGAGCCGTGGGAGTGGCGCGGGGAAGGCGGAGCAAATGATAATGAGACATCTGTGCGACTCACCGGTCTCGACAGTGCAGGACAAGAGAGGACCAGGCTTGGGTCGTTTTAGTTGGTGTTTTGTTTATGTTATTCGCTGCCGCTCACTTTCATTTTGTGGTTTATCGTGGGATTAAATTGATGCTACTTTATTGTCCTCAAACAAGAACAAGATGACTGAATCGGTCTATCACAGCTGCCAACCACAAAACCCTCATGTACGTCTGCATCTACCTCCACGCCACCTTCCTCCTCACTAAAGAATAGTTCAGTTGAAATGTCTGAACAAGCTGGATTGTCTGTACTTTCTAACTCTCTATTGACATCTACAAGGTCCCTCTCTGTTGTCATCTGAAAGTCAGTAAAATTTGTGCAGTCATCCCTAATTTGTTTAAGTCGTTTATCTACATCTATATGAGTCCTCCGTCTTAAAGCAGAGCTGGAGACAGGTACAGTTTTTCTATTCATTTTATCTAAAAGAAATGTTACAGGAACAAAAAAGACAGATTGCAACCAGCGAGTTGTGGAAAAGAACCAAACTTTGTGTTTTAAAGTTTAAAACTATTTAAACGTACTTTACTCCGGGAGCTGAAATAGCAAGATAACTCCAACAATGACTGAATGAATGAGCTGCAAGCTGCAACAGAACACACACACACACAGTATCTTAATATAATTTAGTACGATATGAAATAATTATCTGAAACAACATTACATGGGAAGGAGCAGAATATATGTCAAAATGTAGGCCTAAACAAAAATAAACTCAAACAAGTAGCCTATACCAGAACTAAAGATTACTGATACAAGTGGGTTTTTAAACTAAAATATTGGTATGAATCTTTTTAAATTGCACATTTACTATGTTAAAAGCTGTAGTACTGACCATTGTCATCATTTAATAAAACAGCGGGATTTAAATTTAAAATGGTTTTTAATCTTACTTTACTCAGACGGTTGAAAAAGGTGAAATGGACCCCAACAGACTGGCAGCACTTGAATGAGCTGTAAGCTGCAACAGAACACACACGCACACACACACACACACACAGTATCTTAATATGATTTAGTATGACATCAAATAATTATCTGAAACAACATTACATGGGAAGGAGCAGAATATATTTGTCAAAATGTAAACAAAAACAGACTCGAACTAGTATGAGAACAAGATGAGTGTAAAAAGTAGGTAGGCCTAACTTTATTTCTTGCCTGCTATTTTACTGGAAAATGGATGAAAAATTGATCAAATAGGCGCTCGGGACTGGATTAAATTCCGGATAGCTAATGTTAATTATATCACCCCACCACCCAGAAAGAAAGAAGTCCCGTCCAAATAGTTTTTTACTCAAAAAGTTATCTACCAAATCTATTTTTAACGTTTCAAATCTACGCTAATGACAACTGAAGAGCTAACGTAACTTGGCTTAATTGACATGATCATTCAGCAACAGCAACAGCTGAAAAAGGCGCATCAGTTCAGCCAATCTGCCCAGAGTCTGTAGCGAGTCCGCTAATTGACAGTGCGCTGTCCGGAGGCAGGGCCTATTCTGTGCGCATGGCCGAATTGAGTTTCAGAGTACAGCGGACCTGGCGACGTGAGGGCGGATCTGCCCCTGGCAACTGTACAGATAAAGCATATTTTAACAGTATTCTTGCCGTGTTCAGTCCTCTTCAGCCTGACAGGTCGCAGCTCTGAGGAGGATTTGATTTCTGAGATGACTGTTAGAAAAAAAGCGCATTCAGATCGCGAATCTGCCCAGCGTCCATAATGAGTCCGCTAGTTTATTTCATATGTAACTTACTAAAACAACATTACGAGGAGAGGTGGGGAATATATTTGTCGAAATATAAGCAAAAATAGACTTGAACTAATACTCTAGAACCAATTAGTGAAAAAAGTTTATTCTCGCCTGCAGTTAAGAGGGGAGAAAAAAATACCTACATCTACGATCAAGACTGAATTAAAATCTGGATAGCCAACTAAACTACCCGTCTCACAGAAAGGAGGAGATCCTGTCCAGATAGGCCTGTTATTACTCAAATCTACCATAATGCTAATAATACTAAAGAGCTAACCTTAATTGGACATTCCACAACGCAATTTCAAAAATTTAAAAACACTAACAAGGAAATTCACTAATTTGGAAACACTTTACAATAAGGGTACATGAATAATCATGTACTAATGCCTAAATTAAAACTTAATTCATCACATACTAATGATTATTAAAGGAGTTAACTAATTATGAACTAAGGAAGAGCTATCCTTAACTACGACTGGAGTCATACGGATTCATGCGTGAATAACGGCAGCCTTAACTACATGTCAGTACATGATTGATAATACATTTATGGGTAAACTAAATAAAACAGCCTCTTTAAGAAGGAATAAGAAATACTCTGACTTTGAAATTAATTTAAATAATTTAATACTATCATAATTTGAGCATTTGACATCTTCAGCTTTGTCATAAACATTATTGGGTGGCAAAGGATTAGTTGATCCTCATCATCAAGTGTAGAAAATACTAAATACACTGACTGATCTTGTCTGTTTTATGTTCTTCTCTTTCCCTTTAAACTCACTCTATTGTGACTTATACACAGATTAATAAAAAATAACCCAAACCCACAAAGAACATTTGTAGAACAATTCCTGAAGAAATGCTCAAACTGAGTTCACTGTCCATCCAGACACAGCCGTGATGATCCTGTTCCTCCGCTCTCTGACTTCTTGAAAATCCACACAGCATCTCTTAACCGGGCTGAATGCTCACTGTGTTAGTACATGTGTGTTTTATAGAAAATATAACATAAATCATGACCTGAGTTCAGTAAGCAGTTAACAGTGAATTCATTATAATTGGGCCCTCTCAAGTAAAGTCATGTCAAAATCAACTTTAACAAGCCATTAGTTGATGTTAGTTTGTTAAAGGTACCTTTCTTCATTTTCATAGATTTTGGGATATTTATCTATTTTTGGGTAATTGATAAAGTTATGTTTTATTCCCTGTAAAGTAGGAATAAAAAATGTTATCTATTTTTAAAGCCCAGTGTCAGTGAAGATGGTGTGATCAGGAAATCTGGTGTTTGTAGGAAATCTGAAGGATTCTACTACGATGTTGCCCTGATGATTGAGGTAATTCACCTCTTAGGTGATGCAGATGTGGTCAAAAGTTTACACATACCTTGCAGAATAAACTGCTTCATCAGAGCAGAGATTGCAATGTTTTAATGATTCTACCCCTCTACCCACTGCTTAAATTATTAACATTTTGCAGATACTGCAAGGTGTATATAAACTTTGGACTGCAACTGTGTCTATTGCTTTCACTCAGCTGAACCATTTATAATGACTGGATATGTTTTATAACAATTGTTCTTCTTTCTTTCCTCAAGGAATTTTTTTCTGACTTTCCTGCCTCTTTGGAACATTTCCGTTCACAGAGACTGTGGAGAGATGGTGTGCAGCTTCATGACATTTGAAGTTTACTGCCGATGGAGAGCTTCTGGGACACTGACAAACAGCACTTCCCAGCAAGTTCATTTGGAGTTCTTTTTTATTATTTATTTATTCAAACTTGCATTCACTAATGCTGGAGTAAGATTTTAGAAGAAACCTTTCGGTCCTGTTTAATGTTGGTGCTAGTAAAGGTTTGAGAATTTATGGCCCGGTTTCACAGACAGGTCTTAGACTAAGCCAAGATTAGGCCATAGTTCAATAAGGACATTTAAGTCATTTTCATTAACATGCCTTAGAAAAAACATCACTGCTGTGCATCTTGAGACAAAACAAAGGCACTGATATTTTTAAAGATCAGTCAGTGCAAGTTTCTTTCAGTTGAAACAGCTCAGAATTACATTTAAGTCCGGGGCTGGTCTTAAGCCTCGTCTGTGAAACCGAGGGTACCATTAACACAGTTTGGTAATGTTTTACAATAAGGTCTCATTTGTTGTACATGGAATGATAATTTTCTGGAATTTTTTGTATTAAGTGTGTGTGTTTGTGTGTTAGTAATCCTATACGTTATGGAGACCAAATGACTCTACAAGGATAGTAATACCAGTAAATTTTGACCTTTTGGACATTTTTAGGTCCCCAATGAGGAAACAGGCTTATACATAATACAGAATGATGTTTTGTATGATGGTGAGATTAGGTACTTTTGTAAGTATGTATGTAAGTGATTTTGCATTGTTTTTTTGATTTTGAGCTACAAACCATGAGTTTATGATTAAAATAATATAAGAAATACCAGTTTGAGATATCAAGCAGCATAACAGAATGTTTTTGTACATCTAAAATAACAAAGCAGATTGATGTTCAAGCTACAAATGGCCATGCATTCTCTGGATACTTTTTGATATTTTCACATAACTGCAAATAGTGGAATTGTTTCATTATCCTATTACATGAATAGGATGAATCTCCTTTTTTGCAGGTTCTGCTAAGGTGACCAGCACAATTAAAGGGTGTGCATCTGGCTGTGACCCTGGGACCACACAGATAATATCTGGGACTGCATCTGCCCAGTGCTGTGACTCTGACCTTTGCAATGCAGCAGGTATTGCCTTTTATTTGACTGACGCAGAACAGAACATAAATACATATGATAATCAGACAAAACGCCTGAACATAAAAAAAATACAAGTACTTGAAGAGTAAAATATTTTGGAGTTCATGATTAAATATACAGAAATGGTTTCACTGTTTGCTTAGGTGGTTATTCCTGTACTGAAATATTGCTTAAAATACATTGATACATCAAAACCAGATTTTTGGTTAAAACAAAACTAGTAATTTAATTTCATCAACATATGCCTCAAATCATTTTGTTGATTTTTTTTTTTTTTTTTTTTTTTTTTTTGGTTAATTATGCTAATATCTTTTATTTACTATTAAATACTTTATTGGTACTCCTTGCTTCTTTATTAAAACAAACAGTAAATAAATAAATAACACTTTGCAATTTGGTTGCATTGGTTGACATTAGTTGACTACATTTTCTTAAAACCTAACAATGAAAAAAAAAAAAAGAAGCATTCTAAACAATGAAGAGTTGTATTTCTATTAACTAATGTTAACAAAGATGAATAAGTACTGTAACAATGTACTACTCATTGTTAGTTAATGTTAAAGCATTAAATATACAACAACTGTAAAGTGTTACTAAATAAACAAATAAACACTTTGCTTAACAGAAAATACATTTTCACACTAATTTTAATCTTGTGCTTCTGAATGTGATCAAAATGATAGTAACTTGATCTTATGTGTTCTGAGTCATTAAAGCCCAAGTTTTTTTAATCTTTCTAACATCTCAAGTCTGATCCTTCCTGATTCCAAAGAAAAGTAAACGTATGCTTCTGGTTAAACAGTTAATGGAAACTAGTCCGGTGTCTCAATACCTTTTCATCAAATTACCACAGAATGTAAGTTATACCTGGAGTATTCCTATGTAAACAGAAGTTTCTTTCTTCTGCAAAACACAAGGTATTTTGAAGATTGCTTGGGCCCAAACGTCACTGAACCTCAATTGGCTTTAACATTACTTATAGTCAATAGAATGTGTTAAAGGGACCATCAAAATAAAGTGAAACCATAATAACTGTTTTTCCCAAAGACTTAAGTTATAGTAGCTGAAAAGTATTTATAGTGAAACAGATGTATTGTTGTAGATTAATAGTGTGGGCCTAGTGAGGGCTTTCTGGGGGCTAAGTGAGGGCTTCCCGTGCAGGGCCAGCGCTAAGGTACCAACGTTTTGCCAATAAGCAAAATCTCAGTGGCCCTGCGCTGGCAGCCTGCTGTGGGCCCGTAAAGGGCAAAGGCTTGTTTGCAGGGATTCCATGTAACTCCTTTTTAAACATCCCTTTATAATTAACTTCCAAGAAAATTGCGCAAGCTGATGTTTCTGATTACAGAAACGTTCAGGTTCTCATGAAGACCCACCCACTTTGAAAAGCTATAACATGAGCGCTGAAACAGGGATGATTTTTTTAATCACATCCTGATCAAAGATGGATCTGAAGATCTCAGTTTTTCTTCTGTTCTTGATTTTTACTGCAGGTACAAAGACAAATAGTGTTTGTAATGTTACTGGGTACAAATACAGATCTGTATGTCTCACTGTCTCTGTCTTGCATTACTAAAGGACACTCTCTCAGCTGTTACAAGTGCACGAATCTGTTGGGTTCTTGTGCAGATCAAAAGGTAGAAACATGTCCCAGTGGATCTTACAAGTGCTCGACTGTAACAGTGACGCAAGTTGGTAAGTCCAATATGATGGATTAAAATTTACTGTTATAATTGATGGATTCATTGGTACTGCTTCACTGGAAATAACTTCTCACAGAGCTGCTAACTTATGCTATAGGTAAATAAAGGTAAATAACTACTGCACTTTGTTATGCTAAACAGTAAAACTAATTGAGCTACAAACCATGAGTTTATGATTAAAATAATATAAGAAATACCAGTTTGAGATATCAAGCAGCATAACAGAATGTTTTTGTACATCTAAAATAACAAAGCAGATTGATGTTCAAGCTACAAATGGCCATGCATTCTCTGGATACTTTTTGATATTTTCACATAACTGCAAATAGTGGAATTGTTTCATTATCCTATTACATGAATAGGATGAATCTCCTTTTTTGCAGGTTCTGCTAAGGTGACCAGCACAATTAAAGGGTGTGCATCTGGCTGTGAACCTGGGACCACACAGATAATATCTGGGACTGCATCTGCCCAGTGCTGTGACTCTGACCTTTGCAATGCAGCAGGTATTGCCTTTTATTTGACTGTCTGATTTCGTCCACAGTGACTTAAAAATACAAACAATAATACTACAAACACAAGTGATTGTTCAAAGGAGCATAATATCACATTTCAAGAGTAGTCCTGAATAGTGTAAAGCTTGTGCGGTAAGAAAAAGGGAGAATCTTATGAACTAAGTCAAGTGCTTTCAGAGAGTTTTTTTTTTTTTATTGTTTTTAGAAAACTGTAATTAAGTGTATCACCAATGAATAAGCATTTTTAATTGCTAATATTTGTAGTAGTAGCATTGAATAACAGTAGTTTCCTTACTGTCTTGATTAGATGGGATGTGTAAGGGAAGCTTCCTCCTGCTGTTGTCTCCTCTGTTCTTCTACTTCCTGTTTCAGTGAGTCCAGCTGCACTTCATATTCAACAACTGCAGCAAAAACTGAATGTCACACACATTTCTGTTCATACTTTACTAAATAAAGTGTGCATGTTCTGCTGTTCTTTGGTATCATGATTTGAGGAATGGAAAATCTGTATTTTATTAAACAAATATTAAACAAAATCCAGCAACAACAATGTAACAGACCAAAAAAAATAAATAAATAAAAAGTAAAAAAAAAAAAATGTCGTTTTTATTATTATTATTATTATTATTTCCAGATGTACCAAAGTACATGTACATTTGATCCTTGTTAATGAAATACATTTAAATTTTGGAGTTGTAAAATTTGGCTAAAGTTGGCCAATTTTTTTTTTTTTTTTTTAACTATATTTACAGTATTTTATATATATATATATATATATATAGTAAACAGGTAAGAGTCAGATATGTACACATAGCAACTGCGAGACCAGACAATGAAACAGTGGGGAGAGTGCAAGGATTTAGGGAGCTTGATTAGCGGTGACAGGTGGCGTTGATTAGAAGGCTGGTGATTATGACCTAGTTAGCGTGGTAGGAGGTGACAAATCCCTGACAGTTAAATGGAAAAGATCAAGAAAATACTGTATTAAATATTTTTTTTAATATCTGTATTATATTATTTTCAAACACTCCACTAACGTTATGAAGTGAGTTTGGAGTAAAAACATATTATTAAATGTGGTGTTTTGTTTGTCAAGAGATTAATAAATGCTTCTCATGTTTGGAAAGATGTTTGACACACGTTGCTTTTTCAAATGCACGTTATAAGTGACTCAAGCCTGCAGTGCTTTCAGATGGAGCAGCATTTACTACACAGAGCCATAGTTCACTGACAAGCTGTGTAAAACAGCTTTCATAAATGCAGAACGATTCAAAATCGTGCTAAACCAGAGAATTTAATACTGATTTCGATTACGATTAATTGTGCAGCTAGTGGAAAATAATAAAATATAATGTGAATTGATATATTATTATTATTATTAGACTCAGGTAACAGGGAAGTCTGATTCTTTGATTGAGTAAAAAGTTTCAAATGGTTCAGTCTGATTTGGTGAACTGGTTCATCTAGTTCACAAAACAAACTGGTTGAAAAGTGTTTGTTTGAAAACCAGACATAAGTTTGGAGTGTTTGCCTAAGGCTATTGAGAGTTAAAAATGTTCTAAGTAATATTCAGTTTATTTCACAGACAGATCGTTTTGCTTTAGAAGACCTTAATATATATATTGTCAGAAGTTCTGGATAGTCTTTTTTTTTTTTTTTTTTTTAACTGTTCTACTGAACAAAAACAGTCCACTACAACTTGAATGACCTGAGTGTGAGTAAATGAACAGCAAATGTCTTTTTTGGGTGAACAATGTCTTTTGAACTTTGATGTATTATCTTGAATGTATGACTAATTTTTTAATAAGAGTACAGGATTGTGCACTTACTTTTAGCAGAATTACATCCACGTCGGAGGTTACTTTCAGGGTATGTAAGTAACCATAGTAACTTGCTCTCTGAAGATATCAGCGCTATCACCACACGCGTGATCTACTGACGAGCCTTCAGTGGGCATGACAGATAGTGCACAACATTATATAATATTACAATGTGTAATAAAGCCTATATATATATATATATAAGGTAATATATTATTCTAATATGGTTATATTTATTTTATTGGCATATATAATAGTTATCTGTAGAAATTATAAAACACTATGACAAGGTCATGTTTAATTTATTATATAATATACAGGTGCATCTCAAATTAGAATCCTGTGGAAAAGTTCATTTATTTCAGTAATTCAACTCAAATTGTGAAACACGTGTATTAAATAAATTCAATGCACACAGACTGAAGTAGTTTAAGTCTTTGGTTCTTTTAATTGTGATGATTTTGGCTCACATTTAACAAAAACCCACAAATTCACTATCTCAACAAATTAGAATACTTCATAAGACCAATAAAAAAAAAAAAACATTTTTAGTGAATTGTTGGCCTTCTGGAAAGTATGTTCATTTACTGTATATATACTCAATACTTGGTAGGGGGTCCTTTTGCTTTAATTACTGCCTCAATTCGGTGTGGCATGGAGGTGATCAGTTTGTGGCACTGCTGAGGTGGTATGGAAGCCCAGGTTTCTTTGACAGTGGCCTTCAGCTCATCTGCATTTTTTGGTCTCTTGTTTCTCATTTTCCTCTTGACAATACCCCATAGATTCTCTATGGGGTTCAGGTCTGGTGAGTTTGCTGGCTAGTCAAGCACACCAACACCATGGTCATTTAACCAACTTTTGGTGCTTTTGGCAGTGTGGGCAGGTGCCAAATCCTGCTGGAAAATGAAATCAGCATCTTTAAAAAGCTGGTCAGCAGAAGAAAGCATGAAGTGCTCCAGAATTTCTTGGTAAACGGGTGCAGTGACTTTGGTTTTCAAAAAACACAATGGACCAACACCAGCAGATGACATTGCACCCCAAATCATCACAGACTGTGGAAACTTAACACTGGACTTCAAGCAACTTGGGCTATGAGCTTCTCCACCCTTCCTCCAGACTCTAGGACCTTGGTTTCCAAATGAAATACAAAACTTGCTCTCATCTGAAAAGAGGACTTTGGACCACTGGGCAAGAGTCCAGTTCTTCTTCTCCTTAGCCCAGGTAAGACACCTCTGATGTTGTCTGTGGTTCAGGAGTGGCTTAACAAGAGGAATACGACAACTGTAGCCAAATTCCTTGACACACTTCTGTGTGTGGTGGCTCTTGATGCCTTGACCCCAGCCTCAGTCCAATCCTTGTGAAGTTCACCCAAATTCTTGAATCGATTTTGCTTGACAATCCTCATAAGGCTGCGGTTCTATCTGCTGGTTGTGCATCTTTTTCTTCCACACTTTTTCCTTCCACTCAACTTTCTGTTAACTGAAGATGATTTTTATTGTTGAAGATCTGAATTAATCAAGTATAATCAAGGTGAATCTTGCCATTAATATATCTATTTAATCTTCCATTATGTTCTAAGGCCCCTGTGTAAAAAGTGCCTACGTGGCTAAAATGTGCAGACAAGAAAACATCTGAAAAATGTAGGGGGGCTTTTTCCTTTACCATAATAGGACTAGGAGGACTCTTCTCCTTAGGGAGATATATGGAATTGTATACAAAAGAGACACTCCAAATGTATAAGAACCCGCCTTAAAAACTTGTATATATACCAAAGCCCAGAAACATTCGAGAGACTCTTCTGCAGAAAGGATCTCGGCTTTATTCTCGCTATATAGATAATAAAGTCTTTTCTTCTGGCATCAAACTCCAAGTCTGAGTGTGATTCTTCGAACATGCAGCGGAAGACACTACAAATTGGCGTCACGAACAGGATTGGAACAGAGCAGCAGAGTGGACGACCGCTTTGAGTGGGATTTGACGAACAGCACAAAAAGGGTGGCCACCTCTTACACAGGTAAAGCATTTTTGCTCATATAATTTTGTGTTGTTTGCCAGTCTGCTCTTGGCGGTAAGGTCACTTAAAATTTGCTCTTCCAAATTTCTAAATTTAAAGAAAAGAACAAAAAGGGAGTTTTATTCCAGAAGAAATAACTGCATGCATTTATCTGGTTTACTGTTTATGGCCTTGATAAGTAGCCTGAATTGAAACTGGATGGTGTAGGCAGACATACATTGCTAGCAATGGTCTGTGTTTATTTAGACTGGGCCTGAAGGGACAGAAATAAACGTGAAGCAGATATATTGAAGAAAGCGTGCAAAGACCTACGGATGCCATCCTGATTAAAAAAAAAAGAAAAAAAAAAGAAAAGAAAAAAAAGAACCTTGTAAGAGTACAGGGGTCTGCACGGGTAGGCAAACAATCCTGGCTAAGCATTGTTTTTTTACTGTGAGGGAGAGAAAGGGAGAGTAGCAGTAAAGGAACAAGAGCTCTGCTGCAGGTTACTTGGGAAAAGTGAAGTGTTTTGTTTTGATGTATGTTTGAAACTGTGTCGGTGCCTGTGTGAAACACTGAAGTTGTGTGAGAGAATAAATAAATTCCGTATCGGGTGGGCAAGAGCTGCGCACCCCTCCTGGACCGTCACTTAAATGTGGCCTGGCAGAGGCGGGGACGCAGTTCGTGCCACACCTGAGAGGGATGAATGATTGAATGAGCCCTATAAATAAGGGGACAAAGGATGAAATAATGAGCCTCGACTAAATAAGAGGACTAGAAGGAGTGAATGTTTTTAGAAAAATAGGGTCAATAAAGATTGAATCCAGATTTATTATAAGATTTTATTTTTGGATGGCTGTGTGAAAGAGAAAGAGGAAAATTTTCTGAGAGCAGTGCTGTAGAAGGGAGATTAAGATAATAAGTTGAAGAAGTACATTAAAAATAATAAATGCACACTAACTAAATAAAAAAGAAGAAATAATAAATAATTGAAAAATAGATAAAGAATTATTGTTAAAGATTTTATGCATACTGAGAGGTCATAAAATAAAGTTGGAAAATTCATATAGAAAGTGTGCATGCATCAGACAGAATAAAACACTAGGTCAAAAAACGCAAGTCACTAAATAAAGAATAAAGTTAAGGGAAATTGGTTAAAAAATAAATTAATTAATAAATAAATTAAGAGGAGAAAAAAAATTGGTAAGAAATTTATAAAATATAGATAGAATAAAATAAATAAATAAATAAAAAATTAGACTGAAATATTATAGGAGAAAATATGCCAGCCACTCCGGTGGAAATATTAGGATTCAAATATCCTCTGTGTAAAGAGATGATAAATAAAATCTCAGACAAGTGGCAAAAGAGATCAAAAAATAAGATGACAAAATGGCCAAAGGAAGGGACATTTGATGTGGCATTGTGTGAGGAAATGGAAACTCTGATAAAAAATAAAAAACTATAAAACTAAAAGCGTCAGTAATAAAAGGGAAAAAGAGAAGCAAAAAGGGATAAAAAAGAAGGGGAAAACACTTTAAAAAGTATAAAACAGGCAAGGAAGATACTGAAAGAGGCAGACAAAAAGACAAGCAAAAAGGAGATGTTGTTTTCTGAACCACCCCCCTATCTGCCTGTAAAGGGAGAGTTCCCAATTCTCAGGGAAAAGGTAGAGGTAAAAGGTAGAAATGGACATGGAAGGAAAAGTAGAGTTGGAAGAAAAAAAAGGAACCAGCTGTAAAAACAAAGAGCAGGGAACAGGAAAGGGAAAGTGAAAGATATTTACCTATGGATTGTTATAAACAAGCACGCATAGCCTTAGAAATGATGAAAACAAACCAAGAAGGCAAAACAGAATATGAGGAAGTGTTAGAAAAAATAAAGAGGAAAGATAGAGAAATTGAAGCACAAGTAGAGGCTATGTTAGAAGAGATAGAGAAGAAAATTAGAGAATCAGGAAAAAGATCCAAAAGGTAAATAAATTGGAGAGAGAGAGAAGTAAGTTGTTCGAAAGTAGTGAGGAAGTGAATGGTGAAGAGTAGTTATTTGATACAGGAAAATGGGAACAGGGCAGAGAAAGGGGGACACTCAGACCACTGGCTGCACAACTCCCAATTTTAATCAAAGGTGCACAGGGACAATATGTACCCTGGGCTTCACAGGACCTCGAGGGGCTAGTCGCTCGCCTTCCAGATATTCATGAGGGCGCTGGAAAATGGATAAGAGTATTTGAAGAAGAGACAATGGGCAAACTTTTGGCTGTGGGGACATTAAAGCATTGCTGGCTAAAATTATAGGGGGGGCAAAGATGGATGAAATTTTGCAAACAGCCACTCTGGACAGAGTGGTGAACTCTCACAATATGGATGGGATTGTTTTTGATGCATTCCGTCCATCCAACCACATATGTCCAGAAACAGCTGAAAAACTGGAAACAAGAGACTGAAATAAATCCTGAGGGAGACCCGTTAATGGCCACCTTATTCAGACAGGCTGTGATTGATGCTATGCCACCAGCTGTAAAAAGCAGGCTAGAAGACGTTGTTGGTTTGAACTCAAAAGCTCAAAGAATTTTGTGATCATGTGACACATGCAGTGGAGCAACACAGAAAAAATGAACTAAAGCTCAAGACCCAAGAGAAAGAGCTACAGCGAAAGCTAACTCAATTACAGCTTGAAGAACTGACAAAGAAAAATAAGAGAAAAATTCAAGCTCCAATAAAGAAAGAAGAGGAACAAATGACAATTATGTCTCCCGTAAGCGTTCTGCAGCCAACTATTCAGCCAAGCCCATCTGCAGCAGTCCCTCCAAACACACACCCGCTTCCTGTACCCATAATTAATGTTTATCCTCAACAGCCAGCTCCAATGGGATGGAGAAAAAGACCAATACAGAGAGGCCAAAGAGGAAGAGGCAAACCTTATACTGGTCCTCCAGGTGTTTGTTGGGCGTGCGAACAGCCCGGACACATTAAATATGACTGTCCCACCTATCCATGGCAGCAGTACCCTCAGGGTGGAAGGGGGGAGAGCTGGCAGCAGTCTAATCGAGGTGCAGTAGAAGGCCCTGTTAATCCGTGGAGAGGTCCAAATCAGGGTTACTAGGGATGCCCAGAGAATTCTACAGGGGAGAATCAGCTACCAATGTTAACGACTAAAGCTGATCAAGAGCCTATTATGCAAGTTAAAATAGAAGGTAAAGCCACGCCTATGATGTTAGACACAAGAGCAATTTTTTCTTGCTTAAACTCAAAATATGCCTCACATCTCCCCTTGTCTGGAAAATTCGCAAAGACAATAGGATTCTCGGGACAAATGCAATTAATTCCGTTGACAGCTCCAGTGTGTCTACAGACAAAAAAAAAAAACAAAACAAAGTATAACAATGCCCATTCTTGTATCAAATCAAACTCCTATCAATTTGTTAGGAAGGGATGCATTATGTAAATTGGGGTTACAAATTTGGTGTTCTTCAGAAGGAATATTCATTGACGCAATAGGAACAGAAACACATGGTAGTTGCAGAGCCAAAAGCAAATGTCTATTGGATAGGACAGATAGAACAAGATGTGAGACAGACAGTGAACAAGTGGGGAAAATTTATTGAAGCACAGATTCCTGAAGCAGTTAACAAAATCAGAATTTCATTGTACGATGATATATGATCCAGAAAGAGAGGGGGAAAAAAAAAAAAAAAAAAAAAAAAAAAAAAAAAAAAAGAACAAAAATGGCAGGAAGAAACAAAGGGACTGTAATGAATGGTCAGAAGCATGTGGATCCATTTGCAGTGTGATTTATTAGACAGAATCAAACATGTAAGTGGTCAGCAGGCACAAACAGGAATATCAGAGGCAGAGTAGAGACGTAAACAATACCAGGCGGGAGTCGGGGCAACAAGCAAAGGTTCAGAGTTCCAAGGCAAGGTTCACAAAAGGCAGGCGGCGGGGTTCACAAAGATCAAGAGCAGTCCGGGGTCATACACAGGAGTAACAATCAAAGGAAAGATAAACGCTCAGTAATGTCAGCCGGGGAAGAAACAAGACTTCGCAGTGAGTGTAACAGAGAGTGCTGGTTAAATAGGCCAGGTAATGAGCTACACCTGGGCAGGTGATCAGCAGCCCAGTGGGTTATGGGAAATGGAGTCCGTGGAGAGAGTCAGTATTCAGGTGAGGGTGCCCTCCGGTGGCCATCAGAGAGACCCACAGAGGTCTGACTTATGACAGGGACAAAAAGTTGAGATAGTCTCCCAGTATATCATAATAGGTAAACAAGGAGCAGCTTTAAATATTCCAGACAGCGAATTTGTGAAAAAATGGTTTAGTGTGACTGATTCTGTCCCACATATTGCAGTATATGAAGGAAAGAACTGGGAAGCAAAAGGTTTAGGACCAATGATGAAAAAAGCAGGAATACAACATTTAAGCAATCCATTAATATGGAACACAGATGCATTGCTGGTATTTGAGACGATGAAAAAAGAATTACAACAGGCACCTGCTCTAGGAACAGCAAATTATAATAAAATGTTTCATCTGTATGTGGCGAATAAAGCTGATGGTTATGCATCAGCTGTACTGATGCAAGAAGCTTGCAGTGGGAGGAAAAAACAACCTATAGCTTATTACAGCACAAAGTTGGATAATGTAGCCCAGGGATACCCGCCATGTTACCAACAGGGGCTGGCAGCAGTATATTATACTTATGAAAAAGCATCCACCATAACTATGGGGTACCCAGTAACTATTTATACTCATCACAAAATTGTGGAATTATTAGAACAAGGAAAATTTGTTCTAACTCAGGCTCGAATTTTGGCCTATTTCTCATTGCTTACATATCCAGATATAACTATTAAGCGATGCCATACAGTCAATCCAGCTGAATTAATCCCTTTGGCTTTTGAAGGGAAACCCCATGATTGTGTGAATGAGTCATTGGCATTTACCAGATTACGACCAGATCTTGAATCGACACCCATTTCTGGAGCAGAGGTCACTTACTTTGTAGATGGTTCTAGCTTTAGAGACCATGAAGGAAATCATACAGGATATTCGGTGGTGAAGAGAGACAAGAAAGAATTTGTACCTGTGATATCACAGCATTGTGTACAACCTTGTTCTGCTCAATTAGCTGAATTAAAGGCTCTTACAGCTGCTTGTCAGTTAGCGAAAGGACAAACTGCTAACATTTTCACTGATTCTGCATATGCTCATGGTGTGTGTCATCTATTCGGAGCAGTGTGGAAACAAAGAGGTTTCAAAAAAAGTGATGGGACTCCCATCCAACATAGCGAACAAATAGGGCAATTAATTTCTGCTATGATGCTACCAAAAAGATTAGCAATAATCAAATGTCAAGCACACAAAAAAGGAAATGATAATGTCATTAAAGGAAACAATGCAGCAGATTTACAGGCTAAAAAAGCTTCAGGCTGTCAAATAGCAGTATTAACACCTGTAGTACTTCTAGAACCCCAACCTCAATTGGATGATATAATTCGAATTCAGCAAAGAGCAGGCCCCTATGAACAATCAATGTGGCATCAAAGGGGAGCTAAAAAAGACTCACAAGAGATCTGGCGTACACATGAAGGAAACATTGTTGCACCAACTTCACTTTTGAATATTCTTATCGCAGATGTGCATAGTTTTGACCACTGCGCAAGGGGGAAGTGGTAAGAAAAATTAAACAGCAAGGATATTGGTCTCCCTATCTATATGCAACGGTGGATGACTTTTTGTCCACATGTGAAGTTTGTGCCAAGTATAATGTGAGGAAAGGGATAGCGACACCAATAGGGTATATACCAGTACTAGAAGGGCCCTTTAAGCATTTGGTTATGGACTATGTGGATATGATAAAGCGAGTACAGGGCAAAAGATACATGCTTGTGATCGTTGACCGATTTAGCAAATGGGTGGAGGCAGTACCATCAGCAGATCTGGGAGCAGGAACAGTAATTAAATTTCTAACAAGAGAAGCAATTCCTGGATTTGGGATACCATCAGAAATAAGTTCAGATAATGGTTCGCCATTCATACAAAAAAAAAAAAACTGTAAAACAAGTGTTGCAACAATTAAGAATAAAACAAAGACTAGGGTGCATTTACCATCCTCAAAGTCAAGGACAGGTAGAGAAATTAAATGGAATTATCAAGGCCAAAATAAACAAACTATGTGAAAGTACTAAACTTAATTGGATTGATGCGTTACCACTAGCACTAATGAGCTATCGCATGCAAACTAACTGAACCACGCACTTAACACCGCATGAAATGCTTACGGGTCGACCCATGCCTGTGCCATATTGTAGAGGTCCCTACAAAGGACCTCCTCTAGAGCAATTACAAATGGAACTTCGTTCATACATGAAGAAATTAACTGCCATACATAAAGCTATCTATTTACAGGAAAAAAGAAAAGAGCCCAGAAAGGAAACAGAGACGACGTGTCCAGTTGTTCCAGGTGACCAAGTATATCTGAGGGTATTCCGGAGAAAATGGAATGAGCCCAGGAGAGAGGGACCCTACAAAGTGGTGAGAGCTACTCCAACAGCAGTCCAAGTGGAGGGGAGCACAACCTGGTATCATCTAAACCACTGTACGAGAGTTCCCAAGAAAAAGACGGAAAGAGAGGAAAACAGACAGGCAGACTATGCAGCAGAGAGTGACAAGGAGAAACCAGACACACAAGATGAAGTGCAAACAAACGATAGCACAAAAAAGGATTCACAAGGAGCTCCCGTCTTCTTGTCAGAGGAACTGGAGAGAAAAGAGGACAAATCTGACAATGTGTCTGAAGACCATCCTATGCCTAATGTACCTGATAATCCAAATCCAAGCTCAACCAATAGAAAGCAACCAGACTTCCCTTCAATTAACTTTACAACCTTTGAATAACAGTGATAATGATATCAGCTCGACAGAGCCTATGATAATCAAAAATCGTAGAGACACAGATTATGAGATGCAGGGGGATGAAGAAGTTAGTCAAAATGATGAATTATGGGAAACAGCTCAAAATAATGAATGGTATCAATGGGCAGCTTTTACTGCAAGAGAAGCAAAGAAAGAAAATTGCTTCCTATGCTCCAAATCTCCAATAAACAAAGTGATAGCCGTACCAAATCCACATGACTACCAAAAATGTACCGAATTTGGTAGAAACTTTTGTCATTTGACAGATTTTTCTAGACCATATTGTATTGCTGAATGTCTAGGATTTTTGGGAAATCCTAAATTAACAAACGACTTTTTTAGACCACTCTGGGGATCTTGGTGTCAGTATTCGGACATCAGCCAATATATAAAAATTGAAAAACAGAAAGTAGAGATTTCCCGAAATGGTATGGCATAGATTACAAACAAGAATATGAGTGTTTTCACAAACCAAAAGGAACACAAGATGTGGGCAAGTTCAAGGGCAAATGTGCTATAGTTTGGTATATAGATAAGAAAAATTCTTGGAAGTCTGGACTTCCTTCTAGGGCTCCAGAACTTTTAGCACTTGGAACAGAGAAAGGAAATAAAATAACACCTCAAAAATGTGAAAATCAAACTATTGCCTTGACTTCTATAGAAATTTATGAAGACCAATCACTAATAATAGCAGATTTCTTTGGATCTGTGGAGGAGAGACATTGTTGACTTCTTTACCAGTAGGATGGAAAGGTATGTGCATAAGAGTAAGATTACTTCAAGAACTTAACATAGCACAATGGGGAACAGAACAAAGCGTGAACAAAGAAGACAACAGAATCAAAAGAGGTTATGAGCCAGACCCCAAGGTATATTTAGACTCAATTGGACAACCGAGAGGGATTCCTAACGAGTTCAAGGCAAGAGATGAAGTGAAAGCAGATTTTGAATCAATATTTGTTTGAATCACGCCTAACAAAAATGTAGAGTGGATTAATTACATTTATTATAATCAGCAAAGATTCATTAATTATACTGACGATGCGTTAACCTTATTAGAAGAACAAGTGCACGCGACAAGTAGAATGACATGGCAAAACAGACAGGCCCTGAATTGGCTTTTAGCTGATAGGGGAGGAGTCTGTATTATGTTTGGAGATCAATGTTGCACTTTTATACCAAATAATACCGCCCCTGGAGGAGCTTTTAGTGAAGTGATGATTAAAATTAAAAAATTAAGACCTGAAGTTACAGCAAACCCAGGAATGGACCAACGAATATTTGATTTGAAATTTGGAGCATGGGTTGCTAAACTAGGAATGTTTTTAGGAGCTGCTATATTAATAGGAGGATTATTATTTTGCTGTGTATTAGCTGTACTAAGAACATTAGTTGTCAATGCTACTGTTAAGCAAATGGAAATGATAAAAGTCCCAAACAATCAATGAATAATCACCGAAAGTAACCTGGATGAATATTATGAAGGATTGCTAAACAAGCTGATCTTAAATGAGCAAACTTTGGATGATAGTTCCAGCGACTCTGATGACTATGAGGAAGAGGTGTAAGAACTTGGTGTAAGAACTAGCCTTACCTCTGCCCATGGATGGCCTTCTACGATGCGCAAAGTATCTGGGCTGAAGATCAACGGATCCGAACTATTTTTCTTGGAATATTCAATGTATTATATTTTGAATGTGTTTTTATGTTTTTAATATACATAACTGTGACAACCACAGGCAAGCGCTGAACCAAATGCACGCTCATGCTTATAACATTGTTTTCTATGATAAAAGGGGAAAGGAAACAGAATCTTTTACTCTCTCTTAGTCAAGTGTAGAGAGAGACGTTTGGTTCTGATTCTTCTCCAGAGTGCTGCTGCATCATCTAGTCATTGATGATAAGACTGTGTGACTTATTTAGTCACTAGATAGTGTTAACTGAAAGAACTGGATTATGAAGTAGCACTCTGGGTAGACATAAGCAATTGTGAGACTTAATAAAGTCTCAAAGGGAGGAATGAAGAAGATTTTTATAGTTGAAGATCTGAATTAATCAAGTATAATCAAGGTGAATCTTGCCATTAATATATCTATTTAATCTTCCATTATGTTCTAAGGCCCCTGTGTAAAAAGTGCCTACGTGGCTAAAATGTGCAGACAAGAAAACATCTGAAAAATGTAGGGGGGCTTTTTCCTTTACCATAATAGGACTAGGAGGACTCTTCTCCTTAGGGAGATATATGGAATTGTATACAAAAGAGACATTCCAAATGTATAAGAACCCGCCTTAAAAACTTGTATATATACCAAAGCCCAGAAACATTCGAGAGACTCTTCTGCAGAAGGGATCTCGGCTTTATTCTCGCTATATAGATAATAAAGTCTTTTCTTCTGGCATCAAACTCCAAGTCTGTGTGTGATTCTTCGAACATGCAGCAGAAGACACTACACTGGTGGTCGTGGAGAACGCTTTGGTGGCACAGCGTTTTTCCATCTGAGATGCTTTGGTTGCTATGATTTGAAATATCCATGGTAGGGCTGTAGCTATGGAATATTTTAGTAATCGAGTATTCTACCGAAAATTCCATTGATTAATCGAGTAATCGGATAAGAAGTACTTTTTCTTTTTTAAAGAGTAATACTAAATATACAAGAGAAAATAAGGTAGGTCTCTTAAAATGAACAAGTAATTTGTTTCCTTTTTAGAAAAATGAACATTTTTATTGTTGAAATTGCATATATTAATAACTGTGAAAACTAAACCCATTTAGTGTATTTAATTGCCATATTACATTCAAAATACAAATATATAAAAATATAAAAATCAATTTCAAATTACTTTGGTAAAAGGTAAACATAGTACAACCTAAAACTAAGACATGAATCAAAATAATAGTAATAAAAAAATAAATAAAACCTAAACATTGTGCAACTTAACTTTCAAGTTTCAGCCTAACTACAGCTCATGCATGACATGAGCCTTTACTGTCTTTTTAGAAGGCTTTGTGGCTTTTGTAAGAGGCAAAAATTAGTGGGCAGGAAGCTAACGTGGAACAAAAACAAGAGTCCATACACAACTTTTATTAACAATTTTCAGCAACATGAATTTAAAGTTATTTGGAGAATAAACCCTCTTAAATGTCTCTCTGCATACTGGGGTGTGTGTGTGTAATCCTTTAAAGGAGCATGTGGTTGCAAACACAGTGCTCTGTATGCACTGAAATTATGGATGTGCTTGGTCGAAAACAGAAAATGCTTTGTTATTTATTTTATTAAATAATATAAATTATTTTTCTAAACTTTTTAATTTAACTAAATTTTAATGACACAGAATTTAAAAAACACAAGCCAATAAAACAACCACACTTTTACTGAAAGAAAATTGGACAGAAAATACACTGAACAAAATTATAAACGCAACACTTTTGTTTTTGCCCTCATTTTTCATGAGCTGAACTCAAGGATCTAAAACTTTTTCCATGTACACAAAAGGCATATTTCTCTCAAATATTGTTCACAAATCAGTCTAAATCTGTGTTAGTGAGCACTTCTCCTTTGCCGAGATAATCCATCCACCTGACAGGTGTCGCATATCAAGATGCTGATTAGACAGCATGATTATTGCACAGGTGTGTCTTAGGCTGGCCACAATAAAAGGCCACTCTAAAATGTGCAGTTTTATCACACAGCACAATGCCACAGATGTCGCAAGTTTTTAGGGAGCATGCAATTGGCATGCTGACTGCAGGAATGTCCACCAGAGCTGTTGCCTGTGAATTGAATGTTCATTTCTCTACCATAAGCCGTCTCCAAAGACGTTTCAGAGAATTTGGCAGTACATCCATCTGGCCTCACAACCGCAGACCACGTGTAACCACACCAGCCCAGGACCTCCACATCCAGCATCTTCATCTCCAAGATCGTCTGAGACCAGCCACCCGGACAGCTGCTGCAACAATCGCTTTGCATAACCAAAGAGTTTCTTCACAAACTGTTAGAAACCATCTCAGGGAAGCTCATCTGCATGCTTGTCATCCTCATCGGGGTCTCGACCTGACTGCAGTTCGTCGTCGTAACCGACTTGAGTGGGCAAATGCTCACATTCGATGGCGTCTGGCACTTTGGAGAGGTGTTCTCTTCACAGATGAATCCCGGTTTTCACTGTACAGGGCAGATGGCAGACAGCGTGTATGGCGTCGTGTGGGTGAGCGGTTTGCTGATGTCAACGTTGTGGATCGAGTGGCCCATGGTGGCGGTGGGGTTATGGTATGGGCAGGCGTATGTTATGGACAACGAACACACGTGCATTTTATTGATGGCATTTTGAATGCTCCGAGATACCGTGATGAGATCCTGAGGCCCATTGTTGTGCCATTCATCCACAACCATCACCTCATGTTGCAGCATGATAATGCACGGCCCCATGTTGCAAGGATCTGTACACAATTCCTGGAGGCTGAAAACATCCCAGTTCTTGCATGGTCAGCATACTCACCGGACATGTCACCCATTGAGCATGTTTGGGATGCTCTGGATCGGCGTATACGACAGCGTGTTCCAGTTCCTGCCAATACCCAGCAACTTCACACAGCCATTGAAGAGGAGTGGACCAACATTCCACAGGCCACAATCAACAACATGATCAACTCGGAGATGTGTTGCACTGCGTGAGGCAAATGGTGGTCACACCAGATACTGACTGGTTTTCGGACCCCCCCCAATACAGTAAAACTGCACATTTTAGAGTGGCCTTTTATTGTGGCCAGCCTAAGACACACCTGTGCAATAATCATGCTGTCTAATCAGCATCTTGATATGCTACACCTGTGAGGTGGATGGAGTATCTCGGCAAAGGAGAAGTGCTCACTAACACAGATTTAGACAGATTTGTGAACAATATTTGAGAGAAATAGGCCTTTTGTGTACATAGAAAAAGTCTTAGATCTTTGAGTTCAGCTCATGAAAAATGGGGGCAAAAACAAGTGTTGCGTTTATAATTTTGTTCAGTGTATATTAATAATAAATATCAATATATTATTTTTATTCAGTTCTATGCAACAAAATCAGACATAACTTTTGTTGTTGTTTTTGACTAATTATCCAAATAATGTATAGTCCTGCAAACAGGGTTTTTCCTTTCTCAAAATGAGGCGGAGGTGGTACCATCCTGATCATGTGCACACAATGTACCCACCCTTCAAATGGCAGAAACAAACACTTTTTACACGCAACATATGTTAGGTGTTATAATAATTAATAGCTATGATTAAAGAAAATTTTATATTGTTTATTTTCTCTCACCTAATGTTTTGTTATTTAATCTTAAAATATCCTTATGAAATTTTTCTTTTTCCTCAGAAATTCTGTGTATCTGGTTTTCAAATGAAGGCATACAACATTCATTTAATTTATCTTTAAATGATTGAAAATTAAACTTTTTGGCAAACAAAGTGGATTTACTATTAAAATTAAAACATGGAAGAAATGTTGTGTGATCATTCCTTAAAAAAAGAAAGTTTTCATAATATTAGTAGTAGTATGTACATTCTGCTGAACAAATATATTTCTGCTGCAATGTCTTCAAATTAAACTGGACTTTTATTTTGACGGTTTGTCGTGAATACCTTTTAAATTTCTGTGTGTATATGATATAGCGCTAGTTTTACTCAAATGAAACGGTGAAGCGCTGATGAAGTGACTCTCAGAGCAGTTCTGGAGATGTTGTTCGTGTGTTCCTCCGCTGTTGAAAGCCAGACAAGCATGTTTGTGTGATCATTCTCTGGGGAAATACCCATTGCACAGTCCACACTTTGATTGATGTCTTTTGGACCAATAGTTTTTGAGAAAAGTGGGGAAAAGTACCTCCTCCGCACGTGTACGGAAGATGATAAGCGTTAATGGTGTTCCCTACAGAGCGCATACTTTGATTTCAACGACGAAAATGGACATTTAACAGATCAACTGAGAGCTATTTATTTATTTTAACGGAAGAAAACAACATTTCAATGAATAAGAAAGGTGAGTACCTTTTTATGTTTAAAATTTACTTTAAATTACTTTAATAAGCTAGAGGACCATGCGAGCTAGGCCTTATTGTGTCGTGATATTGATTATGGTATGTGGGTTAAGGATGAACCATGAGAAACGTTAGTGAATAACGTTACCATATCTTTCAGAAGACAAAGAAGAGCAAACAATTTGAACTGACTCAAAATATTTAATGATTAACCGATGTGACTTCAAAACATAAATGATCAGGATGCATGTGTGTGTGTGTGTGTGTGTGTGTGTGTGTGTGTGTGTGTTACAACTATTTACATTTAACACTACACTGATTAAAAAAATACCATAACTAGAAGTTAACATGTTCATTTTCTGTGTGCACTATTTACATTGTGTGTGTTTTTATGTGGACAGACAACATTTATGGCAAAGCCAGTCGGTGTCTGGTACTTCCTCCACCTCTGCGCACTCCAGGTGGAACCACAAATGGCACAGGTCACGCTGGACCCATTCATCAATGGCCTCATCTCCTGAGCCAGGTGGGACCACTCTACGGCAGAGAGCACAGTGTTCTCCATCTTCAGTCGGAGGAGGTGCCTGCTGCTTTTGCCTTTTGGCCTCTTGGGCTTGTCTTTTTTCCTCCTCCTTCTTTGCCATCTCTTCCTTGTGCTTTCTCTTCTTTTCGTCCTTCTCTTTCTCCTCAGTTTCTTTTTCTACCAGCAGGTCAAAGTACTCGTCGCTGGTGATGACACGGGCTGGCAACGGAATGCGACGCCTCACCTTCTCCTTCCTCTCCAGGGCTGGACTCATGAGGATGTTAGCCAGACTCTCTGGAATTACACCTGCTGTCACCAGATAATTTTTGTGGGCCACTCTATTAATGTTACAGGTGGGGCAAGGTGTTTGAGTGATGGTTGATGTGTCAGTAGGTTGAGTGCTGGATTGAGTGGTGGGAGTGATGGATGGTGTGGTGGGAGCGATGGATGGTGTGGTTGACGGAGTGGCGGCAGGGCTGGATGATGTGGCTGATGGTGTGGCGTCACTTCCATCTGCAGATGGGAGCACTCTCACCACCTAAGAAAATAAAACGTATGTAAAACTCATTAACACACTTGAAAAGAAATGCAAGTAGCTTAGAGGATGAATTATTGTATTAATGTTAAAATTACCTGGGTTGTGTCCACAGCAGCCCTGGACATTGGAAAGATGCCAGCCTTGCGGAACCCAGCCTTGACGTTTTGGGCTGTGACAGCAGTGGGGTACACGTGTTTGAGGAGAGCTGAAAACTGCTTCTTCCCCACAACAATGTCCCCTCGCACCAGACCCATCCTGGAGGCCATGGTGGAGAAAGCAGTTTTCAATGGGTTGAAAACCGCAATATCCAGGGGCTGAAGTATGTGTGTGGTGTGGGCAGGTAGGCAGAGAATTTCAACTTTATTTTCTCTGCAGAACATGATTACGTCTTTTGAGACATGTGTCTCGTGTTGGTCCATGATTAAAATTAGTGGTCTCTCCTCAGGAGCATATCTAATAAAATGGTGGAGCCATTTCAGGAAGAGATCCGAGTCCATGTAACTCTTCTCCTGGATGCCATAGAGGGCGTTGGGGGGCCCATCCAGCCTATAGGCGTTACTTGGGAGGCAGCCGGGGTAAATGATGAAGGGTGGAATGCTGTCCCCGGCTGCATTCACACAGCAGTGGACCGTGATGTGCTCCCTGGTCGTCTGCTGCTGCTGGTAGACATGTTTCCTCCCAGTCTGGCACAGGACCTTCTCCCTGGTCTGAGGCTTGTCTCCAAAGCCAGTCTCATCACAGTTGTAGATGAGATGTGGCTTGTCCTCCAAACTGTGCTTCACATAAAGGGCCTCATACAACTTGAAGAACCCTTCAATGGCCTCTGGTGTGGCACCATGGACTCTGGCTCTGTCCAGGGAATCTGGCGTCCTTGAGGCCAATTCTGGATGGCGGGCCTTAAACCTGGACCACCACACATCACTTGGCCCCTTCTCCAGGTTTACAGTGGTGGTCTCGGTTCTGCCACTCTCCTTTATGATCCCAGTAGCCAGCACCTTGACAAGGGATCTTGTCACTGGGAAGCCATGGTCCGCCATCCAGAATATAAAGGAAAGGAGAGCCTCTTCCTCTCTAGGTGTCAGGGCCAAATTAGGATGAGGGTTGTGGACATATTTATTTTTTTTTTATAGTCCTGTAGAGTGGTGTGGGGAATGCCAAATTTTTTCGCTGTTGCCCTTAAACTTGCTCCTGCCTTTACTTCCTCAACTGCCTCCTTTAACTTCTCCTTTGAGTACTGTTTTTTCTTTCCTGACATCTTTCTTTTGCTTTACTGACTTTCCTTTTGAAATATGATATTATGTTAATCATGTAATGTTAATTTAACCTTAACTTCAAATTATTGTTTATATTCACAAAGTCTTGTAATTATATTAGTTAACATGATGTATGAAGTCTTATTAAATAACTTAAATGTCTGAATGTCCTATCATTGTGTTTAACTTTGTTAATGTTAAGTTAAATAACTTCATGAAAATTTGGCAATGAAATAACACAATCAATTAAGTTTTAGCTGTTAGTTCGTTTAATATGTTAAAGCATGACAATTAAAAATGTTAAATTAAATTAATGCAAGTTAATGCTAACTTAATTGATCTTTTATGAATATAAACATCATCTCTGCGCGCAGGATGATGAGCAAACAGCGGCTGCTGCACGTCTCAGGTGGAGAGTGGCGCCAAGTGCTCATGGCCCACAATTGACGTTTAAATATTCCCATTTCAAAGCATTTATTCAACAAAAGGTAATTTATTTAACAATTTGTGATAACATAATATTCATTTCGTAAAGACTGTAGTACTGTGAGAAGCATAAATTAAATAGAAATGTACATTTTCGCTGCTCTAGTTGGCTCCCCACCCAAGCGGCAGTCTCGCGTTTAGCTTGCCCACTGTCCATTTTCAAGCGCAGCGGGCGCACCTAGCAAACTTACTCAAATCTCACTGAAACAGATGGTGGGAGGGTCTCTGTCGTGATTGGGGATGAAAGAGGGAGAAAAAAAGATGACACAGACATGTATTTTATGTATGACCCGGAAGTATTTATTCAGCGATCGGCGGTAAAAGGTAATCTGTACGGAACATCGTTGTGTACGGAACATGGTTAGTCTACGTTACAGCTGTAGGCCTACTAGTGCATGTCACAGCACAGGAACGCTACTGCAAACAGGAACAAGTATACTACATAGAAATTTCTTGTCGGTGTATTATTTGAGTGCACTTTAGCTTTTTCCGGTGAGTAGAATGCACATTGATAGAGTGGAATATTGAACGGAGCGTCACACGACGCAGTGATGAGAGTGAAACCTGAACACTGCTGTGCGGCGCGGCATATATTTTTGGCGGCCAAAAATTCAGTGCATCCCTAGTAAATGAACTAAACGATTCTTTGAAGCACATAATTTGCCTCTGATTTTTTGTATTTGAGTTACTCAAGGAATCGTTTCAGCCCTAATCCACGGCATTAACGTATTACTAGTATCTCATTTTCAAGAATATTACTGAATATAAAAATGCAGTAACCAGCAATATTAACTTCTCGATTGTTGTTCAGTTGTTGTACAAGTAGGATGATTGGTCGGTGTAGTATTTGTCCCGCCCCTCCTTCATTGATTGGACGGCTGGGTAAAAAGTGACAGTGACAAGCGCTGCGTTTTAAGCAAAGCTAAACAGTTTATCAACTCTCAGCTACAACAAAGCAAAACAAAAAACTGAGCAAACGAACTTGTACAATATTATGATGGCAGTGCATCAAAATCCAAAAAGAACACAGAATGTTTTACGCACCATTTACACATGGTAAGGAGCAGGTGTACATTCTTTCGTACCAACTAACATTTTGAAAATACGACCACTTTCATGAATTCGGAAATGTACATCAGCAAATACTGGATTTAAACCAAGTTTAAAATGGTGCTTAAAAAAAAGGCATTCAGGGGGCACTGTTGCGCGTTGAGAATGTAAGACGTGTTTTCGATCGCTCCCGGAGAAGGTAGCAGATTTACTCATATATTGAACAACACAACCACTTTTTTGTTGTTCCATGCCTTAAAACTAGCCTCCTAAACACGGGGACTACTCTTGCATTTATCATAAGCTGTAAACATGACGTCGTCTCGGTCCAAAACCGACGGTAAAGGAGGCCGCAGTAAAGCCCCGCTCCCTGGTGAGTGTGTGCCCCGTGGATAATTCACCCAGGAGTGTCACTTGTCTTCAGACATTGTTGGACTCTGTCAAGAATGAGATTTGTCAGAAAATTGACTCATTATCTACTGACTTGCGCTCGGAGATCACTACAGTGTGAACAGACGTTAAAGGTTGGTTGGAACCTTTGCAACAGATGATCGAAGCCAACATTAGTACCATAAAAGAACTGGAGCAAGCTTTGTCAAATCATATGGCGCTTTTCCACTGCATGGTACCGTTCAGTGCGGCTCACTTTTGGGGGGGGTTTTCCACTGGGTACAGTACCTGGTACCGGGTACTTTTTTTAGTACCACCTTGGCCGAGGTTCCAAGCGAACCGTACCTTTACCAAAACGTGACGTGTAAACTCTGCTGATCACTGATTGGCCGGAGAAAATCGTCATTGCCTATGTCATTGAACTTGCGGCACGAGACACAACAGTCC
Source organism: Spinibarbus caldwelli (assembly GCA_039654775.1). NCBI lineage: Eukaryota > Metazoa > Chordata > Actinopteri > Cypriniformes > Cyprinidae > Spinibarbus > Spinibarbus caldwelli. The sequence goes on along the minus strand of CM077228.1, from coordinate 27,663,778 downwards.
CGCTAGATTTAAATTAGCACAGCCAGCGAAGGATCGTACGCAACTGTTTTGAATGAGCGCACTTTTCTTTTAACAACCAAAAAATGTCTTGTTTCGTTGTCTGTTGAGGAAGTACAGACTGTCCTCTAGTTGTTAGCCGAGGAGCGGATCCAGCGAGAGTGTGATGGAGTGACGCGGAATTAAAAAGTTTTTTCAGGAGTCACGGCAGTAGAGGTGGCACGACTATAACGGCACGTGAATAATCCCGCCCACTCTGAAGCAGTTCTAAACTGCAGTGGAAACGCGAACTGAGCCGTGCCGAGTCGTACCACGCAGTGGAAAAGCGCCAATAGTGACCGTATAACGGAACTTAAAAATTTGATAACATCACTCAGTGACCGAGTAACACATCTGGATTCCAAGTGTGAGGATTTGGAGGGGCGTTCCAGGAGAAATAATCTTCGTCTGGTGGGTCTTCCCGAGGGCAGCGAGGGTTCGCCTCCTAATGAATATGTGGCCCAACTTTTGCAGGAGATTTTGCGGCTTCAGGATAAACCCTTGTTGGATCGGGCACATCGTACACTTCGTGCAAAACCGGAAAAAGGAGAAACTCCTCGCCCTCTTGTCATTAGAGTGCATTACTTTCATGTTCGTTCTGGAGATTATTCAAAAGGCTGCGGAACTCTCTCCCTTTACTTACAACAGAAAGAGGCTATCCATTTTTGCTGATTATACTACAGCTGTGGCTAAGAAGCGGGACTCATTCAGAGATGTTAAACGTGTTCTCCATTCATGTCCTGGAGTCAAGTTTGGTTTGCTCTTTCCTGCGGCGCTGTGGATCACGCTGCCTGATGGAGTCTCACACAAGTTTACGGAATCATCTGCCACGCTGGACTTCGTTCACAAAAACGTGAAGCCTACTGCTTCAGGTAACGATACATAGTTTACAAATGGGGCAAATAATGGCCTGAATAATACGGACGGATAATGTTTATTTATGATACTGGCCTTCCATTATTGAGGACTTGTGACTGCAATATGAGTCCTTAGGGGCTACAGCTTAATTGAGCATTATGGCCCCTCTACTGTTGCTTCAGTCTGTTCCTGTCTGTTGTGCTGCTGAGAGGTTTGCGATTGTAGCTCCGCTTTTTTATTGAATCTTTACCTTACTTTCACTCTCTGTTGTTTAAAGTGATAATACATAACTTAATTCCCACCATATTTCTGGTATTATCTATCAAACTAATCTAACTAATTTGATCGTTCGCTTTTAAAACGCGAGTGCAGCGCGCGTGCAGCGCGTTAGCTGGTTAGCTTGTTACTCGCGGTTCCATTCACGTTTCTATTCGCGCCTATTATTGTTTTATTTTTTTCTCGCTCCGTTTTCATTTCTCTCTCGCGCCGTTTTTCACAAGTTCATCAAACAACAGTGGTAAGTGGTAAGTTAAGTTGGTATCATTCATCAATCACGGTGAGTAATGGCTTCTCCTTCTCTTGTTGTTTGCACTTCATGCCACATGTACAGTTTATCTCTCCCTGTCGGCGACGAGGTATTCACATGTGATAAATGCAGGGAAATAGTTAGGCTGACAGAGAAGATTTTAGAACTAGAGACACGCATCCAAACTTTAGTTGAGGATAGTAAGAATGTGAGGGCTGTAGATACTGCTTTGGATGCGACTAGCTCAGGGACTCCTGTACATTGTTCGGTTCCGGTTGTGCCCGTGCAGCAGGGCAACTGGGTGACTGTGAGACGGCATAGTCGCGGGTCAAAACACCGCTCTTCCGTTCCGATCAAAACATCAAACAGGTTCTCCCCACTCGGTGACGCACCCACTGAGAAACCTGATGAAAGTGCTCTAGTAATTGGCGATTCTATTGTACGGAACGTGAAAATAGAGACACCAGCCACCATAGTCCAATGTTTACCGGGAGCCAGAGCGCCTGACATCTTGGGAAATTTAAAAGTGCTGGCTAATGCTAAACGTAAATTCAGTAAGATTGTTATCCACGTCGGCGCTAATGATGTTCGACTTCGCCAGTCGGAGATCACTAAAAATAATGTTAAAGAGGTGTGTGAACTTGCAAGTATGATGTCAGACACTGTAATATGCTCTGGCCCCCTCCCTGCTTACCGTGGCGATGAGATTCATAGCAGACTGTCGTCACTCAATGGCTGGATGTCTAAGTGGTGCCCGCAGAATAACGTAAGTTTCATAGACAATTGGAAGAGTTTTTGGGGCAGACCTGACCTGTTGAAAAGAGATGGTGTTCATCCCTCCTGGGGTGGTGCCGCTCTTCTCTCTAGAAATATGGCACATAGTCTTAGAGTTCGTACTTGACTAACTAGGGCCCAGGTCAGGGAGCAGACAGACTGGCTAAACCGACCGTCTGCTAGCCGCCTCACGTCACAGAAGGCAGTTAATTCTCAGCACATAGAGACTCCTTCACCTAGATATCACACTATAGAGACTGTGTCTGTTCCCCGTACTAGAAAATACAGAAAACGTCCAAACCAAAGTAATAGTAACAATTTAATTGATGTTCAACAAATAAAAAATGTTTACAATACAGAGAAACAACTGATAAAACTTGGCTTACTGAATATCAGGTCCCTTTCTACAAAAGCACTATCTGTAAATGATATGATCAAAGCTAGATGTGCTTTGTTTGACAGAAACATGGCTAAAACCAGATGAATACATTACTTTAAATGAGTCTACCCCCCAAGATTACCGCTATAAAAATGAGCCACGTCCAAAAGGTAAAGGGGGAGGTGTTGCTACAATTTATAGCAATATTCTCAGTATTTCTCAGAGGGCAGGCTTTAAGTATAACTCGTTTGAAGTTATGGTGCTGCGTATAACATTATCTAGAGAAACATGTGTTAGTGATAAATCCCCTGTGATGTTTGTATTGGCTACTGTGTACAGGCCACCAGGGCACCACACAGACTTTATTAAAGAATTTTCAGATTTTCTATCTGAGTTAGTACTGGCTGCAGATAAAGTCTTAATTGTTGGTGATTTTAATATCCATGCCGATAATGAAAAAGATGCATTAGGATCAGCATTCATAGACATTCTGAACTCTATTGGGGTTAGACAACATGTTTCAGGACCTACTCATTGTCGAAATCATACTCTAGATACTGTCACATGGAATTGATGTTAGTGGTGTTGAAATTCTGCAGCAAAGCGATGATATCTCAGATCATTATCTAGTCTTGTGTAAACTCCATATAGCTAAAACTGTAAATTCTACTCCTTGTTACAAGTATGGTAGAATCATCACTTCTACCACAAAAGACTGCTTTGTAAGTAATCTTCCTGATTTATCTCAATTCCTCAGCATATCCAACAGCGCAGAAAAACTTGATGATGTAACAGAAACTATGGACTCTCTCTTTTCTAGCACTTTAGATACAGTTGCTCCTTTACGCTTAAGGAAGATCAAAGAAAACAGTTTGACTCCGTGGTATAATGAGCACACTCGCACCCTAAAGAGAGCAGCCCGGAAAATGGAGCGCAGCTGGAGGAAAACAAAACTAGAGGTATTTCGTATAGCTTGGCGGGAAAGTACCCTATCCTACAGAAAAGCATTAAAAAACGGCTAGATCTGATTACTTTTCGTCTCTTCTAGAAGAAAACAAACATAACCCCCGGTATTTATTCAATACAGTCACTAATTTAACGAAAAATAAAGCATCAACAGGTGTTGGCATTTCTCAAGAGCACAGCTGTAATGACTTTATGAACTACTTTACTTCCAAGATCGATACTATTAGAGATAAAATTGTAACCATGCAGCCGTCAGCTACAGTATCGCATCAGATAGTGCACTATAGATCCCCTGAGGAACAATTCCACTCATTCTCTATTATAGGAGAGGAAGAATTGTATAAACTTGTTAAATCATCTAAACCAACAACATGTATGTTAGACCCTATTCCATCTAAACTACTAAAAGAGCTGCTTCCAGAAGTCATAGATCCTCTTTTGGCTATTATTAATTCATCATTGTCATTAGGATATGTCCCCAAAACCTTCAAATTGGCTGTTATTAAGCCTCTCATTAAAAAACCACAACTTGACCCCAAAGATCTAGTTAATTACAGACCGATCTCAAATCTCCCTTTTCTGTCAAAGATACTAGAAAAGGTAGTATCCTCACAATTATATTCCTTCTTAGAGAAAAATGGTATCTGTGAGGAATTCCAGTCAGGATTTAGACCGTATCATAGTACTGAGACTGCTCTCATTAGAGTTACAAATGACCTGCTTCTATCATCTGATCATGGTTGTATCTTTTTATTAGTTCTACTGGATCTTAGCGCTGCGTTCGACACTATCGACCACAACATTCTTTTGAATAGACTAGAAAACTTAGTTGGCATTAGTGGAAGTGCCTTAGCATGGTTCAAATCGTACTTATCTGACCGCCATCAGTTCGTAGCAGTAAATGAAGAGGTATCATATCGATCACAAGTGCAGTATGGAGTACCTCAAGGCTCAGTACTAGGGCCGTTACTTTTCACGCTTTACATGTTACCCTTGGGAGATATTATCAGGAGACATGGTGTTAGCTTTCACTGTTATGCTGATGATACTCAGCTCTATATTTCTTCACGGCCCGGTGAAACACACCAAATTGAGAAACTAACGGAATGTATAGTCGATATAAAAAACTGGATGACGAGTAACTTCTGAAAAAACAGAGGTGTTAATTATCGGACCTAAAAACCCCACATGTAATAACCTAGAACACTATCTAACACGTGACGGCTGCTCTGTCAATTCTTCTTCATCAATTAGGAACCTAGGTGTGCTGTTTGATAGCAATCTTTCATTTGAAAGCCATGTTTCTAGTATCTGTAAAACTGCGTTTTTCCATCTCAAAAACATATCTAAATTGCGACCTATGCTCTCAACGTCAAATGCAGAAATGCTAATTCATGCGTTTATGACCTCAAGGTTAGACTATTGTAATGCTTTACTGGGTGGTTGTTCTGCACGCTTGATCAATAAACTACAGTTGGTCCAAAATGCAGCAGCTAGAGTCCTTACTAGAACCAGGAAGTATGACCATATTAGCCCGGTTCTGTCAACACTGCACTGGCTCCCTATCAAACATCGGATAGATTTTAAAATCTTGTTAATTACTTATAAAGCCCTGAATGGCTTAGCTCCTCAGTACTTGAGCGAGCTCTTATCACATTATAGTCCTCCACGTCTGCTGCGTTCTCAAAACTTTGGCCATTTGATAATACCTAGAATATCAAAATCGACTGCGGGCGGCAGATCCTTTTCCTATTTAGCGCCCAAACTCTGGAACAATCTACCTAACACTGTTCGGGAGGCAGACACACTGTGTCAGTTTAAATCTAGATTAAAGACACATTTCTTTAACCTGGCTTACACATAACACACTAATACACTTCTATTATTCAAATCCGTTAAAGGATTGTTAGGCTGCATTAATTAGATCAACCGGAACCGGGAACACTCCTCATAACACACGATGTACTCGTTACATCGTAAGAAGAATGGCATCTACGCTAATATTTGTCTGTTTCTTTATTATTCTGTTTCTCAGTCCGTGTCCGGATCAGATGGCGCCGGGAGATGATGTCTGCGACCCTGACCGTCGGCGGAGGCCGGACACCTGGATGAGCCCCGGGGACATATCCCCAGTGAAGACCTCGACTTAAATACAATAAAACTTAAAATTAAACAAAATAACTATAATATAATAAAATACCTAACTACATAATACTATTATTGTTAGAAATTGCAACAATATAAAAATAGAAATATAATACATTTATACATTTAAAATTTAATTAATACAATAAGTAAAAAAAATAAATAATAATATCCTGGCCAGAGGAGAACTGGCCCCCCGACTGAGCCTGGTTTCTCCCAAGGTTTTTTTCTCCATTCTGTCACAGAGGGAGTTTTGGTTCCTTGCCGCTGTCGCCTCTGGCTTGCTCAGTTGGGGACACTTAATTTCTAACGATTATCGTCAATTTGATTTCATATATACTATTTAAACTAAACTGAGCTAGACAATGACATCTCTGAATTCAATAATGAAATGCCTTTAACTGAAAATTGAGTGTTTAATCTTATTATTATACATTACTGACACTCTATCCTCCAATTTGATACTGTTAAGTGCTTTGACACAATCTGTATTGTTAAAAGCGCTATATAAATAAAGGTGACTTGACTTGTTGTCCTATTGAACTACTCTGTTTATGAATGGGACTTAATACAATTTCATAATTGCTGTTTTACTTGTTGATTTCTTTATACTTTAAATACTGTTACTTTTTCCGAAGCAACATGACGTGAGTTTTTGTCAGTTAGCGTCAGTGTTACCACAGTGTGTTTGTATAAGGGCAATTCCAGCTTTATGAATGTGACATCTGAACTCATTATGACAGCTAAAATGTGTCAGTAAAAATAAACTTCTTACAATGTTTAAATTGGTTAAGCATATTCTCAGAGCACCCAATCTGGAGAACTGACAGCCAAAATATATTTTTCTAAAATATATTTAAGCCCCCCCAAAAAAAGGTAAATAGTCATGCTTTATGGATGTGACAGGAAATAACAATTTTCAGTATACTGTACGATTTTCTTTAAAGTCTGTGAACTTTTAAGTCAAATTTATAAGTATTGATATCCACATGATGAAGGGGTCTTAGCTGAACATAAAAATACCAATGTTTAAAATATTTAAGTTTTTTTATGAAGTGCATTTTGAGGAAAATCTAAGTTACGGATGTGACAACTCTGTTATGGATGTGAGGTGTCTGAAATACACACAAAATCTGTTTGGGAAATCAACAATCAAATCATTATGACACTTTTGTTGACAAAATTACTCTGAATACTAGTTTTGACTAAGAAAAACTTCTGAAATTATTGTAATGATTTTTAAAAGGGAACATTGGTTGTAGCCCCAGGGTTTGAACTCACGCCTAGAATTATAATCACATGTATTAGTTTGGATCCCACATAATAATACAATATGTAAAATAATTGATAATGGGAGAGGATGAGGGTGAAGTAACTTATTTCATATGTTCATGCTTAACACTTTTCTTTCATTAAAATTATAATTCATGAATTTTCTTCTTAATGAATATATTTTTCATTCATTCACTCTGCCGGTACTGCCTCTTTGAAATTATAACGGCCTCTGTTGTTGACAAAAGGATTGACATGCTGCATAATTTGTTCTTTCTCCACCCACGACTTGTCCTCCTTTGTGGGCAGGATATAGACAAAGCCCAGTTCATCATTTCTCCTTAGAAACTTTATTTCAAGCCCATCAGGATCCAAATCAGTGACAAGGCCGACGAACTCCCTGCTGGACTTCTTCCCTTTGTAACTGATCTTCAGGCAATCACCTGTTTTTATGTTGCCCAATGGCTCAGCTGGGTGGGCTTGGGGCTTATCCTCACTTGAATGAATAAATGTGTGTGTTGCTGCCTCTAACGAAGATGAATACTGACTATGTTTGATGAAACCCCAAGAGATGGGCTCAATGTGGTGCACACTCTGGGTTCCTATGAAAGAGTGCGAAGAGGTCATAATAATACAGATATCACTTCAATAACCTTATCATGTACACAAATCCATTCGTGAGCACAAAATGCTATCCAGTACTTACCTATGAGAGGTCTTACATCAGTCCACAGACGCTCTAGCTGGTGTTCATGTGTGAACGTCTGGATGTCCCTTTCCATAACAAGTTTAATATTGATGTTCAGGCAGTAATATGCAGCTGTTTCTGCGAAGGATTGTGCATTGTTCACAATAACCTAGAGAAATTTAGTTTCTGATGCCAGAAGCAATGCGAGCACATCCCCCAATACTCCACTCTTCACTTTCTTCACCTGAAACCCTCCTTCAGATTCCCATGAATACCATATTGTTTGGATGTTCTTATCTTCATGTGGGATGTTGCTAATGATGTTCTGAAGGAGAATTGCATCACAACATGTTTCACACCCATTTAACATACACTCTGGAGAATCAGGACTGCAGCCTAGAGCTCTGATAAATGCTGATATGCTTTCGAAGGCACGTCGTGGGATGTGTTTATGTACACTCTCAAGAAGCATTTGTGTATTCTCATGGTATTTACAGAGACAAAGATTACGAGGAGTTTCTGCCTTTGTGAAGACCTCCCCTGGACGCAGCGCTGCAAATTTTGATTTTCCTATTTTAATCTCTGGGTTTTCTTCCTGGAAGACTCTATATGCCTCTAAAACAGTCAGAGTTAAGTGCCTCTTTTGATAGGTCTTCTTAACTCCATCTTCTTTAATGACAACAGAATCTCTTTCCTCCCAGGTGCCTGTACTGAGATATCATCCCGCACATAAAACTGCTTGACCTTTTCTTTAACGTGGTCTGTTGTAACTGATAGGTCTACTTGTTTCATGTCACTGTGCTCAACAAATCCAACTGCATCAACAATCTTTTTTATCACTGCCTTTTTTTGTTTGGACTTTGAGGAAGAGAAGTAATGACTTGTTTGACTGCCCTCCAAAGAGACTGCTTACTCTTGTATGCCAGGACAGGAGACACTAGTACATTTAAAGTTTGACATTTAAGACGGAGTTTCCTTTTCCTCTGTCTTGCGAACTCTTTCTTTCTCCTCATCAGTTTGCAGATTTTTTTTTTCTGGCCCTTTCCTCTCTCTTTCTTCTACTCTCTTTCTCTTTGTAGTGTTCGTCATTTTTGTGTCTTTCTCTGAAAGCTTTCTGACGTTCAGCATTGGTTATAGCTTTTACCTAAATTAAAAAGTATAGCAGCCTAGTATTAGGTCCATTGAATAGGCATTTATAAATCTGATATTATACAGTGGTGGCCTATATATACAGGTGCATCTCAATGAATTAGAATGTCGTGGAAAAGTTCATTTATTTCACTAACTCAACTCAAATTGTGAAACTTGTGTATTAAATAAATTCAATGCACACAGACTGAAGTAGTTTAAGTCTTTGGTTCTTTTAATTGTGATGATTTTGGCTCACATTTAACAAAACCCACCAATTCACTATCTCAACAAATTAGAATATGGTGACATGCCAATCAGCTAATCAACTCAAAACACCTGCAAAGGTTTCCTGAACCTTCAAAATGGTTACACAATAGCCTATACAATCATGGGGAAGACTGCTGATCTGACAGTTGTCCAGAAGACAATCATTGACACCCTCCACAAAGAGGGTAAGTCACAGAAGGTCATTACTGAATGGTTGGCTGTTCACAGAGTGCTGTATTAAAGCATATTAAGTGAAAAGTTGACTGGAAGGAAGAAATGGGGTAGGAAAAGGTGCACGAGCAACAGGGATGACCACAAGCTTGAGAATACTGTCAAACAAAGCTGATTCAAACACTTGGGAGAGCTTCACAAGGAGTGGACTGAAGCTGGAGTCAGTGATCAAGAGTCACCACGCTCAGACGTCTTCAGGAATACAAGCCACTTCTGAAACAGAAACAATGTCAGAAGCATCTTACCTGGGCTAAGGAGAAAAATACTGGACTGTTGCTCAGTGGTCCAAAGTCCTCTTTTCAGATAAAAGTAAATTTTGCATTTCATTTGGAAATCAAGGTCCCAGAGTCTGGAGGAAGACTGGAGAGGCACAGAATCCAAGCTGCTTGAAGCCCAGTGTGAAGTTTCCACAGTCAGTGATGAATTGGGCTGCCATTTCATCTGCTGGTGTTGGTCCATTGTGTTTTCTGAAGTCCACAGTCAACGCAGACATCTACCAGGACATTTTAGAGCACTTCATGCTTCCTTCTTCTGACAAGCTTTATGGAGATGCTGATTTCATTTTCCAGCAGGACTTGGCACCTGCCCACACTGCCAAAAACACCAAAAGTTGGTTAAATGACCATGGTGTTGGTGTGCTTGATTGGCCAGCAAACTCACCAGACCTGAACCTCATAGAGAATCTACGGGGTACTGTCAAGAGGAAGATGAGAGACACCAGACCCAACGATGCAGATGAGCTGAAGGCCACTGTCAAAGAAACCTGGGCTTCCATACCACCTCAGCAGTGCCACAGACTGATCACCTCCATGCCACACCGAATTGAGGCAGTAATTAAAGCAAAAGGAGCCCCTATCAAGTATTGAGTACATATACAGTAAATGAACATACTTTCCAGAAGGCCAACAATTCACTAAAAATGTTTTTTTTATTGGTCTTATGAAGTATTCTAATTTGTTGAGATAGTGAATTGGTGGGTTTTTGTTAAATGTGAGCCAAAATCATCACAATTAAAAGAACCAAAGACTTAAACTACTTCAGTCTGTGTGCAATGAATTTATTTAATACAGGAGTTTCACAATTTGAGTTGAATTACTGAAATAAATGAACTTTTCCACGACATTCTAATTCATTGAGATGCACCTGTATGTGTGCGTATGTATATATATATATATATATATACATACACACACACACACACACATATATATACATATATACACACACATATATATACATATATACACATATATATATATATATATACACACACACACACACATATATATACACACACACACACACATACATATATATATTTTCTCTCTGGAATCAACTCTGAGCTTAGTTTTTAACAGCAGATGGCCCTCTAGGCTAGTTTTTAACCGCACACTCAAATGCTCACGAAGAGGAGTTGAGGCATGTAAGTGGTTAACTGTACTTGCACCTGTCTTTTATGCTTTTTTTTTCCTGACATGAGACTAATGTAAACACAGCCCACTGTGAACACACTTGTAATTCGCTTCAACCTTTTTGAACTTTATGAATGATTATTTTAGGTTCAAGTGGTGAATGTGTATAAGTAACTGGAAGCTGGCACGGCTGTTTCTAAAGAACGAAGTGCCATCTGCTGGTGAAATCTACTCAGAATCGATTCAAGAGAATTGTGATGCATTCGGAAAATAGTAGAATCGATCCACAGATCAGTTGACAATAACAATATACATGTCATTAAGACCCATCTTATCTGAGGTGATGAAAGAATAACTAACTGGGCTATCTCAGCTGCAGAACTACATGATATGAGACATTAATATAACTAGATTTCTATTCAACTTATTTTCTCTGATTGTGTGCTGTTTTTAGTGTCATCTTACCATTTTTCATCTGTTGTGTAAAATAATCTTCGAGCTGAATGACAGGTAGTGCGAGCGAATTAGAGTGCGCCTGTTTCGCGCCTAATCCAATCAGGTTCCTCGTGCACTTTCAGGATGCCTCTCTACTAGGAAGTGCATACTGTATAAACACACAGGACGGTCACGGAACATTACAGCAGAGATGATAACAGAAGATGCTTTTCATTATTATTCGAGATATCTATCCCAATTGAATTTATTTACAACACCATGAACATCCAGTGAACGACCATTTGTTTCGTTTGTTTACTTACTTATGATTGCACTTATAGCCTAATGACCTTAGGCTATGTTACATTTCACTGAAACACGGAGGAGTAACGTTTTTATCACTGCCATGCCGCCAGCGGCAGGAACATGTGTTATATCACGTGTTTAATTTTTAAAATTTTTGTTTAACGTAATGCCCGTAACGTCATGTCCATAACACAAAATTAAAGTGTTTACAAGTAACAAAAGTGCTTGAAGTGTTCATCACATGATGCCTTTATATGAGTTAGCATTGCACAGAAACATTGAATATTTTTGCATTAACAGTGTATGTGTAGCATAAACTTATCCTCTAAAACGTTATGGACGTTACTTGGCCCTGGAACTCACAGACACATTTAACAAGAGGCTTATAAATTTATAGAGCTTTGCTGTTAAAGTAAGCTATGTGTACACAATGCATTATCATTCCCTTCTTAATCAGGAAATTGCCAAGTGATAACATTTTATTGAAACATTGAGTCTGTCTGTTCACCTTCTTGAAAACAGTATAACACAGCCTTTTTAAAAATGGCGCTTGTATTGGCACACACCTTGTCTATGATGTAACAAAACAGCAAATATTTGTAAAATTCAATGAGAGTGGTTACATACAATATAAAATAGACCTAAGTGAACATTTTAAGAACAGATCTGTTTGTGTGTGCCCAACTTTTTTTTTTCAAGGTAAGGATGACCTTTGCATGGAATTGCCCATAAAGTTATTGTCAAGGAAAGGGTTACCTCTTTGTCTCGTTTGGTGAGATGCTGTTTTTCTTTTTCACCTTTTTTTTTTAATTTTTTTTTTTGTGCCAGCCATCTACAGTGCTTTGCAAGATGTTTACAGGTGCATCTCAATAAATTAGAATGTCGTGGAAAAGTTCATTTATTTCAGTAATTCAACTGACATGCCGATCAGCTAATCAACTCAAAACACCTGCAAAGGTTTCCTGAGCCTTCAAAATGGTCTCTCAGTTTGGTTCACTAGGCTACACAATCATGGGGAAGACTGCTGATCTGACAGTTGTCCAGAAGACAATCATTGACACCCTTCACAAGGAGGGTAAGCCACAAACATTCATTGCCAAAGAAGCTGGCTGTTCACAGAGTGCTGTATTCAAGCATGTTAACAGAAAGTTGAGTGGAAGAAAAAGATGCACAACCAACCGAGAGAACCGCAGCCTTATGAGGATTGTCAAGCAAAATTGATTCAAGAATTTGGGTGAACTTCACAAGGAATGGACTGAGGGTGGGGTCAAGGCATCAAGAGCCACCACACACAGACGTGTCAAGGAATTTGGCTACAGTTGTCGTATTCCTCTTTTGCGTCTTACCTGGGCTAAGGAGAAGAAGAACTGGACTGTTGCCCAGTAGTCCAAAGTCCTCTTTTCAGATGAGAACAAGTTTTGTATTTCATTTGGAAACCAAGGTCCTAGAGTCTGGAGGAAGGGTGGAGAAGCTCATAGCCCAAGTTGCTTGAAGTCCAGTGTTAAGTTTCCACAGTCTGTGATGATTTGGGGTGCAATGTCATCTGCTGGTGTTGGTCCATTGTGTTTTTTGAAAACCAAAGTCACTGCACCCGTTTACCAAGAAATTTTGGAGCACTTCATGCTTCCTTCTGCTGACCAGCTTTTTAAAGATGCTGATTTCATTTTCCAGCAGGATTTGGCACCTGCCCACACTGCCAAAAGCACCAAAAGTTGGTTAAATGACCATGGTGTTGGTGTGCTTGACTGGCCAGCAAACTCACCAGACCTGAACCCCATAGAGAATCTATGGGGTATTGTCAAGAGGAAAATGAAAAACAAGAGACCAAAAAATGCAGATGAGCTGAAGGCCACTGTCAAAGAAACCTGGGCTTCCATACCACCTCAGCAGTGCCACAAACTGATCACCTCCATGCCACGCCGAATTGAGGCAGTAATTAAAGCAAAAGGAGCCCCTACCAAGTATTGAGTACATATACAGTAAATGAACATACTTTCCAGAAGGCCAACAATTCACTAAACATTTTTTTTTATTGGTCTTATGAAGTATTCTAATTTGTTGAGATAGTGAATTGGTGGGTTTTTGTTAAATGTGAGCCAAAATCATCACAATTAAAAGAACCAAAGACTTAAACTACTTCAGTCTGTGTGCACTGAATTTATATTGAATTTATTTAATACACGAGTTTCACAATTTGAGTTGAATTACTGAAATAAATGAACTTTTCCACAACATTCTAATTTATTGAGATGCACCTGTACATTATTATTTGTACACTTGATCTAATACTTTCACTTAAAACATGTCACAGTCTAAGAAAAGCTGTCAACCAGTAGGTAACAACTTAAGGTTTGTTAGTTGGAACTGCAAGGGGGTAAATGAACCAGTCAAACGTAGTAAGGTGTTACATAACCTTCATCACTTAGGGGTACATGTTGTTTATCTTCAAGAGACTCATCTTAAAACTAAAGACCATCAGTTATTAAAAAGAAGATGGGTTGGTCAAGTTTACCATTCCATATTTCAGGGCAAAGCAAGAGGGACAGAAATCATGGACGTACCCTTTGTATGTTCAGATGTTAAAACAGATCCAAATGGCAGATTTGTCAGTTTCTGGGAGAATTAGTAATATTGCACTTCTCTTGGTTAAAATTTACGCCTCTAATTGGGATGAAGACAAGTTCTTTAGTTCTATTTTCCTCTCTGCAAGACACTTCTTCATATTTTATTGTTTTGGGAGGGGACTTTAATTGTTGGCTTAATCCTGACCTTGATCGTTTTTCTCTCAAACGTAATTCACCCTCAAAATCCACTCGTGTTATTCAGTCTTGTATGGAAGAACTGGCCATTTCTGACCCTTGGCATTTTTTAAATCCATGTGGTAAAGCGTTTTCTTTCTTTTCCCATGTTCATCAAACATTTACACGCATTGATTATTTTTTAATAGATAACAGACTCATCCCGTCAGTGGAATCATGTGATTATAAAGCTACTGTAATATCGGACCATGCACCAGTTACCATGAATATCTACTTTGAGGGGCTCGATGGCACACGCCCACTGTGGCGATTCAATACTCATATGTTATCAGATCATAGATTTGTGGAATTTATCTCTAATCAAATAGATTTTTTTCATATCCACAAATAGCAGTCCCGAGATATCTGCATCTCTTTTTTGGGAGGCTCTGAAGGCGTTTCTTAGGGGTGAAATTATTTCATATACTTCTTTACTCATACAAAAAAATCATTTTAGAGAATATTATAATTCTCTTTATGCATCTGAGCAAACTACCAACCTCTCTGACTTTGATCATTTTTTTTGTTCCCTCAGTATCCCAACAGTTGATTCTAATTTGGTTGATCAGTTGGAATCACCTCTCACTATGGAGGAACTTGCTGAAGCTGCTTCATCTATGCAAAGTGGCAAATGTCCCGGGCAGAATGGGGATACCTTTTCTATACATTAAATAAATTTGGTTTTGGTGAAAATTTTATTTAATGGGTTAAGCTTTTATATTCTGCTCCCCAGGCCTCAGTTAGGACAAATAATACTCTTTCAGAATACTTCAGTCTTTACCGTTCCACCCGCCAAGGATGCCCACTAAGCCCACTTCTTTTTGCTGTTGCCATCGAGCCTCTTTCCGCTGCTTTAAAATCTGACTCATTAATAAAAGGTGTAACTAGACTAGGCATTGAGCAGAAGGTATCATCATATGCAGATGATATTCTTCTTTATATTTCAGATTTTTCTGTTTCAGTTCCTGCAGTGCTTAATGTTTTAAAATTATTTGGTTTTATTTCTGGTTATAAGCTTAATTTAAGCAAAAGTGAATTTTTTCCACTGAATGCAGTGGCCAAAAAATACCCTTTACATGTTTTACCATTTAAAATTGCACAACATAGTTTTAAATATCTTGGGGTTTGTATAACCAATAGATTTCGAGACCTTTTAAAATTCAATTTTGATAATATACTGCTCCAGGTTCAGAAGGATTTTGAATGGTGGTCAGTGCTTCCCATGTCCGTAGCTGGCAGAATTAATTCTGTAAAAATGAATATCTTCCCAAAGTTTATGTATTTGTTTCAGTGCATTCCCATTTTTCTTTCTCAATCATTTTTTCAGAAACTGAATAGGTTAGTTTCAGAGTTTATTTGGAATAAAAAGACTGCTAGGATTAGCAAAGTACTTCTTCAGCGACCTAAATCTTTGGGGGGTATGGGCTTACCCAACTTCAGACACTACTACTGGGCTGCCAATTTCAGGGTTTTTCAATACTGGTTAAACCAGTCCCAGTCACAATGCTCACCTATGTGGCTTGTCATAGAAGCAACTTCATGTATCCCTACTACCAGTGCTTAATTTGTAAATTTTGAGGTCCCGGAACAAAGCGGGATGACGGATCCGGCATGTGATTAGAGGAGGTAACGGAGCATTCAGCTGATCACATTGGTGGGCCAGCTTAAGTGATTAACAGCGTGCATCAGTTGCTTTTATTAGGGTTCGTACATGAAAAACCTGAAAAAGCCATGAAATTTTGAAACCGCAATTTCCAGGCTTGGGGGGAAAAAAAAAAAAAAATGGAATTTTATTTCACAAATCTCTCTAATAGAGTTATAATTAATCCTGTCCAGAATTTCGTGGGGGATTGTGAGTATATCACACAGTTTTACTCATCCCCACAGCTTTCAAGTTTATAATGAGGGAAATTCCTGCATTTATTCAATATAGCATGTAGGTTATATGAGTAAATAAATCCACACAAACTAGCAGATTAAATCAGTCATTTGAAAACAGCGCGAGTGATTCAGCTGAACCGCGGCTTCACATCAGCGCATCTCGTCTGCAATACAACAAGCTGCTGCACGCTGTTGCTGATCCAAGACTTTCGCTTGCATTTCGGGACAGTTGACAGAATTGTCACTTGCTTACTCGGGTCATTGTTGCATCGTCACAAAAATGTATAATTTGCATGTCTTTTTAAGCCAATTGGTACTCGCTCGCTCCAGAAGCGGTTTCAAGGCTGAGCGCTCACAGTCACATCCAAAGCCGCCTAGCGAGTATCATATTGAGTTATTTTTCGTAGTTTGTTGTTGATCTTAAGTGGCCAAATACACACAAAATTACGCAAAAATGGCCATCCTGGCGAGTACCCAGGTTTTTTCTTAAGTAAATGTGAACAGTTGAGAAAGAAAACGCATGCATATAGGCTACTGGATCCATGCATTATGTCTTGTGAGAGCAGAGCAGTTCACATGTCGCGTCTTTTGTGCACTCGGGTTCTTTATTTCAAATGTAGATGTGCTGCAAGCGCGGTCATTATATAGGTCAGCACAAATGTCTTTCAGTGGTGTGTGAGGAGGGGGATCTGACAAAATGAGGTTCCGGATCCGGCTTGTTCCGGCACAAATTAAGCCCTGCCTACTACATCGACTGCCCTGTTATACTCCCCTATTAATAGTTCACACTCTCCCTATACAAAAAATGTAATTGTAAAAACATCACTACGAATCTGGAGACAATTTAGGCTGTATTATGGATTACATTTATTATTGTTATTATTATTATTTTGATTATTTTCTTTTATAATATATATTTTTGGGGTCAATAATTGTTCCAATCGTCTTGGATGCCTGCTTATCTTCTTTCTCTCTCTACATATGTCAAAATGTACAACAGTACTCTAAAACGTTAGATATTTTGTAATTTCTGGAAAATCCTATAAATAAAGTAAAAAAATAAATAAATAAATAAATAAAAGGCATTCATCAAAAGATTTTTATCCCCTTATTTTTACAGTATATACAGATGAATTGATATTGAATCGAGTTAAAAATCCCCCCCCCCCCCAAAAAAAACTCACTCCAAGCTGAACTTTTTTAATGGAATACTGTAGTGTTTATTATAAATAATTTATCCGTGCACTTGGGGGGTGTTTGTGCACTTGCGCGTGCCTCAAAAGAGGACTTACAAAGATACATAAGTTACAAGTGTATGCACTGCTTGCTTTATGCAAGCACTATATAGGATAAATCACTAACGTTATACAGGATTTACCCTATTATACTTTATCGATACGAATTGATAAGTGAAACAACAAACAACCACCCACAAATACACGAACACACGAACACATTGTCACATTTTGGGGTGGAGTAACCCTTTAATCAAAAATGTTAACCTCCCCTCCCCCTCAAAATGACTCATCTTCTTTTCCGGTCACGTGCTATGGCGCAAGGGTGGAGCTAGTGATGTGAGGGATAATCGCTGGGATAAATGACAGTGACAGGGAGGAAAAGCTGAAGCTGATGCTTCACTTTATAGAAATCAATGCACTGACCAGTGCTGACGCGAGCCATGGGGGAGTACATTACGCTTAAAAAATTTAAAGGATATTAGGATAATACAGCAACATCTTAGGATGTCGAAAACTTTTTTTTTATGAATATGACTTAATCTGATGGAGGATGCGCTCAGTCATTCATGCA
Source organism: Spinibarbus caldwelli (assembly GCA_039654775.1). NCBI lineage: Eukaryota > Metazoa > Chordata > Actinopteri > Cypriniformes > Cyprinidae > Spinibarbus > Spinibarbus caldwelli. The sequence goes on along the minus strand of CM077228.1, from coordinate 27,645,864 downwards.
GTCTCTCTCTCTCTGTTAAGCCCCGTTCACACTACAAGCGACACGCAGTGACAAAGCGACACGATCCCATTCATTTCAATGGAGAGCTGGTGATTTCCGGCAACGCGAGCAATAGTGACAGGATGGGGCGTGTCCAGCGACGTGACAAAGTTCAGAATCCTTCAGCTTTATGCAAATGAAGAGCGACTTTTGGGACCAACAGCCAATAGGAAAGAAGACGGTAGAGCTCATGTGATTGTTCTCCTCTCAGCCGTAGATAAACATATGCATTGGAAGAAAGTAGGCTCTGTTTCTCATTCATTTTTGTTTGTATGTACGGATTTAATTTAGATTTAGATTATATTTAGTCTTTTGCCTACAAAATTTTGTACTTAGCTGCAAGAAACCTGATTCGCTGTCAAGGCAACCAGTAGTGGGAACGCCCACTAGTGACAAAAGTCGCTGCTAGTGTGAACGGGGCTTTAGGCAATTTTTGTGCCGTTGATCGTTCTCGTCGCCAACATCCTCAATAAATAAAAAAATTCTTAATGCTAGGGTGTCTGCGATAAATACAGTGGAGAGAAATCCCCTCCACAACTAACTGCAAACTGACATTCAGATCTGCCTCCATTTTGTTAGCAATGCCCCAACTTCCAATAATCCAATCAATTCTCGAAGGACAAAATCAAGTCCCGCCCTCTCATGTTTCACTCAGATAGACGTCACAGTAGAAAAAAAAGACAATCGCTACTTCCGTTTCATGCCGACTCTAAAAGTTGACAACTGTGCATATAGTAAAGTTGTCACGAATCCTGTCCATGGCCTTCCATCTGCTTGCCACCAGAGGTCGCCCTCCCATTATATTGACTCTCACGTTACACAGACTGTTACATGTCACTCTGGACTACATTTCCCATGTTCCATTTCACTGATTACATTTTCACCTGCAGCCAATTACACATGCTATAAAAATCAGTCTCAAACCACCATTCAACACCGAGTATTGTTTGCGTTTATCTCTCTCATAGCCAGAGGCGTCATGCCCATTCAAAGTGAGGGGGCATGTGATTTTTGACCCAAGTGGATTTTGAATGCAGCTTCCAAAAGACAAAAAATAGCGGATTAATATTTTCTATATTTAATACAATCACACCGGTGTGATTAGAACGTTCAGCGAGCCAGATACAGACGCGTTTTTACAGCACTGCGCATTATAACCAATCACACATGATTCTGTTGAGCTTATGAATGCAATGACCAATCAGAGGCGTTCAGATGAGTCCATCACTAAAATGCCGGTGTTTTCTTCACTCGCTCGCTGACTGAATTCTCTCATCAGAAACAACGGTGCAAATGTGTGTATGAATCTGTAAGATATTAATTTTACAGTGTAAAGAGCCTCAGTGATTTTAATGGGAGTTTTTGAGAGTGCTTGAACTCTATACTGTCAGTAAAAACGTTCTTTGCTCTCTTTATTTACAATGAAAGTGTTATAAGTAGCCTAACTTACAATGTTTATTTGCATTAACTTTCAATGTTAAATTCACATTAAATATAAAGTCAGTCGTATTAAAATATGTTATGGCATGACACCCATATCTGTTAAGTAAAACTGACTTTTTATGCATAGTTAGCCTAATAGATTACATTATTAGGTTACTTTGACCATCGCCCTCTAGATAAAGTAACAATCTATAAAGGTAAGAATCAAGATATTTCATGATATAGTTAATACGTTTGGGAATGTTTCGAATAAAAAGGAAAAAAATAAAACATAAGTGCTGTTGTGGCTGCTGTGTGTCACGCGATACCATCTTTATGGAGCCAGTTCCCTGTTCTAGTGTCTAGTTCCAAGTTCCTAACTAGTTTAGTCATGTCTAGTTTTGCCTGATTACCTGTTTCCTGATCACCTGCCTGTCTTGGATTTATCTCTCGTCTTGTTGTTTGGACTCTGTCTGCTCCTTGCCTGGATTAGTTCTTGTTTATGGATTACCCGTTTGCCTTGCCCTCTGGGTTACGTTCGCCGTTGATTGAGCTACGCCTGTCTTTGGATTACTCTTTAGTCTTGTCCACTATATACCTGTTTGCCATTGTCTTACCCCTTGCCAATTTCATGTTCTTAAAGATTTGCATATGGATCCGCACGTCTCTCGTCTCAGTCTCCCTGTTACAAAATTACTGATTAAAGTAATGAACAATATGCAGGTTTTATGATGTCAAGAATGACATAAGAAAATTATCTTTGTGCTTGATTCTTTTTAATGAATCACAAAGTACTAAAGAAACACCTAAGATATACATATGACTAATTTCTACAGTAGTAAAAATAAACTTGTCTGTGTATATATATACAGACACAGTGGTGTTTTTATCCTGATGCAGATTCAAGAAATAAAGTCTTTACAAAAGTTATTCAAAAAAAGGGTAATAGGGTAATAAAAAAATAATAGGGTGATTACTAGAAGATTCACACAATATATTTTTACAGTCATATTCTGGTAATCAATATGCAGTTTATCTTGTAATTTCACTTTTATTGTAATTATATTTTATAATTATTAATTGGAACATTTTTCAACATTGCAGCACTTGACTGAGTGCAGCCATGCTATATTTTATATCAAAATGTCAAAGATAATCAAAGATATTCAAAAGGCTTTTTAACAGAAAGTACTGGCTTATTTTTTGCTTAAAACTGTTGTGATAATTTCATATTATCAGTGGCAGAAAACACAATACTGATTTATTCTTGGTGTATAAAGAAGATGGTCTAGATGATGATATTTACAAACATTCCAATGGTTTCATCTGAAATTGATTATTTTAAAATGATTATTCTTGAATTAAACCAATAAATAGTGGACAGTTATTGAAATCAATCATCATTCTGATAAACAACATTATTTTCGTCACATTGTTCGCGAATGCTCAGGTGTATAAAATCTGCTTGTGATATTTTAGGCCAAGCATCTTCAACATTTATAGATGGTTGTGAAGGCTGTGAAGTGTTTGAAGTTTGTTCATTATCTTGACTTATCTGGTTTGATGCAATAGAATCAATGTACTTCGAACATACACCTTTTGCTTTCTTCTTGGCTATTTGTCTCAATTGTTCATCCAAGTATTCATCAGTTTCCTCGGACAGAAGCTCCTCATACCGCCTCTTGTAATAGGGCTTTCTTTTACAGCAGTTCTGCAGACACTTCTGACAGCATTTATCACAACAAATCCCAATCTTGGTGTTTAACATCAGACACCATCCAAAGAAACCAACAGCTATGAGGATGTAACCCAAAGACTACAAAAAGAAAAAAAGAAAGAAAGAAATGTATAATTAATAGATGAAAAAACCAGAAAGCTACAGTAATTATTCTATAGGGGAGACAGGGCTAGGTGTTGACAAAGGAATGTTTATAAGTTTCTTGGCTGCATTGAGGTTTTGAGTTAAACTCCAATTCCAATTGAGTCAGATTCCAATTATAAACTTCCAATTATATGTTTTATCAAACAGTTGTTTTATTATTTGTGTTTTCAAACATCTAGTTCAAAACACACTTATAGTTATAATTAAGTTAAATGGCCTTTGCCAACAAGACGGGCTATTTGCACTTAGTGTAAATAGACACTGTTATATTAATGGTGCGGTTTCATTCGTTTTTTTTTTCTTTTCTTTTTCTCTGTTTAAATTTGTTTAATGTTGAATGGAAGATTCCATTGTCCCAACATGCTCCGTGCCCAACAAAAGGATTAGGATTTGGTTTTTCCAGCAAAATGGTAAAAATAAATGAAGTAAAAAAAATAAAATAAAAAAAAGGCAACTGGCCAGTCTCCAGGACACACTATATAGTATCAACCACCATTCAACGAATGTAACAGATAGAATCTATACAGATGGGGAAAATAAATTCAATCCCCCCCCCCCCAGATTTAAATATCATAATTTTATTGTCCTGATTAAAATACTTACCTGTGAAAAGTTTTTGTAGATTGTAATCATGCTCTTTTCTTGTAGAGTGTGTTTCTCCTTGCAAGGAATTTCAACCAGTGAGTCATTAAATTTGGTCACAATACAAACATATAGGTCTCCATCTAAAAGGACAAATCCCCACCAGAACAGATAGATTCCAAAAAACTGAAAGATTTGAGGAAAAAGACCGCCGCAACTTACAGCACAAACCTTTGTTGTGGTTTGTCTAACTATTTTTAAAATAAAGAACAATATCAGAGGAATGATAAAAATGTAAATGTACCCAATGGAATGAAAATCGAGTGTGCAGGAGCATGAAAATTCAGAATTAAAGATGTACTGAACAATGTAAATCAGAACGACAGCAAGAAATATATTTGCAGCCTGTGACAGTATCACACGCAGTTTGTCTGGAATATCAGCGAAAAGATGTGGCATGGTTGATCAGCTGAAGCTCGGATGCAGCGATTCAAGACAAATAGCTATTTCCTCTCTCCTGAAGTCTTGACTGGGTCCTTGAGGTATCTGTATATCAGTCAAGAACAAGTCTTTTCTCATTCTGGTTTTATGCAGTCTAGCCTTACCACAAAAGCTTCCCCTCTAGAAGTGCCATGAAATTTTTCCAAAAGTGCAGTGTTGTAAGGTTTCAGTTTCAAAGATCATATGCATCACTCATGGCATGTTGATATTAGGCAACACTAGCAACTGTCTATGTAAAAGAAAAGAAAATAAAAAAATAATAATAAATTAGTATATTCCACTTCATTGGCCCACACCCACCGCCACCTCTATGTATTTCCATTTTGAAATACTGTTGTTATTCACAGCAGGATTGACTTCATCATCGTAACCATAACTCTTGATAATGCTATTTACCATGTGCCAGCTATTTGTTTCAGGTTTCTCTGTATATTTCTATGAAAAGTGAAGTAAGAGAGTAAAACATGACCTGATGTCTGTGTCCAAGACCACAATTGCAGAACATGTTTTCCCAAGTACATTCTGCCAGTATTAGTGTTTCTATATGATCAGGGTTCCCACGCTTCTTGAAAGTACTTGAATTTCAGACATATGGATTCAAGGCCTGGAAAGTACTTGAAAAGAAACATAGGTCCTTGAAAGTGCTTGAATTAAATTTGAAATAAATTTAGTTTATGGCGCTATTTCAAAAATTGTCCTATATGTGCTGTCAAAGACAGAACGAAACGGCACAAATGATTGGGGTGGAGATGAGGTAGCGCAAAAAAAACTTAGCGTGTGTTGATGTGCATGTAGCGTGTAACGTGTTTAGTGTGTCACACTAGCGTAACGTTCAGTATGGGCCAATTGATCAGAAGAAAAGGCGTGACTACTGGAGAGAGGAAGACAGCACAGCAGGTGAGTGAACAATCAATACAAAGTCTTGTTTTCTGATTCAGTTTGATTTTGTATTAGGAAAAAATGTACTCTTTAGCTTTTTGCTCAAAATGTGTGAATCACATAGGTAAACAATTAATTAAAGTACAATAAATGACAATAATATCCACACTCTTGTTGGGTTTTTACAGGTATGTGGACGGTTTCAACTTCAGAACAACTTCAGCTCAGCTGGAAATAAATTTCCATACACTTATGCACAACAAAAGAATAAAACAAAACGCTTGCAAAAATTCAACACTGTGTCAGATCGTTTTTGGAACACAATAAAATTAAAGAAAACAATAAACAATGGTTTCAAATAAAATATTGTACTCAATAATTTGAATACCCCGAAAATGTTATCAAATAGACAATCAGTTTGATTCAGTATACAGAATGAAGTTCTGAAGTTTCAATTTCAGTTGCAAATGAATCACTTTCTCCTCAAAACTCAGTATGTCCAATGTGAATCAGAGGCTCAAGATTTGACTAATTAATTCAGTTAACCTGAGTTCATGAGTTGAATAGATGAGTTCAGAGAACTGTTGATTCTTTTAGAATAGTCCAGGATCACAGTTAATGTCTTTCGTTGAGTAATCAAAAAGGGAAAAAAATATAAAAAACAAGATGATCTCAATGAGTCCGAGTCCCGTTTGTCCAAAAGTAAAAGAAAGAATTCTCCTACCAGTTTGATGGCTCAAAAATACAGTTCGACAGAGAAAACGGTTCCGTGGGTGGCTCGCCATATACAAACTGCACCTCGTATGTGCAGCATGAATCAGGAAACTCGTCACAGAAGAACTTGAATCTCACAAAAAAACCCAGCCTTGTAGAAACACAAGGCAGAACAATAATTAATCTTCAATTCAAACAATTTCATCATCAAATCACACGTATGCACTTCAAATAACACATTAACTCAACACTTTAACACTTATTGAATACATTAACACTTAACACTAATTAGCATTTTCACACGTGCGTTAGCTTTAGCCCATGTGCTATCAAATTCGGCTCGCACGGCCTATATAAACGCACCTCGTATCGATTCTCTATCGAATTCACAGCACTTTCCTTGCATAAATATTAAGTTAATATTTGAATTATAACTCACCAAGGAAAGGAATTTATATATTTTCAAACAGGGAAGTTTATTTGTGGCACTTTGATGTTTCGTGGGTCTGCATCAATCTCTGTTTCACAAGTCCCCGCCTCATCCGCTTCTTACTCCGGCAACAGCTCATGGAGGGAGACACCCATAGACATAATATACGTAGACGCCTCATGACATGCTGGAACGTAATCCAGCGTCGCCGCCATATTGGTTGGGTCTCCTCACTCTACGCTAGCACCAGAGTCAATCGGAGTCAATGGAGAGCAAGCAACTATGCCCGTATTTTGTGCAGTTTACAGTTGCAATAACCCGCATGGGATTACCTTTCACAAGTAAGATTGAACAATAATTTTGGTTATTTTACCATTTATAATATTATGTCATCGTAACTAACGTTACTTACATGTAACATTATTACAGCAGGAACTGGTACTCTCTCTCATTGTCTCTTGCTGTTTTTTTTTCTGTTCTTCAACTTTCAGAGGATGTGTTCTTACTCGGGGAGCACAATGCAGAAACCCAATTCGGAATTGAGAACCATCATTTCATGCTTGTGTCATTTGTGGTCAGTGGAGCCTGCAGGTGTACGGCTGTACGCACTGTGCGTACCATGAGTGCTCAGACTGACCTGAGATTTGCCCCGCAAACATGTCAGCAGTAAATTATAGCCGTATTTCTGTCGACTGAACCAGCCATGCCATTAATAATGAACGTATCAGTCTTTTGCATGCCAAAGTCCATTTCTGCTTATAAACATTATGTCAAATAGAAAGAGAAAATCGTGCTATATGCACTTTCATGAGATCGGGTTAGACTACAACAATTAATTTGTAGCCTATTTTACAAATGGGAATACAACGAAATTCATGACAATGTTTTACATTCAAGTTACCTGTAAAATTTATAGTGAAAAGTTCTTTAAAATCATCTGGAATGCAATAAAGTAATTTTTAAAGCTGTTTTTAAAGCATTTTGCTGTATGGATTAAAAAATAGGCTAATAAATAATTCACGTATCATGCAGACAAAATTACTTTGCAGAAAATCCTTTAAATGTTAAGGAATTAAGAGCAGAGCAACGTAAAAATCAGAAAAAAATAATAGGGCCTGTTTTAGGCTTTTCCTTATTTATATATTTTAGACGGTGATGAAAAATGACTCGCCATCTCCTCATTGGACGTGCCTTTAGAGAGAAATACATCTTTACGGATTACATAATGAAAGAGTTTTTGTTTTCGATTTGAATTATTTCGTTTTAAAGTAGTAATTTAAAGATTTCTATAGATATATTTATCATATTTGTGACTCAATTCGTTGAGTTTCGGTTCATCATTGTGAAGCGCTCCTATTCAAGACTAGACGGCAACCCTATCCTCTGTTTTCCTATTTATTTTAATAAAAGCACAACGTTTTTTGATATTGTGAATGCACACAAATAAAAGTAGACCCTTTACAGTTCCGAATGATGTATTACTCTTACCTTTATGAGCAAACATTATGGCGTATTTTAAGTTGTTTCCACTATTATTTTAAGTTCTTTTCGTGTGTGAGTGAGTGAGTGAGTGTGTGTGTGTGTGTGTGTTTGAGTGTGTGCGTGAGAGAGAAATAAATTCAAATGAACAATCAAACTTGTTTCTTTATTAAAATATAAAATTCATTCATTTTATACATTTATCAATATGCCATAGCCTACCACATGTCTTTGTTAAAGAGCATAATACAAAGTCTTTTAGCATGAAAGCACGTATTTTTCAATGTGTAACAGCATCCTGTATCATAACTAAATCTCTGCCGTTTGTAACAAACCAAACCTTGTGAAAATCCGGTAAAAAATTCGGGGAGTTATTGTATGATTATTGTAGTTGGGGATACACCTTCCTCAGTAGAAATAAATAACAGTGAAGCCAAAATATAAATTTAATGCAGGATCTAGAAATAATCTGATCGTGATTAAACCAGAAAAATGCAAAACAATTAAACAAAAGCAATTTTTAAAGCTTGAGCTCCTAAACATTAGATCACTCGCACCCAAAGCAGTTACTGTAAATGAAATGATCACAGATAATAGTTTTGATGTGCTCTGCTTGACTGAAACCTGGCTCAAACCAAATGATTATATTGGTATAAATGAGTCTACTCCACCAAGCTACTGTTATAAGCATGAGCCCCGTCAGACTGGGCGTGGCAACGGTGATAATACAAATGATGCATTAGGACTTGCGTTTACTGACCTAATAAATTCTTTTGGAGTCAAGCAAAACATCACTGGGCCCACTCATCGTTTTAATCATACACTAGATTTAATTATATCGCATGGAATTGATACTGACATAGATATCGTACCTCAAAGTGATGATGTTACTGACCATTTCCTAGTATCGTGCATGCTGAGTATTACTGATATTAACTATATGGCTCCGTGTTATCGTCCAGGAAGAACTATTGTTCCAACCACTAAAGATAGATTCAGAAATAACCTGCCTGATTTATCTCAACTGCTCTGTGTACCCATAAATACACATGAACTAGATGAAATGACTAGCAACATGGGCAATATCTTCTCTAATACATTAGAAGCTGTTGCGCCCATCAAATTGAAAAAGGTTAGAGAAAAACGTACTGCGCCATGGTACAACAGTGATACCCATTCTCTCAAGAAAGAAACTCGTAAACTTGAGCGCAAATGGAGAAAAACTAACTTGGAAGTTTTTAGAATTGCATGGAAAAACAGTATGTCCAACTATAGACAGGCTTTAAAAGCTGCCAGGGCAGAGCATATCCGCAAACTCATAGAAAATAACCAAAACAATCCAAGGTTTTTATTTAGCACAGTGGCTAGATTAACAAATAAACAGACGCCACCCGATCTAAATACAGTCAGGTCCATAAATATTGGGACATCGACACAATTCTAACATTTTTGGCTCTATACACCACCACAGTGGATTTCAAATGAAACGAACAAGATGTGCTTTAACTGCAGACTGTCAGGTTTAATTTGAGGGTATTTACATCCAAATCAGGTGAACGGTGTAGGAATTACAACAGTTTGCATATGTGCCTCCCACTTGTTAAGGGACCAAAAGTAATGGGACAGAATAATAATCATAAATCAAACTTTCACTTTTTAATACTTGGTTGCAAATCCTTTGCAGTCAATTACAGCCTGAAGTCTGGAATGCATAGACATCACCAGACGCTGGGTTTCATCCCTGGTGATGCTCTGCCAGGCCTCTACTGCAACCGTCTTCAGTTCCTGCTTGTTCTTGGGGCATTTTCCCTTCAGTTTTGTCTTCAGCAAGTGAAATGCATGCTCAATCGGATTCAGGTCAGGTGATTGACTTGGCCATTGCATAACAATCCACTTCTTTCCCTTCAAAAACTCTTTGGTTGCTTTTGCAGTATGCTTTGGGTCATTGTCCATCTGCACTGTGAAGCGCCGTCCAATGAGTTCTGAAGCATTTGGCTGAATATGAGCAGATAATATTGCCCGAAACACTTCAGAATTCATCCTGCTGCTTTTGTCAGCAGTCACATCATCAATAAATACAAGAGAACCAGTTTCACTGGTAGCCATACATGCTCACCACCACCATGCTTCACTGATGAGGTGGTATGCTTAGGATCATGAGCAGTTCCTTTCCTTCTCCATACTCTTCTCTTCCCATCACTCTGGTACAAGTTGATCTTGGTCTCATCTGTCCATAGGATGTTGTTCCAGAACTGTGAAGTCGTTTGGCAAACTCTAATCTAGCCTTCCTGTTTTTGAGGCTCACCAATGGTTTACATCTTGTGGTGAACCCTCTGTATTCACTCTGGTGAAGTCTTCTCTTGATTGTTGACTTTGACACACATACACCTGCCTCCTGGAGAGTGTTCTTGATCTGGCCAACTGTTGTGAAGGGTGTTTTCTTCACCAGGGAAAGAATTCTTCGGTCATCCACCACAGTTGTTTTCCGTGGTCTTCCGGGTCTTTTGGTGTTGCTGAGCTCAACAGTGCATTCCTTCTTTTTAAGAATGTTCCAAACAGTTGTTTTGGCCACGCCTAATGTTTTTGCTATCTCTCTGATGGGTTTGTTTTGTTTTTTCAGCCTAATGATGGCTTGCTTCACTGATAGTGACAGCTCTTGGATCTCATCTTGACAGTTGACAGCAACAGATTCCAAATGCAAATAGCACACTTGAAATGAACTCTGGACCTTTTATCTGCTCATTGTAATTGGGATAATGAGGGAATAACACACACCTGGCCATGGAACAGCTGAGAAGCCAATTGTCCCATTACTTTTGGTCCCTTAACAAGTGGGAGGCACATATGCAAACTGTTGTAATTCCTACACCATTCACCTGATTTGGATGTAAATACCCTCAAATTAAAGCTGACAGTCTGCAGTTAAAGCACATCTTGTTCGTTTCATTTGAAATCCACTGTGGTGGTGTATAGAGCCAAAAATGTTAGAATTGTGTCGATGTCCCAATATTTATGGACCTGACTATATTCCCTTACAATTTACTAGTAATGACTTTATGAATTTCTTCACTGATAAGATAGATAACATCAGAAATACAATAACAAATGTAGATTCTGCAGCGTCTAGTACTTCAGCTCCATTCATCGCACCCAAAGAAAAACTGCAGTGCTTTACAACTATAGGACAGGAAGAGCTAAATAAACTTATCACTGCATCTAAACCAACAACATGCCTATTAGATCCTGTACCCAATAAATTACTGAAAGTGTTGTTACCTGTAGCAGAAGAACCGCTTCTCAATATTATTAACGCATCGGTATCTTTAGGTCACGTCCCAAAATCATTCAAGCTGGCGGTTATTAAGCCTCTTATTAAAAAACCACAACTAGATCCTAATGAACTAGCAAATTACAGACCCATTTCTAATCTTCCGTTTATGTCTAAAATTTTAGAAAAAGTTGAGTCTGCTCAGTTGTGCTCTTTTTTGCAAAAAAAAAAAAAGATCTCTATGAAGAATTTCAGTCAGGTTTCAGGCCCCACCATAGCACAGAAACCAAACTTGTTAAAATTACAAATGACTTGCTGCTTGCGTCAGACCAAGGCTGCATCTCATTGCTAGTTTTACTTGATCTTAGTGCTGCGTTCGACACTATAGATCATGACATACTCATAGATCGATTACAAAACTATACGGGTATTCAAGGGCAGGCTTTAAGATGGTTTAGATCCTACCTGTCTGATCGCTACCACTTTGTTTATTTAAACAGGGAGTCATCTCAATTATCACCAATAAAGTATGGAGTACCACAAGGATCTGTCCTAGGTCCTCTGCTATTTTCAATATACATGTTGCCCCTTGGTAATATTATTAGAAAATACGGGATTAGTTTCCATTGTTATGCTGATGATACTCAATTATATATATCTTATCAAGACCAGATGAAACTTCTAAATTATCTAAGCTAACAGAGTGTGTTAAAAATGTAAAAGATTGGATGACCAATAATTTTCTCCTATTAAATTCAGATAAGACAGAGATATTACTTATTGGACCAAAAAACAGTACACAGAATATCTTGGATTATAATTTGCAACTAGACGCATGTACTGTTACTTCCTCTACAGTAAAAAATCTGGGTGTTATATTAGACAGCAACTTGTCCTTTGAAAATCATATTTCCCATGTTACAAAAACAGCATTCTTCCATCTTAGAAACATTGCCAAGCTACGAAACATGTTACCTGTTTCTGATGCAGAAAAGCTAGTTCATGCATTCATGACCTCTAGACTGGACTATTGTAATGCACTGCTAGCTGGTTGTCCTGCATCTTCAATAAACAAGCTACAGGTAGTCCAAAATGCAGCGGCTAGAGTCCTTACCAGGTCAAGAAAATATGATCATATTACCCCAATTTTACAGTCTCTGCAATGGCTACCTATTAAGTTCCGCATCAGTTACGAAATATTATTACTTACCTATAAGGCCCTTAATGGTTTAGCTCCTGCGTACCTAACTAGTCTTCTACCACGCTACAATCCATCACGCTCCCTAAGGTCGCAAAACTCTGGACTTTTGGTAGTACCTAGGATAACAAAGTCTATAGCCTTCCTGATAATGTTCGGGGTTCAGACACACTCTCTCTGTTTAAATCTAGATTAAAGACACATCTCTTTAGCCAAGCATTCACATAATGCATCTCATAATCTTGTACTGCAGTTATATCTGATCAAACACACATTATTGTTCTTTAGCTTGGATTGAACAAATCATTTTGCTTGGTTGGAACAGCAGCTACGCTAATTATGTCTCTATTTGTTTCTCTGTTTCTTGTGTAAACTAGGATTTACACAAGCTTCAGTCTGGATCCAGAACACCTGAGAAGAGATGATGCCAACCCCTCAGAGGACCTCAGATGATGCCTACCCTCAGACAACATACAGAACTACCAAATTTCGCCATAAATTAAATATATTAAGTTTCTACAATATATAAATAAACTTGAATTGAATTATTTATATAGCACTTTATGCAATATATAGCTTTAAATCAAGCAGCTTTACAGTATTAAACATGAAAAACCAGTGTCGCTTTCAGTTAGAATTACAACTTGATTTTCTGTTATAAAGCAGCTCTCCAGTGTGGAGCTAGCTAATGATATACAACTTGATTTTCTGTTATAAAGCAGCTCTCCAGTGTGGAGCTAGCTAATGATAAAATCCTTTTATTAGTGGGGAAAAAATATATAAAAATGAATTAACGTGATAGCTTGGTTTGCAGAGATCAAAGCTTGATCTAGCTCAGGACTGTTTTGATTATCATAACCCCTATAAGGTATTTTAAAAGAGATTATGTTGTGAATAAAATAGTTTATCCAAAATTAAAATCTTTTATCACCAGGGATGCATCAATCCGATACTAAGTATCGGTATCGACTCCAACACTTGCGCTTTCTGCCGGATCGGGTATCGGTTAGACGAGACCAATCTAACTTTTAACTTTTATTTGTTTCCCAATAAATAATGTTGTTTCATTAAATGTTTCGATTTAAAAAAAAAAAAATATATATATATATATATATATATATATATATATGTGTGTGTGTGTGTGTGTGTGTGTATCCATGACTTTTCTAGAGTATATTTTACTGCTGAATTATCCACTAATCTAATTAATAATAGTATTTTTGTCATAGATTATGATTATATATACTTTTTTTGTTATTTTTCATTAAAATGAGGTTGTCTATATTTAGCAGACTGTGTTTGACACACAAAAGAGTGATGATCAGGTCAACACAGAAATAAAGAAATTCTACATTTGATTTACAAAAAAAAAAAAAAAAAAAAAACTCCACCAGTATCAGATCGGTATCGGCAGATACTCAGAATTTTCAATATCTGATTGGATCGGTTCTGAAAAATGGTATCATTGCATCCCTACTTATCACTTACCTTTATTTTGTTTCTTATCCATATGACTTACAGAAGGAGATGTTAGGCAGAATGATGTGTCATTGTTACTTTTTCATATAGCCTAGCTAATTAAATGGTGAATGAGAGTGTTTCTCTGTCTGTCATCTATCATATGTGCTAAATATATATTTGTATGAATTCATTGAATAATAATTGAAATTACATATGATTTTTTAAAGCTGAAGTGATTGCCGTCATATATAGTTTTATATATATATATATATATATATATATATATATATATATATGTATGTATGTGTGTGTGTGTGTGTGTGTGTTAGAATATGTATAACTGAACATTTTAACTCAGAGGTCCCCAACCACCGGGTCACATGAAAGTGTATATATATATGACACTGTTATTTATTATGCGTTAATTATTGCTCTAATTATTCTGTATTTTTGTTTGTTATATGAGATTGCTATGGAGTAACAATTTGATGATTTCATGTAAATTAAATGTTCAATTAGTACATGAATGATTGTTCTGATCTGTCGTATCTATAAGCTATTAGGGGTTAAACAGATCGCAGTTGATCCGTGATATGTACAGACCAGGCACCATAGTTCAGCATGCATGTGATTCGCAGATAAATTTGCCAATTTACACATTTAAGCGATTTTAAACCACAAGAAGAAGAAAGCAAAAGACAACTCGATCAGAGAATTATTTTTATATATATATATATATATATATATATATATATATATATATATAATACAGTTTTGCACTACAGCACCACACTGGTCAAACCACATTATTGCATATATATATTTACATTTATGCATTTGGCAGAAGCGACTTACATTGCATTCAAATTACAGTTTTTTTTACATTTTATCAGGTCTTGCTTTCCCTGGGAATCAAACCCATGATCTTGGCATTGCTAGTGCCATGCTCTACTATTTGAGCTACAGGAAAGTATATATAGGAGACGTGAGAGAGCCAGTCCTTAAGAATATTTTCAAAGTGAAACTGTTTCGTGGTGTAAAAAAGGTTGGAGACCTGTTTTAACTAATTGCGAAGGCTAAATAATCAGACAATGTCTACTGATTAATCAGTGAAATAATCAATGATTTGTTGATTAATCATTCTAATAATTATTAGATTAATCAATTATGAAAAAAATCAATTGTTGCAGCCCTAGTACACAAATGTTTTCCTTTTTCCAAATGTCCCAATTGATTCTCATTTATTCATTTTAGGCCTGATGAAAGTGAAGGAAGAAAGACAAGATCTGAATGAGGTGGAGGAGAAACATCAGCATCAGAAAGATCATATCACTGCTGGAGAAAAATCAGTGAGCTGCAGCATTCAAATAACAGACGTCAAAAAGCCTTTCAGCTAGCTGCTCTCAGTGCAGAAACACTTACAAACAGAAAAGAAGCTTTATGAAACATGAGAATTCATAGTGGGATAAAGCCTTTCAGCTGCTCTCAGTGTGGAAACACTTTCACGTGTAACAAAAACCTTAAGAATCACATGTTAATTCATGCTGGAATAAAGCCTTTTACCTGCTCTGAGTGTGGAAAGAGTTTTACACAGAAAGGAATCCTTATGAAACACATGAGAACTCATAGTGGGATAAAGCCTTTCAGCTGCTTTCAGTGTGGAAAGAGTTTACATTTATGTTTACATTCACATTCATTTAGCAGACGCTTTTATCCAAAGTGATTTACAATTGGGGAATACATCAAGCAGTTCAACTCAAAGAGGTAAAGAGACACAAAAAGTGCTCGTAAAACCAAATTTCATTGTGCAAATAAATACAAGCTTGACTGGGAAAGATTAAAGAAAAGAGAAAAAGGTTTTTTGGGGTTTTTTTTTTCAAATAGTGACGAAAAAGTTTTCATCGCTGGAAAATTGTTAGGGAATCAGCATTCCGGATGGGGTGGGAAGATCATTCCACCAACCAGGAATAATGAACGAGAATGTTCTGGAAAGTGATTTTGAGCCTCTCTGTGATGGTACCACGAGGCGTCGCTCACTCGCAGATCTCAGACTTCTGGAGGGGATGTAGATTTGTAGTAGTGAGTGGAAGTAGGTGGCTGTTCTATATGCAAGCGTCAGTGTCTTGAACTTGATGCGAGCCGCAACTGGTAGCCAGTGCAAGGAGATAAAGAGAGGTGTAGACTTGTTGAAGATCATTCGTGCCGCTGCATTTTGAATCATTTGTAGAGGTTTGATTGCATGTGATGGAAGTCCAGCCAGAAGAGCATTGCAGTAGTCCAGCCTAGAAATGACAAGGGCCTGGACGAGGAGTTGTGCAGCATGCTCTGTCTGATGTTGTTTCACCTGTGAACGAGGATTTGATCGTCACATGAGAATTCACACTAAAGAGCTGCCTCACCAGAAAATTCACACAAATTAAAAGACTCACATCTGTCCTGTTTGTGGCAGGATATTTCTACAGGTTTTAAAAGAGTGGAAAATTGTGTACTGTGTAGGGATGGATATTGTTAAGGTTTTAAAGGCATTACTGTTCTTACTGTTACTGCTGATCTATTTGGTATTTTTATCGGTTGTTTTTGTTATTTGGCTCAATTCTCAGGATGTGAACTTTTTCTCTCAAAGCTATAAAACTATGTAATATGTTCAAGCTCTCTGAACAATTAGTTTCTTGTTCTGTTTACATGTAACACACTGATACACAAATAAATGTACTGTATAAATTCAAATGTGCATATTCTTTTTCTGTGTACTATAATATAGACTTTTCCCAGTAAACCTTTACCTACCGTTGAAATCAACCTGTGAACACATGTGGGGCCCAAATTGGTCAATTTTGTCCCATAAAACAACATGTCATCTGCTGAGAATCTTTTAATTGCTGGCAATTCTATTTAATTGTTCAAAAAACATGTTGAAACAATGAATCAAACACATCAGGGTTATGTTTAGTAGTATCAAGGCAATCCCCTTCATTTCAGTGGAGACCCAGTGATTTCCGGCGACATGAGCGACAGGAAAGTCCAGTGCCTGTAATGGAGGAAATGTTAGTAGAGCTATGACAACAATACTCCTGCATTTATGATGTTTCCTTGAGGGACTACTGCAACAGAGTGAACAAAGGTCAAAATAAAAAAAAAATTATATATATATATATAAAATATACACACACTGTTAGAAATCGCTGTAGATTTAGCAGCACAGTACTGTAAAAACCTACAGTACAATACCACATTTATATATTACTGTAAAGTGCTGTAATTTGTATTGCATTCTGGGTAGTTTTGCTTGGGCGGGAATATTTTACAGTATATTTTAGCATTGCTGTAACCTGGCTGTAATAATACAGGGATTGCTGTAAATAGCGAAAGTGCGCCACCTGATTGACGTCACACACACACACACACACACAACACAACTGCAGAAGGTCGCACGTTGGAGAAGAACGGATTTCTGGAACTTTGGTAAGTTATTTTATAATTAGTTTATAATTAGGTTTTAAGATATATTTTGGTCATCCCTTTAAAAATAACATTTTAATTGTATGCTTTTTAAAGTTTTAAAGTGCTGTAAATAGTTGTGCGAAATACTTAAATGTGCTTGAATTTCGCTCTCAAAAGGTTGTACAAACCCTGAAATGCATAATGTAATGAAATTCAACTATTTCTGGCACAACACCATGGTTATAGTTAGCGTTACTACTTCTGGTTATATGTCAGCGCTGTTTGACCTGTTTATAACAGATTTCTGTGCAGAATTTGAATGCTTCTCACTGGATCTCGCAGCACTGTGCAGTAACAGCGTCACGAAATCAACACTGCTTCCTGAGTAAACCTGTTCTGAGCTCGGAGAAGTTTGTTTGCTCTGCGCTGATCCGAGCTGATAAATGGTCTGCGCTGTACAGCTCAAACGAGTAGCGTGGTTTCACTAGCTTTTGTTTCGCTTGCTGTTTGATGTTTCTCATATGCAACAGAAATAGCAGCGCTTATGAGATGGGGCAACGTAGTGGTCATGCTAGTGTGATTGCTCACAAAATTTAGTCGCACCGGCAGAAAAAACAGTCACAAAATGCAACCATTTGGTTGCAGTCTGAAAAAAAATTCTAGAAAATTGTTCTTATCCTGTGAGTCCCCACTCTTTTGTGCCCTGAGGTGGAAATGCCCTAACAGTAGGGAAAACTCAAGTGTATACTTTATATTTTGGACAACCATTGTTTTTTTATTATTATTTTTACATGTACATTTTGGTTATTTTTTTCTTTCTCACTTTAGAGGCTGGTGAAAAAACCGCCATGCTAAAGCATTCAAAGTGAAAACTTCTGTCATGGCTCAGTAATCCAGGATTGGGATGGTGGAAGGAGCAGAAGAACCAGAAGATCAGAGATCAGGCAGAGATCTACTGGTGCACCTGAGGGAACCGATTTTCCTAATGTCTTAGTTAAACCAAACATTTTCATCACTCACCTTCATGTCGTTCCAAACCTGTAAGACTTTTGTTCATCTTTGAAACATAAATGTATATCTTTTTAATGAATCTGAGAAATTTCTGCCCCTCCATTTCACAGTTTATGCAACTACCAATTTCAAGCCTCAGAAAGGTAGTAAAAACATCATTAAAGTAAACCATGTGACTCCAGTTGTTTAACCTCAATTTATGAAGTGATGTGAATGTTTTGTGTGCACAAAAAACTTAGCATTTTTATTTACAAAATAACATGTTCACTAGAGCACCATCATGTTGGCGTGAGAGCTGGCCATCTCATGGTGCTTTTGTGAAAATGCGTTGGAGATACATAATTTGTGAATAAAGACATACTATTTTTGTTGTTGATGTTTTTTGCGTACACAAGGCATCTGTTAAAAATATCTTCATTTGTGTTCTGCACAAAAGGGTTTTATGGTTTTGGAGTGACATGAGGGTAAGTAATGACAAAATTTACATTTTTGGGTGAAATATGTTCTAATGTGGTTATAATTGGTCATTGTTATGTTTTATAAATATTTTCAATATTTTAAAGATTTATTGTTTTGAAAAATGATGTTTATACAGTCTACTATAAGTAATTTTGTTGGTAACACTTTACAATAAGGTGTCATTTGTTAACATTAGTTATTGTGTTAACTAACATGAACAAAGCATTTATTACACTATTTATTAATCTTTGTTAATGTTAGTTAATGAAAATACAGTTGTTCATTGTTTATTCATGTTAGTTCACAGTGCATTAATGTTTACAAACACAACTTATGATTTTAATAATGCATTAGTAAAGGCTGAAATTAACATGAACTAAGATTAATAAATGCTGTAGAAGTAATGTTCATTCTTAGTTCATGTTTACTAATGTTGTTAACTAATGAACCTTGTTGTAAAGTGTTACCCTTTTGTTAATATCAATACCTCTGTGATTATGGTATCTTTACTTAATTATCTGAAATGTCTGCTAGTAAATATTTTGCTACCATAGCATATCTGTTTATAATAATGCTGAGCACGGAACGTCCTTAATGCTTTCATTCATATTTCGCTGTATATCCTATGTTTTTATTAATAATTTGGGTGTATTATACTATTCATATTTGTGCGTTTTTCAAAATAAATAAACTGAATTAATTTCGAGTCTGTCATTCACAGCTGTTGGAACAGCCTTTACATTAGTTTGGGCATATGAGGACATAAATTAGGTTAAACTACTGCATGTCTGCCCATAGAAAATAAATAATTATAAACAAAGTACCAACTGATTACCAGCACACAACTAATGATCCGCGACGTTGCCACGACGTCGCAGTTACAAACTGGCAATGTCACAATGTTACGTTGTGGCGATGTATACGCACCTTTCACTTTTCCGGTTGCCACGACGTAACTAGTTACATCATCAAGACGTAACATTGGTCACCAGATTACGTTGCAGTTACGTAACAGTTACGTATTTTTGTTAGCTGGGCTTACGCATCAAGCGCCGCTATAGCATGTCAAAGCTTTCTCCGGTTTAAATTTGCTGCTACAATACAGTTAGGTGGTTTTTAAATAATATTTTCATGTCGATATAAAGTTGTTGCATATTGTTAAAACTGATCGTGGTGGTGGTATCTTTGTAGGACTGTCGACTCTGTAGAACAGCGGCACGCGAAAGTGAATGTCCGGCGAATAGGCCTTTATCACAGTCCGCGTGTCGTCACATCCGGCTCCGATTAGTAGCGTAAAGGAATTTCCGCCTGCTTTATTGTCAATGGACAGACGTCAGTTTTGTGAAGAAAATTAAACAAATTCAAGTTGAACATGGACACAATAAACATAAATGTTAAAATTGAGTATTTATACCGATTCCATACCATGTATCCTGTCATCTTTCATTTTAATGTGTAACATTAGCCTATCTGAGCGACGCGACTGTCAGCGCTGCCAGTCAGATTAATGAAGAGCACGCAGCTCAAGTTACTGCCAGAGGAATACTCAGACTGATTTAATCTTATTTTTAATCTTATTTTGTTTATTTTTTAATTATATTTATTGTGATTAACCTCCTGCTCTTGTTCACGGTAATGATATTCAATCGTTGCACGCAATCACGGAGAATAACTCGATTAAGATGATCAAACTTATTTTTAATTATCGTCTATGGGCTGGAAATATTTCTTTATTTGAACAACTTCAATTTGATGCACTTATAGAGGATTGCATCATAAAATCAGCACGTGAAAAAAATGCGAGCATGTTTAATACAACGTTTGCCCTAAATCTCCTTTTATACAGCCTTTAGTCATAATTAATGTTTTAAGCTTTGGCTAATTCTAATGCTTATTAATGTGATATGTTTTTTGTGTAGTTTTCTCGTGGTTCTGTAATGAAATAAGGTGATCAGACTGTGAAGAATTGCCTATACACATCAAGCAGTATATACTTTTTACTTAAGTACATTAAAAATCAGGTACTTTTGTACTTTCACTCGAGTAAGATTTAAAAGAAGTATTTCATACTTTTACTGGAGTAATATTTTATTTTACGTATCTGTACTTTTACTCCAGTACTTGACTTGTGTACTTCGTCCACCACTGCCTTTGAGCTGTTGAATAATATAAATGGAGCAGCAAATAATAAGGGACACTTTTTTTTTCAACATAAGGTATGTTCGATAATGTTGTAGTTGATCAAATATATTTAATAGTTCTCCTTGTAGAAACATGGGATTTGTGTCTGTTTTAAAAATGGTATTTTGAAGATCAATTTACCTCATTCATGAAAAGTTTCAGAGAAGTATAATTTATAAAATTGCATCAAAAGTAACAAAATTTTGTATAGAAATTGTCTTTACACTATTACACCAGGGTTCACTTTTATATACTTTCACATTTCTGTTTTTTTTTTTCCAAGTTACTGTCAAATGAAATGTCTTTGCTTTTATTTTAGACTTTATTGAAGAAAGTGAGGAGAAAGAAGGATTGAGTGAAGCTGAGGAGAAAAATCATGCCGAAATTGGAGAAAAAACTTTGAGTTGTTCTTAAACCAAACAGAAAGATTTAAAGAAAAGAAGAGCCAAGAAATATTTCACCTGCACTCAGTGTGGTAAGAGTTTCACATGCAAATATAATCTTGATGTTCACATGAGAATTCATACTGGAGAGAAACCGTTCACTTGTGATCAATGTGGAAAGAGTTTTGCAGAATCATCAAGCCTTAAGAAACACATGAACATCCACACAAGAGAGAAACTGTACACGTGATCAATGTGGCAAAATGTTTTTGAGGGCTTCAAACCGGAGGACACACCTGAAAGTTCATACAAAGGAGAAGCCACATTCATGTCATTTGTGTGGAAAGTGTTTTTCACAGCTAGAACATTTGAAAGTACATCAGAAAATACATACTGCTGTGAGAGAGTACATGTGTTTTGAGTGTGAAAAGACTTTTACTTCAGAGTACTGTTTAAAACAGCATGAGAGGATTCACACTGGAGAAAAACCATACAAGTGTTCACACTGCGACAAGAGATTCAGTGATTCAGGAGACCTAAAAAGACATGAGAGGACCCACACTGGAGTGAAACCTTCTAAGTGTTCACACTGTGACAAGAGATTCAGTCGGTCAGCAAAACTCAAAACACACGAGAGGATCCACACTGGAGAGAAACCGTATCACTGCACTGCATGTGGGAAGTGTTTCATTCAATCATCTGCTCTACACAGACATACAGAAAACAATCACAGTAAGTAGATCATCTTCAGATCCAGCACTTTCAGATCTGATGCTGCGTCCTCAACAAATGTGACACAATAATGCATCAAGCAATAAAATATCATCTGGATAAATCTGTCATTACAAGCGACATGACAAAGAAACATTATCTAAAGTTTCACAGTGAATAGAGTTCATTTTCAAAACCAGCAGATTCAACTGTGAGATTCAGATCAACTCAAAGATGGAGTTCCTCCCCAAAGAACAATTTTAAAAGTTTTATTCTTGGATATCATTTTGCTTCATGATATAAATGTCATTGTGCTCTTATGAGTTTCATATTATGTCCATATAATGTTCAATTGTCATTACTGATAATCAAACAGTAAAGAAAATGAGAAACATCACTCTCTGCTAATGACTGAATGATTTTAGTAGCTTAAATAAGCATTAATCCATCAGTTTATCTGATCCTGAATTGTTTGCTTAATAAGTGTTAATAGCCTAAGGCTTATCGACGATGGCGTTTTAGTGCCACGTTAAAAAAAAAAATAAAATTCTAAGATTACGAAAATAAAGTCGAAATGTTTCGAGAATAAAGTTATAATATTTCTTCTAGCCTTTTGCGCATGCAAATGGCCCTGATTGGGAGCACCGGGAGATATACCAAAGTCTCAGTTTTCAAAATTTGTCAGTTTTATAGCAAAATATAAACAATATGTATATTACAATAATGTGTTTTTTCACGCTCTTTAATGTGACGTGACAGATCGCTGTATTAGCTTTAGTTTAAGCAGCACGTGTGTCAATAATATTTTCGATTACAATAATGAGACATTATTTAATTATAAATTAGGCTATACTGTTTTTTCATGCCTTCTGATGTTCCTTCACTTGTATATCTTGCCATAAACTTGAAATAAAGAGGAAAACACATTTATAATTGTATTTCGTGATAAAACTGAGCTGTGATAGGCTATATTAACCCTTTCAGCGGTGAGTTAAAAAAATTGATTTTTTTTTTTAAAGGGGTCATATAATGCTATATCCACTTTTACAAGTTGATTGTACTGAAATGTGTGTTGGCAGTGCCTGTACACAACCATCCTATAATGATAAAAATCCATCCAGTGTTTTTTTTTTTTTAATCTCCTAATATGTTTTCCCCTGTCTCAAATCGAGCTGTTCGTCTTGTTACGTCACAAGATCGGAGGCCCCTCCCACGATTGTTGATTGACAGGAGCGTTTCATCACAGACCCGCCCTGAGCGAGCTGTCATCATAGTCTGCCATTGTTGATACACTGGAGCAGAATGGCGTCTAAGCGATCGTGGTGTTCTGTTCTTGGGTGTAATAACGAACACAGCAGTCGTTTTGATGTTCCAAAATCAGAACCGCTGAAGACGCAGTGGCTGAGTTTTGTTTTCGAAGAGAATAGTCCCTCAGATCAACCTCAATTCTTTCATGTTTGCGCAAATCATTTCTCACCAGACTGCTTTATAAACGAGGGTCAGTTTAAAGCTGGTTTTGCCAAGAAGCTGCTCCTGAAAAAAGGATCGGTACCAACGATATGAATATTCACAAAGCTGGAATGCTGCGCTTTGCAACAATAGACTTACAACTTGTGGTGAGAAGCAGCAGCAGCCGTCCAGAAGTGCGCAGAGAAAAAGGTACTCCTCTCAGAAAACGTACAAATAAAGATAATTTTAGATGTTTAATTACTATTTGGAGCATTGGGATCACTAGAAGAGGGCTTAATGAACTAATTTTTGTGAAAACCTCAAATTTGACCAAAACTGACATTTTTCGTTTCTTTTGCCTGTAGCTCAAAATTAAAATTCTCATTTCGCCAGAACGGGTCACATATTAATCTTTGCTAATCTCTTGCATGTTTCACCATGAATGTGGCTAAAGCTTACACTAACTTTCATTACGTGAAATCAAGTGTACATTACGGCATGTTTTCTATGTACGATGTTCTCAATATAATTCATAATCCCACGTTGGTAATGAACAACGCGTTATGGTTATTGTGTTATTATAAACTGTGTACGCTGTAGTGATTTTTGCTTTCGCCAACCTAGGGAGGCGAAATGGTTTAGTGATGGGTACTCGCGTCACCAATGACGTTATGATATTTGGATCACGTGTCACTTAAGGTGTGGTTATGAGTACATCACATAATAAAGATTGGTGGGATCTCTAACTTGTAGAACCTCTTTCTGTATCATCAACACAAGGAAGACACAAGTGTAATAAAATAGAATTTATTAACAAAAAATAGACAAGAGTAATCAACAACTACTAAACGAATACCATAAATGAAATAGGAATAAAGTGCATAAGATGCATAAAATGCAAGTGATTATGTTGGGTGTTGCAATGTCAGTTGCAATGCTGGAGGATGCTGATCTCCTGGAGCACCAAAGGGTCCTAAAATCTGGAACACGCAGATGTAGCCCTGGAGTAGGTGCAGAAGGTCCTTAGCCTGGAACACGCAAGCAAGTCTGAAGACTCAGAACTTGGTTGATCTGTTAGTGTCTCACCCTTGCAGGCCGGAGACTCAGATCTGGTTGATCTGTTGCTGCCTTCCCTGTAACAGGCCAAAGACTCAGAACCAGTTGATCTGTTGCTGCCTTCCCTGTAACAGGCCGAATACTCAGAACAAGGAGTGGCTTTTGGGAAGGTACCTTTATCTTTTTTCGATGAGGAGGAGATTGCAATCTGGCGCTTCTCCATTTCCATGCTGTGATTGGCTGTTTCCATCAGAGTGGGGGGACACGGTGTGGCCCACCCTTCTTTCCTCCTGTGGAACTTATTTGCATAGTCCAAACACAAAGTTAGAAAAGTGTCACAAAAGTTTTACCAATGCATCATTCACTTACCAAACCACAACCAGAATACCTTTGGCAATGTTACGAACACATTAAGTCCAAACATGATGGAAGAAGATTGAACTGTCATGCATGCATTCATTTGTCCATCAACAGCTGAGTTTGTGCAAGATGTTGCACTACACGTCGCTGTCACTAAGAATACTTATTTCTCTGAATAAATAGGATGGGTGGTGTTGTAGTTTGCATCAGTTTAAGGTTTGAGAACATAGTTATGAATGGATTTGGATGGATCTCTGTGATCTCTCTTTGTTTCACCCACTGCTGCTGTGTCCAGAGGTCCTAAGGAATTTTTATGGCAGTCACAGGCCAAAACCCACCTCTGTTGGTGGGTGAAGGGCAGAAACTGCATTTGACCAATGAGAAGTCCTGTCCTTCCTGGGCTTTTTACCAAAGGTCTTCTTCTTGCCCTCTAAGAGGTGTCTGGCTGTTGTCCTGGCATCTTTATCTGATGGCATTGGACAGTTTGCTTATATTAGTCCACCAAGATCCAATCAAAATGTAGGAAACCTTTGTCCACTATTGTGGTCAGAGAGGTGCCCCGCCATAAACTGGGCCCTGGAATGTGCTGTCCACTACAACGCTGTGGTAAAGTTAACGTGGTAACAGTACATTAAAATGAATGAAAGTGTCCTCAGAAACTCCCGCTACCATTCTTCCACCAAAAGATACCCTCAACTGTTGTCAAGGCAACACTCCACGTGTGTTGTGTCACGCCCCACAGAGCAGAGGGGCGGGGTGAGCAGAGCTCATGATCATTTAAAGGCACATGCACTGAAATGGCATGCTGAACAGAGCTGTTTTGACCAGGTAAAATTAGTGTTTTCTTATAATACTAACGAGAATTTTTAATTAAAGTATATTACAAACTTTTCATTTAGACCCTAAATAATCATATTAACTTGTACAAAAATGGCATTATATGACCCCTTTAAGGCGATCGTTATTTTAGAACATTTGCCCTTACTGTTTCCATGGCGACGTGTCATGATTGTCACGTGACACACCGCGGCCACAATAACACTGTATGACAGATGGATCGCTTTTATTTAGTTTTTCCTTTTTTAATATATTCACAAATTTGCTTACCATGTTATGGACAATCTGATATTCTGATTCACAAATATGTGTAAATGAGTGTGTTTTGTCGTTTAAAAACCTTTATAAATGATCTTGATCGTGATCTGTAATGTGAAATGGGCGCCACCATGTTTGTTCGCGCCGTAGTTCAAAGTCCTGTCAGTCGGATTTAAAGCACGTGAATTCATAGATTTCTCCCAAAATACATGCAAGTAAGTGGCCGGTGAACTGGGTGAAGAATAGAGTGAACTTTATAGTTACTTACACTGTGTATATGAATAAAACACATCGGCAAATTAAATTTGAATGGATTGTTATTGTTGCTACCATAGACATCTGTGTGTATTTTACAAGCTCTAAATGTATTGTTTTACTAGTACTTATGTGTATTTAAATGTCTGAAACCTAAAATATGCATTATGTGGTTAAGAACACTGCATTGTTGTGATAATATGACAACCGCAGTGCACATCTCTCTCTGGCTCAGCGCCAGTAAACGCGCGAAACCACAGTTTGAATTTGGCACTTATGCGACGTCACCGAACGTTCTAAATCCCATATGTGGGACCGTACTCCCAGGGGCACGGAAATAAAAATCCCATATGTGGGACCATACCGCTCAAAAGGTTAAATAGGCTACATGTGAGGAATGAAAGTTTGGACGCCACAGATGTTTTTGCGAAGTAGATGGTGGAATTTTCACAAAGAAAACAGTATACTTTAATGAATTGATTCACATAAATACAGCGATTTGATCATTAAAGAGCTTGAAAAACATTATTTTAAGACACATAATTTGTGTTTCGCTATAAAACTGATTTTGAAAGCAGAGACTTTGTTTTATATTAAAAGTACCAAAAGCACAAATCTTATTGCTTTTGGGTGGCTGACGTACTACAAATTACGAATACAATGGAAGACATGAAATATTATTTCCAAGCATACTGTCCCCACGAGTATGGTATGATTTCTGCTAATAATCCCACATATATTTGTAGTGTATTAAAAAAGGGTTAAGTAAGAGAGCTACGGCGCCCCCCAAAGGAATGTCGATTGGGTGTGAGGGCTGATGTTAAGATAAAAATTTGTTCCTGTTCAGTCTGTTAATAAATATCATATTCTTGATATTAGCTGTTTCTGCGAGTCCTTAAAATGGACTCTTCCTCATCCTAGTAAGATGATGCAGCCGCTCGGACGCAACGATATTTAAATAGGCCTAATTGCGGTGGCCTGGCAACTTCTCCCGAGTCCCGGTGCTCCCAATCCGGGCCGTTTGCATGCCGCAATAGGTTATACTCTCAAAATATTATAACTAATTTCTACGATTTAAATTCGAATTAAACATTTCGACTTTATTCTCGTAATCTTAGAATTATAATTTTTTTTTTAAGTGCCACTAAAACACCGTCATACTTATCAATATTTACAGAGCTGTTGAAAAAGTCTTGGAGGCTTACAGTAGAGACCTGCATTCCTGCGGAACCCGACGCAACTGAGTGCGGCGTGGGACAAGATTTGATGGTTGAATGCGGGTGCAGGCGGTAAGATCCTCGTGTGTGTGGGTTGCGGGAGAATACAATTATTTGCGGGACTCCTGCAAAATGGAAATATCTTAATTAAATGACTAAAAACAAATAAACTATTATTGTGGATGCTGTGGTCATTAAAGATGAGTAAAGAATAAACACCAACCTCCTTGTTCCTCCTGTTTTATTCTCCAGGTTTCTGGTTCCTCGTGTTTCATTCTCCAGGTTTCTGGTTCCTCGTGTTTCATTCTCCAGGTTTCTGGTTCCTCGTGTTTCATTCTCCAGGTTTCTGGTTCCTCCTGTTTTATTCTCCAGGTTTTGTGGTGGCTTTTGCCGCTGCTGTGAGGAATCATTCTCAAAGTCTTGGGGTTTTGATGCCAGAAGAGAGACTTTATTATCATCAGGGACAATAAGGCCGAGAAAACTCTGCAGAGCAATCTCCAGGATCTTTTTCTGTACCCTCTTTTATACAGTTTTTCCTCTAGGAGTGTTCAATACATTGTATACATGTTTGTTATGGGATCATGATGGAGTCAGGAGGCCTTAATTTTATGTTCCGTGACAGTAAGTGTCCCATCATATGTTTTGCCTAAAGGAAAAACAGGACAAGCAGCTTCACCCTATGTCTGCACTTCTCATTCAGATTTCTATACATGCAGGCAAATACACATGATTATAATAGTAGAATAAGTTGATACATGGCTATATTCACATTGATTATACTCGTATAATTTATATTTTGATTAATAAAACTCTTCATCAGTTTCTGGTTCCTCGTGTTTTATTCTCCAAATTCACTCATGTTCTCCTCACTCTCCTCTTTAACAAACACCATCTTCACAGCAGCAGATCTCAGTTCAGCTGATAGTCCTCCAGATATTCCTGCTTCAGCACTTAGTCACAACTGTGAGGATGAGAATATTACAGTTATTCATTGACCTGATTCAGAAACTGTACTTTTCTATTTACAGAAACAACGTTTCTAACAGATTGTATTAAAACAGCATCACGACAAAACTACAAAGAGCAAGGTGAAATTAATCTTCTTCCTCTGAGGTTTGATGGTGTTTGGCAAACAATCGTATGTGTTTTAGCACCACCCGCTGGACTGGAGGGTGAAGCGGCGAGAGGAGGGAAATAATGTGGGGAAAATTACTTCGATCATCTATAAGGTGCGCTGATTTGTTTTCCTTTGGAAAAGCCGATCTGCACAAATAAATAAATTATAGACTCGCATGGTATTTGATCAACACCAACAGTCTTCATGAGTGAGAGGATTGGTAGAGAAAAATGAGTGAAGTCAAATATTTCAATGAAAATCACACAAGGTTCCCTAATGGTAATTTTAGGTTATCTATTTTGCAGCGTTGCCATAACATCATCTCACTTTATTATGAGTCAGGATATGATAAAACCCTATAAAACTGCTCTGTTGAAAGACAATACTGTTATATTTTCTCACAATTTGCATGGATAAAACATCAGCAATACAAAAACAAACACTAATAACTCATCTTCATCAACTACTACAGCTAAATAACTCCAGCAGCATAATATGTCTGTGAATCTAAATATAGTCTGATTTTATGGTAAGTACATTCATTGCAATTAAGTAATTAGATCATTAACATGTTACAGTTTTATATGTGCAGAAACATACAACAATTGTGGCAAAAATAAAGGAGACCAGCAATATTATTCCAAGTGTGAAATTTTATTAATATTTATATATTAACTTTTGTGTACAGACTTAAAATGTCTCACATGGCTCATTATAGGCTCAGTGTAAAGTTTCTATTCAGGGGCACTTCTGAAATATTTTGGAGCCCCCTCCAGCACTGAGGGTGAAAAAACCAGTTCCTCAGCCACACAACATTTGTCTGAGCCTGAGGATGAGGAAGACGCATTTTCTTCCACGTCTCTCACTCCACCCCAGCAGGATTCATCAGGTGTATTTGTGCATATAATCTATATTAAGTTATAATAATTAATATAAACTTTGCAAAAGGGAAACATAAATAAATTCACTGCTCCAGTTTCCATAAGTAACACTGATGATTTTTTACATTTTTTTATTACTGGGTATGCGTGATGTTCCACCACTATAAATGCTGAATAACATAAGCTAACGTGTAAGCTAATGCCATATGCTCTCCATTAGAAATACCTGTAGCAGCATCCTCTCCAAATCCTGCTGCTGATGATGAACCATTACCCTTCAGTTCCGACGGACAGAATTCAGACACTACTAGTTTACAGAGTATCAAATGAAGTACCACCTAACTTTGTTTTCCCAAGGAATGAGAGTGATGGAAGAAGTTTACATTTACATTTACATTTACGCATTTAGCAGACGCTTTTATCCAAAGCGACGTACATTGCATTCAAGTTACAGTTTCTACATTTTATCAGCTCTTAAAATGTAGTATAAGTTGCCACCAAAGACCTTGAAAAAAAATCCCTAGAACTTAGTTGGTGTATTCAGAAAGAATACATTCTGCTGCAAACTCTTTTCAAAGAAGAACATACATTTAACAAACTCTAGCCATTAGAATTCTGGCACTAAGGGGATTCACAGAAAAACTGTATTCTCCATCAAATAGAAATTTCCTCAAAGAGGTTGAACTGATGGCACAGTTTGATCCAGTCCTGAAAGAGCACCTTAACCGTGCCCAAAAAGGGACCTCTACTCGATTGCAATATCAGCCACAGCTGTCAGTTGTGATCAGAATTGTCTCATTACTTTATCATCCTACACAAACCATACACCTTGTTCTCAGCCCCCACGCAGCACTGAGCCATCCTGAAAAAAACAACAACAAAAAAAACATGTGGACATCTCCTTGAAGATGTGGATGTTTCAGCATCTGTTCAGTGGTGCGGTGTGACATCTTGAGCCAGATCCAATATGTGAGTAAACTGATGCAGTCTCCAGTATGCATGCGGATGCTGCAGTCATTCTTCTCATATTTCTGAGAGTTCCCTTTCATGAATAAACATCGGCAGCTCAAGCAGGGTTATGGTCCTCGATGGCAAGTCAGGCAAGTCCTTTAGTTCCTGTGCAAGCTCTTTGCCATCCAAGTCTTAGAGTCCTTTATAGTGCAGTGCTTCACATTGTTCTGTCAGCTCCTCGTGTGAGAGTCTTTTAAAGGGCTGAGGTCCACAAAGCTGCACTTTTCATGCAAATCATTTGATGAATCTTTAAGTCATGCCCAGAAGAAGCTGGAGGTCACATTTTTCAGTGATGATGCTGTTGATGTTGATCTCAGCCCTTCAGGAAAGATTGTACACATTGGAAAAAGTGGGAAAGAAGTTTGGAGTTCTGTCTATATTCAAATTTGTGGACTGCTCTCAGAATTGGTCTGACTCTCCCAGTGACTGTAGCTGAAGAGAGGAGCTTCTCAAAGCTGAAGCTCATCAGATCTTGCCAGAGGTCCACCATGTCACAAGAACGTCTCAGTGGCCTTGCTGTCATCTGTATTAACCATGCAGTTGCTGGCCAGATTTGTTATTGGGTGCTCTCGCCCAGGGGCGCAATAAAAGCTAGAACCTCTTCTGATTATGTGAAAAAAATTATGTTTTGTTGTATATGGTTTTGCTTCTAAATAGTGAATATACCACTGATTCTATGTAATTTAACAATGATTACTCACAAATAAAACTGTATGCAATGCAGTTAAATAATTACAATCAGTGATCCACAATAACTACATACAATTATAACTGAAGAGTTCCAATGCAAAAGCCTCTAAAAGCCATCTTGGTCAAAAATGAGATAATACTGAGTGAATGCTCTCCACACATAGTATATATTCATCAAGTACTTTCACTTCAAATGCGCTAAATCCCAGCTTCAGCCCATTCAGAAATACCAGTACTTACATAGAAACCTATACATAGTAGCCAGAAAGAAATGCTAATTTTAAAGAAAAACGTCAGACGTCTAAGAGGCTTTTGCATCTGAACTCAATTATATAACTTCATTTTATTTAACAGTATGACATTACACAGTACATAAATTAGTACAACAGTTAACAATAGAAAAGTCAGTAAATGCTCTGCAGTGAGTAAGGTTGTTTTCTCTGGCAGTGGCTGTGAAGTGAGCTGAAGTGCAGTCATCTCTGCAGGGCTCTCAAACTCCGCTCCTGGAGATACAACACTCAAAACTTGGCGTCTCGTGTGGAGCTGCTGAATGAATGAATTTCTCAAGTACAAACTGATGAGGTTGTGGGTCAGTTTGGAGGACACATGAAAATGTTTGTTTTAGTAAACTTCACCAAACCCACACTAAAAATCAAAGAAAGACCCAGTAAACCTTGAGATTATTATTTGTGACATTAGAATAAAATACATGGATGTAATAACAAAAGTAACTAAATTGAACAACAATCTCTTTTTTTTATAATTTCATTTAATATTTTCATTTCATTGACAGTTTTAATAAACATGAACTTTACTTTCTTTAAAAAGGCTTATTTCTACTATTGTAGGCTCATTTTGTAAATGTAAGCTAAGTTAATTTAAATTACATACAAGCACAAACTGGGTGCTTAATGCTAATTTGCCACATTTGCAACATCAGGTGATTATGTTCACCCATATATGCAAATGTATTTTTATGTATAGAGACAAAAGAATGAGATTAATCACTGTCTGTCACGTCAGTTTATAGTGATTGTCTCATCAACACAAAACAACTTCCAAGCAAACATTGTTACATCATATCTAAATGAATTCTAATTTTATTCAAACTAGGAGTAATGGTCCTCAAAACCATCAGGAATCAAGTGAGAAGAAGTTTGCCGGTACAACACTCAAAATTGTATACATTATTATATCCATTTACTTTATTCTAATGTCACAAATAATAGGCCATTCTTAAGGTTTCCTGGTTTTTATATGAATCTTTGATTGTTTTGTAGTGTGGGTTTGGTGAAGTGTACTAAAAACAAACATTGTGTATTGCTGCAATCAGTGAGTGCTGTTTGAATTTTTATTTCTGCCGAAACGTTGGTAAAATAAAGAATCACCTGCAAGTGCAGTTTTATGCCTCTTTATACAACTTTGATGTCTTCTGACCGGCACCTCGTATGGTGTGCGTGTGCT
Organism: Spinibarbus caldwelli; assembly: GCA_039654775.1. Classification (NCBI taxonomy): domain Eukaryota; kingdom Metazoa; phylum Chordata; class Actinopteri; order Cypriniformes; family Cyprinidae; genus Spinibarbus; species Spinibarbus caldwelli. The sequence goes on along the minus strand of CM077228.1, from coordinate 27,613,228 downwards.
TGCTCATTTCACTAATGAATTTTTCTTCTAAAATTAGCATTTTTATGAAGCTCCTATGCATAGCTTCAGTTATTTCACTTTAATGGCTTAAATAACATTAATTTCCATTAAAGTGAAATTACTGAACCTGCACATAGGAGCAGATTTTGTGTTTTTGTATGTTCGTGTGAACAATCGTTTTGATGTTTGTGTGATAATGTTGCTGTTAATGAATGCGATCTGTGAGGGGAATGGATGAGAACCGATACCAAGTTTTGCTGCTGCAATTTTTTATTTATAACGTTTTTTTTTTCTCTCCCTCTGTCTGACATTTATCTTTGGTAGATCAAATTTACTATAGTTACTTTCCATGATTTCCAGATACTGCTAAATACTTCATATAAAATGAGCCACATAGGACAGTTTAAAAAAATATGAAGAGATTTATAATATGGAAAACATTAAAATTCTGCTTTGTGGTACTCTTTCTGTTTAAAGAAGATTTTATGATCACTGTCCGTTTCTGCACATATAAAACCACAACATGTTCATTACTTTATTGCTCTGAATGTAATTATTGGAAAATCAAACTATATTTAGATATTGTGTTCTCCGGTATAGTTATTTACCTGTAGTTGTTTTTGGCAAATCTGCTTCTTCCTCACAGACATTCATGTTCAGTGAAGCTCCTCCCACAACAATCACACATTCAGCAATTCACCAATAAATGCTGGAGATTCCCGTCAGTTCAAAAGTGAACACAAGCATCAGAGCATCAGGAAGAGCTGAAATCTGCAGAGACTGAGTTTATTAAAGAGGACAGAGAGAAGATGAGAGATCCAGAACCCTGCAGAATCAAACACACTGAAGATACTGAAGAACAAACAGGTTGGTGTTTATTCTTCATTCATGAAGTCGTAGGATAAGTTTTAATTTAAGTTTGTTTTACACTTTGAGTGAATTACTTTAAGTTTAATTTCAATGTTAGAAAGTGTTCAAATGCTAATACTTTTGTTCTAATATAAACAATTGTGTATTTGTGTATGACTGTTAAAGTTATTTTCAGAATTTAATTTTCTCGTGACTTATACACATGATTTGGACAAGATTAGGCTGGGGTATGGCTAAGTTTTGGGGTTTCTGGTTAAAGGCTGGTGTTGATGTGGTTAGCTTATGGCTGAGAATCTGTACCAATAATAAAACCTGTTCTGGCCCACTTCAGGGCCAGTTATAAGTTATTAACTGCTCAGACTTGGCCCAGTTATGACCCATGTCTAGCCTAGCCCCTGTCTGTAATTCAGATTAGGGCCACTCCAGGGCCGTCATTTGTTGTAGTATGTGGGGCGAGAGAAAAGTGGTTGTGTGAACCAGAGCTGGGCCAGAAAACAATTGATATGTGGGTGTTTCGTTTTAAATTTGAAAGGACAAATACACAAAGATATCCTATATCAAAATATCCTTCTAAACACTGTCGGTTATGTCTTAAATCCCAAATATTTAGACAGACACTAGACTGTTAGTTACATTAGTTTATTTTTTATTTTTAAATTATTATTACTATTTATCTGTTATTACTTTTAATTAGGTTATATCTTATCATTGTCACGTGTTTTTATTTATCTTAATTTTCATATTTACATGCTGGGACGTGTGATTTTCAACGAAATATTTGACCAGTTCCTTTTAATCCTCACTCATGAAGACTGTTGATGCTTATGAAATACCATGTGAGACTAATTTTAATTAATTTTCGTTTATTTGTGCAGATTGGCATTTTGTAAAGAAAAACAAAAAACAGATCACCTTATACACGCACTAAGTAAATATTCTCCGTGTTATTTCCCTCCTCTCGCCGCTTCGCTCCAGTCCAGCGAGTGGCGCTAAAACACATACCTTTGTTTGCCAAACACCATTAAACCTCAGAGGAAGAAGTTCAGTTTCACCGCGATCTATTGCTGTTTGAATGCAAACTGTTAGAAATGTTGTTTCTGTAAATATAAAAATATAGTTTTTGAATCAGGTCAGTAAATCGCTGTAATATTCTCATCCTCGCCGTTGTGACTAAGTGTTGAAGCAAGCAGGAATATCTGGAGGAGTATCAGCTGAACTGAGATCTGCTGCTCTGAAGATGATGTTTGTTAAAGAGGAGAGTGAGGAGGACACGAGTGAACCAGAAACCTGCAGAATAAAACACGAGGAACCAGAAACCTGGAGAATAAAACACGAGGAGCCAGAAACCTGGAGAATAAAACACGAGGAACCAGAAACCTGGAGAATAAAACACGAGGAGCCAGAAACCTGGAGAATAAAACACGAGGAGCCAGAAACCTGGAGAATAAAACAAGAGGAACCAGAAACCTGGAGAATAAAACACGAGGAACCAGAAACCTGGAGAATAAAACAAGAGGAACCAGAAACCTGGAGAATAAAACACGAGGAACAAGGAGGTTGGTGTTTATTCTTCATTCATATTTAATGACTGTTTGTGGTACATTAGGCTTACAAAGCTTTAACCCTCTGGGGTCTGAGGGGTTTTGGGGCCCTGGAGAAGTTTTGACATGCCCCGAAATAATAATTATTATTTTTTTTAAGTATTTAAAAAAAATAATTATAATAATACTACTATCTATCTATCTATCTATCTATATATACATACATACATACAGTGGGGCAAAAAAGTATTTAGTCAGCCACCAATTGTGCAAGTTCTCCCACTTAAAAAGATGAGAGAGGCCTGTAATTTTCATCATAGGTATACCTCAATTATGAGAGACAAAATGAGGGGAAAAAAAAAAATCCAGAAAATCACATTGTAGGATTTTTAAAGAATTTATTTGCAAATTATGGTGGAAAATAAGTATTTGGTCAATAACAAAATTTCATCTCAATACTTTGTTATATACCCTTTGTTGGCAATGACAGAGGTCAAACGTTTTCTGTAAGTCTTCACAAGGTTTTCACACACTGTTGCTGGTATTTTGGCCCATTCCTCCATGCAGATCTCCTCTAGAGCAGTAATGTCTTGGGGCTGTCGCTGGGCAACATGGACTTTAAACTCCCTCCAAAGATTTTCGATGGGGTTGAGATCTGGAGACTGGCTAGGCCACTCCAGGACCTTGAAATGCTTCTTACGAAGCCACTCCTTCGTTGCCCGGGCGGTGTGTTTGGGATCATTGTCATGCTGAAAGACCCAGCCACGTTTCATCTTCAATGCCCTTGCTGATGGAAGGAGGTTTTCACTCAAAATCGCACGATACATGGCCCCATTCATTCTTTCGTTTACACGGATCAGTCGTCCTGGTCCCTTTGCAGAAAAACAGCCCCAAAGCATGATGTTTCCACCCCCATGCTTCACAGTAGGTATGGTGTTCTTTGGATGCAACTCAGCATTCTTTCTCCTCCAAACACGACAAGTTGAGTTTTTACCAAAAAGTTCTATTTTGGTTTCATCTGACCATATGACATTCTCCCAATCCTCTTCTGGATCATCCAAATGCTCTCTAGCAAACTTCAGTCGGGCCCGGACATGTACTGGCTTAAGCAGGGGGACACGTCTGGCACTGCAGGATTTGAGTCCTTGGCGGCGCAGTGTGTTACTGATGGTAGCCTTTGTTACTTTGGTCCCAGCTCTCTGCAGGTCATTCACTAGGTCCCCCCGTGTGGTTCTGGGATTTTTGCTCACAGTTCTTGTGATCATTTTGACCCCACGGGGTGAGATCTTGCGTGGAGCCCCAGATCGAGGGAGATTATCAGTGGTCTTGTATGTCTTCCATTCTCTAATAATTGCTCCCACAGTTGATTTCTTCACACCAAGCTGCTTACCTATTGCAGAGTCAGTCTTCCCAGCCTGGTGCAGGTCTACGATTTTGTTTCTGGTGTCCTTTGACAGCTCTTTGGTCTTGGCCATGGTGGAGTTTGGAGTTGGACTGTTTGAGGTTGTGGACAGGTGTCTTTTATACTGATAACAAGTTCAAACAGATGCCATTAATACAGGTAACGAGTGGAGGACAGAGGAGCCTCTTAAAGAAGAAGTTACAGGTCTGTGAGAGCCAGAAATCTTGCTTGTTTGTAGGTGACCAAATACTTATTTTACCGAGGAATTTACCAATTAATTCTTTAAAAATCCTACAATGTGATTTTCTGGATTTTTTTTTCTCATTTTGTCTCTCATAGTTGAGGTATACCTATGATGAAAATTACAGGCCTCTCTCATCTTTTTAAATGGGAGAACTTGCACAATTGGTGGCTGACTAAATACTTTTTTGCCCCACTGTGTGTGTGTGTGTGTGTATATATATATATATATATATATATATATATATATATATATATATATATAATATAATATAATATTAGGGATGTGCGGGACTAGTCGACTAATGGTACAGCTCCTGCTAGTCGACACTGAAATCAATAGTCGATTACACGAGAGAGAAAAAAAATTACCATAATTTTGACGTTACATTTAAAACATTTTAAGAACAAGCTAAAATAAAACTTTTGAAAAATAATAAATATCAAAATATTTAAATATATAAATATTTTTAAAAGTGTATCTGGGCGGAAACTACATTTTTTACCTCAGACCTTGCATGCGTTTTCTTCGTGTCAGTTGCGGCGAGCTCGAAATGACCACACGAAGAACCAGCAAGGTGTGGGATTATTTTGAATTAGAAGGAAACAGAAAAGTTTTGAGTAAACGGTGTAATGTCAAATTGGCTTACAATAACTCTACTGGAGCGATGCATAATCATATTCAATACAGGCACGTATGCGTTAGCTTGGAGGCTAGCCAAAGCCAGCAAACGTCAATCATGTCGTACACTACAACCCGCCGCTGCGGTCCGCAATCCCATCCGCGCGTCTATTCCTCTAAAGGAAGACCCACTTCGGTGGTGGTGCGGGATTTCCAGGCTCTTTTCGAAACTGTCTGTTTGCTTGTAGTTATCTCTCTGCGTGCCTGTGACTTCAGTTCCTGCCGAGTGCAGTTTTTTTTTTTTTCAAGTGCAGAATCGCCTTTAGTCCCGTCTTTCGCCAGACCACGTTAACATGTTAAATTCACTGAACAAAGCGCATGGTCTGAGTAAGTAAAACGAGCATCGTTTTGCTTTTAGACAATATAGCCAACATGAAGTACATTTTTAAAAGCCGTTTTAATGCTATTCCTTGATAAACTTTCCTATTGTTTTTGATTTGTGTTTTAATATATTGGCTAACGTTATATGAAAATGAAGAATTCTGTCAGTCTATTTTCCATTTCTGCATTGCTCCAGCTGATCTGAATAAGCTATAAGCTATGCACTGGTTTATGTTGAGTGTATGCTCTTCCTTATTTTCTGTTTAACTACCGCCTAAAATTAAATGATGATAACGTGAGGCAAGCATATGGCATAATCGCGACCTATTTTTAGCAGATATCATTGAGGGATTTGACAGTGCGATGCAAAGATTAAGTATTTCAAGTGTAGGCTGTTATACACGCACAGTTTTTTTTTTTGTTTTTTTTTTTTCAATTTTTGGGGGTTTCTAGCTTTTAGACTAGTCGACTAGTCGGATACAAAACTTCCGTTTAAACGACAGTTAAATTATTCATAGCGCACATCCCTAGTAAATAAATATATATATGGGAATATATATATTTATTTAAATAAATATATATATGGGAATATATATATCCCTATATAGTGGAAAAATAATGGCTTAAGGGTGATTACACTGTATTCAGAACAAACTGTGCTACAGTAATATATGAGCAGCATGAATGTACCCTACATGTTTGTGTTTTTGAGAAAACAACATTTGAACATTCAAATTAATCTAAAATTAATGACATTACTTAATAACTTTAGCTTTAATTAACCAGCACATGATGTGTTACAGGTAATTTAAAGTTATCATTGTGTTAAATTAGAAAATCATTGAATAGACATTATAAAAAAAGTAGTTTTAGAAAGAAATGTTAATTCAACACAACAATACGGATAAATACTGAAATATGAAATGATTTAAAAAAAGAAACAATGCTCTAAATATAAAACAAAAAGTGTCACTAGGTGGTGGCAAATCACTGTCTTAAGTCATTCAGTCTTTCATTCAATCGATTCGTTCAAACGGCTGATTCATTTAGAAACGAAGTAAGTGACTGGCTTTTTAAATGGCTCACTGAATCATTGACTCACTCAATTAGTTTAAAAACATGGATTCATTCAGTAAAGAAACACCGCTGAGTGATATCAACAGTTCTCCTATGACTTTATTTTCGTTGGCAAAATTAATGCATCTAAAATGCAATTATTTGCACATTTACCTAATCTTCATTTTTAAGCTAAAACTTTTTTCTAACCTATTTTTTTATTTTATTTTATTTCTACCAGCCAGTGATGATTCTGAAAGAAAACACGCAGTGTTTGTTATAGTAACACATGCAACTTTCTCGCACATCTGACTGACAAAACCGGGCACTTGTATTTCAGCGTTGCTGTTAATGTCATGGTTATTTTAGCAAGTAGTTTGCCTCATAAATTAAGTTCAAAACAAGAGGGTAAGCTTTATCACTCGACTTAATCTGCACATGCATTTTAGAAGGTGTTCTTTCTCCGTCCAAGCAATAAATCCAAATGTCTCTGAAATGGTGCTTTTCCACTGCATGGAATTCCGCCCACTCTAAAGCGGTACTAAACTGCAGTGGAAACGCAAACCGAGCCGAACTGAGCCCTGCTGTTCCGTACTGAGCCGTGCTGAGCTGAGTTGTACCACGCAGTGGAAAAGCACCAAAAGAGCACCGTATTGACAGGAATGTCAATACGACCCATTTTAGGAGCTGAAAAAATTACATTTTAAAATCAATCAGAGCTATAGAAATGCATCTTAATATTTACAAGTAAATCTCCATTAGGGCTGCATGATAAATTGCGATAAATCACAATCGATATTAGGCAAAAGCTGCGATATTCATGCACGCATCTTGTCAGTGAAGCACGGTTCTGTGATCTGTAGTAAATCTCCATCCGAAAAACTCCAAATACGCCCCGCAGAAGAAACCCAGGTAATCACTATTGTTGCAGCTGATTAAACAGATGATTTAACTGCTTTCATTGATTCAACGTGACTAATAAACAAACGGCTACAACAACATATGTTTTATCCGAGTTCTTCTTCTTATAATTTTCCTTATAATAAAGCATAGAATAATGCAGTGCCTTTATCACTGCTTAGAATACTATGAAATATGTTGCATGCCTTATTCTGTGTGAGAAGCCACATCATCTCACAGAAGGATTCATTTCAAACACTCAACTGATGTTATGAAGTGAGTTTGGAGTAAAAACATGTTATTAAATGTGGAATTGCACATGCTTTCAGATGGAGCAGCATTTACTACCCAGAGCTGTAGTTCACTGAGAAGCTACGCGAACAACTTTATTATCGCAGCGCGATTTCATAATACCGATGATATCGTCTGCACCGATAATCCTCTCAGCAGTCCTGACTGTCCGTTGTAGTCTTCTGATGTCTGTTTTGGTATCTGAAACAAACCAAACAGTTATAGATGAACACAGGACAGACTCGATGATGGCAGAGTAGAACTGTTTCAGCAGCTCCTGTGGCAGGTTGAACTTTCTATAGCCTTTTTCGCAGTAGAGTCAATGTGATTGTCCCACTTCAGGTCCTGGGAGATGGTGGTTCCCAGGAATCTGAATGACTCTACAGCAGCCACAGTGTTGTCCATGATGGTGAGTGGGGGGGAGTGCAGGGGGGTTCCTCCTGAAGTCTACTATCATCTCTACAGTTTTGAGAGTGTTTAGCTCCAGGTTGTTAAGACTGTACCAGACAGCCAGCTGCTCAACCTCCTGTCTGTAAGCAGATTCGTCTCTGTCCTTGATGAGGCCGATGACAGTTGTGTCATCCGCAAATTCAGGAGCTTGACAAGAGGGGTCCTTTAAAGTGCAGTCATTGGTGTAGAGGGAGAATAGCAGTGGGGAGAGAACGCAACCCTGAGGGGCACCAGTGCTGATGGTCAGAGTTCTGGATATGAGTTTATTAATGACATTAATGCCATCTTGTGCTTCAGCAAGGTAATTCTGGCTAAAACTAGAGCTAAAACGTTAAAGTTAGTGAGTCCATGTTAACATACAAACCTAAATAGCAAACTATTCTCACATCATGTACAGTGTAGGTCAAAAACACATAGAAGGTCTAACGTTACATTTGAATGAGTGTTTACATGCACGTTCTTAAGCCGATTATGCTTAATAAACCGAAAGCGCATGTGGTCATGTAAACGCAGTAACCCGTTTTCTTTTATCGAAGTAAGGTCATAAACGGCTTAAGCATAAACCGGTCGTAACAGGTAGTTTTTTGCCTCTTACTCCGATTTCGCGCGGCATGTAAATGCAATAACCCACTTTCTGTCGGCTTATTGAAGTGCGCATGTGTGACGTGTGACAGGAATGCATCTTTAGTGCAGATTTAAGCATATCTAGACTGAGCAAACATCTCGCAGTAGAGAAAGAAGGAATTATATCACAAAAGCAGACTTTTTCATGACTCAGAAAATGTTATAAATGTGTTCTCATCTCGTGCAGCAGAAGTAGAAGTGGTTCAGTCACAATGCTGCATTTAACTGTATAAGAGGATAATATATGAGCTGTAAGTTTACCACTGACATGTTGCAAGCTTAATTTAACATCACAACTGACAAATGTATGGAATACGCAAATTATTACATTTTGACGCCACTACAGGGAAATAACTTGATTTATTAATGTCATGTAAACGCAGCTTACTTGCGTTGTCAGGTTACTGATGTGCATGTAAACGGCAAAAACTGGTTATTTTAATAAGCAGATATTTGTGAGTTATCAGCTTACTGATGTGCATGTAAACGTGCTCAGTGACTCCCCATATTAAACTGGTTAAATGTAAATTAATTTAATCTTACACTGAGGTACATGAACAGTGTTAATCCGGCATGTTGTCATTGCGATCATGACGGCCATAACATGAGGCTTCTTGAGGCTATTTTTACATATTTATTTTAAAATCTTTTATAAATCCCTCCATGTCACATTTAAAACCTACAGTTGAATGATGTGTCCAAAATTTATCAAAAACATCTTGGGACAAGGTTTTCACACTGAGACATTAAAGGGGTAGTTCTGATAATAAATTCTGTCATTAATTACTCACCCTGATGTTGTTTCAAACCCGTAAGAGCTCCGTTCATCTTCAGAACACAAATTAAGATATTTTTGATGTCTGAGAGCTCTCAGACTCATCCATAGACAGCAAGGGTCCTTACACGATCAAGGTCCAGAAAAGTACCAAGTTGATCGACAAAGTAGTCCATGTGACATCAGTCTGTCAACTGTAATTTTATGAAGCCACGAGAATACTTTTTGCGCAAAGAAAACAAAAATAACGATTTTATTCTACATTTTCGTCTCTACTGTTTCTCTTGTGGACGTGCGTAAACGACATTACATGATCCAAGCGCTGATCCAGCGTGATGACGTTGAACATAAGACACTACAGTCATGTACTGTAGTGAACGCGCGTCCACAAGAGAAACAGTAGAGACGAAAATGTGGAATTAAAATCGTTATTTTTGTTTTCTTTGCACAAAAATTATTCTCGTGGCTTCGTAAAATAACAGTTGACAGACTGATGTCACATGGACTACTTTGTCGATCACCTTGGTATTTTTCTGGACCTTCATCATGTAAGGACCATTGCTGTCTATGGGAGGGTCAGAGAGCTCTCAGATTCCATCAAAAATATCTTAATTTGTGTTCCGAAGATGAACAGAGGTCTTACGGGTTTGGAACGATATCAGGGTGAGTAATAAATGACATACTTTTCATTTTTGGGTATACTAACCCTTTAAGACAGTTAGCAACTCCGTTTGTTTGTCCGAGTGAGCAAGGGGGGCGGGACTTACCGATAATAGAGAGCAGCGCAAGAAAACTGGTCAGGAAACGAGCTCAGAACAGGTTTACTTGGGAACCAATGTTGATCTCGCGATACGGTTACTGCACAGCGCTTCGAGATCCAGTGAGAAGCATTCAAATTCTGCACAGAATTCTGTTATGAACAGATCAAAAAGCACAGACGCAGAAACCCAGAAGCAGTAACGCTAACTATAACCATGGTGTTTTTTCATAAATAGTCCAATGTTATTACATCATTAATTTCTGGGTTTGTACAACCTTTTGAGAGACAAATTCAAGAACTTTTCAATGACTTTCAAGTAGAGATGTTTCGATACCCTTTTTCCCTTCCCGATACCGATATCTAGGCTCAGGTTACTGATTCGATACAGGGTACTGTACCGAGTACTGATCCGATACCTGGGTGTGTATCTGGTTATACAGCTGTATGTACTACTAGCTAGTATGTACTACAATTATTTCATGGTGTGCTTCACCACACACACACAAATATATATATATATATATACACACACACATATACACACACACATACAGTCAGGTCCATAAATATTGGGACATCGACACAATTCGAACATTTTTGGCTCTATACACCACCACAATGGATTTCAAATGAAACTAATAAGATGTGCTTTAACTGCAGACTGTCAGCTTTAATTTGAGGGTATTTACATCCAAATCAGATGAACGGTGTAGGAATTACAACAGTTTGCATATGTGCCTCCCACTTGTTAAGGGACCAAAAGTAATGGGACAGAATAATAATCATAAATCAAACTTTCACTTTTTAATACTTGGTTGCAGATCCTTTGCAGTCAATTACAGCCTGAAGTTTGGAACGCATAGAATTCACCAGACGCTGGGTTTCATCCCTGGTGATGCTCTGCCAGGCATCTACTGCAACCGTCTTCTGTTCCTGCTTGTTCTTGGGGCATTTTCCCTTCAGTTTTGTCTTCAGCAAGTGAAATGCATGCTCAATCAGATTCAGGTCAGGTGATTGACTTGGCCATTGCATAACAGTCCACTTCTTTCCCTTCAAAAACTCTTTGGTTGCTTTTGCAGTATGCTTTGGGTCTTTGGGTCATGGAAACCATCTGCACTGTGAAGCGCCGTCCAATGAGTTCTGAAGCATTTGGCTGAATATGAGCAGATAATATTGCTCGAAACACTTCAGAATTCATCCTGCTGCTTTTGTCACAGTCACATCATCAATAAATACAAGAGAACTAGTTCCACTGGCAGCCATACATGCCCACGCCATGACACTACCACCACCATGCTTCACTGATGAGGTGGTATGCTTAGGATCATGAGCGGTTCCTTTCCTTCTCCATACTCTTCTCTTCCCATCACTCTGGTACAAGTTGATCTTGGTCTCATCTGTCCATAGGATGTTGTTCCAGAACTGTGAAGGCTTTTTTAGATGTCGTTTGGCAAACTCTAATCTGGCCTTCCTGTTTTTGAGGCTCACCAATGGTTTACATCTTGTGGTGAACCCTCTGTATTCTCTTGATTGTTGACTTTGACACACATACACCTGCCTCTTGGAGAGTGTTCTTGATCTGGCCAACAGTTGTGAAGGGTGTTTTCTTCACCAGGGAAAGAATTCTTCGGTCATCCACCACAGTTGTTTTCCGTGGTCTTCCAGGTCTTTTGGTGTTGCTGAGCTTTTGGTGTTGCTGAGCTCACCGGTGCGTTCCTTCTTTTTAAGAATGTTCCAAACAGTTGTTTTGGCCACGCCTAATGTTTTTGCTATCTCTCTGATGGGTTTGTTTTGTTTTTTTTCAGCCTAATGATGGCTTGCTTCACTGATAGTGACAGCTCTTTGGATCTCATCTTGACAGTTGACTGCAACAGATTCCAAATGCAAATAGCACACTTGAAATGAACTCTGGACCTTTTATCGGCTCATTGTAATTGGGATAATGAGGGAACAACACACACCTGGCCATGGAACAGCTGAGAAGCCAATTGTCCTATTACTTTTGGTCCCTTAACAAGTGGGAGGCACATATGCAAACTGTTGTAATTCCTACAATGTTCACCTGATTTGGATGTAAATACCCTCAAATTAAAGCTGACAGTCTGCAGTTAAAGCACATCTTGTTCGTATATTAGTCTGGTGAGTAAACAAAAAAATATAATATATAATGTTTGGAAAATGGCACAGCTTTTTAAATCTCTAAAAGTACATTCTTAACATCAGTCAGTCAAGCATTATAAATATATTATGATAATCAGGTATTATTTAATGATGTAACTTTAGTAATTAGAATTAAAATTTGGTAACCACGTATGAATGCATATTAGTCGTTTGAACTGAACTTAGGACTGGTGGTGGTGCATTTTTGGTCATTCAGTGTTTCTGTAAAAAAAAATGGGGGAAAAACTATCGATAACACTGATAAGATAATCATACTATGAATTCTACTAAGAACAATTTAAAACACACTAAGGATTAACGAGCTGCTTGATTCATGATTATTAATCACGTTGTCTGCATTGGCTCAAACTGATTTGCTGAAATCAAAACAGGGACGATAATAGGTGAGCACCAACCAATGAGATTGACGTTTGCGGATTAGCTCCGCCCACTACCGGAAAACCGGTAAAAGTTCTAACCAGAAAAGTTCCAACTGGTAAAACAAACAGTTCTTAAAAGCTGAAGAATTCTAAAGGAACTCCATTATTTTGACAGGAAAATACAACAAAGAATATCGTTTACATGTAGCGCGTCAATTCTGCATGGTATGTAAGACTCTCTTGCTCTCTCTCTCTCTCTCTGCCTGTGAGGAAAAAAAAGCAAAGTGACGGCGAGTCGTGCGCCTTCACACTAGAGTTTACAGTACGTCAAATACAGGTGCGTTGCGCATCCATTTAGATGAACTGAAAAATAGCACAGATCGCTTGACGGAGAGTGAAACTCTCAAGCGCTCAGTCAGAGTGTTCAGCGAGTGAAAATATATCTGTGCTAAACTTATACATAGCCTCCAACTCACACACTGGCGAGTAAAATCTGAGCATTTATTATCCAGTGGCTAATATTGATTTCTGATTTGCAGCGTTAAGCAAAGCTAGCGGGCATAACAATAGGTCTTGTTTAAGAAAATGGTACCAGATCGGTACATGGGTTCAAGTACAACCCTACTTTCAAGTATTCCACACAGCTGTTTCCAGCACTTTAAAACTCTAAAAATGATCCAACTGGACAAAACACAATGTATATCAAAATATAGTTTTGTGGTTAAAAAGCTCTTGTGTAAAATTTAAAAATGCATCAAATTACCACAATAAACAGTAGATGGCAGCACAGGAGCACTTATTGGCTTATTAGTCACTCGTTTGTACTTGCTTTATATTTTAAAATGATAAAAATAACAATTATAAGTAGTATGAAAAGTTACAAATCACCAAACTTTACTACACTTTGCATCTGAATTGCACATCAATTAAAATCACTGAAGTTGTCGGTCAGTTCTATATAATGCTATAGAAGAATAATGGTACATTAAGTAAGAGTAGAATATATTAATTTTCTATATGAAAATTTGATTTTGCATGTTGCTGATGGTACTAAAACTAAATTTTGTATGCTTCCCAACTCAGTGCTTTACTGTCAAATGTGTATTACCAAGAATGTAATATTAGTAACTGCACTTATTAATGCAAAACAGTGGTAATTTTATAATTAAATTATCTTTATTTTTGATACCCCACACACCAGCGCTACCAAACCTGCTTCTGGCGCCACCATCTGTAAAAGTTAGTGGCGCTGCTCTCAAATGTTAGTCTGGAGCCCTGCACTTGTTACATCAGGGTTCACTTTTTATGTTCACATTTCACCATTTTTACTTTTATTTCAGAGTTGATTGAAGAAAATGAGAAGAATGAAGAACCAAGTGAAGTTGAGGAGAAAAATCATGTCAAAACTGAAGAAAAATCTTTGAGTTGCTCTCAAACCAAACTGAAAGATTTAAAGAAAAGAAGAGCCAAGAAATCTTTCACCTGCACTCAGTGTGGAAAGAGTTTCACACGCAAAACAAATCTTGAGCGTCACATGAGAGTTCATACCAGAGAGAAACCATTCACTTGTGAGCAGTGCGGGAAGAGTTTCACACAATCAGCAAACCTTAAAGATCACATGAACATCCACACTGAAGAGGAGCTGCACGCATGTGATCAATGCGGTAAAATGTTTTTATGGGCTTCAGTTCTGAAGAAACACTCGAAAGTTCATGCAAAGGAGAAGCCACATTCATATCTACAAAATTTGAAAGTAGGTCAGAAAATACATACTGCTGTGAGAGAGTACATGTGCTTTGAGTGTGAAAAGACTTGTACAAAACTGCATGAGAGGATCCACACTGGAAAAAAACCTTATGAGTGTCCACAATGCAATAAGAGATTCAGTGATTCAGGAGTTCTAAAAAGACACGAGAGGATCCACACTGGAGAGAAACCTTATGAGTGTCCACAATGCAATAAGAGATTCAGTGATTCAGGAGTCCTAAAAAGACATGAGAGGATCCACACTGGAAAAAAACCTTATAAGTGTCCACAATGCAATAAGAGATTCAGTGATTCAGGAGTCCTAAAAAGACATGAGAGGATCCACACTGGAGAGAAACCTTATAAGTGTTCACACTGTGACAAGAGATTCATTCGGTCAACACATCTGAAAACACATGAGAGGATCCATACTGGAGAGAAACCTTATAAGTGTCCACAATGCAATAAGAGATTCAGTGATTCAGGAGTCCTAAAAACACATGAGAGGATCCACACTGGAGAGAAACCTTATAAGTGTTCACACTGTGACAAGAGATTCAGTCAGTCAGGACAACTGAAAATACACAATAGGATCCACACTGGAGAGAAACCTTATGAGTGTTCACACTGTGACAAGAGATTCAGTTGTTCAACACATCTGAAAACACATGAGAGGATCCACACTAGAGAGAAACCTTATGTGTTCACACTGTGACAAGATATTCAGTCGTTCAGCACATCTGAAAACACATGAGATGGTCCACACTGGAGAGATACCAACTCAAACTTCAATCAACTCAAAAATGGAGTTCCTCCCCAAAAGAACAATGATAAAAGTTTTATTCTTGTATATCAGTTTGTTTCATGATATAAATGATATAACTGCGTTTTCTTATGAGTTTCATATTATGTTCAGTTATCTTATAATGCATATGTATCATTTGTAGTTTGCTTACTTGTAGGTGCTTTTTATAAACTGTTCTTGTTCAGGACACTTCTTGTTCAACACTTTTATAAAGATTTATTTTTAATTTGTTCTTCACTGTTGTTTTTAAACTCAGTTATTCTTCCATGTAAGATGTATTTAGGAAATGCATATGCAAGATATACTGTCATGTAGCTTTACAACTGATCCTTCTGTGCTTCTCTTGTAAGTAGGAATGAATACCTGAACCTGGTATTAAACGAGCTCTGGGGCTAAATTACAGAAGATTGTAGTATCGAAAAGTGAATTTTAAAGGGCACCTATTATGCAAAATCCACTTTTACATAAATGATTGTAGGCAGTGTGTGAACACAACCACACTACCAAGGTTATTGACAAAAAGACAAAAATGATTGACGAAAACAATTTCATAAACTGAAATAAAATAAAAATGTCAAAATATTTCAAAAACTATAATGAAACTAACAACATTTATTGAAAAACTAACTGAAATGTAATAAGTATCAAAAATAAATAGTCGTTTTCGTAATCATTACGTTCTCACCCCTTGGCGGAAATATATGAACTGTGTGACAGTTTAGGGAAATACCTGTTAATGGCGCACTCACGCACATTGGGTAATCTGATGGAGAGACGCAAAGCAGTTTAAAGCAGAGTCCTGCACGGGTCCTGTTTGGTAAATGTGCACCAGCAGTACTGAACAGAACACCCGACCCGTTATCCGACAGCAGCACTAATTTATTTCTGTACCAGACCAGAACCGTTTGACATAAAGACCACGAGTTGTGACCTGAACCGAACCCCGCATTAATCTACAAAAATATCCTGCAGAAATTCCTGAAGGAATGCTGCTTTCTGTGCAGGGATCATGCAGGAATCCTGCAGGACAGAACTAAATTCCTTCAGGACAGAGACATTCCTACAGGAGTCCTGCAGGATTGTCCACCCATTTGTCCTGCAGGACCGCCCCATTACCTACAGGAATTTTGAATTCCTGTAGGATTCAATATACTGTGTATCTGTAGGAAAATTTAGATTTTTGTAAGCATTGTGCAGGAACCATCTTGCTCATTCCTGCATGACTCATATTAAACAGGCCACTACTCCTGCAGGATAAACCTACTGTCTGTTTATATTGCATTTTAGGCTACAGTGTTTAAACATGGACACAAGTACTTACCTGCAATTATATAATTTACTAAAAAAAAAAAATGTAATAACATTTTCATAATAAAAAACATAATTTCACTGAAATATCTAAAACAAACAAGTTGTTCACATATACACAGTATAAGTTGTATTACTTGCACTTTTATTTCACAGTGGATTTGATATATTGCATTGTAGAGAATTTTTCATTGTGTTTGCTGAGTGTCAAACTGTGCTAGTGTTATTGGCTGGTCACAAAGCACTTTTCAGTCTACTGACTTCCATTTACATGTATACAAATGTGGGAAACCGTAAACGCAAGCTCGAGAACATTTTGTTGCATTCTAAATTTACATTTTGATGAACTCTGTGTGATGAACGTGTGACAAAATCAGTATGTCAAACTTGGACCTCTAAGCTGAATTAAAAGAACAGAAACTTTAAATCTGCAGCACTGCAATTAAGTGGTGTAGATTGCATATTTTTATATTTTGGATCTATTAGCTGTCACAAATCTGGTTCGTGGCCTTCCGTCCGACTGCCACAAGAGGTTGCCTCTCCATCATATTGACTCTCACACCACACATCACACTGGACTGCATTTCCCATCATCCATTGCACTGATCACACAGCTGTCACCAATCACATGCTCACCTGAGAGCTATTACACACACTACATAACACTCACTCAGATCCTGTTCAGATTGCCGAGTATTGTCTAGCGTTTAGCACTCTCCTAGTGTTAGCTGCCTTACGGAGCCATTTCCGTTGTAGTTTCTAATTTCTAGTTCCTAGTTCTAGTCTTAGTCTAGTCTCGTTGTGTTTCCTAATTTCTTAGTTCCTGATTCTTGCCAACGTATCTTGGATTAACCATTTGCTTGCTGTTTCGGACTGTGTTTGCTCCTCGCCTGGACTTTTGCTCACGTTTACGGATTACCCCTCTGGATGACGTTTGCTGTCATCTGACTCAAGCCCGTTTAGGACTGCTCTTTTCTGCCATACCTGTTTGCTGTTTGTCGACCCTACCTGTGTTTTTGACCATGTTTCATAATAAAAACTTGCACATGGATCCGCACGCCTCCTGTCTCGTCGGCTCCATTACATTAGCATGTTATTGTTTTATTTTTTACAATTACAAGAACACATTTCTCAATATTTTAATGTACATGTTTTAATGGTTTAACGTTAAAATGTCTTTTTTTTTTCTGTGATCAAAGCTGAATTTTCAGTATCATTAGGCCTACTCCAGTCTTCAGTGTCACATTATTCTTCAGAAATCATTCTAATATGCTGATTCGCTGCTTAATTATTTTCAATTATTATTTGTGCTCAGTTAATAATAATAATAGTTCTTATCAATGTTGAGAACTATTTTTGTCTCTTCATATTTTTGTGGAAACTGACACTAATTTTTCAGGATTATTTGTTGAATACAAAGTTAAAGAACAGCGTTTTATATATATAAATACTTTGTAATAAGTATATATTTACTGTCAATTAAATAAATTTAATGTAACCTTGTTGAATAAAAGTATTGATTTTTTTAAAGGTGTCATATGATACTATTTTAAAGATCATTATTTTGTGTATTTGGTGTAACAATATGTTGACATGCTTTAATGTTCAAAAAACACATTATTTTTCAAATACTATACATTATTGTTGTTCCTCTATGCCCCATTTCTCTCAAACGCTTCATTTTCTACAAAGCCCCTTCTTCCGACAAGCGCAGTCTGCTCTGATTGGAGAACTGGCACAGTGCATTGTGATTGGCCAAACACCACAAGCGCACGTCGGAAATGCAGGGTTCGTACAAGGTGCTTAAAGTGCTTGAAGTACTTGAATTTGACTTTTTGAAATTTAAGTCGTGGAAAACCCTTGAAAACAGCCATATTTATGAAAAGGTACTTGAAAAGTACTTGAACATTTAAAAGGCAGTATATGAAATTGGTGTTAATTTTTGTTTTCGACAAAAACAATCTTTTCTCGCTAAATTAACGACGCAGCGCGTCTGAATACAAAGCCACTTCACCCGGCTGCTGAGAAGGGTCTAACTGCAGAACCGCAGAACCCTATGACGTCACAGCAGTCTGAGGCTGGAAGTGGGCGGAGCTATTTTATTCTAATAGGCATTGCTCAGCATGATTACAAATTATTTTTACAACAATAATAAGTTAATTAAGAGACTTACGTTTTAGACAGCCTGGTTTTGCTCAATTTCACCAACAAAAATGATTCCAAACACAGCCACAGCACTGTTTTGTGTCTCTGATCAACATGACGGCATTTCGTCCTGATTGAATCAACCGTTAAATGATTCGGTTTAATCGCAATGTCTCACTTGTTAACAGTGATTTGCTGCCACCTGCTGGTGGTTTTAATTTCACATTTAAAGTATCTTTTAATTTTAAATTTTTAAAATTAATTTAAAACAGTTGTCCGTGTTTTATGTTTAAAATATCAAAACATTTATGCATTTGTAACTGCAGGTTAAAGCATTACATGTCCCTCTGAGCTGCAGTAAACAGAGTGTAAAAGCATCTAAATGCCATTCAGATGCAACTTCTGTTTCCTCTGCAAAAAAATAAAAAATAAAAAACCCCATTAAAGGTAAAATCAATTTAGATGAATTTAAACTTATTGGAAAAGATTAATCTGCTACATGACAATAGGCTACATCAACTGGAATACTTCAAACCAGAGCTATTTTTGTTTTATATGCTGCCAAGAAGACACCCCAGGAAATGGATCAAGTATAGCTCCATCATTGTTCAAAGTAAAAAAAAATAGTTAATAAATACAGAGATAAGTTCAACTTAAATATTTTTTCCCTTCCAACATTTTGTTAATTGGATTTTTTACAGTGCATATATAAAGGGACTCAATACAGATAGAGAACATCATATGGTAAATGTTATGCTATACAGAGAGCATGAAATGAAAACAATAAACAATCACAGTACACATACAGGTGCTGGTCATACAATTAGAATATCATCAAAAAGTTGATTTCACTAATTCCATTCAAAAAGTGAAACTTGTATATTCATTCATTACACACAGACTGATATATTTCAAATGTTTATTTCTTTTAATTTTGATGATTATAACTGACAACTAAGGAAAATCCCAAATTCAGTATCTCAGAAAATTAGAATATTGTGAAAAGGTTCAATATTGAAGACACCTGGTTCCACATTCTAATCAGCTAATTAACTCAAAACACCTGCAAAGGCCTTTAAATGGTCTCTCAGTCTAGTTCTGTAGGCTACACAATCATGGGGAAGACTGCTGACTTGACAGTTGTCCAAAAGATGACCATTGACACGTTGCACAAGGAGGGCAAGACACAAAAGGTCATTGCAAAAGAGGCTGGTTGTTCACAGAGCTCTGTGTCCAAGCACATTAATAGAGAGGTGAAGGGAAGGAAAAGATGTGGTAGAAAAAAAGTGTACAAGCAATAGGGATAACCGCACCCTGGAGAGGATTGTGAAACAAAACCCATTCAAAAATGTGGGGGAGATTCACAAAGAGTAGACTGCAGCTGGAGTCAGTGCTTCAAGAACCACTACGCACAGACGTATGCAAGACATGGGTTTCAGCTGTCGCATTCCTTGTGTCAAGCCACTCTTGAACAACAGACAGCGTCAGAAGTGTCTCGCCTGGGCTAAAGACAAAAAGGACTGGACTGCTGCTGAGTGGTCCAAAGTTATGTTCTCTGATGAAAGTAAATTTTGCATTTCCTTTGGAAATCAGGGTCCCAAGAGTCTGGAGGAAGAGAGGAGAGGCACACAATCCACATTGCTTGAGGTCCAGTGTAAAGTTTCCACAGTCAGTGATGGTTTGGGGTGCCATGTCATCTGCTGGTGTTGGTCCACTGTGTTTTCTGAAGTCCAAGGTCAACGCAGCCGTATACCAGGAAGTTTTAGAGCACTTCATGCTTCCTGCTGCTGACCAACTTTATGGAGATGCAGATTTCGTTTTCCAACAGGACTTGGCACCTGCACACAGTGCCAAAGCAACCAGTATCTGGTTTAAGGACCATGGTATTCCTGTTCTTAATTGGTCAGCAAACTCGCCTGACCTTAACCCCATAGAAAATCTATGGGGTATTGTGAAGAGGAAGATGCGATTATGCCAGACCCAACAATGCAGAAGAGCTGAAGGCCACTATCAGAGCAACCTGGGCTCTCATAACACCTGAGCAGTGCCACAGACTGATCGACTCCATGCCACGCCGCATTGTTGCAGTAATTCAGGCAAAAGGAGCCCCAACTAAGTATTGAGTGCTGTACATGCTCATACTTTTCATGTTCATACTTTTCAGTTGGCCAAGATTTCTAAAAATCCTTTCTTTGTATTGGTCTTAAGTAATATTCTAATTTTCTGAGATACTGAATTTGGGATTTTCCTTAGTTGTCACAAAATTAAAAGAAATAAACATTTGAAATATATCAGTCTGTGTGTAATGAATGAATATACAAGTTTCACTTTTTGAATGGAATTAGTGAAATAAATCAACTTTTTGATGATATTCTAATTATATGACCAGCACCTGTATGTTGATTTTTTTCAGAACAGTCAGGGCAATCCAGATCTGCCATAATTTGACATGATATTTGTTGTATACGTTTTATATTAGCCTTCACATTAAAGAAGACTATTTTTTCCATCTATTAAATTGTTTTATTTGTATATCTATCTCAAAAGATATTGATGTTAGGGGGGATATCTTTTCAGATATGGATAGACAAGACTGTCTGTAATCTGATGATATCAGAACCATGATGGTGGGACAATCCATGACCTAGCAATTTGAAAAAAAATGTATGAACTGTATATGAAATAGTATATTATGCAACAACAACGACTGGTGCTATTTTCAAAACCAGATTACTCCACCATACTTCATTGTACAGATAAGCCACTAGCATCATCTGAAAAGGTGAGTCCTTCTGTTTATTTTGATATCTGTTACCCTTGGAGGCTACAAGCACTTCCCGACTTATTTAGCTATGACTCAGCTGTGTGAAAATGAGTGAAGAAATGACCGATGAATGCAACTTTGTTTAATTTTATGTATTTTCAAATTAAGATTACTCCAATTCACAAACGCTATGATTTAATAAAATAATTATATGCGATGCAGTTCTAATACAGTATATGCACTTTAATTATTTACATGCGTCACACAGCGGCTCCGTTCACAGTAGTTCCACAGAAACTTATCATTTACAAGTCTGGAGCGTCTCAAACTCCATCTCTGCATGTTGTTATGAGTTTGGGTTTATTATAACGTTCATCTGGGAACACTGTGCGCCATTTCATCAGATTTGTAAGGTAAATAATTTATAAATCTACACAAACACAGGAGAATACATTGCGATTTCAAAGTAAAAGCTCAAACCTTCGCTCTGAGTTTACACGTTTTGATGTCCACATATTAATTTAATTACAGTGGCTATAGCATTTCTGTCCTAAAGAAATGGTCAAATATTAAAGATTAAGTGGACATTTAAATTAAATGGTTCTTGGTCAATATTAAACAAGGATTAGATCGCGCAGTAATGTGTAAAAATAATCAGGCCGTCGGCGCCCCCTGCAGGCCTTTGTTGTTATGCGTAATGTACATTAGCTCTATTGTTAATAATACTTTATATATTTTAAAAGTTTTGTTTAATAAAACCATATGATTTCTTGCTTTTGATACTTTATTTGAACTAATTATTATTGCATCATTGGTATTATATATGTATTTTAAGTCATTTTAAAAGCTATTGTTCATTTAAATCTATTTTTATTACCACAAAAAAAATATAATTATAGAGCCCTATGAAATCCGTTTTATTTCCAAATTCAGTTTTTTTTTCTATTTTCATTTTTCTATACTCTTTCTTTTAATATTCAAAAGCATCTCCAATTAATTGATTTTATATTTAAAAAAAAATAAATAGAAAAATATATAACAATTATAATAATAATAATAATATAATAATAATAATAATAATAATATTATTATTAATAATAATAATAATAATAATAATAATATATATATTATAATAATAATATATATTATTATTGTTTTTTTTTTTTTTCAGAAATACTGCACATTTACATTTTTCACCTAAATAAATTCTGGTAAATAATATTTCTGGTAAATACTCCTTTAAATGTTTAATGATTATAATTATATTAGTAGTAGACTGGAACACGTGGATATGTTGTGATTCGTATACTATAATACTGAACTTTGATTTCAGTGATTTGGACTATGAGATGGACACTTGCTTCTTGCACTCTGTTGCACTTTACTTTTGATTTAAAAAAGGATTTCATAGAAATTTGGATTTCATTTGGTTTAATAAAATATTCTTAAGTAAAATTGTTGATTTTTTTTGTGGGAAATTAATCGTTTAGATTAATCAAAATAAAAATAGTATTTAAAAATACCGTTGGCCACAAATAAGTAAAACAAATTGATAAGACACTAAGTTCGACTACGACGCTGGACGTCTAAGTTGATAAGGTGTAAATTATTTGAATCAGAGCGATTTAAGCAAATCATTATTGACTCTTAATAATCAATTCCCCAAAAGGATAAATAAGAGCTAAAATTAATAAAATAAGAGTTAATTCTTACAGCAATATAGTGTTAAAACAAAAATTGACACTAATCTCATATATACTGCCCTCTAAAAATTCAAGTACTTTTCAATGACTTTTTCATGAATATGGCTATTTTCAAGGTTTTCCAGGACTTAAATTTCAAAAAGTCAAATTCAAGTACTTTAAGCACCTTGTGTGAACCCTGTCATATGCAACAGAAACTGCAGTTTGAATTGAACAACGCGATGGTCGCGCCAGTGCAACTGCGCACAAAATTTACTCACACCTAGGGTTGTAACGATATACCGGTATGACGATATACCACGATATAAACACGTACGATTATCATACCGTGTACATTTGCTTATCTACGGTATTGGGAGAAAATAAAAGACACAGAATCTCGCCTAGGCAACGACTTTCCACTTAACTGTTCTCTTGCTCCACCCACACGTACAGCGGAGACAACATCAGAGACAGTGGCCGCTATCTCTAATCTCTATCCCATGTCAAAATATAAGTTAAAATTGGCAGTGTGGGAATACTTTGGATATAGAAAAGATGAACACTTATTTGTCCTTGAGGATAGACAGTTCGCAAAAACTGTGGTCGCAAAGCGGTTGCAAAAAGAGGAAACACATCGAACATGTTTACCTATATTTCAGAACACCATACCTCCGTGGAGATACAGTTATGTCCCATTTATAACTTAAGGTTAAAGCCTTATGATTTCTGTGATGCGGAGTGAATCCCAGAATCCAGTCATGACAATGAATTTACAATGCAGATGTCACATAAAACGCGCGATTTGATGGATTGATGAATAAATCCAAAACAGTCAAATCACGACATGGTCTAGTGTCTGTGAATATTAAAGCGCAAAAACACTGCTATATAAGCAATCTGTTTGTTTTGTGTGTCTCTCTGTGAATGAGCGGCGTTGTGTCGTGTACTACATACTCAAGTATGCGCGCTGGCTCTGTTCATAGTGTTTAACAGCTCCTGCTGTCTCACTATCTGAGGACTTGAACACAAACACTGAGAGCCTCACTGACAGTGAGAGAATTTATTAATTATTAATAATCCTTACATCATTTTATTTGAGAAAACCACTGTCAAATACACTGACACTCGAAGCTCCTTCACTACAACCCGTCAAAATAAAAGTCCGCTTTTTAACTCGAAGAAACTGACAGAAATTACGACTGTACTATAATGTAGCCTACTTCTAAAGTAATAATAATTTATAGAAAAATATAAGGAATATAATTTTCCCCTCATTTTTATTTAGTAAATCTCTGTTGTGCAGCCCGAAAACATGAAAGGATAAAAGTTATTTTCATTTGATTACATTTTAAAACATTAATTAAATTGTTAAAGCTTTATGCATTAATTTCATTACCACCATTTTTGATAGTATTATATCATAAAAGTACAGAATCCAGAAAATGAAGTCAAACCAGAACTTATGAATTAAACGATGAATATAAGTTGTTAAACTAATATATAATCAATGATGAAATTCACTTGATTGCTTTTGATTAATGAAATTTGAATAAACATGCTTCCAAACATTTGTTCAACCAAAAAAAACCCGTTTTGATAGTTTAATACAGTATACCGTGAAACCGTGATATTTTCTGAGACGATTATCATACCGTGAAAATCTCATACCGTTACAACCCTACTCACACCGGTAGAAAAAATGGTCGCAGTCTGGAGCCCTGCAATAACAACAGCATCATATGTATGTCACTTTAAATAAACAGTCTTACTTTTTCTTGCTGATACTTCTGTAGAAAGGATCTGGCTCTTATCCTGTTGATGTTCTTTGCAGCAACTTGTTTATTGACAGACTGTTGATAAAAGAGAATGATATAATTACAAATATAATCTTCAAATTAGCAATAAGAGCTATTGATGATTTAGGTGACACCTTAACACTGTAACACTGTAGTCATGCCTCTTTTCAGAGTTGCACTCATTGTCTTCCGTTTTCCCGGTATGTACTTCAAGTCAAGTCAAGTCACCTTTATTTATATAGCGCTTTTAACAATACAGATTGTGTCAAAGCACTTAACAGTATCAAATTGGAGGATAGAGTGTCAGTAATGTATAATAATAAGATTAAACACTCAATTTTCAGTTAAAGGCATTTCATTATTGAATTCAGAGATGTCATTGTCTAGCTCAGTTTAGTTTAAATAGTATCTATGAAATCAAATTGACGATAATCGTTAGAAATTAAGTGTCCCCAACTGAGCAAGCCAGAGGCGACAGCGGCAAGGAACCAAAACTCCCTCTGTGACAGAATGGAGAAAAAAACCTTGGGAGAAACCAGGCTCAGTCGGGGGGCCAGTTCTCCTCTGGCCAGGATATTATTATTTATTTTTTTTACTTATTGTTTTAATTAAATTTTAAATGTATAAGTGTTCATTAAATTATATATATTATATTTCTATTTTTATATTGTTGCAATTTCTAACAATAATAGTATTATGTAGTTAGGTATTTTATTATATTTATAGTTATTTTGTTTAATTTTAAGTTTTATTGTATTTAAGTCGAGGTCTTCACTGGGGATATGTCCCCGGGGCTCATCCAGGTGTCCGGCCTCCGCCGACGATCAGGGTCGCAGACATCATCTCCCGGCGCCGATCCATCATCTGATCCGGACACGGACTGAGAAACAGAATAATAAAGAAACAGACAAATATTAGCGTAGATGCCATTCTTCTTACGATGTAACGAGTACATCGTGTGTTATGAGGAGTGTTCCCGGTTCCGGTTGATCTAATTAATGCAGCCTAACAATCCTTTAACGGATTTGAATAATAGAAGTGTATTAGTGTGTTATGTGTAAGCCAGGTTAAAGAAATGTGTCTTTAATCTAGATTTAAACTGACAGAGTGTGTCTGCCTCCCGAACAGTGTTAGGTAGATTGTTCCAGAGTTTGGGCGCTAAATAGGAAAAGGATCTGCCGCCCGCAGTCGATTTTGATATTCTAGGTATTATCAAATGGCCAGAGTTTTGAGAACGCAGCAGACGTGGAGGACTATAATGTGATAAGAGCTCGCTCAAGTACTGAGGAGCTAAGCCATTCAGGGCTTTATAAGTAATTAACAAGATTTTAAAATCTATCCGATGTTTGATAGGGAGCCAGTGCAGTGTTGACAGAACCGGGCTAATATGGTCATACTTCCTGGTTCTAGTAAGGACTCTAGCTGCTGCATTTTGGACCAACTGTAGTTTATTGATCAAGTGTGCAGAACAACCACCCAGTAAAGCATTACAATAGTCTAACCTTGAGGTCATAAACGCATGAATTAGCATTTCTGCATTTGACGTTGAGAGCATAGGTCGCAATTTAGATATGTTTTTGAGATGGAAAAACGCAGTTTTACAGATACTAGAAACATGGCTTTCAAATGAAAGATTGCTATCAAACAGCACACCTAGGTTCCTGACTGATGAAGAAGAATTGACAGAGCAGCCGTCAAGTGTTAGATAGTGTTCTAGGTTATTACATGTGGGGTTTTTAGGTCCGATAATTAACACCTGTTTTTTCAGAATTTAGCAGTAAGAAGTTACTAGTCATCCAGTTTTTTTATATCGACTATACATTCCGTTAGTTTCTCAATTTGGTGTGTTTCACTGGGCCGTGAAGAAATATAGAGCTGAGTATCATCAGCATAACAGTGAAAGCTAACACCATGTCTCCTGATAATATCTCCCAAGGGTAACATGTAAAGCGTGAAAAGTAACGGCCCTAGTACTGAGCCTTGAGGTACTCCATACTGCACTTGTGATCGATATGATACCTCTTCATTTACTGCTACAAACTGATGGCGGTCAGATAAGTACGATTTGAACCATGCTAAGGCACTTCCACTAATGCCAACAAAGTTTTCTAGTCTATTCAAAAGAATGTTGTGGTCGATAGTGTCGAACGCAGCGCTAAGATCCAGTAGAACTAATAAAGAGATACAACCATGATCAGATGATAGAAGCAGGTCATTTGTAACTCTAATGAGAGCAGTCTCAGTACTATGATACGGTCTAAATCCTGACTGGAATTCCTCACAGATACCATTTTTCTCTAAGAAGAAATATAATTGTGAGGATACTACCTTTTCTAGTATCTTTGTCAGAAAAGGGAGATTTGAGATCGGTCTGTAATTAACTAGATCTTTGGGGTCAAGTTGTGGTTTTTTAATGAAAGGCTTAATAACAGCCAATTTGAAGGTTTTGGGGACATATCCTAATGACAATGATGAATTAATAATAGCCAAAAGAGGATCTATGACTTCTGGAAGCAGCTCTTTTAGTAGTTTAGATGGAATAGGGTCTAACATACATGTTGTTGGTTTAGATGATTTAACAAGTTTATACAATTCTTCCTCTCCTATAATAGAGAAT
This sequence comes from Spinibarbus caldwelli, assembly GCA_039654775.1. Taxonomy (NCBI): domain Eukaryota; kingdom Metazoa; phylum Chordata; class Actinopteri; order Cypriniformes; family Cyprinidae; genus Spinibarbus; species Spinibarbus caldwelli. Next base: position 27,585,910 of record CM077228.1, on the reverse strand, counting down.
GAGTGGAATTGTTCCTCAGGGGATCTATAGTACACTATCTGATGCGATACTGTAGCTGACGGCTGCATGGTTACAATTTTATCTCTGATAGTATCGATCTTGGACGTAAAGTAGTTGTTACGTTGAGACGTATGTGGTGTCTATGCATCTCTCTCTCTCTCTCTCATTCTCATTCTCACAGATGGCCCCGCCCTAATTGAACACGCCGGTACGTGCCCCGTGGTTGGTCGAGGCTGGAACTGCATCTTTCAAAAACGCAGCGATGCTGGTCCTGGTGTGGGATGTTGTTGATGGTGTTGTTGTTTGAGATTGTGTTTGTTAAGAAAAGAGAGAAACTCTGTATAGTGACTTTTTGTGTAAATATTGTGAACTCGGCTTGATCTTTTTCTTTTCTGCTCACTTTACCCACCAAGTGTTTTCGTAGTTTTTTTGTAAAGTTTTCAACAGATTGTTTTTGTTTGTTTTTTTCTCTTTAAACGTGTCTGTGTAATTTCGCCCATTGTTGTAAATACTGTAAACACTAAGTTACTTCACTTTTGCACGGAAGCTGTAGGGGTTGGGTGCCACTTTTTCTTTTGGTAATATTCGTTTTCTCCTGTTTTTCGGCTAGTCAGGGAGTTAGTTCAGTCCCTGTATTTTTGTTTGAACTTTTTCTTTTTAGGGTGTTAAGATTCTTTGGGTAAAAAGGTAGTTTCAATTTTTGTTTATTATTTTGGCCTGGCCCAACCCTGAAGGCCATTCGCTTCCTATTCTTTTTTTTTTGTATGCTGTTCATTGTCATTGAACTTGACCAGTAAAAAAAAATAAAGAAAGAACGAAAGATCACAACACTCCGGTGCAAAGACATTTATTTAGGTTATTCTCCTAGACCCTAGACCTGGGACGTAACATAAATTGGGGGCTCGTCTTTTTTTTTTAATCCGTAGAAACGGATTATTCTTCATCCATGAACCCTTGTTGTGGCTGTACAGTTGGTAAGTCATTCTAATTTATTCTTTGTTTGGCTGCTTTCTTTTTGGTGTGTGAAGGAGTAGTAGACAGTAGGGTTATTATGGATTTTGATTTAATCGCCTTTTCACTTGCTCCGAGCACGGAACAGTTTAATCACTGTCGTAAGGACGATCTGTTCAAAATCGCGGAATTTTTTAAAATTGTGGTACCACATAATGCTTCTAAGAAGGAAGTTAAAGAACTATTGTACAAAGAGTTGGTTATGCAGCGGATATTGCCTGATGAGTCTGGAATGAGTACCGTAGATGCAAGAGCTTCTACGCCGGCGGAGGTCGACGAGAAGCCTCCGTCTGCGCCGCTCTCGCCTGCGCCTTCCAGGTTTGCAATAGCTGCGCAACCCAGTAGTGCTTTGTTAGTACCCCATTCGGACCCGCTGTTAATCTTAAGAACAAAAGAAATAGAATTGGAAATTAAACGGGAGGAGAGTGAGGCAAAAAGGCTTAGATTAAGGGAACTAGAGCTTGAGTTGGAAAGGGAGCGATTTCGGCGGGATCGCGGCCGGTTTCACCCGACTGAGAGCGCGCCAGAGAGTTCTCCTGTTTCGCCCTCATTTGCTCGTTTACCTACAGGTCCGAGGCCAGTCTCTTCCAGTCCCGTTCCACCTCCAACGGCGATTTCTTCGCCTGACTTTGATGTGAGCAAACACATAAATTTAGTGCCTCCTTTTCGGGAAGCTGAAGTTGACAGCTATTTTACTGCTTTTGAGCGTGTTGCAGCTACACTGCAGTGGCCGAGAGCGATGTGGGCTCTTCTACTGCAATGTAAGTTAATTGGCAAGGCACAAGAGGTTTGCTCTGCGCTGCCGATAGAACAGAGTCTTGATTACGACGTGGTAAAGCAGACTGTTCTTCGTGCTTATGAGTTGGTGCCGGAGGCGTATAGGCAAAAATTTAGAGCCCATAAGAAAGCAGACAAACAAACTTTTGTAGAATTCGCCAGAGAAAAGCAAGCTCTTTTTGACAAGTGGTGTGCTGCGTGTAAAACTACTACTTTTGAAGCTTTAAAAGAGTTAGTTTTATTAGAAGATTTTAAGAGCAGTGTGTCTGAAAATTTAGTTGTACATTTAAATGAACAGAAAGTCACGACCCTCTCAGCGGCCGCTGTGCTGGCTGACGAATTTGTTTTGACACACCGAACAATTTTTTCTCCTGTAGTGAGATATGATAAGTTTGTTGGCCATGCTGCTGAAGGACAGGTGAGGTGGTCAGCGGCTGCTGTGAAGCCTGGGAGGGGAGGAGCTTTTGGAGCTCATAGAGGTGCTCAGCATCGCCCAGGGGGAGGCAGGGTCTGTTTCTATTGCCTTGATGCTGGTCATCTTATTGCAGATTGCGAGGCCTGGAAGAAAAAGAGTGCATCAGCTAAGCCTAAAAGTGTAGGTTTTGTACAAACCTTGGCAAAATGTGTTTCACCTGATCAAAATACAGCAGGATATAAGCCATTTATGCTGCAGGGGTGGGTAGCTTACAGCGCTGACAGCATTCCCAAGTCAGTGTCTGTGTTGCGAGACACTGGGGCAGCCCAGAGTCTGATGCTAGCTGGTACTCTCCCTTTGTCCCAGAGATCCTATACGGGGGCTGATGTAATTTTGCGGGGCATAGGGGCAGGTTGTGTCAGAGTTCCCCTCCATAATGTCTATCTTCAAACGGATATAGTTACGGGTAATGTGTGTGTTGGAATCTGCCCTGAACTCCCTGTTGAAGGTGTGGATATTATTTTGGGAAACGACCTAGCAGGGGGTACAGTTTTCCCACCCCCAATTGTTGTTAACCATCCCATAACAGATGAGAAAAATGACTTGTCTTCTCAGTTTCCAGCGGTATTCTCTTCATGTGTGGTTACATGTGCCCAGGCACGTAAATTTGAAGATGTGGTCGACATATCTGATTCTTTTCTCCAGTCTACAGGTATGTCAGGAAAGTTGTATGTAGAACCAGCCTCTTCTACCTGTGATAGTGCCCCCTTACAGATCAGTCGGTCACAATTGGCGGCAGCCCAAAAGGCTGATCCATCGTTAGAGAAATGTTTTGTGGCTGTAACTAACAAAACAAAAGTTCCTAGCGAAAAGGTAACTTATTTTGTTGACGATAACGTTTTAATGCGACAGTGGAAAAACGGCGATAGTGTTCGTCAGGTTGTTATTCCCAAGGGTTATCGTTCTCAAATATTAAGTCTCGCTCATGACCATGTCCTTTCTGGCCATTTGGGAATACGGAAAACCTATGATCGTGTGCTGCGATATTTTTTTTGGCCTGGTCTAAAGTCTGATGTTGTTGCTCACTGCCGGTCTTGCCATGTTTGCCAGCTGGCCGGTAAGCCAAATCAAAATATTCCTCCCGCTCCTCTACACCCGATCCCTGTAATAGGTGAGCCTTTTGAGCGCATCATCATTGATTGTGTGGGACCATTGCCAAAATCTAAATCGGGTTATCAATACATACTCACTTTGATGTGTGCCGCCACGCGTTTTCCGGAGGCCGTTCCAATGCGCAGTATAAAGGCTAAAGCAGTGGTAAAAGAAATAATTAAATTCTGCTCTACATTTGGTCTACCAAAAATTATTCAAACCGACCAAGGTTCTAATTTTACCTCCACACTGTTCTCTCAAGTTCTTCATGAGCTGGCTGTTAAGCATCAACTTTCGAGCGCCTATCATCCCGAGTCTCAGGGCGCGCTCGAACGTTTCCACCAGACTCTCAAGTCCATGCTGCGCGCATTCTGCGTGGAAACGGGGAAGGACTGGGATGAAGGTCTGCCGATGTTGATGTTTGCTGTCCGTGAGACAGTACAGGAATCTTTGGGATTCAGTCTGGCCGAATTAGTTTTTGGGCATACTGTGCGTGGGCCTCTTAAACTGTTAAAAGAACAGCTGTTATTGGAAAACGAATTACCTGTGACAGTATGTGATTATGTGGCTCAAATGCGTCGGCGCTTACATCAGGTGTGGGAAATCGCAAAATCAAATTTGGCTTCAAAACAAATTCACATGAAGGAACGTTTTGACAAGAACTGTGTAGTGCGAAGTTTTCAGCCAGGAGATTTGGTGTTAGTCCTTCTTCCACTTCCAGGTTCTGCGCTACAGGCTAGGTTCTCAGGGCCCTATGTAGTGGAAAAGAAATTGAATGAGACCAATTATCTGATTCGTACTCCTGAGCGTAGAAAGAAAAATCGCGTTTGTCATGTTAATATGCTCAAGTCTTACGTTAGTAGAACAACGCCTGTTAAGCCCTCTGTGGATGTGGCACCTGTAGTGACAGTTACTCCTCTGTCCTCTGCTGTCGAGTCTGAGGATGATGGACTAGTTGCCCCTGAAATTGTGTCCACCACTAGACTGTCCAACTCTGAAATATTGCAAAATATAGAAGAGCATTTGTCTTATCTTCCACAGTCTCAGCGTAGACATGTTGTTTCTCTTATTCAGAAATTCTCTTCTCTCTTTTCAGACAGCCCCAGCCAGACCCATGTTCTGTTTCATGATATTGAAATTATAAACTCTTCACCCATAAAACAGCATCCTTATCGTGTTAATCCCCGGAAGAGAGAAGAGATGAGGAACGAGGTAGATTATCTGCTTACTCATGGTCTAGCGGTTCCCAGTTCGAGTCCGTGGAGCTCACCATGCCTGCTAGTGCCGAAGCCGGATGGTTCCTTTAGGTTCTGTACAGATTACAGAAAGGTGAATAGTGTCACCAAGCCAGACTCTTTTCCGTTACCTAGGATGGAGGATTGTGTCGATCATGTTGGTTCCTCATCCTTTGTAACCAAGTTAGATCTATTAAAAGGTTACTGGCAGGTGCCACTTACACAGCGTGCCTCAGATATCTCTGCATTTGTAACACCAGATAACTTCCTTCAATACACCGTGATGGCTTTTGGGATGCGAAACGCTCCTGCAACCTTTCAGAGGTTGATGCAGAAAGTATTGTCTGGTGTGGCAAACTGCAGAGCATATCTTGATGATGTCGTAATTTATTCTAATTCATGGAGTGACCACGTAAACTCTCTACGTGAAGTGTTTGCTCGGTTGGCAAAAGCATCTTTAACAGTGAATCTAAAAAAATGTGAATTCGGGAAAGCTGTGGTCACTTACTTAGGTAAGCAGGTTGGGCAAGGACAGGTGCGTCCTATTAATGCCAAAGTTGAGGCAATTGTGAATTTCCCCATCCCCAAATCTAAAAGAGAACTGCGCCGTTTTCTGGGTATGGTCGGTTATTATCGTGGGTTCTGCAAGAATTTCTCCTCTGTTGTGTCCCCTTTGACAGATTTGTTGAGCACGTCCAAGGATTTCAATTGGAGTCACGAATGTGATAACGCCTTCTGCGCTGCCAAAGACCTCCTGTGTAGTGCCCCAGTCCTCTCTGCTCCTGACTTTTCAAGACCCTTCAAACTTGAGGTGGATGCCAGTGCGTTAGGGGCAGGTGCGGTCTTGTTACAAGAAAGTGAAGCTGGAATCGACCACCCTGTGTGTTATTTTTCAAAAAAAATTTCTAAAACACAGCAGCGTTATAGCACCATTGAAAAGGAGGCTTTGGCATTACTGCTTGCCCTTCAGCAATTTGAGGTGTATGTCGGTGGTAGTTCCCTACCTGTGCCCGTTTACACTGACCACAATCCCTTGGTCTTCCTCCTGCGCATGGCCAACTCGAATCAAAGGCTGATGCGGTGGTCTTTAGTAGTTCAGGGTTTTAACATTGACATACGCCACAAGAAGGGTACTGAAAACGTTATAGCTGATGCTCTTTCTAGAACTTGAAGAAAAAAGTATTGTTGACGTTTGTTTTTGTCAAAATGGGATTTTGACTTTTACGGGTGGGGGTGTTACGTTGAGACGTATGTGGTGTCTATGCATCTCTCTCTCATTCTCATTCTCACAGATGGCCCCGCCCTAATTGAACACGCCGGTACGTGCCCCGTGGTTGGTCGAGGCTGGAACTGCATCTTTCAAAAACGCAGCGATGCTGGTCCTGGTGTGGGATGTTGTTGATGGTGTTGCTGTTTGAGATTGTGTTTGTTAAGAAAAGAGAGAAACTCTGTATAGTGACTTTTTGTGTAAATATTGTGAACTCGGCTTGATCTTTTTCTTTTCTGCTCACTTTACCCACCAAGTGTTTTCGTAGTTTTTTTGTAAAGTTTTCAACAGATTGTTTTTGTTTGTTTTTTTCTCTTTAAACGTGTCTGTGTAATTTCGCCCATTGTTGTAAATACTGTAAACACTAAGTTACTTCACTTTTGCACGGAAGCTGTAGGGGTTGGGTGCCACTTTTTCTTTTGGTAATATTCATTTTCTCCTGTTTTTCAGCTAGTCAGGGAGTTAGTTCAGTCCCTGTATTTTTGTTTGAACTTTTTCTTTTTAGGGTGTTAAGATTCTTTGGGTAAAAAGGTAGTTTCAATTTTTGTTTATTATTTTGGCCTGGCCCAACCCTGAAGGCCATTCGCTTCCTATTCTTTTTTTTTTTGTATGCTGTTCATTGTCATTGAACTTGACCAGTAAAAAAAAATAAAGAAAGAACGAAAGATCACAACACTCCGGTGCAAAGACATTTATTTAGGTTATTCTCCTAGACCCTAGACCTGGGACGTAACATAGTTCATAAAGTCATTACAGCTGTGCTCTTGGGAAATGCCAACACCTGTTGATGCTTTATTTTTCGTTAAATTAGTGACTGTATTGAATAAATACCGGGGGTTATATTTGTTTTCTTCTAGAAGAGATGAAAAGTAATCAGATCTAGCCGTTTTTAATGCTTTTCTGTAGGATAGGGTACTTTCCCGCCAAGCTATACGAAATACCTCTAGTTTTGTTTTCCTCCAGCTGCGCTCCATTTTCCGGGCTGCTCTCTTTAGGGTGCGAGTGTGCTTATTATACCACGGAGTCAAACTGTTTTCTTTGATCTTCCTTAAGCGTAAAGGAGCAACTGTATCTAAAGTGCTAGAAAAGAGAGAGTCCATAGTTTCTGTTACATCATCAAGTTTTTCTGCGCTGTTGGATATGCTGAGGAATTGAGATAAATCAGGAAGATTACTTACAAAGCAGTCTTTTGTGGTAGAAGTGATGATTCTACCATACTTGTAACAAGGAGTAGAATTTACAGTTTTAGCTATATGGAGTTTACACAAGACTAGATAATGATCTGAGATATCATCGCTTTGCTGCAGAATTTCAACACCACTAACATCAATTCCATGTGACAGTATTAAATCTAGAGTATGATTTCGACAATGAGTATACTTCAACAGCATAAAATTATGAATGAACCACCCATTTTAATATTTTCACGGTCTACTAACATTTGTTATTGAACATTACAACGCACATAACTTTTGTTAACGCAATGTAAATCCACTTCACAAGCGTATATATAGCTCTTTAACAGCGATGCTATAGAAATATACAGAGCTATTGCAAAAAATGGAAATTCAAAGACAAAATTCTTAAGCTAGAGGCACACTTGTTTCTCTTGCGCATAATGTCTACTTGAAAATAAAATCAACACTCCTCGCTAAAGTAAATAACTGTCTTTATATAAATATTAATCTTTATATAATATCAAGAGTCGTGCTGTTGATTTAATACATTCATTTGGTGCAGTTAATTTAGGAAAAAATAACATGTTAAATTATTAATGTAATTAAAGCACCCTGCCTGACAGTGTGACTGACTGCGATGAAACCAATTAAAATGCTGACAGCCACTAAAATTCAAGATCTGAGGGCAAAACAAGTCCTTGTAGGGCTGCTTGATTATGACAAAAATCATAATTACGATTATTTTGGGCAATATTGTAATCACGATTATTTAAAACGATTATTAGTGGGCCATATGACCAAAACTTTATATGAAAGATTTATATAAAGATGATATATATCAAATATATATTTTCTGTAAATAAGGTTGCTATGACATCTACATTTTAGAGACCAGCGAAATGTCACACAATTATCAATACCACAGCAGAATACTAGAGTAACTAATATTTGTAAAAAATAAAACAAAAAAACAAAAGGTCCTCAAAATTATTGAAAATAATTAAACTGCCAGTAATTAAAAAGCAAAGGAATACAATAGACTTAAAAAAAAAAAAACACAAATGAAACAAACTGTGCTTTAAGTTTTTTTTTTTAATGCAAGTCTAAAGTGTTCAGTTAACAGCCTACTAGAGAAATTGAATAACCTAATGTAAAATAAAACAGCATAGTCTTCACTGTAAGAATTAAACTTCCTTTGTTGCTTATTAAAGCTACTAAAGTCCTTCAGTCAAGAGCAGTGAGTGATTTTGAATTTGTCTTTTGTTTGATTAATATAAAGCACACAGTGGCAGCAGGAATATTAGCCCACTGTCACTTTAAGAGCCGCACGGATCCAGTTTACTGTTACACGTGTATTTTCATTCTCAACTATTTACGTTCATTAATTACATAACCGACGAGGGTTTACGTGAATAATCACCAAGCGCTGCATTAATAAATATTTCAAACTTTTTCAAACTTTGTGGTCCGGCTTTCTCAAGCCAACTTAAAGTTTGTCTCAACAAACTTTATCTATTTTAATAAATCCAGCACGTCTCATTTTGCAAGTGTCTCGTTACATGATTTTACTGATTTGCACGTGAAATTGGGCTTTTATGGAGGAGTGAAAGCGCACTGCTGGAAAGGGGGCGGAACAGGGCGCAATAATCGTTTTATCTCAATTACTGTAATTTTATAATCGTTGGAGGCCGAAATCGAAATCGAAACTGAATTTCGATTAATTGCAAAGCCCTAAGTCCTTGTATAGGTTTTTGTCTTATACTTAGGACTATATCATGTGATATGTTGAGTTTAGCAGTATTACATGAGCAATGGCCCTTTTTTCCCCTAGAATATATGCATGATTGCAAATATGATATTTATTTCAAGCAACAGTTAAATAAACAAGAACATTTTACACATAATGTTGTTAATGTTGTCTGAAATTACCACCACAAACAGCAACATCATAACTTCTCATACTCCTCACTGCTCTCTGATTCAGTCAGTATTCTGCGGTACTTCTGGCGGTGCCCTCTCCCTAATTCTCCATTCTCTCCAGGTCTGGTTTCATTGAAGGACTGATTTTTTTTCTAAAGAGTGAAGCTGTTTCAGCATTGCAGATCTACTTCCTGAAATAAATAATTATCACTTAATACATCAATTGTATCACAGTAATGCACAGACATATTCAAAAAGCATACTTACCAATGTTTAAAATTCTTCTTTGTATGACACATCACATATGTCCCCAATTTCACAGCAGCCATTTACAATTTTACTTGTTGGAAGCACATCCCATGCTGGGGGAACTTCAATCCACTGTATAAGCATGAACCTCATTTTCTATAAAGGATTTTTAAATTATTATTAATTATTTTGCATGATTAATATTCTGACAATGAGACGATATTGGCAAGACAAAGAACGTTTATCCTAATATTGTGAGATTTGACGTTTAATAAACAAAGCCATGAATGTTTTATAGGTGACAGAGGGGTCCTTTGAAGTGCAGTCATTTGTGTAGAGAGAGAAGAACAGTGGGGAGAGAACACATCCCTGAGGGGCGCCAGTGCTGATGGTGCAGATGCTGGATGTGAGTTTGCCCAGCCTCACTAGCTGCTGCCTGTCTGTCAGGAATCTGGTGATCCACTGACAGATGGAGGTGGGCACAGAGGGCTGTGTGAGTTTGTCTGAGAGAAGGTCAGGCATGATGGTATTGAAGGCCGAGCTGAAGTCCACAAATAAGATCCTTGCGTAGGTCCCAGGTTTGTCAAGGTGTTGCAGGATGTAATGCAGTCCCATGTTAACAACGTCATCCACAGACCTGTTTGCTCTGTAGGCAAACTGGAGAGGATCCAGCAAGGGTCCAGTGATGTCCTTCAGGTAGGCCAGGACCAGTCGCTCAAATGACTTCATGACCACAGACGTGAGAGCGACAGGTCTGTAGTGGTTAAGGCCAGTGATTTTGGGCTTTTTGGGGACGGGAATGATGGTGGAGCGTTTGAAGCAGCAGGGAACTTTGCACAGCTCCAGAGATCTGTTGAAGATCTGTGTAAAGATGGGGGCCAGTTGGTCAGCACAGACTTTTAGACAGGCAGGTGAAATACCGTCTGGTCCTGAAGCTTTCCTAGATTTCTGTTTCCTGAAGATCCGGTTCACATCCTCTACACAGACTTTAAGTGCAGGTAAAATGGTGGGGGATGGAGGGAGGGAGCGGGGTTGCAGGGGGGGTAGGTGAATGTGTGAAGTGCAGATCAGAGCGGGTGCTGGGTGTCAGTCTGGCCTTTTCAAACCGGCAGTAAAACACATTCAGATCATCAGCAAGTTGTTGATTCTCCACAGACTGTGTAACAGTGATCTAATATATTACTGTCCCTGGTGGGACATGTAACGTGCTGTCTGTATTTTGGCATTTCACGGGAGAGATTTGCTTTGTTAAAATCTCCAAGAATGATTAAAAGAGAGTCCGGGTACCATTGCTCCGTTTCAGATATTTGTTCAGCCAGTTGTTGCATCGCGGCGCTCACGCACGCGTCCGGAGGCACGTACACATTCACGAGAATGAAAGAGGAAAACTCCCGTGGCGAGTAGAACGGTTTACAGTTTATGAAGAGCGCCTCTAAATTAGGAGAACACATCTTCTTCAGAGTTGTTACATCTGTACACCAACCTTCATTTATGTAGAAACATAGTCCACCACCTCTCGTTTTCCCCGTTAGCTCCGTGATGCGGTCTGATCTGAACAGCTGGTAGCCCGGCAAGTGAAGCGCGTTGTCTGGAATGGCTTCACTCAGCCAGGTTTCAGTGAAGCACAATGCAGCAGAGTTTGAAAAATCCTTGTTTGTGCGGGTGAGGAGAAGTAGTTCATCTGTTTTGTTAGGAAGGGATCGGAGATTCGCTAGATGGATACTAGGGAGTGCTGTTCGGAAGCCTCGTTCGCGGAGCTTAACCAGCGCGCTGGCGCGCTTCCCTCGTTTGCGTCTGAGCGCGCGTTTGACTAGGACCGCTGCCCCTCCGACTAGAACATCCAACAAAGTGTCTGAATAATCAAAAACCGGAAAAAAGTTGTCCGGTGTGTGTTGCCTTATGTCCAGTAGTTCGTCTCTGGTAAAACTGATAGTAAGAGAATGACTAAACACAGAACAAACAAACAAAAACAATAAAGGAATGGAAGCGTTCCACACCACAGCAGCCATACGCGGTGCCATCTTGACCTTATATGACCCAGTTAAAATGGATAACTGTCAGCTGGGAAACATCTTTCCATACAGGACACCGTTATATGTGTCTGCCTGTCACTGCTGTACGCCTGCCTGGCGATCCGTTAACGTTAAATGAGCCATTCTAGCGACTCGTCGTGGTTATATTCACCTGTATTTATTCGGCTATGGCCACATCGCGAAAGGGAGCAGCCACAATACGCATCGGCCTCGCAAAGTCACCGTTATATGTGTCTGGTTCGCCCATACCTGACTAATAATAAGTCTTATGGTTATACTGTTAGGAGAGGATAATATGAGTAAGAGTAATACATCCCAGTCACAATTGTTTAGTTTGCTGTATATTGCTCGTAATTGTTAACTGTCTGTAGGCAATAATTTGCTTATTTTTTGTCATGTATTGTTTTTTTGTAAACAGCTTTGCAGCTTTTTCTTTCATGTACAGTATGTAATTGATAAGGTTGATGGTTTTGTAAGATTTATCACATTTTGTGTTACTCTGAGATTATAAAATGATATACAGTTAAGGAATATCACAGGAGGAAGAGTGTTTTCCCCGAATATCAGCTCCATTGAAAATCTTTATTGAACTGTAGGACAAAATCAATATAACAAGTAAATTTTGAGTGAGTTATAATGTAACTATTTTCTCATTTTGCTCTATTTTGATGAAGAGTCCAAACAAAGCCACAGCAGAACAGTGTCCTACAAGCAACACACAGCAGCCTTTCATATTGAATGATTCACTTTATTCCTCAATGAATGAATCTGCCGTTTGAATTAATGATTTAATGTCTTACTCTAAAGATACTTCACCTGCTGGGTGTTTTACTTTCATATTGTTGCTGTATTCTAACTTTATATATTTAAAACGTTAATTTTATAGTGTTATGCAATTATATTTGTAGCTTGTTGCATATGTTGCATAGTGTTTATTTAAATACACATAATATGCAAATAAATTATTGTGTACATATCAAATCCACCTGTTCTCTGTAACTGTCTCCTCTGTAACACTTTCACTTTCACTGATCAGTAGTCAAATCTAGCCAAGTCAATGCAAAAACATTATTCATTCATTCATAATTAATTGACCAATTTACTCATTTAACGTTAACGGATCGCCAGGCAGGCTTACAGCAGTGACAGGCAGACACATATAACGGTGTCCTGTATGGAAAGATGTTTCCCAGCTGACAGTTATCCATTTTCACCTGTACAAGTGAACAGAGCACTGAACATCGGCAGCTAATGAGGCGCACTGGAGTGACGTCACCACCCCTCTTCGACTGATTGGCTGAGGAGGAGCTGTCAATCAAGAACTAGTGGACCAATGATGACGCTTAAACCCGCCCTGATTTACATGAAATTCTAACCGCAACATTTGGAAAAGCAAACGCAGAACGTGGAAACAAGATCGATAGGAAAAACAGCATAAGCATACAAAAAATAAAAATATGAGCAGAAAATGTCTGAGAGCAGAAAAAAACAGAGAAATATAAACAAGTAAAATTTGATTTTGTGCGCAAGTCAAATAATTTTGCATTAATATTTCAATTTTGTGCAACATGATTTTACATGTGTTTAAAGTTTTGATTCATGCTTATTACTTTTAAAAATGCGTTATTGATTTTTAGATTTACGCTTCTTATTTTTCTATTTGTGACCATTGTTTGCTATTCTGAAAATTTTGCTTACATTTTTAAATCTTGTGCAATATATTTTTACTTGCGTTTTTAAATTTTGTTTTTTCCGCTTGTTATTTTTTTATCCGTGACTGCAATACTTTAGGCAGGAATCTGATCCAATAGAAGAGTTGATATTGTAGGGTATAGTATAAAGTATAGCTTTTATGCTCGTTTAGCTACAGGCACACTAACCCCCGGTTTCACAGACAAGGCTTAAGCCTAGTCCCAGACTAAAGTGTAAATCTGAGCTGTTTCAACTGAAAGAAACTTGCACTGACTGATCTTAAAATATATCAGTGCCATTGTTTTGTCTCAAGATGCACACCAGTTATGTTTTTTCTAAGGTATGTTAATAAAAATTACTTAAATGTCCTAACTGAACTATGGCCTAATCCTGGCTTAGTCTAAGCCCCGTCTGTGAAACCAGGCCTATATGTTTTTTTGTTGTTGTTTTTTTGGTTCTGTGTTTGATTTGCCACTGTAGTAAAGCCATGGTTAGTCTTCGTAGTTCGTAGTATGTGCTCATAGTTCTGATGACAGATATTTGGCTATAATCGTTCTACAAAGACAAAACTAACAGTGCTATACAGTCAGTATTAGCAATCACTGTAGATCCGCAGTCTATAATCAAATAATCCCTTTGAGGACAGTAGTAAACTTTAGTACTAAAGCTTTAGTAAGGATAAAACCATATATTAAAAGATATCTAAAATATCTAAAAGAAATAAGACAACTACAAAAAACAACAACAACAACAACAACAACAAAAACATACCATTCTGAAACGTCCTGTAAGTGTTGTGCTTGCACAGGTTCTGCTCGATCCTCTTCAATAATATTCTCTGGGTCTGACACGGGCTCAAAATGATAAAGCTATATCGACGTAATTGTTTACAATACACCAGGAGCACATGCCACTACCCGTTATGGTAAGAGGCATGACGTTTCTGGACAATGTGCCCTAGGCGGTTAGCGAATCACAACACACTGGGCCAGCTAACCAATCTGAGCCCATTGCGAAGCGCTTCCCTGCCAAACACAGAATTTTCCGGGTTTCCATGTTTTCACTGTTATACAATCGGGGGCACTATTACGCATCTCCTGAATGAGTCTACAATGTGCCAAACAAAAACACAGGCGAGGAAGACGCAGAAACGAATGATCTCGTATGTATGCATATGAAAAATAATGCGATCATCAACACTAAACCACATATAAATGAAAACTGCCTAATGTTACCGAGTGAAATGTCGATCCAGGAAGTGGTAAAGGACTGCAAGGTTTGGGAGTGCTGATGGAAGTGATCTACTGCATCTTTGCTTTGATAATAGTACTGAATATGATCCAGATGTAGCATTTGAAAAAAATAAATTTTGTTCACCTTTTTGTTCAAAATGTTGCTTTTTTTATGAAACCTACCTACATTCAAGTGTTGGTATAAAAATAAATAAATAAATAAATAAATAAATAAAATAAAAAAAAGGAATGCTTGAAGTTAGCATAAAACTGATTTTTGTTTTTTTGTTTTAAGTAGAGGGTCTGTTCTTTATTTTGATGCATTGCATGTTCAGATATTCATACAACAAAATGGTCTGGGGGCCCTGAAATTTTAGTGAAAATCATCAAAAATGCTGGCAGTGGGTGGCAACTTTTTTCAAAAACGCTGGTGGGGAAAGAGTTGCCCGTTGAGAGTTGCCCGGTATCTCTGGAATTGTCACACGTCAGTTAACCAGTGGGAAAATTTCATCACCATCACCGGTTTTATTTGTCCACATCTGGCTTCTTTTACTGCAGCTGTACAGAAAAAAATAAATAAATAAAAAAATCTCGGTACTGCCAATCACAAGGATTCCTGTTATTATTTTTATCATATCTTGATTTTAAGAGCTGCACACAACTTCTTTACATGCTCTCCCAATGTCTTCAGATCCTTCTGATCTACAGATTGCACAGTCTGATCAGCTTTTCACCGCACTGAACTGGGAAATGCCTCTTCCTGGCTTTAGGCTAAAATCCATTTCAATTACCATAACCTCAACTCTATTAATCCATTACTTTTTTCTGAATCTGTACAAACACACGTATCCGACATTACTGAACACACTAGCTCCCTCAATATCCTTGTCAAATATAATAGTTCTTTTAACACTGACATTGATATGCATACTCCCCTTATAAGTAGATTTGTACCTTCTACATATACGTCGCCCTGGTAAAACCATACACTTTGCACCTGACTTCTTACAAGGGCCATATTCAGTAATACAAATCTGCTTTAAATACTGCACACTTTAGCCATTACTCTCACCCTTATTGGTAAGGCATCCTCTCGACCTAAAACACTGTTTTCTGTAGTCAATAAACTCACCAACCCTCTTGTACCTGACATGAGTAATTCGGCAGACCTCTGGGAGTCATTCTTACACTTTTTCCAAAGTAAAATAAATAACAGATACAATCTCTTCCCTCCTGTGACCTCTCCTGTCATCTACAGTCAGGTCCATAAATATTGGGACACCGACACAATTCTAACATTTTTGGCTCTATACACCACCACAATGGATTTCAAATGAAACGAACAAGATGTGCTTTAACTGCAGACTGTCAGCTTTAATTTGAGGGTATTTACATCCAAATCAGGTGAACGGTGTAGGAATTACAACAGTTTGCATATGTGCCACCCACTTGTTAAGGGACCAAAAGTAATGGGACAATTGGCTTCTCAGCTGTTCCATGGCCAGGTGTGTGTTATTTCCCTCATTATCCCAATTACAATGAGCAGATAAAAGGTCCAGAGTTCATTTCAAGTGTGCTATTTGCATTTGGAATCTGTTGCTGTCAACTGTCAAGATGAGATCCAAAGAGCTGTCACTATCAGTGAAGCAAGCCATCATTAGGCTGAAAAAACAAAACAAACCCATCAGAGAGATAGCAAAAACATTAGGCGTGGCCAAAACAACTGTTTGGAACATTCTTAAAAAGAAGGAACGCACCGGTGAGCTCAGCAACACCAAAAGACCTGGAAGACCACGGAAAACAACTGTGGTGGATGACCGAAGAATTCTTTCCCTGGTGAAGAAAACACCCTTCACAACTGTTGGCCAGATCAAGAACACTCTCCAAGAGGCAGGTGTATGTGTGTCAAAGTCAACAATCAAGAGAAGACTTCACCAGAGTGAATACAGAGGGTTCACCACAAGATGTAAACCATTGGTGAGCCTCAAAAACAGGAAGGCCAGATTAGAGTTTGCCAAACGACATCTAAAAAAGCCTTCACAGTTCTGGAACAACATCCTATGGACAGATGAGACCAAGATCAACTTGTACCAGAGTGATGGGAAGAGAAGAGTATGGAGAAGGAAAGGAACTGCTCATGATCCTAAGCATACTACCTCATCAGTGAAGCATGGTGGTGGTAGTGTCATGGCGTGGGCATGTATGGCTGCCAGTGGAACTGGTTCTCTTGTATTTATTGATGATGTGACTGCTGACAAAAGCAGCAGGATGAATTCTGAAGTGTTTCGGGCAATATTATCTGCTCATATTCAGCCAAATGCTTCAGAACTCATTGGACGGCGCTTCACAGTGCAGATGGACAATGACCCAAAGCATACTGCAAAAGCAACCAAAGAGTTTTTGAAGGGAAAGAAGTGGACTGTTATGCAATGGCCAAGTCAATCACCTGACCTGAATCCAATTGAGCATGCATTTCACTTGCTGAAGGGAAAATGCCCCAAGAACAAGCAGGAACTGAAGACGGTTGCAGTAGAGGCCTGGCAGAGCATCACCAGGGATGAAACCCAGCGTCTGGTGATGTCTATGCGTTCCAGACTTCAGGCTGTAATTGACTGCAAAGGATTTGCAACCAAGTATTAAAAAGTGAAAGTTTGATTTATGATTATTATTCTGTCCCATTACTTTTGGTCCCTTAACAAGTGGGAGGCACATATGCAAACTGTTGTAATTCCTACACCGTTCACCTGATTTGGATGTAAATACCCTCAAATTAAAGCTGACAGTCTGCAGTTAAAGCACATCTTGTTCGTTTCATTTGAAATCCATTGTGGTGGTATATAGAGGCAAAAATGTTAGAATTGTGTCGATGTCCCAATATTTATGGACCTGACTGTAACAGGACTTTCCCTCTGCTCTCATACCTTGTACTTTCAATGACTTTGACCCTCCAACACAAGATTACATCTATGAGCTAATCATGAAATCAAACTTGTCTTCCTGTCATTTTAATAGCTCCGACTGTCTTACTTGCACCTGTAAAACTGTGCACCTGTAATTTCTGTTCATTCGCCAGTGTTTTACTGTTAATGTTACAATTCTTTACTGTAATGTACTTACTACATGCTACAGTATATTACTGTAATAATCCCATGCACTAAATTACAGTAAATGTGCATTTTGTAATGTTGAACATGTAATATTATGTAAGCCTATGACCACACCTGTAAGTTCCTCTTTCCCTGGAACTGATGTGTTCAAAAAGATGGCTGGTTCTGTGTCTGAATGACATATAAAACAGGTTTGTCTACATGTCTGTCAAGTTAGTTCCTCATTTTTGGAGAGTCACATTCCTGCTCTGTTACATTTTGTGGTCCAAATACAAGAAATCCGATTTCGTGATAATAGAAGAATTATCTGGTATCACATCTGTTAGCTCAAGCCTCCAATATTAGATTCAGCCCCAGATGCCTGATCCCGTCAGAAAGTATCCATTCTGTCTGTTAACTATGGTGGCCGAGAGAGCTCAATGCGCTGCAAATAGAAAAAAACACCTGCAAATTAACAACTTTGAAACAACTTTGTCAGTTTGACATCACACGCACTGCAAATACTCACAACACAACCAAACAAAGAAATGCGCTGCAAATAAAATTCTTTATTTGTTGTGAGCATTTGCAGAACCTGCTGTCAAATTGATGAAGATGTTTTCTTGATTTGCTGGCTCCAGGTGCCCAAACAAAACCCAACAAGTCCAGGAGGGTGGTGGAGCTGAGATGGAACAGGGGGGAGGGATGGAGGGCCAGGCCCATGAAGAGAACAGGACTGAGATCATGGAGCAAAGGCAGGCTTGAACCAAGAAGCAGTGGTGGGCCTGGGCCGTGGAGCAGAGGAGGACCTGGACCATGGAGCAGTGACAGGCTGTGAAACAGTAGAGGACCTGGACCATGGAGCAGTTGCAGACCGTGGATCAATGGAGGAAGAGACCACCAGGTCAGATCCAGAGGGGAATGGGGCCATGGCAGAGCTGACAGAGCAGGGAGCCATGGCGGGGCAGGCAGAGCAGGAAGCCATGGCGGAGAAGGCAGAGCAGAGGACCACCAGGTCAGCAGAGCAAACAGGAGCAGAGATCCTCAAAGTGGAACAGATGACCACCACAGCAAAGCAGGTATACACCAATGCGGATCATGCGGGACTGAAACAGAGAGCACAGAAAGGTTAACAGTGGCATCTGCAGCCATAACAGAACAGTCTCTGTGTTCATGAATGGCCTCCTTGGCCGTGACAGGGCAGACCGTGAGTTCATGGACAGCCTCCTTGGCAGTGACAGGGCAGACTGTGAGTTCATGAACGGCCGCCATGGTCGTGACAGGACAGGCAGAGAGTTCATGGAAGGCCTCCATGGCCTTGACTGGACAGGTAAAGAGTTCCGAAGCGGATGCCGCCACCTCTGGAGGTTCTGCAGCAGATGCCGCCACCTGTGGAGGTTCTGCAGCGGACTTATAGACAGGAGAGAGAATTGCAGTGTGCCACCCAAACACTCAGGATGGCTACTGCCATAACAGGAAGCACTGAGTTCAGGGGAACAGTCTCTGTGACAGCCAGTGCTGAGGCCCTGGGGATGCCAGCTGCTCCCACTGACATCAGTGGGGGGTCCATCACACTGGCAATCAGTCCTGGCCCAAGCTCCGCATCCGAAGGAGCTTGGGTACTATAGCTATGGGTACAGGCTTGACAGGCACGGCGTGAGCAGGCTTTACCTTGGTAGACATGACGTGAACCAGGCGCTGGCTTGGCAGACATGACGTGAACAGGTGCTGGCTTGGCAGGCATGATGTGAGCAGGCGCTGGCTTGGCAGGCATGACGTGAGCAGGCGCTGGCTTGAACAACAACATGACATGAACAACTCCTGACATGAAGGTTGGGACGTGAAAAGTTCTGATGTGGCGGGTACTGTATGATGGCTGTGTTCCTCCTCAGCAACCCCCACAGTAAATGGTGAACCGGCCAGCAACAAAGCAAAGTCAATGTACTTTTCAAGAGTCCAGTGTTGGTTATGGAGTGACATTAAACGTGACATGTTCTTAGTTAATCCAAACCAAAAAATATCCTTCAAGAAGCTTTCTTTAAAGTCTACTTGATAGGAAAGTTCACAAAAGTCAGCCACATATTCCTCAATGGAGCGATTACCTTGACGGAGGCGAACGAGGCGTGATGCTGGATCCATGGTGATCTGGTGTTTATAAAAGCTGCTGGATCTGTGGTAGGTGAAGATGAACAAGACGATCTGCTGGGTTCATTTTGAAGTTTGTGTATTCTGTAATGATCAGTCAAGTGTACTACAAGCGGTGACCAAGTAAATTTTTTAAATACAGAGATAGTATGTTAAAAGCGCATTTTAGTTCATATTCATGGTGTCCCAGAATAGCACAGGTGATGATCTTAAGTTTATCTTAAGAAGTAATAAAGAATAATTTTTAGTATATTAAGCACAAAATTAGTGTGTGAAAATAGAGCACTGTAAGTACATTATGGAAGTGAACTTTTTTTTTAACCTGGCGAGTATGACAACAGCATTATTTAACTGACTTGATAATGTCTTTGTCGATCTGTTTCTTCCTCTGTTAGGATGCAGCTGACAAGACAGACTCCAGTAAGAATCCTCAGTGTTGATCAAGAAACTCCACAGCTCAAACCATCTAGAGGGGAAATCATCTTGGAAGAAAGTTTGCTAATGGATGAACTGACCAGTCTCAGGCCTTCTATGTCCATTGTTTTCAGACTGATTTCTGCCCTGCACCTGGACTTCCCTAAGTGTATGAAAAGCACTTTATATTTTATTCAGCAGGTAATGCTCAACCTCGGAAAAGGTGAGCTGGCACCTAAAATTCAGTACTGCCAATATTGTGAACTCAGAGTGGAAAAAAAACAAACAAACGTAGTTCTGATGTTGTTTGTTGTGATTCTGAGATAGACTGTTTGTGTGCTAAATAATAAGTTAATTTGTTAAACTACTTTTTTTCATGTTTTATGGGGAAATGTTTTCAGGATATGAAAAATTCATGTTTTATGTTTTCAAGTTAACATTTGGAATTGAATTAAAATAAAACAGAAAATTGCATGAATGTTCCTTTTGTTTATTTGTTTTTTCTTAATTTTCTAGCTTAACATTGGAAAAATAAAACAACTGATATAGATTTAACTTGGAAATTAGTACATTGAACTTAAATATAGTAGGTGTAATAACTGCAAATTAATTGATATTACAAAACATTTTAAGTTAAATGAACTGGACTTGTAATTGATATTACAAAACATTTTAAGTTAAATAAACTTAATTTTTTTAAGTTCACATTATTTAATTTTTTTTAGGGCAACCAGTTTCCTCAAGTTTTTAAAGTAAATTCAACTTATCCAGGTTTAGAGTGTGCTCGTAGTTTCTTTTGTGATTTGATATGAAATGATACAGGCTATGTGCGCACCGGCACGTCCTGTAAGTGTTGTGCTTGCACAGGTTCTGCTCGATCCTCTTCAATAATATTCTCTGGGTCTGACACGGGCTCAAAATGATAAAGCTATATAGACGTCATTGTTTACAATACACCAGGAGCACATGCCACTACCCGTTATGGTAAGAGGCATGCCGTTTCCGGACAATGTGCGCTAGGCGGTTAGCAAATCACAACACACTGGACCAGCTAACCAATCTGAGCCCATTGCGAATTTCTGACAGAGGAACCAGGAAGTCAACAGACCATTTTTACAAGAATGGAAGAGCGGTGTAGAATAAAGGTAAAATATGTGAAAAATTATGCTTTTTTTAAAAAAACAAAAACAAAGCATGAACATGTTACAGAGCATAAAAGCCAAACAAATACTATACTACATCAACTCTTTCTCTTCCATCAAGCCTTTTGAAAAAAGCCGGTAGAACACCCCTTTAACTCTTTCCCCACCAAACACAGAATTTTCCGTTATTCATGAGACAGCGCTTCCCTGCCAAACACGGAATTTTCCGGGTTTCCATGTTTTCACTGTTATACACTCGGGGGCACTATTACGCATCTCCTGAATGAGTGTGCCAAACAAAAACACAGGCGAGGAAGATGCAGAAACGAATGATCTCGTATGTATGCATATGAAAAATAAAGCGATCATCAACACTAAACCACATATAAATGAAAACTGCCTAATGTTACCGAGTGAAATGTTGATCCAGGAAGTGGTAAAGGACTGCATGCTTTGGGAGTGCTGATGGAAGTGATCTACTGCATCTTTGCTTTGATAATAGTACTGAATATGATCCAAATGTAGCATTTGATGAAAATGTGATTTTCTCACCTTTTTGTTCAAAATGTTGCTTTTTTTAATGAAACCTACCTACATTCAAGTGTTCATAAAAAATTAAAATAATTTTTTTTTTTTTTTTAAGTTGTGGCTGGCAACTTTTTTCAAAAACGCTGGTGGGAAAAGAGTTGCCCATTGATAATGGTATCTCTGGAATTGTCACACGTCAGTTAACCAGTGGGAAAATTTCATCACCATCACCGGTTTTATTTGTCCACATCTGGCTTCTTTTACTGCAGCTGTACAGAAAAAATAAATAAATAAAAAAATCTCGGTACTGCCAATTACAAGGATTCCTGTTATTATTTTGATCATATCTTGATCATTTTAAGAGCTGCACACAACTTCTTTACATGCTCTCCCAATGTCTTCAGATCCTTCTGATCTACAGATTGCACAGTCTGATCAGCTTTTCACCGCACTGAACTGGGAAATGCCTCTTCCTGGCTTTAGGCTAAAATCCATTTCAACTACCATAACCTCAACTCTATTAATTCATTACTTTTTTCTGAATCTGTACAAACACACGTCTCCGACATTACTGAACACACTAGCTCCCTCAATATCCTTGTCAAATATAATACTTCTATTAACACTGCCATTGATATGCATACTCCCCTTATAAGTAGATTTGTACCTTCAACATATATGTTACGGAAGGAGACTCAGACAGAGGATTAACAGGTAAACAGGTAAGTTTATTAACAGCAACGGGTGCAGATAGAAATGGCAGGTGAGTATCTCGGTGATAGAACTGTTCTTGGGTTGATGGAGTATATAACCTTGTTTCTTGTTTCACAGGAGACTGTGGGACGGAGACGGGAGAGAGCACACACCTCTGATGATGAGTATTGAGACGGTCCACAAGGAGATGATGACTGGAAGAGACGTTGGAGCGAGGAGCAGAAGGTAACTCTGGAGGAGACACAAAAGGCAAGTACAAAAGGTAGGTTTCTCGATGCATCGTTTGGATAGCATGGAGAGAGTCCACTTCGAATGAACGAGATCGAACGCAGAGTGAAGTGAGGTGTGTGCTTATGAACCAGTCCTTGATGAGGGTGATGATTTCAATCAGGTGTGTTTAGTTAATACTCTGGTGACGGAGTGTGCTGTGATTGGGTGGTGAATGAGCCTGGCCGATCTGTGACAGTACCCCCTCCTCCACGGCCCGCTCCTGAGGCCCAAGGACCCCGACGTCGTGGTGGTCTACCTCTCCCTCGGGGTCCAGGACGATCTGGATGAGTGGAGTGAAAGGCTTCCATTAACGTGGGATCGCGGATGTCATCTCTGGGGACCCATGACCGTTCCTCTGGCCCATAGCCTTCCCAGTCCACAAGATACTCCAGGAGACCACCACGGCGCCGGGAGTCCAGAATCTCGTGGACCGTGTAGATGGCGCCTTCCTCCTGGATTAGCGGGAGAGGGGGTTCCTCTGTCGGGCCAGGCTCTGTGGAAACAGAAACAGGAGGGTGATATGGTTTGAGTAGTGAGATATGGAATGGCTGGTAACCGAGGACGCACTGGAAGGGAGTGAGTCCAATGGATGGCTGACGAAGCGAGTTCTGTGCGTACTCGGCCCAGCCTAGGAACTGGTTCCAAGAATTCCAAGTGGCCATGGCAGAAGGTTCGCAGGAAACTTCCGACTTCCTGAATCTTCCTCTCGTTCTGCCCGTTGGACTGAGGATGATATCCCAACGAGAGACTTATGGTCACACCTAGGAGCGAGAAAAAGGCCCTCCAGACTCTAGAGATAAACTGTGGGCCGCGGTCTGAAACAATGTCTTCTGGAATTCCATAATATCTGAAGAGGTTGTTGAACATGATCTCAGCGGTTTCCATGGCTGTGGGCAGACCCTTGAGTGGGAGAAGTCGGCAGGACTTTGAGAATCGATCAATGACTACTAGAACACATGTGTTACCTCCTGAGACAGG
The DNA here is from genome assembly GCA_039654775.1 of Spinibarbus caldwelli. Taxonomy (NCBI): domain Eukaryota; kingdom Metazoa; phylum Chordata; class Actinopteri; order Cypriniformes; family Cyprinidae; genus Spinibarbus; species Spinibarbus caldwelli. Next base: position 27,562,472 of record CM077228.1, on the reverse strand, counting down.
CAGATCCGTGATGAAGTCAACTCCTGGGTGTGACCAGGGGCGATTGGGGACAGGCAGCGGAAGAAGTTTGCCAGATGGAAGGTGGCGCGGACTCTTGGAGATGGCACAGTCGGAACAGCCTTGGACGAACCTTCTCACATCCCTAGCCATATTAGGCCACCAGAAGCGATCCTTCAGCAACGAGAGGGTGCTGTTGGCCCCTGGGTGGCCAGTGCCCAGAGAAGTGTGAATGGAGCGAATCAGGGGAGTGCGTTGTGCTCTGGTGACATACTGCAACCCCTGCGGACAGCCCGGCGGAGTGGCCGTGGAAGCATTGGAGGAGGTAGCTGGATTGGAGGTCCATTGGATGGGGCTTACGAAGATTTTCTTGGGGATGATGGTTTCCGGTTCCTCACTGACCTCTTCAGGAGCATGCAGGCGAGAGAGCGCATCCGCTTTAACATTTTTGGAACCTGGACGATAGGAGATGGTAAAGTTAAATCTGGTGAAGAAGAGTGCCCGTCGAGCCTGACGCGGGTTAAGTCTCTTGGCATCTCGCAGATATTGTAAATTTTTGTGGTCACTGAGAACAATGAATGGGTGTTGTGCACCCTCCAGCCAATGCCTCCACTCCTCTAGGGCTAATTTAATAGCCAGGAGTTCTCTGTTGCCGATGTCATAATTTCTTTCCGCCGGGCTGAGCTTGCGGGAGAAGAAGGCACATGGATGGAGTTTGGCTGGAGTCCCCTGCTGCTGAGAAAGCACCGCTCCTACCCCAGTGGTGGAGGCGTCCACCTCCACATTGAAGGGCCTTTTGGGATCTGGATGGATGAGGAGCAGTGCACGGGTGAAGGCTTTCTTGAGGGTTTCAAAGGCTTCTGTGGCTGTTGGTGACCAGGACAGAGATTTGGGCTTATCTTTTAACAGACTGGTAAGTGGACTGGTTATGGAGCTGTAGCTGTGGATGAATCTTCTATAAAAGTTCCTTGAAGTTCCTTGATGGTAGCAGGAACAGGCCAATTCCTGATGGCCTCTACCTTCCCCTCGTCCATCTGGATGCCACTGTGGTCTATGATGTAGCCAAGGAACTGCACTGAGGACTGGTAGAAGGAGCATTTTTCGGCCTTGAGGAAGAGGTGGAATTCTCTCAGGCGTTGCAGGACCTCCGCAACGTGGCAGCGATGTTCGGCCATGCTCCGGGAGTAGATGAGGATGTCATCAATGTAGACGAGGACAAACCGATGAAGATACACCCGGAGAACCTCATGCATGAAATCCTGGAATACGGAGGGGGCGTTTACTAATCCATACGGCATAACGAGGTACTCATAGTGGCCAGTAGGGGTAATGAAGGCAGTCTTCCACTCGTCCCCCTCACGTATCCGGATGAGGTTATACGCGCTGCGGAGGTCTAACTTGGAGAAGACCGTGGCTCCGCGGAGATGTTCCAATGCCGCCGGGACGAGGGGAAGTGGATAGCGGAACTTGACTGCTGCTTTGTTCAGCGCCCGGTAGTCGATGCAGGGCCTCAAATCTCCGTCCTTCTTGGCCACGAAGAAAAAACTCGAAGCAGCAGGGGACGTGAAAGGGCGGATATAGCCTTACTGTAAAGCTTCCTCAATATACTCCTCCATGGCCTTCTGTTCAAGGAGTAATAGTGGGTAAATCTTACCACGGGGCACTGGCTCACCCGGAAGCAGATCTATAGCACAGTCCCATGGCCGGTGCGGAGGTAACTGGGAGGCCTTCTTCGGGCAGAATACATCACTGAAGGGGGCGTAACAGGTGGGAATTTCCACTGACTGTTTATCGATGGGACTTTCGATGGAAGTGGAGTTGACTGGGAGCATGACAGGCTGAGGAGATGATGGCTGGGGAGTGTGAAGAAAACAGTCAGGGAAACAGGTACTACCCCACTTCAGGACCTCACCAGCCTTCCAGGAAATGATGGGATCGTGTTGCACAAACCATGGGCGCCCTAAGATCACATCAGCGGTGGAATCCTCCAGAACCAGGAGATGCAGGGTTTCCTCGTGTAACAGTCCCACTCATAAGTGAAGAGGTCCCACGCTGTGGCGTACATGTTTGCGGCTGGTTACTGATTTACCGGTTACTGATTGGACCTGGTAGATGGTCTTGGTGGTGGTAGTTGAGAGTTTGAGTTGGCGGCAGAGATTCCCGGAGATGAAATTCCCGGCTGACCAAGAGTCAAGGAGGGCTTGTACTGAAAGGGAGGCACCGGAGGCAGTAAGCTTCCCAATAGAGGTGAGGGGCTGCATATTAAGTATAGCTGGCTTAATGACACTCACCATGGGTCTCGGTGGACGAATTGGGCATGTAGCGATCCCATGCCCACCAGCTCCACAGTATAAACATAAGCCTTGGGTCAGCCGTCTCTGCCGTTCCGAATGAGAAAGTCGAGTACTGTCCACTTGCATGGGTTCTTGACCTGGTTCTGGAGGGCTGATGGTGTCTGGCCGGCGAAGGAGTGGAGTGCAAGATGACTGCAGCTGTTCTTCAAAGCAAGATTGCATACGGGTGGCACATCGGATGGACAGCTGTAGTTCCAGACCATGGGAGTCATCATAGGCAGCGAGCTGAAGCCGCAACCTCGGCTCAAGTCCCTGCCGGTATGTGGTGAGGAGCGAGCGCTCATTCCAGCCGCTGGCCGCTGCAAGGGTTCTGAATTTCAGAGCATAATCAATAATAGGAAGGGAACCTTGACGGAGATGATAGAGTTGTTCACTGACAGAGGTATCGCCTGCTGGTCTGCCAAAGACTTCTCGGAAATGAGCAACAAAATTATCTAAAGAATGGGTTATAGTACCAGCTTGTGCCCAGATGGTTTCGGCCCATTGGAGCGCTCGCTCCGTCAACAGGGAAATCAGGAACGCAATCTTGGCTCTTTCTGTTGGATAAAGCTGCGGTTGCATCTCCAGAGCCAGCGAACATTGAAGCAGAAATCCGTTGCACTCCTCCGCCGAGCCAGAGAAGGGCGCTGGTTTGGTCATGGGACTGGTAATGACTGGTGGAGAAGAAGGGGCGTTGTTGGTGTCCGGCGGTGCGGGTGATGGTGAAACTGGTGAGGGAGTGAGAACGTTGGAGCGAGGAGCAGAAGGTAACTCTGGAGGAGACACAAAAGGTAAGTACAAAAGGTAGGTTTCTCAATGTATCGTTTGGATAGCATGGAGAGAGTCCACTTCGAATGAACGAGATCGGACGCAGAGCGAAGTGAGGTGTGTGCTCATGAACCAGTCCTTGATGAGTGTGTGTAGTTAATACTCTGGTGACGGAGTGCGCTGTGATTGGGTGGTGAATGAGCCTGGCCGATCTGTGACAACATATACGTCGCCCTGGTAAAACCATACACTTTGCACCTGACTTCTTACAAGGGCCATATTCAGTAATACAAATCTGCTTTAAATACTGCACACTTTAGCCATTACTCTACCCTTATTGGTAAGGCATCCTCTCGACCTAAATCACTGCTTTCTGTAGTCAATAAACTCACCAACCCTCTTGCACCTGACATGAGTAATTCGGCAGACCTCTGGGAGTCATTCTTACACTTTTTCCAAAGTAAAATAAATAGCAGATACAATCTCTCCCTCCTGTGACCTCTCCTGTCATCTAACAGGACTTTCCCTCTGCTCTCATACCTGGTACTTTCAATGACTTTGACCCTCCAACACAAGATTACATCTATGAGCTAATCATGAAATCAAACTTGTCTTCCTGTCATTTTAATAGCTCCGACTGTCTTACTTTAAAACTATGGACCTGTAATTTCTGTTCATTCGCCAGTGTTTTACTGTTAATGTTACAATTCTTTACTGTAATGTACTTACTACATGCTACAGTATAGTACTGTAATAATCCCATGCGCTAATGTGCATTTTTTAATGTTGAACATGTAATATTAGGCAAGCCTATGACCACACCTGTAAGTTTCTCTTTCCCTGGAACTGATATGTTCAAAAAGATTCCTGGTTCTGTGTCTTGAGTGACATATAAAACAGGTTTTTCTACATGTCTGTCAAGTTAGTTCCTCATTCTTAAAGAGTCACATTCCTGCTCTGTTACATTTTGTGTTCCAAATACAAGAAATCCGATTTCAGGACTTCCGGTTATGGCGCGGTGCTGAGTGGACACGAATCAGAGCTCCGCAACAAATACTGACTTAAATTTTCTTCTTTAACTCAACAAACGTTGACAGACTGATTCCATTTTAAATTCGGATACATCTTAATGTTCCAAGGTGCCACCAAAACCAGTGAAAACGACACAGAAACAAGTCAAATCGACCGTACCTGGAGAGGCCGAGGCAGATGCTAAATCCAATGAAGCTAATAACGAAGAGGTGTTAGCTAAGAGTCTGCAGTCCTTGAGGCTATCCACTCTATGAAATCGGACTTTGCTGTGCGATTTGATGGATTGCTTCAGGCGATCAACGGAGTGCAGTGTGATCTTAAAGCTCTCACATCACGGGTAACAGAAGCCGAGGATCGAATAGGCACTCAAGAAGATAACGTCTCAGAGTTGCAAACGCAAAACTGAAAACTGCCATAGAATCTCTCATTAAAAGTCGATGATCTGCAAAATCGCAGTCATCGGTCCAATCTACGATTAGTGGGACTTCCAGAAAAAATCGAGGGGAAGGATATGTGTGCCTTTTTTAGAGAAATTACTCCCTGAGATCCTTGGCCCGGAAAACTTTCCTGGTCCTCTTGTAATTGAGAGAGCTCACCGAATCGGCAGATTCTCCGAAGATCGTTCTGACTCTCCACCGAGAGCCGTGATAATGAAATTCCTAAACTACGCTGACAAAGTCCGTACTCTGAAAGCAGCTCGAGCAAAAGCCACAGTGATGTTGGACAAAAGAAATCCGATTTCGTAATAATAGAACAATTATCTGGTATCACATCTGTTAGATCAAGCTTCCAATATTAGATTATTAGATTCCCCAGATGCCAAAAGTTAATAATAATAATAATAATTGAATCTTAGTTGAGTATGTTTCAATGCTCAGACTTCATCTGACCAGCACAAAATTCAGTAAGTGTTATTATTACACAAGCAATAGCAATGGAAATAGAAAATGACTGCTTCACAACAACATTCAGTGACGTTGAAATAAAATTTGAAATGGAGGCATTCTCTTATCTCATGAAGACAAACATCCCTTGTTGTCAAGTCAAACTGAGATAAATGGGGAAAAAAAATAAATTAATAATAATTCGTCAGCCAATCGGAGGAAGGGGCGGAAATAAAAGAAGGAAAAGAGTCTGCTGTAGCGTGAGATGAGACGGACACAACTTCTCTGCGGAAACCTAAAGCTGGACGCAAGGAAAGTGCGCAAACATCCAAACCATCATCACATCCCAGAGTGGCAGCCGGTGAGAACTTTAATTTCGATTCGGTAAACTAAAGGATGTGGCTGATGTAGCGGCAGATGCCAAAACTACGGTGGCCGAGAGAGCTCAACGTGTTGCAACTTCAGAAAACACATGCAAATAGAAAAAGCACCAGCAAATCAAGAAAACATCTTCATCGGTTTGACAGCAGGTGCTGCAAATGCTCACAACACAAACAAATAAAGAATTTTATTTGCAGCGCGTTTCTTTGTTTGGTTGTGTTGTGAGTATTTGCAGTGCGTTTCTTTATTTGGTTGTGTTGTGAGCATTTGCATCGCATGTGTTGTCAAATTGATGAAGTTGTTTTCTTAACTTGCAGGTGTTTTTTTTCTATTTGCAGTGCGTTTCTTTATTTGGTTGTGTTGTGAGCATTTGCAGCGCGCGTGTTCTCAAATTGATGAAGTTGTTTTCTTAATTTGCAGGTGTTTTTTTTTTCTATTTGCAGTGCGTTTCTTTATTTGGTTGTGTTGTGAGCATTTGCAGCGCGCGTGTTCTCAAATTTATGAAGTTGTTTTCTTAATTTGCAGGTATTTTTTCTATTTGCAGCGCGTTGAGCTCTCTCGGCCACCATACGAAACAGTTTGTGACGCAGCAAATGTTTCTGTGTTCGGCAAGGAGAGATCCGCGGCCTTTCTGTGTTTATCTGTTCATCTCTTAACTATTTCAAGTTCAAATGATGACTAATATAGTTCAGTGCAGCAAATATCAATGTTGTTACGTTAAGAGTGTATTGATTTGCTTATCTTTGATTGTGTTTGATCGCTGGTAGAGTGACGATAGAATATTGTTTATTTCTGAAGTTCATGTGCGAATTAGATTAGATTAGATTAGATCTTTATTGTCAGTGCATATGCTTATACAATGAAATCATGTTGGCGCAATCTGATTAGCAGCATTAAAATAAAAATAAAAATGTTACATTTAACATTACACATATTAACATTATAATACATTCAACCCATAATATAAATAAATACTCTAAAAATATAAAAGAATATAAAAATACTAAAACACAAGCTATTGCACAGAGATCATTCATTTGTGCCGATAGTCCATTAGCCAAATTTAAGATACTCAAGGGTTTTAAGGGTCATATAAGCCGATCGTTAAAATAATATAATTAACCTGAGTTCATAAACATGCTATGAAACTCTAAATATTCAGTTTAATTGTCAGTACTATGCTGCAAATTGCACTTTGACAAGTGTACTAAGTAATAAATAATAATACAATTGAACAATGCTGTATGTTAAAAATAGATACAAAGAATCAGAATGACTGCAGTGGTTGTTTAACGAGTTTATTTGTAATTCATTTACATATGTTGTACTTTTGTTTCTGTTTAAAGGTTTTTCACCTTTCTGCTACAGCTTATGTCAGTTTCATCAAAATTGAACCAATAAAAAGAGTGGAATCCAGTTAAGGCCTCTGCTGATGATGCGTCTCTCCCTTTCAAGCGGGGAAATTGTGCATGAGAAGAAATAGCTCGACACTTGTCAATGATGATCTGAGTCGAATGGTGAAAGCGGTCTTGGAGAAGTTAGTGATGACAAATATCACTTGAAACCACACAATCATAAGACTAAACAGCAATGGATTTTATTTTTTTATGTGTATACAAAGGATACTATGGAAGACCGTTTCCGCCACTGAATAAAAAAATAAAACAAGGTAATTGCGACTTTTTATCTCACAATTCGGACTTTTTTTCTCACAATTGCAAGATATAAACTCGCAATTCTGACTTTTTTTCTCAGAATTGTGAGATATAAACTTGCAATTCTGAGATATAAATTCGCAATTCTGAGACATAAACTCGCAATTGCGACTTTTTTTCTCGCAATTGCGAGTTTATATCTCGCAATTCTGACTTTTTTTCGTGCAATTGCGAGTTTACATCTCACAACTTTGACTTTTTCGCACCATAGGAAACCACTCTCCGTGTAAGGCTTTGCAGTGCTTTGTTCAATTTGCACTATCAAAATGAACTAGATGAATGTTGAGTCCGAATATGATTTTTGAACAAACATAAAAATGACTCATTATTCTCCATTTCTGTGTTTTGCGCTCGCTGTTGGACAGTACCATTACCGCCGGGCAGGGTGCGGGAGCACAGCTTTCAGACACAACATTCTTCATTTCTTTATAGTTCTGAGTTTGAGGCAGCTTCTATCACGTTATTTTAATAACAGCTGTCAAGTAAAGAGCGTATTATTGTAACATGAAAGTGGATATATGACTGCACGCAGGTGGATTTCCTTCACTCTCGCATAAAGCGCGCTTTCATCTCTATGTTCTTGCTAGAATTATCTTATCTCCTGTATTTAATGTTGTAAGATATCGACCAAGCAAGACATTCCCGATGAAAATTGTAAATAAATTAAGGATTCATTATTTATTAGTTAGTATTAATTATTATTTTAAGTATTTTTTTTAAAATTATTTAGTCAATTATATATGAAGAGTTCAGATGTAAAAGCCTCTAAATGAGCATTTTTCTCAGGCTCCTATGTTTATGTTCAGTTATTTCACTTTAATGACAATGAAAAGAACCTGTACCTGAGAAAAATGCTCATTTTAGAAGAAAATTTCATATGGCACTTAGAGGCTTTTGCATCTGAACTCTTTATATATAGGCCTATATATATATATATATATATATATATATATATATATATATATACACTTCTGTGACTAAATTATCATTGCTATAGACAATAATAATGTAATAATGTTGTATGTATCTATAAGTTGGTCTCGTTCTGGTTGCAGTTCTGGCTGTAAACTAGATAGTGTAAAATCTAAGAAGCATATTCAGGAAAACGTTTATGAAAATGTACAAACACTGGAACCCTATAGCCTATATTCCAGATAAATGTCATCTAATTCAGGGGTGAAAATTCAGTTCCTTGAGGACCACAGCCCTGCAGAGTTCAGTTCCAACCCTGGTCAAAAACACTGTTGTTTTTTAAAAAAAAAAATATTCTGATTTATAGCTGAACCGTGTATATTTGGATTGATGCTAAACTTTGCAAAATGAATTAGGCTACTATTATAGGATTATTATGGCTAGATGAAATAAAGTATGACGTACAGAGTAGGCCAAGTGATGTTCTGGTTTGGCATCATCAGTAACAACATCTACTTGTAAGTCACTCAGAAAAGTTCTGATGAATGAAGTATTATGCTCTTGAAGGACAGTCGGATTCTGCTGTACCAGCACGTAAAGGGATTTCTGGAAATAAAGCTGCCGATGAGCTAGCAATACAAGTATTACAATAATACGCTCTTTACTTGACAGCTGTTATTATAATAACACGATAGAAGCTGCCTCAAACTCAGAACTATAAAGAAATGAAGAATGTTGTGTCTGAAAGCTGTGCTCCCGCACCCTGCCCGGCGGTAATGGTACTGTCCAACCGCGAGTGCAAAACACAGAAATGGAGAATAATGAGTCATTTTTATGTTTGTTCAAAAATCATATTCGGACACAACATTCATCTAGTTTATTTTGATAGTAAAAATTGAACAAAGCACTGCAAAGCCTTACACGGAGAGTGGTTTCCTATGGTGTAATGTAAACTCGCAATTGCGAGAAAAAAAGTCAGAATTGCGAGATATAAACTCGCAATTTCGAGAAAAAAAGTCAGAATTGCGAGATATAAACTCGCAATTGCGAGAAAAAAAGTCAGAATTGCAAGATAAAAAGTCGCAATTGCGAGAAAAAAGTCGCAATTGCGAGTTTATATCTCAGAATTGCGACTTTATATCTCACAATTCTGAGAAAAAAAGTCCGAATTGTGAGATAAAAAGTCGCAATTACCTTGTTTTATTTTTTATTCAGTGGCGGAAACGGGCTTCCATAGGATACTGCAAAATTAATTTACACTTTTTTTTTTAAACAATTACTAAGGGTGAACATAAACAGTCAAAACCCTCAGTAACAGCAATGGAAAAATTTAAAAAAATAATAACAATATAAAAGACTAATCAATAAATAAGTCAAAGAAATTTGTATATAAATGGTGTAACACGGTGGTTCTCAGTTTCAATCCTATATATATTTTGTATGTCTGTAAGGCTGGCCACACACTAGATGCTTTTCAAATCCGATTTTAAAACCATGGGAGACCACGGCCATGAAGAGAGTTTCAACCAATAGCCTTATGATCCTCTGAATTCGCACACTAGACAATTCAACCAGACCACGAGACCACAAGCTTGATGATTGTAGGAATGATTTCACATGACACGTGATCTCACGGAGACTCACGAGATCAAACGTGATTGGAGAAGAAAAACAAATGGCTGAACAATTGATGTTGTCAGCTGGCCAATCAGGCCTTAAAATTGTCTTGTTTGCAGCCAGCCTTATCTGACATCATCGGTTCAGTTCATGGATCTCCCTCCTAATGAGGTGATGATCTGATTCACATGTTTAATAAGGAAGACATACAAAATGTCCAGAGCAGTGGTACCCCAGGACTGGAATTGAAAGCCACTGGTTTATTATTATTAATTATTATATGATTAAATGGAATAATAAAATGTTTTTTCCCCTTTTTTATTTGTATAGCGCTTTTCACGATACAAATTGCTGCAAAGCAGCTTTACAGAAAATTAAAGTTTCTACATTGTTTAGTAGTAGCTTAACAGAGATGACTAGTTGTCAAGTTGATGTCCATATGTCAGAAATGGACGGTAAAAATCATGCAATTAGTTAATGACATGTAATCAAACAGACAATGAACAGCAATAACAGCAATGCAATAAATAATGATTAAATGTAATAATAAAATGATTAAATGAAAAATGAATGTGAATGAATGAATATAAAAGAAAGAAAGTAAAACACTACACAGATGTATGGTAGGTTTTTTGAAGCAATGCACAGAAAGGCTGCTACAAAAAATTCTTAGATTAGAGCCCGACCGATATTTGGGGCAATACCGATATTAGGGAGTAAAAAAATTCCAATAACGAAATATCGTATGTCATGAAGTGACAAAGATATGTAATGGAGGCAGGGTATTTAACAATTTAACAATAAACTTTATTATCCAAAATGAGTCTGACATCAGTGCACTATACAGTAAACTTCACTTAGAACTTTACAATTACAAGCACTTTATCTGCGTTATATGTTCTGTAAAAAAATGTTAATATCTGCGGCACATACGCAGATGCAGATATATCTGTGCTCATATTGGCTGATTAAAATTGGCAAAACGATAAATCGGTCAGGCGCTACCTTTGATCCTTCACATCTATAGCCCGATTCGGATGGTAATTGTTTCTCATATGGACCTCTGTAAAAATAAATTTACATATCACCTCAGTGATAAAACTCATGGATTCGGACGGCGATTTATTCACAGTGGAGGAGCGAGTTCTGTGATCCTACGGACCCGGGAATGTGCTGCTCACGTGGCCAATCACATGATTGTCTGCTGTAATTAAAATGAATTTTATTTACAAATTTATTCTTTTTATTGTGTAAAATGTATTCAAAAATACTTATTATTATGTAAAATGTATTCTTATTATTCCAAGCATATTTTATAATATATAATCCTATTTATTATTTGATTATTTAAATTTGCTGTTTAAAAATAGGAAAATAGACGCGCTATAGTTGTATATAATTATACGCATTATAAATCTGTTCATAATACACATTTTAAAATTGTATTGCATACCTGCTGCTGCCATAATAAAGAACCATTTCGAATGTTTATGTGCTTTTCTTCTCTTTCTGCTTTCACTCGCTGTGGTGGAGCAGTTATGAAGTATTGTTCTTTTAAATACTTTACAGCATATCAGAAATAAATATGGATGCAAATTACACCGAAGTACAACGTTACCTCTTACGGTGTTTGGGAGCGCTCAAAAAGGGTTTAAACACTGAATTTTGAATTGATTTCTTCTCGTAAACTCAGAGATATGGATTCAGACGGCAATTAAATTACCATTGGTAATTTAATTGCCTTGGTGTTTGTCAAAAAACAGTGTTTAGCCCGATTCGGAAGGTAAATGTTTCTCAAATGGACGTCTGTAAAAAATAAATTTACATATCACCTCACTGATAAAACTCATGGATTCGGACGGCGATTTATTCACAGTGGAGGAGCGAGTTCTGTGATCCTACGAACCCGGGAATGTGCTGCTCACGTGGCCAATCACATGATTGTCTGCTGTAATTAAAATTAATCTTATTTACAAATTTATTCTTTTTATTGTGTAAAATGTATTTAAAAATACTTATTATTATGTAAAATGTATTCTTATTATTATTTTGTAAAATATAATCATATTTATTATTATTTATTATTAATATCTCTTGTTTAAAAATAGAAGCGCTATAGTTTTATACGCGATATATCTGTTTATAATACACATTTTAAAATTGTACTACATACCTGCTTCTGCCATAATAAAGACCCATTTCGCTATGGTGGAGCAGTTATGAAGTAAGTACAACATTACCGTACGGTGTTCGGGAGTGCTCAAAAAGGGTTTAAACACTGAATTTTGAATCGATTTTTTTCTCATAAACTCAGAGATGTGGATTCGGACGGCAATTAAATTACCACACAACCTTGGTGTTTGTCAGAAAACAGTAGGTAATTCGGCCGGGGATTTTTACGGGGGTGGTGGGAGAAAAACACAGACATCCTGGATTCGGACAGCATTAAAATCACCAACTACCCCCTGTAAATGGTGAAAATCACTTACGTCCCCCTGAGAAACAATTACCGTCAGAAAAGGGCTTATGACATTAATTTCTAGCGTTAATTTTTTTCTTAACATAAACATCTTTTCTGTATTTTATGAAACATATTTCTTCCACCAATGCCTCTGAACAAAGGAAACAAATATTTTTATTTATATTAGCGCTGTCAATCGATTTAAAAAAATAACTAATTGCACATTTTTTTCTGAAATTAATCACGACTAATCCCACATAACATTAAAGTTTTCAAAAATACTTTGAATGTGAAATTATTGCAATATTAATCTTCAAATTAATGTAGAAACAGCATAAAGACAGTATATTTTTAACATTTGTTTAATGGCATCTTTTTTATGACTGAAGGCGAGTATCGCTGATACCAATACTATTGATGTCTCTAGGAAAATGTTCTTTTTTCCTAATATTTAACCATTGACTATAGCCATTCAACATTATAGTATAATTGAGAGCTATCAAGTTTAACATTTCGTCCCCTTGGAATTATAAGGTTCTATCTGCATTCTGAGTGGTTTTGAGATATTGAGCTTCAAAGTTTTTGCATTCCATATAGCAAAAATGATATGGGGAACAAGCATAGACTGTATAAAAAGATGGACAACGCGTCTCCGCTTCCTTCCACTATAGGAAATTGAAGCCAATTCATCTCAGTATGGCCGTTGCCATCTTGAGAAAATGATGTCATTTGGAGCCCGAGTCAGCGCAGTAGAGATTCGTTTGGAGCCCGAGTCTGCGCAGTAGTGTCGTGAGGTGGAGCCACGGAATCAAATTCCCGCCCAAACTCCCGCAGACCCAATCAACCATAACGACACGCCCCGTTTTTATAGCATCAAATTACTAGCTAAAATCAAACTTATCACAGAAATGAACAATTGAACATATATCAGCGTGATAACTACCTTAAATGACCAAAACCATATTTCGGAAAATTGTATTGGAAGTGTAATTTATTTTTTTATTTTGACTGAAATCCCATTCGTTTACATGGAGAGGGCGGGGTTTATGACTTGTACTGCAGCCAGCCACCAGGGGGCGATCAAAGAGCCCGCAGCTTCACTTTTCAGGACGAGTGAGACACACCAGGGAACAAGTATCTTTCCTACATGAAATTGACAGAGACCCTAAATGTACAATATCAAAATCCTCTCAAATTTTTAAATGGGGATTTTTGGAACAGGTCAAATGCAGATAGAACCTTCTAATTCTAAAAAGTCATTTTCCTCTTGGAATTATAAGGTTCTGTCTGGCAAAACATTAATTGAAGCAACAATTTTCAAGAAATACAAATAGTTTTTTTTTATAATTTGTTTTAAAACATAAAATTAGTGTTGTAACAATGTGTCAACATGTATGAGAGCTTTCTTTATCACATTTATTCCATATTTTAGGACAAATAACCGAAATAACATGCTGACGTTTATTGTTGTAATTAAGACCCCATCATTTAAATCGTTGACTATTTGATATTTAAGGCTTAATGTTGTAAAATTTAAGACATTTTAAGTCTTTAAACTGCATGAATATTTCGCCAATCATTCGGGTCTTTAGCGACCCAGACTTATATCCAGCACGGATGGATCTGTAACTGCTACAACAGCAAACTCTCCTGATATTTTAAGAACAATTAAAAAATAAAAGAATAAAATAAGCATACTTCCTTACCTTTTGAAACTTAGAAGGGTTCGATTTGAGCAGATGATTTTATCATCACTGCCATCGTATACATTCAGCATCTGGCTCATATTCCCGATCTCAATATATTCTCAAAACTATCGTTTTCAGCATCTTCAAAAACAACATTCTGATCGCTGTTCACCACATCCACCATCAAACGACAGTGACCCTTATATTTCATTATGTACAGTAATTGCTCTGCAGTAAAGCCATTCAATCCAGTTCAATTCTTGCAGATGATTATTTGTTTTATGCATGCGCGCTAATTATGAGTGAAAAATCACGTCATCATTATGTTTTAAACAGTGCCACTTTGTGGAATAAATATGAATTGCACTTATTGATTCTGCAGACACGTAATTATTGTTGTTTAATGTTTAATCTTTCCTTCTGTAAAGGAGCAGTCCGGCGACATGACAAAGAAAGTTGATCCTGATTGGTCCTCTTGCGTGCATTCGAAGTGCTGATTGGCTGATTCACAGATAGAACCTTACAGAACCAAGTTAGAGTTCGACTTTGTAGATAGAACCTTTTTGTTTTCTAAATAAAAAGTCCTAAAATGTACACAACTTTAAAAAATAAATAAATAAATAAAACACATAATGTAAATAAGTTGTCACAGAATAAGAATATGTGAATAACTCAATTTTGACAAAAATGTCAGATAGAACCTTTATAATTCCAAGGGGACGATTTATTAGACTTTAAAAAATAACAACTAATTTAAGTGAACTTAAAACAATCTTCACATAAACCCATTATAATAAATGTCATATTTAGCTACCTGTGCCCTTCAGCAAGTAGCAAATATATAGAAATTGAATAAAGTTATTGTAGGAAACTTTTTTCCTCGTCGAAGCAGAGACCAGGAGACGTTGGGATATCTTTCAAGCAGAAGTTACTCTTTATTGAGAACTCGCTTGAGAACTCGCTGTGCGTCGCTGCAGTCATCCAAGTCTGACTATAGCTCAACACAGTAGAGTTTATACCTTTCAAGGGGGAGGGATACATAGAGGTGGAGACAATCTAAACAAAGCATGCAAATGCAGTACAGGAATCAGCCCGTTACCTGAATTTCCCCAGCCCTGATCTCATCAGCATAACAGTGTCATTCAAATGCAGAGATGCTAATCCAATCAGCCTGACAGTATCGCCCATACCTTCACATTATCATAGAGACAAAGGCACAGCTGTGCCTTGAGCTTAGCATTCACCTTTAACTTGGGACCCTGCCCAATGGTCAGGAAGTGCATAAAGACAAAAAGGTTAATGTCTCAGACACCTGGGCTGCCTGACTTGATCTTCTTAGAATGTCATCATCTTTACCTCAAAATGTAAAACACAATGTACTATTACACTGGAAGCTAGATTTACCATTTTATAAATTTGTAATCCCACATTATCAAACAATAAATGCTAAATTAAATATAGATGAATCCTTAAAGCTTCAAAAGTTATTGATTTCCTCATTTTTCTTTTGTTCTTTGATTAACAGGCATCACAGCAGCTGGTTATTAGGCTCCTATTAAATTAAATAAATTGTATTACTTTAAAAGCTTCCGCTGCTGAACCTGACATGGATCTGACACGCATGCTTGTAGTTTCATTCACGCTTTAGTATGAAATGATACAGGCTACAGCGCGCGCTGCTGTATTTGTGTGAAATTGAAGAGCACGCACTACAAGTCACAGTATAACAGCTGACAGGACAGGAAAATTTAGTTTTACTGACATATGGCCTCCGTTAGTTCACTGTTGTTCTACTGAAGCTCCTCGTCACCTGTACCTGGTGCTGAGGCGATGTGGAGTGCGCGTCTGAAAAGTCGCCAGTTTGATGTGGTTACAAAGATGTTCTGTGTCTAAATAAATGCAATTCTTGTCAAGAAAAAAAGAGACAGAAGCAACAGTTGTGAGTGAGGTGGCCAGCGCTAGCTCTGCCCCTGTGTTAACTGCATTATATATGTTTAAGGTCATTAAACAGGAAAAATGAATCGGCTAATTTTGACAGCACTCATTCACATAGATTTATTAGTATTGTTTTTTTTTTTTTACTATTTAACTAATTAGTCTTTCCCATAAAATTGGCAATATATGCATTTCATGTATTATGAGCATTTTAATGTAGTGTCAAACAAACATTTTGGGGTAGAATTTTGTAATTCACCTTATTTGTATAGTGTTTGGGCAATTATTTAATAATTTTTTTTTTAATTAAATTCACTACAACCTTGTTCTTACTTCTTTCACGTTTTATCTAGACAACTTAATTATTCAGAGAAAATGTTTGGCATTATTTGAATGACAAAATTGCAGAAAACATTTTTTCAGCATTCCAGTCATACTTTCAGTTTTAATCATTTTGACATACGCCACTTTGATTTACAGCAAAATTTGCTTATAGCAGGGGGCAGGTGCATAACTCTATTAAAATAAAGAATGTATGTTCAGCCAAATTTTCTCCACCTATATAACATCACCTATCACACACCACTTCACACTTGTATACATGGTGAAGTGACAATACAGTGAGTCGAGCTGGACACACATACCTGGACCAGGATGAAGGTTTTAGTTGTCCACATCTGCGTTCTCTTGCTGCTCCTGAACCAAAGAAACAGTAACCTGGCTTCAGGTAAGACTGACACTCCTCAGGTAACCTGTGTGTATACATGATCTGTGACAAACTACAGGAAACAAAAAGTCTAACCAAACCAAAGATGTTTTCTAGTTATATATGCTCTATATTCAGATCACTAAGTATTGCTGTTATTGATATTGTCAATACTAATAATTTTATAAGCTGGGGTCCGTTCTTCATACAAGGATTACTCAGTTAGCTGGATTTTATTGTTGGCGATTTGACATGATCCAAGATTATTAGGTTCTTCGAAGCTCATTTTGGAGTTGCTGTCATACCAACAGGTCCATAAGCTCAAACCTGCTCAGGAGCAGCTTATTTCACATAAACAGCTTTAGATTGTATCATTTTGAGTGAAGGTGATACTGAAAGTATCAGTCTCTGCTACTTTCTTACAAGTGTACCTCATTAAACCAGAAAAACAATAATTAAAAAAATATAAATTTAAAATTAGTTTGAAAATAATTAAAATGTTGCACAATAATAGACGTGGCCAATTTTACTCTGTGAGAGGTTTATTTGAGAAGGAATAATTATCTCTTTTTTTTTGGAGTCATACACACATTACGTACAGTTTTCTGAGCCATGCATTAATTTGAACAATGAGCTTTTACTGAATGTGCTGGCTTTGATACAGAAGATGCAGACTACTTCACAAATCTCAAAAGGTAACACTTCATAATAACTTGATTTAATAAATCATTTAAGGGTCATGAACCGAGAAACCAAAATTTCCTTGATCTTTTGACATATAAGAGGTCATTGTACTATAAAAACGTCCTGTAAGTTTCAGATCTCAAAACTTTGTCGTTATTCTAAAAACAGCTAATATTGAGGGCAGTCTGCTTTTGGAATGTTCTACTCTATGATGTAATAGTGTGGATAAGCACCGCCTCCGCAGAAGAAGATCAGTAACACTTTAGAATAGAGAACACTTATTCACTATTAACTATGACTTTTCCCTCAATAAATTCCTAATTTGCTGTTTATTAATAGTTATAAGGTCGTTGTTAAGTTAGGGTTGTAGAATAAGGTCATGTAGAATAAGGCATCAATATGTGCTTAATTACTACTAATAAATGGCTAATATTCTAGTAATATGCATGCTAATAAGCAAGTAGTTAAGAGACCCTAAAATAAAGTGTTACCGGAAGATCAACGCCTGCTTCTGCATCACTGCCTGTTTAGCCTCACCCACCAATCCGTGCATGTTGTGTAAATAACGAGAGAGGTAAATGCAGGTCTACACAGAAACCAAATGATAAAGATGGCTCCGAAGACAAGACGCTGCCAAGTTATGGAAAAACAGTCTTTGCATTGCCTTTCTTCTGATCCCCATCCATTAAGGATGTAGGCTGTCAAACATACACAACTGTTAGCCAATCATAGCAGTGGGCGTTTACTTCGGAGTCTTCAATCCTCCATTCCTATTCAAACATCTTTATAACATTATGAGTGGACCTCTGAGAACAGTACAAAATTAAAAAAAAAAACAATTGTAGTTCATGACCCCTTTAACAAACATTAACAGATCATTAGTTCATAAATATTTACAGGCACATTATTTCATGGTTGTTGACATCTGAATGAATGTGTATATATATATATATATATATATATATATATATATATATATATATATATATATATATATATATTCAAATGTGCCTGTAAATATTTATGAATCAACTTATTGATGATTGCATAATGATTAACAAATAACTGGTTAATGTAAATGAATATGCTTTCAAATATTCAATTAATTTGTTCAAGCACTTTTAAAAAGTTAATTTAAAAGCACATTATCATTTTCATTAATACATCATTAACAAACATTAAAATGCTTAACATCATTAGTAAATATTCCAATATCTTCAAATGAGATGTGCTTGTAAATGTTTACTAATTAACTTATTACACAATAATTAACAGATCATTAGTTTATGTAAATTAAAATGCTTACAAATGTTATTAAACATTTAATTCACCTATGATCATGCACATACAAATAATATAAAAAATACAAAGATATATTTAAAAAAACACAAATGATTTTAACAGATGTTGTACACTGATTAACACCTTATTACTCTGCATTTGAATGCACAATTGCAGTTAAACTGGTTGTTTAATTTGATTAAAATTATTTATATATCATTTAGTGCATTTTTTTTTACATTGACAAATGCTGTAAAAATGTTAGTAATTTAAGCACTTCATACACTATTCATGCTGACATAGGATTCAATAACTCATAATCAATCCGTAAAGGTGATACATTTGCATTTTTGTGGTGTGTATACATATTTACAAATGATTTATTAAATATTTGTTCATATTTTTGCATTACCCAATCTAAAGGTGAAACTTTTCATCACTTGTAAATATTTATAAATGTTTGGTAACACTATTTTAGGGTCTCTTAACTAGGTGCTTATTAGCATGCATATTTTAGCCATTTTATTAGTAGTAATTACGCACATATTAATGCCTTATTCTACATGACCTTATTCTACATCCCTAATCCTACCCAATACCTAAACTTAACAACTACCTTACTAACTATTAATAAGCAGCAAATTAGGAGTTTATTGAGGGAAATGTCATAGTTAATAGTCAATAAGTGTTCCCTATTTTAAAGTGTTACCAAGTTTACTATTAAACATTTAATACCTCTATGAGAATAAAACTTTTAGCTTTTGTAACAAAGTTTGAGTTAAAGGTGATTACCTAAGAACTTTATATTCTCGCTAAAGGCCAATTTATCCAGTTTAATGGCATTTTTAAATCATATAATAAATAGGTTGTTAATCAGTGTATAATATCTGTATCGTTTATAGATTAGAAAATTATTTGTAGCTTTTTAAAAGTACATGTTCATATATGAGCTGAATATGAATTTTAATTTGGATGTTCTGTTAATCATTATTTAATGTAATTCAATGAGTTCATCATTTACTAGCACATTATTACTTATTTGTAATATTTGAATTAACTAATGATCTGTTAAGCATTATATAATGTGTGTTAATGATTTATTAATGGTTATTATAAAGTGTTACCCATTGAAAAATGTAAAGCCTGTACAAAAACTAGAAATGGTAAATAAGAAAAGGTTATCATTTAACAATCAGTTACACATTTCATCTATAAGATCTTTTATGCCATTTTGCTTGCTAGGCTGTTTCCTTGATCTCAAAGGATTAGTTGACTTCCAGAATAAAAATTTCCTGATAATTTACTCACCCCCATGTCATCCAAAACGTTCATGTCTTTCTCTCTTCATTTGGAAAGGTTTTTGAGGAAAACATTCCAGGATTGTTTTTTTTTTTTTTTTATTTTTTTTTTTACATATACTGGACTTCAATGGGAGCCAACAGGTTGAAGGTCCAAACTGCAGTTTCAATGTAGCTTCAAAGGGCTCTACACGATCCAAGCCGAGGAATGTGTATAAAATGTATATACTTTAACCACAAATGCTCCTCTTGCACTAGTTCTGCAATGTGCGTCCATGACTTTGTGTGATGTAATCACATTGGAAAGGTCACTCAAGCAAGGTGGAAGAGGAGCATTTGTGGTTAGAAAGTATGTAATTTTTTGTTATTTTTATTTATTTATTTTTTTAATGACTGATCGTCTCACTAGATAAGACCCTTATTACTTTTTATTCTGGAAGTGAACTAATCCTTTAATTACATGATGTCATTACATTGCTGTCTTGCCGCCAGTCAATCACTGCATTCAATCATGGTTTCGAGTATCGATATATCTGCCTTTTCCAATGTACATGTCAACACAGAGTAATCTCAGACAACTTAATCCAGATATTTTAAGATAATCCTCTAATTTGTTTGAAAAACCAAATTAGCCAGAGATCAGTTATTACAATTAAAGAATATAGCATATGTCAAGTTTTCTCGGATATATTAAGTCTGGTACGAAGAACGGACCACTGCACACAACTCTTTTACACGTTCTCTGTGTCAGCGTCTTGGGTTTTATATCTTTCAGCCCAGTGTTCAGGACCCCCAGAGCTCTGCTGTCCTGGAGGGACTGGCTGTAACCGTGGCGGGTGTTTTTGTGATGAGGTCTGCATGACATTTGGGGACTGCTGTCCTGACTACATTCAGACATGCAATCAAAGTAAGATTCATGTTACCATGAAATCAAAATCGACAGTACTTTTCATTTTTCTTTTCTTTTCTTTTCTTTTCTTGGAATATTGCAATGTTTATTATAAATGTCTAATTATTTTCAGTGAACTTCATGAACTGTTAACTCTTACTCCGTATGTTGTTAACATTACTCCTTGTTACTCCCTCCCCAAATCCCTAGACTGAGGAGGGAACGTAACACTGTGCCATGTCCTTTTCTGTTATATTACTAGATTTCAACATACATGTTGATAATGACTGTGCAGAATCCTGTGAACTTAGTACCCACATTTACATGGACACTTTTTCTTCCATCATCCGGAAATAATTCCGACGAATGAATCCGAATATAGTGTTTACAATAAAGTGATCAGGTTGATGTGAGTGTTTATCTGCCAGAAGTTTCAAATCTGATTTAATCTTCTGACATGCACTCACTGCACAACTATACACAGTTTCCCGCTGTTTTTGCATAGTAACCTTTCTCCTCTTTTGTTTTAAAAAAGCAGACTTAATATTTATCTATTTCAGGTCCTAATTAGAAGACAATAATCACACAAAGCTTTGTACAATCATGCTTATATTAGTCGGTAAAATTGGCCATTCCTGCACCCAACACAAGATGTCTGCAGATGAGAGTCTGAAACAAGCAATTGTGGGACAACGCTGTCCTGCACCACTTCACAGATGATGAGTGGAAAGAGAATTTGGTCACACTTTATTCTAAGGTCCAGTTCCAACTCCTAATTTGCTGCTTATTAATAGTCAGTAAGGTAGTTGTTAAGTTCAGATATTGGGTAGGATTAGGGATGTAGAATATGGTCATGCAGAATATGTGCTTTATAAGTACTAATAAACAGCCAATATGTTAATAACAGGCATGCTAATAAGCAACTAGTCAATAGTGAGAATTGGTCCCTATACTAAAGTGTTACTGAGAATTTTAGATTCACAAGACAGTCATTTAGTATATTAAACATCAACAACAAAATCAGTGGCCTGTAGCACGAAGCGAGATGAACAAACGCTGAGTTTCAGAGTAGGTTTAGAGTTAACAAAACCAAACAAATCCAACCTGATTTAGATCAGGTTCTGCGGGCTCACAAAGTTCAATATAAATGTTCTCTGTCAACTTAGAGTTTGAACCAGAGTTTGTGATTAACTCTGGAGCGTGTGCACCTGAAAGTGTGACACATTTAGCAAACAAGCCAATCACAGGGAACATGGAGTGCGTCAGTTTGATTCACTTCTCGTGAGAGTCGGCACAATTCACTTCTCTGTTAAAAATTAATAGATGTTATTAAAAATATCATTTAATTAAATGCATTTACAAGGCAGGAATAAACACTGATGCTGCAGCAAACGTTTGAGAAGACAGCAGAAAGAAAATATCTGACTATGCAAAAGAATCAGCTGAATTTAATAATTTATATACTTTCACAAAGAGCTCAAAATAAAATACTTTTTTTTTTTGTCATTTTAAAAGCTTTATATATTGAAAGTTATGTATAGGCAATGTATTTATTTAAATTAATTCAAATGCAAATTTTATATTAATTGCCAGCTCATTTAATAATTTTTAAATATTTTAGATAATTATAAATCATATATTAATATAATATATAATTAGCAATAAAAGGCAATTTTTTCTCTAAAATTCAGGCAATTTTGTCTGAAATTCTTTTACTCTAAACTGCTTTAATTTGAATAGAGAGATATAGGGGAGAGGCTTCATTGCAGCAGATATATGTCACTTTGCTCACAGCTGACTGGTCCAGTTTGGGATTGCGATCTCCAACCCAGAATAAAACCTGCTCCCGAGCAAGGTAGTCATGTAGCGTAAGTTACCATGGCGATGAAACCCCTTAAAAACCAACCCACCTTCTTGAGCACGAAAAATCAGAGTTTGCACAAACTAAATGCAAACTTACCTGGGTAAAAACTGAAACCAGCTTCATGCTACAGGCCACAGCTCATTCTGTGCGTCATACGTTATTATGCTATTTCTATCGAATGGATTAGGAAATGTTTATCCCACCTCTCTCATCCCAATTAAAATTTCTATGTGTTTGGGCACTTTTATTCTGATTAACGTGTTTACATGGAGCATTTTCATTCAGATTGGACTTTTAAACCGATTGTATTCGGAATACAATGCTCCATGTAAGCGCACCTAGGGCCTTACCATACACCTGGTGCAATGCGGCGCCAGGCGCTACGCAACTGTTTTTTTGCTAGTTTCAGCCCAACGCAGTTATCATTTTCACATCCTGCACCACGTTGTTTGAATAGCAAATGCATTTGCGCCCATTTGTGTGCTCATGGGCGTGCTGGTGTGAAAACGAGGTGTGTTCAGGTGCATTGTTGGCGCGTTGCTATTTTGGGCCAACTGAAATAGGGCCATTGACCAACTAAAACCTGGTCTAAAGTCAATGGCGTAGTATTATTTATTTTTTTGTTATTTAAAGAGCGTGTTAGTAATATGCGCCTATATGTGGGTTCACAACGCGCGCAACTCGCTCTTAAAGGGAATGGGAGATGAGACTCTGATTCGTTTATTGCACGTTATGCCCAAAACACACCCATTACTCATTAAGAGAATAGGGACAACCCTTTTAGACCATGCGCCGGGTTCGCCGACCGTTTTTCCCATCTTTAAACCAGAAAAAAGTGGATTCGGACACGCCCTAAGTGCACCTGTGCCTTTCGCTTAGATCGTTAAAATAGGGCCCCTAGTGTTTGAATGGTTCAGACTTGTACAGCATGTCGATTTTACTGAACACTCAAAAGGTCACAAACTAGACTTTAATTGTACAGGTGGTCTATGTAATATTTCTGTGCTTGGTTCTCAGATTGGACCAACATGTCCTCCAACTAATACATCTGTATAGGTTGTTTGTCACTTCCCTGAAATACGACCCATCGGATCGTTTACTAAATTTGGTCACTGTCTAGTGAGCTTTGTTTTCAAGCGCGCAACTCATGGCATTCGCTGTTCTTCTGCTGGCGGTTATCAAACAGCGTTGTATTGCTGCGGGCGCCCCCTTCTGAATTGCCTGTATTCGTTGTAAGGCCTCATGCACCGAACTGAGATGCCCGTACTGTGACAGCTCCGTATGAATACATGTATCATGCCACCCCTAATATATATATATAAACCTCGCTATGTGTACTGCGGTAGGCTTGTCACAGCACTTGCATGTTGTTGCTCTTTTTTTGGTTTTGATTGCTTCTATTGTCCTCATTCGTAAGTTGCTTTGGAAAAAGGGTCTGCTAAATGACTAAATGTAAATGTAAAGTTAAATGACACGAGCTAACATGATCTAAGAGCTTCTGTATAGCTATTGCTCATTATTAGGGCCAGTTTTACTAAACGGGGCAAACTTGCGCAAGAGCACAATTCCAAAACAGCCCCGATGGGCATGGAAATTTCTGCGGGTGATTTACTAAGATCCGCACAAATTAAAGAACACAGACGCAACATCTCAATTACATATCGACCAACGCAATACACCAAGCGCAGTGCAAATTAGCGTAGTCGCGAATAAACAATAAAGAAAGAAATAAGCCACAGTACGTTGAAAACAACAGGAGGCCAAATAATGAAGGGTTGCAAGAAGTTTTGATAGACCTGGTATTCCAAGTCGTCTTTTATTTCTTGAAGCAAATTAAAAGTAACATGGCATGACAAACGATATGTTCGCATAATGTGTTCTTCTGGCATTCCAAACGAATTAATACGTGTTAAATAATTATATGCATTTTTAAATAATAAATCATTTACCTGTCATCACGGGATAAATTTACCTGCCGTACTAAATGGTCTCTTGCTGTCGGTGCTTGTAATGATTTTTGCAAATAGCCTCAAAATTATATCACGATATTTCAAGAATATTTTCAATAATGATATTTATGATGATATATATATATATATATAAAAATATGGAATAACGTTTTATTGGGGATTGCAGCTGGCAGGCAGCAGGATTTATTAGTGCAAACAAAATGAAGGGCATTTTCCATCCTTTTCCAATGAGCTACTGTCATTGATGACAGACTACCTAATTCCAAGTGTAAATCTATTGTCATAAGGTGGCAGCAGCAGTATTATAGTGCAATAGTAGTGACCAATGTTGGGCAAGTTCATTTAAAAAAGTAATTAGTTACAGTTATTAGTTATTTCTCACAAATAGTAACTGAGTAACATCATTATAAAAGTAAATAATTACCAGGCAAAGTAATTATTTTTACTTAAAAAAAAAAAAAAAAAAAAAAAGTTCAAATATGTCAAATAACTTGGATGCCTCCAATATTAAATGTTAAATGAATGAAATAGACACTAAATAGAATAAATTATTATTTTTAAACATTGTACACTAATACAAAACAACAATTTAAAATATTTATTTTACAAGGAACATTTTTTAACATTCTAGCAGACATAAAGCACAATTTAACTTAAAATTAATTAGTTAGTAAAATAATATTTAGTAAATAATATTTTTGAGACCCCCTTCTTGAATCAGGCTTGCAAATAAATGCAGCCTTGATGAGCAGAAGAGAATTCTTTTAAAACGTTAGAAAATATTACAGATCCCAATGTGAACACTATGTGTGAATGTTATAATAAATGTATTAATAGAGCTGTTGTAATTATTATTGTTATTATTATCATTATTATTGTCTTTTTAATTTTATTTTACAGAACAACAGTAAAATTACAATACTAACATTTATGAATGTTGATGGTGCTTTTATTTTGACGGAAACTCGCAGGAAGTCCTCAGTGCTTCTTTTTGTTGACAGCAGCAGATTTATAAATTATCCTCATTACTAATTTGGGAAGATGCTAGTATCACATTTTACATGCCTTGTAAAAATTCATAAAAATGATACTGAGCAACTGACAAGTAACACAGTTTCAGCGCAGATTTCCCTCACGGTTTGGACTTTGAACCCTGGCTAACGAGAATGCCATGCAAGCTCGTGCAGCACTGTTTGAACATGCAATTCATGCATGTATTAGAAAACATAACGTTCTGCAGTTTAATCGTTTAAGACCATTTCGTGATTTTAATCATCATACATTAACCAGCAACAACCACCCCTTCCTCTTCGTACTTCGTACTAAACGGTCGCTCGCTGTCAGTGCTTGTAATGATTTTTTGCGTTTTTCTAGGACAGTTTTAAAGGGGTCATCGGATGCAAAATTCACTTTACAAGTTGTTTGAACATAAATGTGTGTTGGATGTGTGTGTACACATTGTGTCTACAACCGCGAAACTGGCTAACTAGCACATTATTAGGAAAGGCGATTTGCAAAGATTCATAAAAAACCCTTATACTCACTTCTTGTGTAGATGAAGCTGGATCACGAATGATTCGCACGAACATAGACACATTTAGGTAGATTGAGGATCGCCGCATTCCCTTCAAAGCAAAAGTAACGTTAATCCTGTGTGTCTTCAGCGGCTCAGGTGTCGGGAGTAAATAACTACTGCTATTTTCATTATTACATACAGCAATAAAACAGCTATTTGGGGTTTAAAACAACATATTGTAATGCAATCATAATTTCAAAGAGTAGGGTTAATTCAGGTTGATTGGGACACTTTTTCCAAGTCATTTCAATGCCAATGACTTTTTTTATTGTGTGTTTATTGGTTAGTGATTTTGTAAACTAACCAATAAACACACAATAATAAAATATAGTTATATACAGTAGTTACATTATCTCAAACTGACTGTCAAAGTGCAAAACTGCTACAAACATAACATCAGTGCAAAAACAAAATGTGTGCAACTTAAACTGGATACAGAGGAGTCATAAAATAAGCAGGTTAAACTCACAGCACGTGCTGTATTTACTGACTGTGAATGGAACCGCTCTGTGAGACGTCAATCATCACCTGCGCGTGTGAACACTGCGCTTTGCGTGGAATCATCCTTTGCCAAATGATAAGCACACTACTATATCACTATTTTCTGTTCGATTAGTGTTCACTACAAAACTGTGGGGGGACAGATTATATTATGACAGTTCATCATTGTAAAATAGACTTGATATAGAGTGCAATAAAGCAAGAAAATTAATCAGTTTAAAAAGGCTATTATACACCTCCTGTATGTGCTTTAAGTCTTTCGACGTAGACCACATTTTAATCTTTGATTTGCATGAATTACAGTTAATTCATGTGAAATATCCACTCCTGTACATCCTTTGCAAAATCATCAGACGATCTCTTGTCCGTGGACAGACTGTAATGCCGCCTTTCCACTATCTCTGACAAACGACAGACCAGAAGTCATTCATTTCCAATGGAGAGTAGTGCGGGAGCTGCGTGGAGTTCTGATCATATGCGGAAATTTTAGATCCGATTTGAGCTGCGGATGTGTTAAAATATTTGAACTTCTGCGGCTAGACCGTATGCGACCGCCCGACCGGATGTGATGTATTCTATTGAAAACTATGAGCGTAAGGTTAGAATTACCAATTGTCACTTTAACATTATTCTTTAAACAATATTTCTGTAAAATGGTGTTTTAGAATAATTATGGCAGAAATAATTATTTTAGAATTATTAAATCATTATTTACGCTGATTAGCCCCATAAAACCTACTATGTTTTGATTTTGGGGGTCATTTGTGATGATACATTCAAACATTAATTATTCAAATCATTAATTTTACCATGGTGAATATGCCGAGGTAATGGTTGCTGCACGACCAGTTTGAAAGTTCTGTGCGACTGCCACTAGGGGGAGAAATGCGACAGTCGTGTCCGAATATCGTGTGCAGTGGAAAGGTGGCTTACAGCCGCGAGATGCGTGATATCACAAAAGATGGCTGTAATGAACAAATTTAGTTTGGGATCTAGTCAGAAGAAGACGCTGCGCTGCTTCAATGCATTACAGGCTCGTAGTTCGCTACTGAAAAAATTACACTGTTTTAAAAGTAGCGGAGCTACCGTCACGCTACTAAAAATGTAGTTACGTTAGTAGCGTCGCTACTTGTAGCTAGCTACTCCCCAAGACTAGGATTATTCCATATTGAAGAGTAATGTTGACACCTGTGAGAAATCTGACAATTTTTTGGCAATTTTCCAAAACTCTTTAGAATGAAGCAATTTTAGGTTGGTCATATGATGTTGCAAGCCTCCCTCTGGGTTTTGGGAAAAAGCCTCTAATGGACGAAATAGCAAGTTGTCATTCTTTAATACCTAATCTAATTCTAAATCCTCTTCCCCCCAGTGTCTTGTAAAACATTTCAAATGCTATTTTATAGAGCTCTGCAATAGGTAATCCCAAAACTAGTTTAAAAAGTAGTGGACTGAGAGGGCAGCCTTGACGGGTAGACCTAGATTGATTAAAAAAATGCGAAGTTATTCCATTAGTAATTACAGCTGTTTTAGGATTGGAGTAAAGAATTTTAACCCATTTCACAAAACCTGAACCAAAACCATATTTCTCTAAGGCTACAAACAGAAACCCCCACTCCACCCTATCCAAGGCTTTTTCCGCATCGAGCGATATAGCAGTGATGAGGCCTAGATTAGAGTGATTCATCCACATAAGATGCAATAGCCTCCTCCTATTGTCAGTCGAAGATCTCTTTTTAATAAAGCCCACATGATCTTTATGTTTAATTTTAGGTAAAATACTTTCTGATCATGAGGCCAGCAATTTTGTTAACAGTTTACATTTAATAAATGTATTAGATAGTAATTAGCAGGATCTAACGCGTCTCTTCCTGGTTTTGGTATGAGTGATATTAAGGCTTCATTAAAACTGTCAGGCAGCATAGGATCCTCAAGTACCTGTGAATATACCTTAGGTAATATTGGGGTCAACTCATCAACAATTTTTTTTTTTTTGTAATATTCTCCTGGGAATCCATCAGAGCCTGGTGATTTCAAAGACATTATTATGGTTCTGACCTCTTCTTGTGTTATCGATGCATCTAGCAAGTCTCGTTGTTCAGGGGATAAAGTGGGCAATGTAACTCTTGCAAAAAGTCTCTTTCTAATTATACATGGATTCTGATCTATATACACTATCAGTCAAAAGTTTCTGAACAGTAAGATTTTTAATGTTTTTTTAAAGAAGTCTCTTCTGCTCACCAAGCCTGCATTTATTTGATCCAAAACACAGCAAAAACAGTAATATATATTAAATATTTTTACTATTTAAAATAACTGTTTTCTATTGTGAATATTTTAAAATGTAATTTATTCCTGTGATTTCAAAGCTGAAGTTTTAACATCATTACTCCAGTCACATGATCCTTCAGAAATCATTCTAATATTCTGATTTGCTGCTCAAAACCATTTATTATTATTTTGAAAACAGCTGAGTAGAATTTTTCAAGTTTCTTTGATGAATAGAAAGTTCAGAAGAACAGCATTTTTCTGAAATAGAAATCTTTTGTTACATTATAAATGTCTTTATCATCACTTTTGATCAATTTAAAGCATCCTTGCTAAATTAAAGTATTAATTTCTATAATTTCTTTCCCCCCAAAAAAGAAAAATTATTCAGACTCCCAAGCTTTTGAATGGTATAGTGTATAATGTTACAAAAGCTTTTTATTTCAGATAAATGCTTGGATCTTTGGATCTTTGTATTCATCAAAGAATCCTGAAAAAAATGTACTCAACTGTTTTAAATGTTGATAATAACAATAATAAATGTTTTTGAACAGCAAATCAAAAACAGCATATTAGAATGATTTCTGAAGGATCATGTGACACTGAAGACTTGGAGTAATGCTGCTGAAAAATTAGCTTTGATCACAGAAATAAATTATATTTGAAAATATATTCAAATAGAAAGCAGTTATTTTAAAAACTAAAAATACAGTCAGGTCCATAAATATTGGGACATCGACACAATTTTAACATTTTTGGCTCTATACACCACCACAATGGATTTCAAATGAAACGAACAAGATGTGCTTTAACTGCAGACTGTCAGCTTTAATTTGAGGGTATTTACATCCAAATCAGGTGAACGGTGTAGGAATTACAACAGTTTGCGTATGTGCCTCCCACTTGTTAAGGGACCAAAAGTAATGGGACAGAATAATAATCATAAATCAAACTTTCACTTTTTAATACTTGGTTGCAAATCCTTTGCAGTCAATTACAGCCTGAAGTCTGGAATGCATAGACATCACCAGACGCTGGGTTTCATCCCTGGTGATGCTCTGCCAGGCCTCTACTGCAACCGTCTTCAGTTCCTGCTTGTTCTTGGGGCATTTTCCCTTCAGTTTTGTCTTCAGCAAGTGAAATGCATGCTCAATCGGATTCAGGTCAGGTGATTGACTTGGCCATTGCATAAAAATCCACTTCTTTCCCTTCAAAAACTCTTTGGTTGCTTTTGCAGTATGCTTTGGGTCATTGTCCATCTGCACTGTGAAGCGCCGTCCAATGAGTTCTGAAGGATTTGGCTGAATATGAGCAGATAATATTGCCCGAAACACTTCAGAATTCATCCTGCTGCTTTTGTCAGCAGTCACATCATCAATAAATACAAGAGAACCAGTTCCACTGGTAGCCATACATGCCCACCACCACCATGCTTCACTGATGAGGTGGTATGCTTAGGATCATGAGCAGTTCCTTTCCTTCTCCATACTCTTCTCTTCCCATCACTCTGGTACAAGTTGATCTTGGTCTCATCTGTCCATAGGATGTTGTTCCAGAACTGTGAAGTCGTTTGGCAAACTCTAATCTAGCCTTCCTTTTTTTGAGGCTCACCAATGGTTTACATCTTGTGGTGAACCCTCTGTATTCACTCTGGTGAAGTCTTCTCTTGATTGTTGACTTTGACACACATACACCTGCCTCCTGGAGAGTGTCCTTGATCTGGCCAACTGTTGTGAAGGGTGTTTTCTTCACCAGGGAAAGAATTCTTCGGTCATCCACCACAGTTGTTTTCCGTGGTCTTCCGGGTTTTTTGGTGTTGCTGAGCTCAAAGGTGCGTTCCTTCTTTTTAAGAATGTTCCAAACAGTTGTTTTGGCCACGCCTAATGTTTTTGCTATCTCTCTGATGGGTTTGTTTTGTTTTTTCAGCCTAATGATGGCTTGCTTCACTGATAGTGACAGCTCTTGGATCTCATCTTGACAGTTGACAGCAACAGATTCCAAATGCAAATAGCACACTTGAAATGAACTCTGGACCTTTTATCTGCTCATTGTAATTGGGATAATGAGGGAATAACACACACCTGGCCATGGACAAGCTGAGAAGCCAATTGTCCCATTACTTTTGGTCCCTTAACAAGTGGGAGGCACATATGCAAACTGTTGTAATTCCTACACCGTTCACCTGATTTGGATGTAAATACCCTCAAATTAAAGCTGACAGTCTGCAGTTAAAGCACATCTTGTTCGTTTCATTTGAAATCCATTGTGGTGGTGTATAGAGCCAAAAATGTTAGAACTGTGTCGATGTCCCAATATTTATGGACCTGACTGTATTTCACAATATTACTGTTTTTGCTGCATTTTGGATTAAATAAATGCAGGCTTAGTGAGAAGAATAGAATTCTTTGAAAAACATTAAAAATCTTACTGTTCAAAAGCTTTTGACTGGCAGTGTAGTTTTGAATTAATCTGGTTAAAAACTCTATGAATTTTTTTTGTCAGAGGTGAGCACCTTATTTCCCTTCTTAATTGCAGGCAGGGGCGTAGCAGCCGGGGGGGACGGGGACGACATGTGCCCTGCACTGTTAGAAACAGGTGATTCTGTCCCCCGCACTTTTTTGACCCACCGCCAATATTTCCACCCGCGTTCTCTGATTTGTTACTTAGATTTGAGTGAACTAACATTCAGCCAATCACAAGACGAATCATCTCTTGGGCGCGTCTGCCATGAGCTTCAAATCTCCTGCTGCTGTCACGGTTTCATTCATTCACTTCTTGGCTCTTTTTAGCGGTCTGGGGTAAAATGCACCCCAGGAACCCCCCCAAACACACACAGTAAATATGTGTTATGTCGCGATGACACGATTCACGTACGCGATCAAATTTCCGTGTTATGATTTAACCTACTGTAACGCCGCAATTCAGGGCTCTACAGTGCAACCATTTCAGTCGCATTTGCTACTACTGCGTGCGACTGTGAAAAAATATTTAAGAGCACCTGTGCAACTGACCCGATCAACATATTTGTGTTTGCGCTGAGGGAGCTTCAAAGGTTTCTAACCTTGCTTTTGCAATTGAGTAATGTATCACAGACAGACGTATCCTCTCATTATAACAAACAAAGTGTAGACAGAGTGTAAATAAGAGATTCATTGTGCAGTGTAAGGATCGCGATGAACTAAGATGAGTGACAGCCTTTAATGATTATTAAGGGAGTTTGCAAATGTGATATTGATTTAACAGTTAATTAAACAAGAAGTTAATGTTAAGTGACTAATATTGTCTGACTACAACACTATGGCCTTATTTTGCTCTATTTTATCAATGAAAATAGTTTCCGACAAAGTCACAGCTGAGCCGCTGCGCATCTCCATTCAAACACAGTGGTGTTTTGTTTATGAATGAACTGCGTTTTTAAACGAATCTAGTGAGTCAGTGATTCAATTACCCATTCATAAAGACAGTCACGTACTTCGCTCCTGAATGAATCAGCTGTTCAAACGAATCAACTGAATGAATGATTCAGTGATCGAATCAGTGACTTGCCGCCACCTACTGGCAGTTTTAGTTTAATTTTTAAAGTATCTTTTTCTGTTATTTAAATCATTTAATATTTCTATATTTAAAATAGTGCTGTCAAACGATTAATCGCGATTAATCACATCCAAAATAAAAGTTTTTGTTTACATAATACATGTATGCGTACTGTGTATATTTATTATGTATATATAAATACAAACATGCATTTATGTATTTTGAAAATATTTACATGTATATACATTTATATATTTATATTATATTTTATATCATATATAAGTATATTTAATACATAAACATAACATTTTTCTTAAATATATACATGCATGTGTTTGTATTTATATATACATAATTAATATACACAGTATACACACATATATTATGTAAACAAAAACTTTTATTTTGAATGCGATTAATCGTTTGACAGCACTAATTTAAATTTTTTTAAAAAAATTCAAAACCAAAATTCAAATCTGAAAATACACGTACAAGGCACTTGTGTGTTCTTCTGGGCCATCTCTGTAGTACAAATTTATTTCTTAAATACTGATTTCATTTGGTTGGTAACTTATTCTTAATCTACTTCTTATTCTTGTTTTTATTCTGTTGTTTTAATTACAAATGTTAAAAAGCTTATATATATATATAAAATATATATATATATATTTTTAATTTGACATAAAAGATGACATACTTTTAATAAAGTTACAAAAATGCCATTACAAAGGTAAAAACTAAATTCCCTGTAAATCACTTTAAGGAATCATATATTACCTCATAATGGGAAGGTTAATTTTTGATCAGAATTTTTGATTATTGATTAGAAGGTGCTCCTAAATTTTTGTGCTCCTAAATTTTTTAAAGTACAATTATCCGGAGTAGAATTATCCTTTCCCAAGTCCAAGTGTTAAGAATTAAGATCAAAGTTATTGTTCAAGTGTGGTGTAATTGAAATATTGTCCATAAAATATCTTTATTTCATAAAAAGCATATTTTTATTTCATCAAAAAATATAGATGTCCACAGTGGTCTCAAATATAGATGTTCACAGTGGTCTCAGAGATCCAAGTCCTGAAGTTATTTTTCAAATTTGAGTGTGATATCACAAAATAGGTTCCTGTAAGCTATCATGGCACGTTCCCAAAATTACAACTATGGTGCTCTAAAACGCCAATTGGTATTCTGTTTAGATTTTATTATATGAACATGAATGTACTTACTTTGTACATTATGTACATAACTTATTTTCCTTTGAAGGTCACATCACCTGACAGCTGTCCCTTCCACTTTTCAAATGGCTGCTACGCCCCTGATTGCAGGTTATGATGTGAGATGCGTCATGTTGCTTTATCTGCCTAGCAAGAAGTTTCCCAGTTTTCCCCCACTATTATAATACTTGGTCTTCAAAATAAATAATGCATATTCTGCTGTATTTACAAATCACAAATCACAATACTTCAGTGTCACAGAAGCTAATCCTGTGTCACCTTCCTCATCCCTATTATCATCAGCAAATTCACAGCCTTCATCACCAACCCCATCATCTCCATCAACAACATCACCTACAACATCAGTATGGACCACACCAAGCTCACCAACTTTGAGACCATCTTCATCCTCCTCCTCGTCTACATTGCCAATTATACTACCTTCGTCTTCACAAACCTCCATACCATCGTCCTCACCATCGCCAACCTCTGCAACATCTTCTTCATCAATAACACCATTATCAGGTGACCATTTTAACTATTTTAATAAATAATGTTAACACTTTATTTTGGTGGTCCCTTTTGAACTTTCTGTTGACACTAAATAACGTTGCACCTACATGTCAGCTAACTTCCATTAGATTATGAGTAGACTGCTTAATATATGCTAACCCTTTGTTGTGATATTCTCCCCACAGACATTCTACTGACTATAAGTAACTTTGCAAGTACATGCCATCTTATTCTAGCCTTAACTCTACCAGTCTACTAATACTCTGCTAACACTCAAATGAGAGTTAGTAGACATGTAGGTGCAACATTACTTATAGTCAACAGAATGTGTTAAAGGGACCATCATAATAAAGTGAAACCAATAATTTTCATGTAGACCTGTTACCGCATGGTTTTATGTGATGATGTCAATGTAACATGTTAATCTGATGTGACTAATTATGGCTAAAATGGTAGCACTTTATTTTACAGTACAGTGCGCAAATATCTTGTACCTACAGGCAAATGAGTGGTAACACAAGGTACTTACCTGAGGTGTATGTCCATGGTAACAAATAAGAAACACGGCTGTACTTAACAGTCGTACATGCATGGTAATTAGTTTGTACATACAGACAAGTGTGGGTAATAACGGTCACTTACAGGTAGTGCCTGTACATGGTAACTAATTAGATACTTTACTGTACTTACTAATGTAAATACATGGTAAATATGTAGTACATATGGACAAGTGGGTACAAACAGGCACGTCCTTACAGTATCCGTATATGGTAACTAATAAGACACATTACTGTACATACTAATGATATGTACATGGTAAATGTGTAGCACCTACGGAAAAATGTGCTATTATGTGGTAACAAACAAGACACATACTGTACTTGCTATACACGTGGTAAATATGTAGTACTTACAAACAAGTGTGTGTTAATGTTAAATTGCTCTACACAACAGTGCTTACAAAGTTTGAAGAATTGGTAATTCCTGTGTAATGTTTATGTAAAATGGTGAAACACTTTATTTTACAGTCCTATTTCCATGTACTTACTATGTAAGTATTGGTGTATGTACCTATTAGTTAATGTACAGAATAAGTTATGTGGTACTCATGTTGGGGGTATAAACATGGACCAAGGTACTTATTGAGTAATTGATGGTAGAAGGTACATAGTAAATATATGGAAATATGACTGTAAAATAAAGTGCACCATTTTACATAAACATTACATTACATAAGCATTTACATAAACATTAAACTATATCAATCTGCCCCCAGAAAGATGCAGTGTTAACCCTAACATTTTATTTTAGGATTTAACATTTGTAGATGGTCTAAAACAAAAGAGTTGTAAAAATTATGAAAATCTTTTAGAGCTCATGATTTGTTTAAAAAATAAAACATATTACACATTAATGAATAAATCAGTATATATACAATTATTTAATTTACAAGTGTCATGTTTGGGATTTTTTTTCATGTAAGCTATAGCTTCTGACCATTAAATCAAAACATACTCATTATTTTATTACATCAATTACTGCTTTATTTAATCAGAAACACAGTCTAAATGTTATTTGTGTAGGGTATTTTACTTTTAATTTAATTAGAGGTAGGCCAACAGCGCCCCCTACAGATTAAAACTCCTTACCAAACAGGAATTAGGACCCGGGGGAGGCTGTCAATGCTGCCGCTGCACGTGCCACTACTGTTTACTCTATCACACACCGAACACATCATTCTGTAAGTGCTTTCACAGATTAAAAACAGCGATCCAAAACAGTCAATCTATTCGTCATTCAGACAAAACTTTGCTTCAAGAATGAGCCACACTGCTGACGTGATCTAATCAGTAGCTAATTAGTAGCTACAGTAGCTTCCTGTGACTCAAATAGTAGAGCATGGCGCTAGCAACGCCAAGATCATGGGTTCGATTCCCAGGGAAAGCAAGAGTTGATCAAATGTAAAAACTGTAACTTGAATGCTATGTAAGTCGCTTTGGATAAAAGCGTCTGCTAAATGTAAATGTAATCACTAGCACATGTGAGTTAACCTATTCCTCTTTTAGGCAAGACATATCGTCATAATTTTTCATATCGGGCTGATGCCGATATTTACATTTAAAGCCATTATCGGCCGATTCCGATATCAGTCCGATAATATCGTGCATCCCTAGTTTATACCAGAAGCGTCCCATAAGCGGCTCTCTGCGTTGCTTCTGTAAAGATACACACATATGCCTCCTTTGATTAAATATAATGGCTAGTGCAGTGGCTACGATACCAAAATCCGTTGGCATGACTTATCGCAAGAGGAAAAAATTGTTTTAGTCGCATAACATCAGTTAATGAAAATGCCGTCATTTTGCAATACTTTTTTTTCGACGTTTATAAAGTACCGCAAAAGATTTGTGCAAATCTGTAATGGAAATGCACCTACTGTTGCATATAATACAGTAAAACCAACACCATTGTTACTGTTCATATCAGTGTGTATACAAGTGCTACAAATTCAGATATCTGTATTTCAGTTGATTGGCTGTCAGTTGAAGTTGTGTTTTTCTTTTTTACATTTAAATTTACTGGTCGCTTTTATCCAAAGTGACTTTTAAATTTGTCTTATCTTGTTTTGTCTTAATTTGTCTAATCACCTTCAGTGATTCTGTTTGTTAACATCTGGTGTCCTCACTATGGGCAATCATCTCTCAGTTAATCACTTAATTATCTAATTAACACTGCTTCAGTGTTAATTTTAACACACTAGAGCAGCGGTTTTCAATTCCAGTCCTCGGGCCTCCCCGCTCTGGACATTTTGTGTGTATCTCTTATCACTTCAGACGTTCGTTCTATTTGACCATAAGTGCTTTGCGAAGTGGACATCACAGGATATTCTGCCATGATTCCAGTTCGAAGCGAGCGTATACATTCGATTCAAAGGGCATTAAAATGTGCGAGTCGTGAATTTAAATTGTATTTATTTACAGAGGTATATTATGTCACACTTCACACTTCTCTAGTCTGTGTGTGAAGACGCTGCAGGCAGTGGCGTAGCGAAAATCCGTGAATGAATGTTCCGAACTGAAGTAAATTTCAACAGATTTCCCGTGCTCAGGGAGTAGGGAACAATGAACACTGTGTAGGGACCATGTCAATTGGAACGCAGTTAATGCATGGAGCTCTCTTCCAACAAGCTGGTTATCT
Organism: Spinibarbus caldwelli; assembly: GCA_039654775.1. Classification (NCBI taxonomy): domain Eukaryota; kingdom Metazoa; phylum Chordata; class Actinopteri; order Cypriniformes; family Cyprinidae; genus Spinibarbus; species Spinibarbus caldwelli. The sequence goes on along the minus strand of CM077228.1, from coordinate 27,525,259 downwards.
GAATCAGGTGTGTTAACTAAGAAAAACAAAATATGCAAAATATGCAGAGGTGCAAGGACGGGGATTGAAAACTGCTGCTCTAGAGCGTTGAATCATATAAATTCTGAGCTAATTTATCACTGGTTATTTTTTATTTATTTTTTTTGTAGCCATTCAGATGTGCTGATATACTTCAACACACATAGATAGGGCAAGATACAAATAACTGCATACTTCCATGTCATTTTGTGCAATATGGTCATATTCTTTTCTGTTTTAGTTTGTAATACTTGCACTGAAAATGAGGTTTGTCAGGAGAGAAGTGGTGTCTATGGCTGTGGTTGCTTGCATGGACAAAGACCAAATCCTGAAATCTTTGGTAAGTGCTCTCACACTTGTTGTGCATTCACACATTCATCTAAGGGGCCGTTTACACAACAACGTTTTCTGCCAAAAACGGTAAACTTTTTATGCGTGTTGCCTGTTCGTTTACACGACAACGGCGATTTGGGGACTGAAAACGCATAATTTTGAAAACTGGTTTCAAAGTGCAAGTTTTTTAAAATGTCACCGCTATCGTTTCCATGTAAACACCCAATATGGGAAACTTTGAAAACGGTGACGTCATGCACGTGCGCAGTACGTGTTAGGTATGTAGACATGCGCAGTGCATGTCGATTTTCATCGTCCTTCCAGACAAAATTACTTGCTGCTTTCGCCATATTGTTTATTGTTTGTTTACATCTGTGCCCAAGCTGCTATCACTATATGAGGACTAGAGCAACAGTCGATGTGATGAATTTAGTGACGGAACTCCTGCCCACAAAGAGCCAATCGTCACTTCCCTACAGGTACTGTTTACTAACAAGGTGACAGAGCCAACTACTGGCCTGGCATACGTAATACAGCATTTTTGGCAGTTTTCGCGTATATGTGTAAACGCAAATCATTTTGAAAAAGTTGTCGTGTATACGTAAAACCTTTTTAAAAATGCAAGGGAAAAACTTTTCCGCTTTTGACTACATCTTTGTCGTGTAAACGTAGCCTAAAAAAAGCTGTTTTTCACTCACTTACATCATATCTTTCTCCATCTGACTACCTCATTTATACTGTCAGTAACTTGTACTTTTCTCAAAGGTTAAACCAAACAGGTGTAAGTGCCTGTAATGTTGTAGCAGACAAAGAGTAGTTGATGCAGTATATACATGTAGCAGCAGGTTTATTTAATTTAAAACGAAGATAATCCAAGAAGAGGGCAAAATATAAAAGTTAACATAATGAAACAGCAAGCACATTAGTACAAACAATAACAAACTGAAGAGGGCTTACAATAAATACACTGGGCCTGCTTCTTAAAGGTGGGGTATGCATTTTTTCAAAAACACTTTAGAAAACTGAGTCGGGCCCAGTACCAAAACAAATTTGTAGCCAATCAGCAGTAAGGGGTGTATCTACTCCGGATGCAGAGGAGAGATTGCTCATCAGGACATTAGCCGAGCAGAGCGACGACAAAGATAGAGATGGCGGATAAAAAACAAAAGAGGAAAACGTCTGCGGAGCAAAAGGAGGCTTACACCATGTCTACACCGGACGCGACAGTTGTCGTTTCGCGCCGCAACCGCTAAAGTCAGTCTACACTGGACAAAGCGACCGTTGAAAATCATTTGAAATTTGTGTCAATACATCATAAATAGAACGCGGCAGCAGTTTACTGTCGGGAATTTGTCATGTCATGTTGCGCCGCATCCAGTGTGGACAGCATCACTGATTATAATGAGTTCTATAGTATTTTGTCTTAATGACTACAGACCTGTGGCTCTAACGTCTGTGGCCATGAAATCATTTGAAAGACTGGTTTTGGCTTATCTGAAGGACACCACTGGCCCCTTACTGGACCCCCTGCAGTTTGCCTACAGAGGAAACAGGTCTGTGGATGATGAAGTCAACATGGGACTGCACTACATCCTGCAACATCTAGACAGACCAGGGACTTATGTGAGGATCCTGTTTGTAGACTTCAGCTCCGATTTTAACATCATTATCCCATCACTCCTTCAGCCCAAACTAACTCAGCTCTTTGTACCCACCTCCATCTGTCAGTGGATCACCAGCTTCCTGACAGACAGGCAGCAGCTAGTGAGGCTGGGGAAATTCTCATCCAGCACTCGTACTATCAGCACTGGAGCTCCCCAGGGCTGCATTCTCTCCCCACTGCTCTTCTCCCTGTACACCAACGACTGCACATCTAAAGACCCCTCTGTCAAGCTCCTGAAGTTTGCAGACGACACCACAGTCATCGGCCTCATTCAGGACGGTGACGAGTCTGCTTACAGACAGGAGGTTAAGGAGCTGGCTGTCTGGTGCAGTCTTAACAACCTGGAGCTCAACATGCTCAAAACAGTGGAGATGATCGTGGACTTCAGGAGAAGCCCCCCTGCTCTCCCCCCACTCACCATCATGAACAGCACTGTGACTGTAGTGGAGTCATTCAGATTCCTGGGCACCACAATTTCTCAGGACCTGAAGTGGGACAATCACATTGAGTCCATTGTGAAAAAGGCCCAGCAGAGGCTGTACTTCCTTCGCCAGCTGAGGAAGTTCAACCTGCCACAGGAGCTGCTGAAACAGTTCTACTCCGCCATCACTGAATCTGTCCTCTTCACATCAGTAACTGTCTGGTTCAGCTCAGCTACCAAATCTGACTACGGAGGGTAGTCCGGACTGCTGAGCGAATCGTTGGTACAACCCTCCCCAGTCTCCAAGAACTGTACTTATCCAGAGTGAGCAAAAGGGCTGGCAAAATCACTCTGAACCCCTCACATCCAGCACACTCCCTCTTTGAACTGTTGCCGTCTGGTCAACGCTACAGAGCTCTGAGCACCAGACCGGCCAGGCACAGGAACAGTTTCTTCCCTCAGGCAATCCATCTCATGAACAGTTGACAATAACGTGGAACACACAACACTATTATACATCATTTATTCATCACATATACTTAATTACATTTCAAATTTGCACATATCATACCTGTACATACATAATTGTCTATATTATATACTGTTTTTGCTTTTTTTGTACATTGCCTGTTTTTTATATTTGTATATTATTCTTTATTATCTGTGTCCTGTCCTGTTGCTGTCTTTCTGAAGCACTGTGGAGCTTCTGTCACTATAACAAATTCATCGTATGTGTAAACATACCTGGCAATAAAGCTAATTTGGGGGTTGAAGTGTAGCCTTAAGTGTAGCCTTAATGCAATTGGTCAAATTGGTGTTGCTTTGAGCAAATGAATTGCATTCCGGCTAAAAAAAAAAAAAATGTTCTAGCGTGAAAATGTTGCTTAAAATAGTGTTGCACACCTTCTTATCAATTCACATCACTATGGATGAACAAGTTGTTTCATTTGGTATGGCATTGCTCAGACACCTTGGTCCACGCATCATTTTTTTAAATTATTTATGTCCCTGCATGCAAACAGGGACACGTTGTAAATTATTGGGTTTAGTATAAGTTTACAGGACTGCATTCTCTGCAATCCTCTCAAGCGGTAGACTTCTACATTCCAATTGGTTGCCGCCGAAAAACGTCATAGCTCATTACCATAAAGTTGACCTGACTTCAACTCTCCTCGATGCCCTCAACATTCAAGACGCGCCGCATCACACCGCTGCTCGCTGGAGCTTGCCGCCGGCTCACATTGAAAATGAATGACTTCCGGCCACTTTGATACTCTCGCCGGCGGTGGTGTGAATGCACGGTAAGGCTGCATGTCTCGGCTGTCACGTCATCAAGCTCCATCAAAGGCTGTCTGAATTTGAAGGATCCTTAGTAGGCAGCCTTTATTTCGTGTCCTTCATTCTGAACAGAATGCATCAGGTGTACCCTTTGAGTCCTTCAGTCACCCACGATCATTTGCAAAAAACAAAACTGAAAATAAATCACCATAAATGAGCTTGTCTCATTAAAGGACTATTAAACATTTATATTAAAATGATTAATCACACAGAACCATTATTTAGAGATGGTTGTAAAATGGGGTCAATTCTAACGGATGAAATTGATAAATGACACCACGTTAAATCACAAAACATGGGTCTCCAGTCCAGAGCTCCATTCTGTTTCTCTGATCCATTTTACCTGGTTAAGGTAGGGCTTTTCTTGGCAAGACTGTTTAAAGGTGCTGCAATAGAGGCAAAATGAAGAATGAACTGCCCAGTGATTAACCAACACAGATAATTGTATTACAATCATCCACTTTCACAATAAATATTTATTTCACAATAAAATTGTGAAAGTGACTAACACATACTTTTTGATAAAGGTAAAAACACCAAATATAAATCTTATAAAAAGGCAAAAACACCAAAAATTATTTTATATATCTTTGGAATTCTTTATCTACTCAGATGCTGTGAAGTCTTGTGCCAGCAGCACTGGCTCCATGTCTCTATCCCGCTGCCAGCTCTTTGAATCTGGTTTTCGTCCTGAGCATCTGCACCTAAACGACCCAAGCTGCAAAGGAACCCTTGAGAATGGCAGACTTGTGTTTCATTTTGACAATGAAGAACACATATGTGGTACCACTTTGATGGTAATGATTTTTCCATTTTTGTTTCCTCACTATGCTAATGAGATCCATACATATGTGTAATGGAACCTGTCCTATAGCTTGAGATTGACATTTATTCATCTCCTCACAGAGCAACAGGACACACTTTATCTACCAAAACTCCATTCAGTCCACAAGAAACATTGGCCAGAATGTCATTACAAGAGAGAGATGGGCAAACATTACATTCTCATGTGTGTATCCTCTGATCCAGACCCTATCTATGCCCATAGGTATCCGAGCTGAAGGCGGGTAAGGCTAAACAGTGTCTTCTAAATACAAGTATTAGGGATATCCCGATCAAGTTTTTTGTGCCCCCGATCCGATCTGAGTCATTCAATATTGAGTATCTGCCGATACCACCGTGACACAAGTCCCCATGAGTCTGTGTCTATTCAGGTTTAAGTCCCCACCGGGATATATAAACAGGTACACATACACACTCACACACACACAGATGTATATAAAGTATTTGTTACTGCTGTCAAACGATTAATCGCGATTAATCCAAAATAGAACTTTTTGTTTACACAATATGTGTCTACTTTGTATATATAAAGACATACACATACAGTATACAGGTGCATCTCAATAAATTAGAATGTCGTGGAAAAGTTCATTTATTTCAGTAATTCAACTCAAATTGTGAAACTCGTGTATTAAATAAATTCAATGCACACAGACTGAAGTAGTTTAAGTCTTTGGTTCTATTAATTGTGATGATTTTGGCTCACATTTAACAAAAACCCACCACTTCACTATCTCAACAAATTAGAATACTTCATAAGACCAATGAAAAAAAAACATTTTTTAGTGAATTGTTGGCCTTCTGGAAAGTATGTTCATTTACTGTATATGTACTCAATACACAGTAGGGGCTCCTTTTGCTTTAATTACCGCCTCAATTCGGCGTGGCATGGAGGTGATCAGTTTGTGGCACTGCTGAGGCGGTATGGAAGCCCAGGTTTCTTTGGTGGCCTTCAGCTCATCTGCATTTTTTGGTCTCTTGTTTCTCATTTTCCTCTTGACAATACCCCATAGATTCTCTATGGGGTTCAGGTCTGGTGAGTTTGCTGGCCAGTCAAGCACACCAACACCATGGTCATTTAACCAACTTTTGGTGCTTTTGGCAGTTTGGGCAGGTGCCAAATCCTGCTGGAAAATGAAATCAGCATCTTTAAAAAGCTGGTCAGCAGAAGGAAGCATGAAGTGCTCCAAAATTTCTTGGTAAACGGGTGCAGTGACTTTGGTTTTCAAAAAACACAATGGACCAACACCAGCAGATGACATTGCACCCCAAATCATCACAGACTGGGCTATGAGCTTCTCCACCCTTCCTCCAGACTCTAGGACCTTGGTTTCCAAATGAAATACAAAACCTGCGCTCATCTGAAAAAAGGACTTTGGACCACTGGGCAACAGTCCGGTTCTTCTTCTCCTTAGCCCAGGTAAGACGCCTCTGACGTTGTCTGTGGTTCAGGAGTGGCTTAACAAGAGGAATACGACAACTGTAGCCAAATTCCTTGACACGTCTGTGTGTGGTGGCTCTTGATGCCTTGACCCCAGCCTCAGTCCATTCCTTGTGAAGTTCACCCGAATTCTTGAATTGATTTTGCTTGACAATCCTCATAAGGCTGCGGTTCTCTCGGTTGGTTGTGCATCTTTTTCTTCCACACTTTTTCCTTCCACTCAACTTTCTGTTAACATGCTTGGATACAGCACTCTGTGAACAGCCAGCTTCTTTGGCAATGAATGTTTGTGGCTTACCTTCCTTGTGAAGGGTGTCAATGATTGTCTTCTGGACAACTGTCAGATCAGCAGTCTTCCCCATGATTGTGTAGCCTAGTGAACCAAACTGAGAGACCATTTTGAAGGCTCAGGAAACCTTTGCAGGTGTTTTGAGTTGATTAGCTGATTGGCATGTCACCATATTCTAATTTGTTGAGATAGTGAATTGGTGGGTTTTTGTTAAATGTGAGCCCAAATCATCACAATTAAAAGAACCAAAGACTTAAACTACTTCAGTCTGTGTGCACTGAATTTATTTAATACACGAGTTTCACAATTTGAGTTGAATTACTGAAATAAATGAACTTTTCCACGACATTCTAATTTATTGAGATGCACCTGTATATTCTGAAAATATTTACATGTATTTACATGTTTATATTTATATTCATATAATTTATATTATATAAAAATATACTCAAAAAATATAACATATTTTTCTTAAATATATACATGCATGTGTTTGTATTTATATATACATAATATATATACACTGTACACACATATCATATGTTAACAAAAACTTTTGCAAAAAAAAAAAACATTTTGGAGTGCAATTAATCGTTTGACAGCACTAATATATAAGAATGTTGTGGTCGATTCAATTGCGGCACTAAAATCCAGGGAGATACAGCCACTGGATGATAAGAGTAGGTTAATTGTAAACGGTTACAGTGGGAGACATTGTGGGGGACTTTCGAGTGATTCATTATGAAATATGCATCAACTACTCTAAACACAAAAGCTTGAATGTGTGAGGTGCTAGAACAGACCTCATTGGTTCTCACACATCATGGATGCACATTTGAGCATCTTTTCCTTTTATTGGTGGTCGGCAAACCTCCTGGAAGGTGCACCTACTGCACATCACCGGCATGATAGCTGATATAAAATAAGGATCTTTCTAAGGATAATTTAAAAAAAATGCTTAATTGGCTCCGATCCCAATCCTTGAGATTGACTCGGGACATCCCTAACATGTATGTACAACCAATTTTTTAACTGCAGTGATCAAGGCAAAGCAGAACTGTTGGTTTACCAAAATCACCATGTTTTCGCTCATTTGGACTGATTGCATTTACTGTGTAATATATAACCTGTCTATCTTTTAGAACATGACAGAGGCTACCTATTATCTACTCAAATCCTCACAGAGAATTTCTACCTTATGCAAAATGGTTTAAATTTGTTTATAAAGGTTACAGTGGTTTATAAATCAGGTTTGCAGCCTTAGTAAGTCTGTAGTTATGCTGATCTTGTGGTGTGACATTGCCTAATGCTGAGTTCACACTGCACAATTTTCAAAGTTGTTGGATCACCGTTGTTTTCACACTGCACGACTATCTGGGGTAGCATTCATTTGCTGCTGTGCTCACATTACAGGATGGAATAACATTTGCTGCGTCCAAATTCGCTTACAATCCGTCCTAAATAGTATTCGAAAATAGAATTAGTTTGTCCCACTCTTAAATCATAATATGTTTAAAAAAAGTATGCCAAAGATTCCCGGATGGTCTACTACTTCTGGTTAGAATTCGAAGTGCAGATCGATGCACACTCTAAAGGCTAATATTGCCCACGACACATTGTGCGGTGGACGGATTTGATTAGAATTACAAACATGCATAAAGAATGTAAAAAAGGATATGCGCGACTGATGGACAGGTAGAGAAAGGGATTTGAGTGATAAATAATCAATGTCTAACCTGATGAAAAAATATTAATTTAATGTTATACATGTTGTATTTCATCTGCAGCAACACTGTGAACTTTTATAATGATACGTTTGGTCATTAACTTTGAAATGCATCATTATGCAAACACATGAGCAGAGTTCTCGGCATGAAAGACCCGCGATGTGCTTCTTTATTTCTCTCCAATACGGTAGGAAATCAAATTAAACGAAATGTGGATGATGTTAACTGTGACAAGATGATTGACAGGGCAGTTTAAACAGCTACAGGATGCACGTAACTAAGCAACAGAGCGTCCGTTAAAGAAGCAGCTATGGCAAAGTAGTATGTCCCAAAGTGTGCCTACTATTCTGCTACATACTCAAAAATATGTACTTTTTCTTCACAAAAAGAGTGAAGAAAGAGTACTTTTAGGGCATAGTATAAGTAGGCGAATTGGGATGCAGCATCTGTCTGGTCCACAAACTAAGTTTCATATAACTCCTCCCCGAACTTCCCGCTGCCCTGTATCTTGTTCTCTCATTGGCTGTAGGTCATCGTCAATTTAGTTTTCAATCAGAACTCATTTCAAACAGCATGATTTTGAATCACAGACAGGTCCAGATATTTAGCATGCCAAATATTTCACAGGCATCGGCGATACATCGGCCATTTTTTCAGATAGCGTCTTTGATAATTCACACTGCGTGATTGCCACTCGTTTGAACGAGCATCGATTTGCCTCTGATTTCGGGCATTTGTCAGCGATTTCACAAACCTGTCGGCAAGTGAAAATCGGGGCTAAAATCGTGCTGGTAATTGAAAGGCTGGTGGTTTAAATCTCATTAGACATGAGCCGTGAGCTATAACCATTTACTTAAGTCATTGTTGCTGAGATTTTTATATATTTTTGCTCACAGTGTGATAAGTAAGGAGCTGCCCGCTGGCCAGGGTACATACCAGATCCGCATGATTCCCTACCATGATGCACAGTTTACTAGCCCATATGATGGGGAGGTGGAAGTGCAGGTGAACCAGCAGATGTATGTGGCTGTTGAGGTGGACGGAGTGGATACAAATCAATTTGCAACAGTTCTGGACAACTGCTGGGCCACACCTGTTAATGATTCTGACTATCATCTTCGCTGGAGTCTAATTGTTGGAGAGTGAGTGACTTTGTTTAAATGATTAAATTTGTTGAAATTGATTACCTATTAAGAAATTGTTGTACCATATGCTTTCTCTTGACCAAAAAACTAATGCTTAGTTCACCTATGCCTAGAAACAGCCCTGCTAACCAAGTACATAATAAACAAGTCATTCAAACCTTGCTATGCTCTAATTTTCCATTTGTAGCATTCCTTTCTAAAACTCTCCTATCTTCCCAGATGCCCAAGCCCTGAAGATGGCACAGTAGAAGTTCTTCAGAATGGTAATGATACAACAAGCCAATTCTCCTTCAGGATGTTCACCTTCTCAGGAATCTCTGACCACATCTTCCTGCACTGCCAAGTTCATCTTTGCCTTGTACAGAATGGCAGATGTGCAATGGTATGTTTGGACAGTAAATTTTAACTGCATTGTTTTGACTGCCAAGTAGAATCCAAGCAACTTATCAACCTTTTATGACAGTTATTTCTAAAAGAAAACACATTCAACAGCTTTTGCACTGTAGAAAGCCTGTATTTAATCATAAATTAATTTTTTGTATGTCATCTTCAGCCATGTGACCATGGACATAGTCGGCGCAGTAGAAGGCACAGATCTTTGGACTTCCGCCACTCTGCAGCGATCACCATGGGGCTCATGAAGGGTCTCAGTAACCCTAATGAATAAAAGTTCCTACAGAAATTTAAATGTTTTTGAAAGCACTTCTGGTAATACTTTACAATATGGTGACACTAATATGCATTAATTCATGCTTAACAAATGCACAGATAGTCATGAGTTAATGTGAAGAACTAAACCATTTATTAATAATTACTGCATCAGCAACAAATGAACATTATATATGATTCATAGATTAAGTAATCAATAAATTGTTATTAGTGAAATGTGTCAAAGTATTAATTCCCTAATGACATATTATATTACTAATAGTGTAAATTCATATTGTAGCGCACAGACTTCATAATCATGGGGAAATTGCTGTTATTTGTTTTGCACCGGCAATGATAGTGTTAATGTGGGGAGTTCAGGACCTGGAAGAGAGAGACGAGCGAGTTAGTTAGGCTGGTGCGCCTGTAAACAGTTGTTCTGCGTTGTAATAAAACGAGCATACACGGAGCGTCTTTTGTCTGTCATTCTTCAGACATTACAATATGTTAATTACCACAATGGGTTGAAGCATGCATTTCAACTTCCAGTTATCTGCTTTAATTAATCATTAGCTAAAGATTTGCATGGGTATCATTATGTTGTGACTTGTTGAGGCACATGACTAACTAACTAATTCAAAGTCTACAACTTCATATATTCATATAGTTGCTGATGCAGTAATCATTATTAAATGGTTTAGTTCATCATGAGTTATACTTTAACTCGTGATTATCTGTGCATTAGTTAAGCTATATTTAATGCATATTTGTGCACCATATTGTAAAGTGTTACCGCACTTCCCTTTCTTTGCAAATTTCTTCAGTTCAAATTAATTTACAGAAAAAAAAATCTCTGTAATAACTCTCTGTATCTATGTATTGTTTAATTGTAGAGAAATTATTAAAAACAGTAAATACAAAACTCAAGTCTTTTAGCATGTTGGGTGGACATGACTAAGATTTACTGTAAATGGAATTAAGTGAACGAATCAGCTGTCTGTCTTTCTGCTTGTTCAAGGAGCAAACTTTGAACACTATACACCACACTTACCTTGAATAAACCTGCTTAGCAATGAAAAAAAAAACATTGTGACGTTTTTTTCTTGAATTGTAGTTGCATGTTTAGAGTGAATTAAATATTCACTGAGTGTTGCTTACATAGTATTGCACAGAATGAATGTCATTGAGAGATAATGCATCTCTTCATAAAATGTAAGACTGGTATTTCAGACATTGTGAGAACGATAGCCTTTATTGTAAAAGTGTGCTTAAAAATAAAAGTTACACCCACTGTTACACACTGTGGCTCAAAAGGGACGCAACAGAATTGACACACAAGAAAGCTGAACTTTGGTACATACAGTGGGTATAGAAAAGAGTCACCCCCCTTTAAAATAATCATATTTTCACGAGTTCACCCTTAGATCTAATTTGATAGCAAACAGTAAGCATATTTTAGCGTGCTGTCCTGGGGAGGGCTCCGAGCCCGGAATATGGCCCAAACCCAGAGAACTCCCCCTATCCCTAATATGGGATAAAAATAGATTAGGAGTGAGGAGATGGGGTGGAGGAGGGATGCCGAAAAACAGTAATTGGACAGAGGCAGGTAGGCTGCATATATATATGACAGAAAAACACATAATTGTTGACATTTTTGCAGATTTATTAAAAAAGAAAAACTGAAACATCACATGGTCCTAAGTATTCAGACCCTTTGCTGTGACACTCATATATTTAACTCTGTCCATTTCTTCTGATCATCCTTGAGATGGTTCTGGACCTTCATTTGAGTCCAGCTGTGTTTGATTATACTGATTGGACTTGATTAGGAAAGTCACACACCTGTCTATATAAGACCATACAGCTCACAGTGCATGTCAGAGCAAATGAGAATCATGAGGTCAAAGGAACTGCCTGAAGAGCTCAGAGACAGAATTGTGGCAAGGCACAGATCTGGCCAAGGTTACAAAAAAATTTCTGCTGCACTTAAGGTTCCTAAGAGCACAGTGGCCTCCATAATCCTTAAATGGAAGACGTTTGGGACGACCAGAACCCTTCCTAGAGCTGGCCGTCCGGCCAAACTGAGCTATCGGGGGAGAAGAGCCTTGGTGAGAGAGGTAAAGAAGAACCCAAAGATCACTGTGGCTGAGCTCCAGAGATGCAGTCAGGAGATGGGAGAAAGTTGAAATATGTTCATTGCCCTGCTAAAGTCTTTTCCATTTACCAACCTCAGGACATGCAGAAAGAGATGACCTGGAAAGAGTTTAATGAGTCTGCATTTTACGAGATGGAAAGACAGAGATGTGTGGCAGAAAAAAAAAAGAAATGACATTTCTTGATCTTTTGCCCCTTAGTAATATTTAACTTATGTATATACTGTATATTTTGATTTGTTTATTTTTCAGTGTGAGACTGTAATATGTGTATTTTGTCAGAATTCTATTTTTTTTTTTTTTTTATACTTTATTATTTTGGATCAGTATTTACTAATCTTAAAAAGTGCTTAAAGCATTTAATAAAAACAACTGAAAATTACAAATTGCTTCATGAGTGCTGTTCTTTTTCATAGGACAAATATTTTACAGTTTCTATGGTTTTGGAAACACTTAATTGATTATTTAACTTAAGTGTGACTTAAATTATTCCATCACTTAATCAATTTTCATTTAGTACTTGAATATTACTTAGTTTGAGTTAAATTTAAATCCCTCTTATTTTCATTTCAAAAGCCATTTAATAGAGACCATTCATGTTTAATATAACCATTATTATATAATTCATGTTTTCATATAACCATGTAATGTATACTATTATTTTACTGTATTTTTTTTTAATACTAATCATCTATTCATAATACACAAATTTAAAATACTTTGCAGCTGTAATGTATTGTTAAATTTTAGAATTTTGTTTTATAAAAATCACAAAGCTGTGTGCTTTAATGCTTCACACAGCTTTGTGAAATGCGTCAATTTCATTGGCTATCACTGTGTTACAACTATCCGCGGCTGGTCGATAGTTGGAACTCAGTGACAGCCAATGAAATTGAAGCATTTCAACAGCTGGCCAAAGAGTGGAAATGATGTCACAGCCAATCAGATTTTTTTCATGCATTTATTTGGACAGGAGTTCGAATCCCACTCACGCAGGTCTAAACCATTATTTCACACAGCTTTGTGCTTTTTATAAAACAAATTTCTAAAATTTAACAATACATTACAGCTGCAAAGTATTTTAAATTTGTGTCTTGCCTTTTTGGATTACAAAGCAAAGTATTATGAATAAATGATTAGTATTAAAATAAATACAGTAAAATAATAGTATACATTACATGGTTATATGAAAACATGAATAATTATACAATAATGGTTATATTAAACATGAATGATCTCTATTATATGGCTTTTGAAATGTAAAGAAGAGGCATTTAAATTGAACTCAAACTGAGTAATATTCAATTACTGAATGAAAATTGATTGAGTGATGGAATAATTTCAGTCACACTTAAGTTAAATGATCAATCAAGTGTTTCCAAAACCATAGAACATGTAAAATATTAATCCCATGAATAAGAACACAGCACTCGTGAAGCAATTTGTAATTTTCAGATGTTTTTATTAAGCGCAGATGAATCGCTTTCGATTATATGTGGATAAACTTACTTTGTTGTGGATTTTCAACAATTTCAATATGAAAAATAACTTTTATATTGATTCAATGGATTTATTGCATTTTGGAAAAAAAGAGTCACGGATTTATTGCATTTTAGGAAAAAAATAATGTTTTTGTAATAAATCTTTGAAAATCAAAATCTGGATTTGAATTTTTAATGTTATTATAACCTAAAGATGCTATGTGAAAGTTTGAGAAAAAAATTAGTTGTTTTCATCTTGCCACTTTCTTGGTAAAGAAAACACATTTTTACTCAAATGAATGAAAATGGATTTATAACGTTTTGGAACCAAACTCTTCATATTGCCCTGCTAGGCCAGGAAAGCCTGTGTTTGTGTGAGGACTGTTTGGACCCTGCTTCAGTTCCATTTTACAAAATCTGCACAAGCGACCAACGTGTCCAGTTTCAGGCCTTTTGCGTTTTTGCTGTCCTTTCTCCTCCACCCGTTTCTTTGTGTCCTCAAGTTCACTCTTAAAGAACTCCATTTCCATAAAGACTTGGAATGACATACTGGGGTTTGTTAGTCCTTAATCACTGTAAGCCTTAAAAACCTTTGTGGAACAGTAGAAGTATCTGACAGGGCCTTGCTGATTTAAAAAAAAAAGTGGAAAGAGGAACCATCTTTGGCTGTCCAGAAGACAAGTCTTTGTTTGTTTCTTCTTCTCCTGCTCAGGTTGCTGCTGCCGCTCCGTAATACAATTCTCTCAATGGTCTCATGAGTTAGAAATGTGCTCAGAGCAGGTGCTGGTGGGAACACCATTGCTTCATTGTTACCAGTGGCACACTGGTTGTTTTACTACCCGCTTTCAAGACGTTTCTCAGGAGTTGTTTAATGAAGATCTGGTGTTCAGTAGTTTGACCAGGTGCTTGACAAACTGTGAAATGTGCAGTTTTGTGGTCGAATGGAGCATGCTGTTTGGATCAGTAGAGGAACTGTGGACAATTGCTGCATACTCCTGAGGATATCCTTCTTCCCACAGTGTTTATTAAGCAAGTTGTCAATGGGCTCCGTGTTTGTGGTCCAGTACAAACACCCTGCGACCAGTCTTCACAGGTCCACTACAGGTCGCAGGCGAGGCCAGCATAGGCAGAGGTGGCATATATGTAGTTCCTATTACAGAGGGGAAAACAATTTAATCCATTTCTTCATTCTGAAAATTCTGATTGAGGCTCCACATGGGAACCATGATATGAGGACAGCGAGGGCACAGGCAGTGTACCAATGCTGTCTGCAACAAGTTGAATATTTAGTTTAATGAGTAAGGAAACAGAGTTTCTGCAGGTTTTATGAAAGTAAAGTTAAGACCTTTTTAAGACCAAGTAAATCAAATTTGAGGACCAAATGAGGAAAAACACAAATATGTTTTGTAAATGTAAATGTCTGGAGAGAAACAGTGAGTTGTATTAACTTCAGAGTTTGAAAATACAACTTACAACAGATATTCATAATTTTTTAATTAATTTTACAAAAACGCACTGAAACACTCTGCTCCAGACGCTAGAATATGGAAAGATCTTTTACTATAGCTTCAGATTATGCTGCAAAAATGTGATGTTCTTCCTCAGTATTTTTGTCTTGTTTTCCAGTGCAAATGCCTAAAGATTCTTAAATAAAGATACATGTACTGGAGACACAAAATTACATGAAATACAAAGTCTTGTTTGAAGTGATTTTGTGATTAAAACAAGAATATCTGCCATTTGGCAACAGAGTCACCTTAATTTAATTAACAAATTAATAAAAGGGAAGTTTTGATAACACATTGACATTTGTTATTAAGTATAAACTCATTTAATTTTATTACATTTTTCAAGACTTTTACATTTGCATCGGAAATAAACATCTTGATTGAAAGATTTTTGATATTTGTATTGGAAAATAAGACAAAACAGAGGAAGATATTCATTTACTTTTTGTAAACCAACATTTAAAGGGAAAGGGAAGTGGTGACCCATCCTCGGAATTTGTGCTCTGCATTTAACCCATCCAAGTGCACACACACAGTAGTGAACACACACCTGGAGCAGTGGGCAGCCAATGCTGCGGCGCCCGGGGGATTCAGAGCCTTGCTCAAGGTTCTCACCTCAGTCGTGGTATTGAGGGTGGAGAGAGTGCTGGTTATTCACTCCCCCCCACCTACAATCTCTGCCGGACCTGAGCCTCGAGCCCACGACCTTCGGGTTACAAGTCCGACTCGCTATCCATTAGGCCACGACTGCCCCATAATGCTCTGATTTAAAACTTTCTTATGGCATTAATTTGTGCAAGGGTAATTGAAGACATTTTAAGACTTTTAAACCTGCAGAAACCCTTTTGTATATAATGTTGTTAATGTGTTAAATATTTACCTGTGTCTGACTGAGTATCTGCATGGGTACCAGGAAAAGATGAGAGCAAGCAGTGTAGAAACAGTGGTCTCTACAAGAACAACAACATAGTAATATTACAAAAAGCAATAATTCTATTACAGACACAAATAAACACACACACTATATTGCCAAAAGTATTGGGTCACCCCCTTCTAATGAACAGGTTTGACTACTTTAGTAATTTCCATGAGTACAAATCTTAATGTTTAAGCATATAATGATATTCTAGGGAATTGTGTGCTTCTAATTTTAAAGCAACAGTTTGGACAGGACCCTTTTCTATTCTAACATGACAATGCCTCTGTGTTTAAGGCAAGGTTCAAAAAGAAATGATTGATTTAGTCAGTGTGGAAGAACTTGACTGGTCTGCAGAAAGCCAAGTCCTAATCCAAGCTGAACACCTCTGGTGTGACTTTAAATGCAGATCTTGAGCCAAAAACTCTACCAAACACCAATGACTTGTACATACACTATATGGACAAACATATTGGGACACCCCCTTCTTTAGAACAGAAAAAGGCACTTCCAATACTGTGGCAACAAAGATGGAAACATAATTCATGTATTTAAAAACTATTTCCGTCTCTGTTGCAACAGTTTTGGAAGTGTCTAAAATGACTGTACCCATATGTACAAGTCATTGGTGTTTGGTAAAGAGTTTTTGGCTCAAGGTCTGCATTTAAAGTCACACCAGAGGTGTTCAGCTTGGATTAGGACTTGGCTTTCTGCAGACCAGTCAAGTTCTTCCACACTGACTAAATCAATCATTTCTTTTTGAACCTTGCCTTATACACAGAGGCATTGTCATGTTAGAATAGAAAAGGGTCCTGTCCAAACTGTTGCTTTAAAATTAGAAGTACACAATTCCCTAGAATATCATTATATGCTTAAACATTAAGATTTGTACTCATGGAAATTACTAAAGTAGTCAAACCTGTTCATTAGAAGGGGGTGTCCCAATACTTTTGGCAATATAGTGTATATGTGTGTGTGTGTGTGTGTGTGTGTATGTATATATACATTATATATATATATATATATATATATATATATATATATATATATATATATATATATATATATATACACACACACACACACACACACATTTACATTTAGTCATTTAGCAGACTAAATGTAAATGTAATGAATGAACATGGCTGTAATTGTTTCTGTGTATTTTTTGTCATCATTAACACGTCATCTGTTGATTACAAGCTAAATTACAATATATATACACATACATATAGTAAAACTACTAAACCTGCTGTTCTTTGGCAGATTGATATTCATTTACAATTTCATGGCTGTACTGTAAATATAATGGCCAATACAGTAACAACAATAGTAAATTTATTGTTGTGATTCTACTAAAATACCATGGTTAAATTATGGTTACTACAGTAAAACCATGGTCAGAAAACATTTTTGAACTGTGGAATACATGTAATATCATTAAAAAAAATGAGAATAATGGTTACGCCCATTCATAATTTAGCTTGTAATCAACAGATGACGTGTTAATGATGACAAACAATACACAGAAGCGTAAATTACAGCTATGTTCATTCATAATTTGGCGTGCAAACAATCAACCTACGATAAACTATAGTAAACAAAACCCGACAGGGTAAGGTTTGGAAACGAACAAAGTTTACTAACGTGATTTCAGCATTAACGGTAACAAAACGTAAACTGATGTCGCATAAAGTATCTTACCTTTGAGAGATGCTTGAGAACGCGTTGAACTAAACGACCGAGGCAGACCGCCGCTGTTTTCTTATTCTGCGAATTCAAACTTCCCGCGGTCCCGAAACACGGAAGAGCGCCGCGAGAGCGCCAGCGGCCGAAAGTATATTGCATCCGTAGTGGTTTAGCACTACCATTGAGAATGAATGGGAAACGGTTTAGGGCCGCGGGCGGCTGTCGCGGATTCTTTAGCTAAACAGCCACAGCACCAGAGCGCTTGGGGAGGAAGTGACGCAGCACTTGCGATGTCTTCTGAGCCTCTGAGAAGCGCTGTGCAAACCTGTCCACAGCGGGGCCAAAGAGGCCCTTCGGCGAGACAGGAGAATCAAGGAAGGCCATTTCCCGGCGTCCCTTATTTCAGTGAGGTTCAGCCAAAGGTGGCACTCCAACGCCACCGGGCTGGCCATGGTCTTGCCGAAAGCCTGAGCTGTGGCTTTTGTAGCGTGCAGAACCAAATCAGTTTCTGTGCGCAGCTCTTTGAAAACATCCTGATGTTGGCCATCCTGATGTTGGCCAGAAGTTTGGCCTGAAACACTTGTAGGACTGCCATCGTATGCAGCGCCGATCCAGCTTGACCGGCCCCTAAATACGCCCTGTTGGCCAGAGCCGAAGTTGTCCTGCAGGGCTTTGAGGGATGCATTGCATGGGTCTTTAATCCCAGGGCGGACGGCGGACACAAGTGAGCAGCTACCGCCTCCTCCAGAGGGGGGAGCTATCTATAGTCTTTTTCCTCAGCGCCGTCAAGCGATGGTGAGAGCTGCTGAGGAGGAGGAGCTAACTCAGGCCGAATAGGGGGCGCACCAGGTCTTGGTTAGTTCTTCGTGAACCGCAGGCAAGAACGGGGCGGGCCGCTGGCGGGAAGGCAGCTAACGGTGTTCCAGCAGGAACCACTCGTCTAAAAGGCCATGGTCGGGCTCATCTGGAGCCAACCACTCGAGACCCAGATCCTCCACCACCTTGGAGAGAACACGGATCAGCTCGCTGAAGTGAAGACCAGAGCTTTATCCCTGAGAACACAGTTCTCAAGGTTAATTAAACCAAAACCTAGTGGGAGTGCCAACAAACCCCTCACACCTAGGCAGAGGTGGCTCCTCGGGATCATGGATTTTATAAAGATACATGTTGTTCACCATCCATGTGAGACCACTGTAAAAGTTTACTGTACAAACACCTTTTGCTGTATACACAATGTACAGACTGAAAACATTCCTATTTTACTCAATATATGTTTCATTTACCTTCTTGATCTGTACTTTTAATACACGAAATACCACCAGTTTTTATTGTGAGCAAGAACCTATATACCTAAAGACCTAATCTAAAAATTCAAGAAAAATTCAGTACTATGAAATGTGTACATGTAACAGTAGGGTGCACCCCGTATTAAAAAGTAACTGCCTGAGGTATAAAAGTTTAAGAAGTCTTAATATTATTATTAAGAAAGATTACAATAATTATGAAATATTAAGGTATGTTGTAATGAGTAATGATTGTGACAATGGACAATTAATTATTTGCTATTTATATACAACTGTAATATTCACTGACACCACTGTTGTTTTACCTTTCTTCCAGCTTGATTTACCACCCAATGAGCAGGACAACATAGAAAACCAGGATGACGGTGATCTTGATGATAGTACAGAATCACTCAATGACCTGCAGACGACACTGTCTACACCTAGTACACCAACACCTATATCACGTACCTCCTCCCCTGTTGAAAGTTTAGATTCCCCATCAACTGCCAGCACAAATGCAGTGGAGTCAAGCACAAGGGGAATAAAGCGCAAATCCAGATCAGTACCTGATGTTGAGCTGCAGAAGCTAGCTGTGTTGAAGCAAATGGCAGCAAAAGTTGAGGCCGACCCAACATCCGATGCTTTCAATACATTTGGAAACCAGGTAGCATCTGAATTAAGGCTACTACAAGATGCAGCTAATGTAACCAGACTGAAAAGTAACATTATGAACATGATATATGATGCTCAAGATTCTGAAAGAAATATAACGTCTTCCTCACATTCACCATCAGCACCATACACATTCCATCCTATTGTTACACCTTTGCCACCAGTACAGTCCTACCCACAACATATGCCACCTCAGGGTTCTCGACCTCAAGGTTTTTTTGCAAAAATTGCCACACTACGATGTCAGTGAAAGTTTCTGAAAAGCTGTTATTTTGATTTACTTGTTTTTATTCAGATTGTTTTACTTTTCTTTTATAGTAAAAGTGTTACTCTGCTGCTGCTTTGTGTGAACACATTTTTATTTTACAGTTTATTAACATAACTGTTACTATTGCAGTGTTAAAAAAAATGTTGTAAGTTATGAAGTCATTCTTTCAAGACTTTATTGGAAACCATAGTACGTTTATGGTATGCACTTTATAAATAAATGTTTGACAAAGTAAAACAAAAAAGTCTTGAGTTTTACATGCTATTTGAAACAATGATTTTAAAGTACACCCAAGTTGTATGGTCTGAAGATACAGTATATAAATAGCATTCTGTGCCTAAAAGGCTAACATCAATAATAGAAGCACCATGCTTTTTAAGAAAGGCACTTTTCTTCTTCTTCAAAATAAAAAAATGACAATGTGCTACTGTATGAAATATCATAATAAAAGTTTTCTCCACTACAAAAAGTTATACTCTGACATCCTTAAAACACTAAATGTGTTTCTCCTGCCAAGGAACACATCTGGCAGGTGAGACGAAGTACTCACGCAGAAGGTTTCGTTGCATTTTTGCCACAACAGATGCATTGCGTTCCCTTCGATGATCCACTGTTTGGAAAGACCCGATCCCTTGACTCCTCCAGGTTCCCTCAACTATGCTGTGGTCATTTTTCTCCCAGTCTGCAAAGGCTGGAGGCATGTATGCCTCAGATCTGTGCTCACGGAGAAAGTTATGGATGCATGGGGAGGCCATAGTTATTTTGACTACCTTCTCTGGCTCCAAGCATATGATGTTCCTAAAAACTCTTAACCTGTTGGCAAGAATGCTGTGTGCATTCTCTACCACTTGCCGCGCTCTTGACAGACGGTAGTTTAGTACCCGTTGACTGTGATCCATTTGCCTGTAGGGACATGGCTTCATTAGATCAGGCCTTAGAGAATATGCCTCATCACCCACAAACATGTATGGCATCATTATGTCACTGCTGGGCAATGGTTCAGAAACCATCAGAAACTCTACCTTGGGTACCCACACTGGCGTAGATGAACTTGTAATTGGCATCCACAGCAGCCATCATTATTACAGAGATGATGAACTTTTTGCTGGAGGCTGTGCACGAATGTGTTTACCATCAAGCGCACCTAAGCAATGTGGGAATTGCCATTTAGATTGAAAGTCACTTTATAATAACGTTCAGTTGTAAGGCATTTATAAGTGATTAGTTAATGATGAACTAATTATTTAGATATTATTAGATTATGAACTAATCATTTACAAAACATGACTATAAGTTCACAAATTATAAAGTAATATGCTAATGTAAAATAACTTTAGGAACTTAGCTATGATTTAATCTTTATTTTGAATTTTTGGCTTTACGAAATTGCATCGTAAAGATAGATATTGATTTGATTAATTTCTATTAATCAAAACGTATAGTTTATACCTTTTAACGGCTCGTCCAGCGAGACATTAAAGTCAGTATATGTTAACAATTTTGTTTATCTTGCTTGTGGCCAACAATAAAACAAACAAAATAGTAATTTATCAAAATTTGAGCAGGGTAGCAAGGGTCGACAGCGCAAGGCAGTAACTGAATCAAATATAAAACACAGACAATGCTCTATACAATGAGATAAGTTTATTGAACTACTTCTGAGATTACATGAGACTAAATCATCTAAACACACATACGACCACACACACACACACACACACACACACACACACACACACACACAAATCACGGAGTTATGCAGAATTATGAGTTATGAAGGAAGTCTCAACTTCGGTGGTTATCAGAAAGTCAACAAAGCAGAGCTTAGTTCTATCTTTCCATTAACAACAACTTTACGCCGTTTTCAGCCAATAGATAAGAGATTTGTTTTACTTGTTAGATTTGCAGGAGAGTCTCGTCTCTTTGTTGAGGGAATCCCCGGGCTTAGCTGATTGGCTGGCGAACTGTTGTTGGTCTGACGTCTCTTAGGGAATTCCGCCTGTGATTGGCGGGTTGCCTTTCTGGATGAGACGCGCTAGAAGTTCTTCTTTTCCTTTCTTGGTTCCAGAAGTTTTCTTGAAGAGCTTGAAGTTTGGAATGAGGTGGTTTGATGCGGCGTATGAGCGCACAAGTTGAAGCAGTTTTCAAACCATGGCAAAGAGCGTTGAGTTTAGTTGAACATTAGAATTTAAGCAGGCCACTTTAGGCCCGCCCCGGAGCTGGGGTACCAATCCGCAAGGTGGAGCTCAGCTTCCTAGGCTCCATTTCTCTGCATAAATTAACGAGCTGCCCGTGTAATCACGTGACAGAAAATCCTTGCAGGGTTTTGTTAATAATCTTGATAAACATTATAACGTTACGGGATTTACCTAATTTCTACATTTCATCCACACAGAGTTGTTGCAAATAAAATATACTTTCGTTTAACACCAAACATGACACACACACATATTCATACCCTCATAATACATAGGTTAGAATGGTTCTGACCTCATAATGGATATATCGCGTATGTTTTACTAACATATCAAGCATATCTACGGCATAACACACATAATTTGGGAATACATTTTCATTACTTAAAAGTCTTGAATATTGTCTTTTGGAGTTTTGGCGCACTTTTGCGTGTTTCCTTTGTCTGTCTGAAAAAGGCATGCATTCGAGGAGGGGCTGCACGTACTCCTGAGGTCAGAAGGTGTCCGGGAGAGGAGTTCTGGCATATGTTTAAGTCAGGCCTACGACTGTAAATCCATCGCGAGTTTGTTGATAAGTTTGTCAATTTATACGTTGGCTGCTCAAAGTTCATTTACCATCTGGATCTGGTATCTTTCCCGCCAGAAATTTCCTTTGTTCTGCGTTGGTGAAGTTGATCCTCTAGCTCTTTCTGATTTTTATGACTTCTAGAGGTGAAACCAGAGATCGACTCATTTCTCTGGAATGAGTCTGCTCGCGGTATGTGTGTATCGGTTCAAGGATCTCCTACATTGAACATCCAATAGTATACATGTATATGTGAGTAATTTATAGGGGTATATGCACGTGTTTTATGTATTTGTTGATAAGCGAAGTTTGATTTAAATCCTACGTGGCACCTCATAGTTAATTGTAACCTGTGACTGGAATTATTTTGTTTAAACTAATACATAATTTTTCAATCTTCTCTTTGGTGTGCAGGTAGCAGAAGAAAAGTCCATGGAAGGAAAGTCAGCACAGGTATGTCTTTACAAAATCTTTTAGAAGTCTTTAGTAACTAATTTTTCAATTTTTCAAATTAAATGACACAACGTGATAACATAATACAAATCAATTCAAGGATCTGGAATCATTATAAGCTAAGATTGAGGGAACAGTTAATTCCTAGAACCAGTGTGATTATTTGTGATAAATCCTTCAGTAAAATCTTAATTATTAGGGCTAGATTACTACTCATGGCTGTTAGGCCAGCCACATTTACGTAGGCTACAGTAGAGAATATGATACAGATTGTGAAGATAGTAAAAGGTATTGAACACTTTACCATTTTACAGTAAGTTGTCATTTGTTAACATTATTTAATGTATTAAAGGGATAGTTGACCCAAAAATGAAAATTCTGTCATTAATTACTCACCCTCATGTTGTTCCAAACCTTCGTTCATCTTCAGAACACAAATTAAGATATTTTTGATTCTCTGACCCTGCATAGACAGCAAGGGTATTACCATGATCAAGGCACAGAAATGTAGCAAGGACATCGGTAAAATAGTCCATGTGTCATCAGTGATTCAACAGTAATTTAAAGAAGCTACGAGAATACTTTTTGTGCGCAAAGAAAACAAAAATAATGACTTTATTAGTTATTTTATTTACTTTACGGACTTGCGGAGCACTGTGCGCTGTGACTCCGTGTTGTTTCAAGTACATTATTGTAGCATCTGGACCAATCAGACACACAATTTTTCAGTTGATTTAACAAATCAATTAGTTATTAGATCACAGACCCATCACCCAATACGCATACTGGGTGCCCCTATGTCACACATATCTTCAGGTCATTGTGTATATTATTACTGTTCTTGTATATGTTTTTGTGTATTGTACACTGTTTTTTGCATGCTTATGATAGATCACTAGTTAATATCACTTTAACTGTAACATGTTTGATCTCTATCAATTCGTCTTCAGATGATCTATGTGAATATTACATGTTGATACCTATGCAACATATTAGTGTCCTAAGAATCTTTAGTAGTTTGTGCATTAACCCAGGTGAATAAGAGTCATAAAACTTTCCCTCCAAAGGTTCAGGACTCCATTGGCTCTTTGACACCCCAGAGGTGTGACCTCTATAGCAGATAAAGCTCTCACTTCAGTGACACCCCGGCAGTCTGCGGTTCTGTTAGATTCTGAGAAGATGAGGATGTGAGGTAGAACGCTTCTGGACCCTTAAGTTTTACGCCAGGCCTTGCGGCCTTGACTTTCCATTCAACCAAAGGTCCTCGGACCTCAGCAGATCTCTTTCTTAGCTCTTTTTCACTTTCTACCTGGAAGAACATTTCTACCTCAGAACATCTTTGAAATTTATCACTCTTCAACCCGGAAGAACGTGATCGGGAGTCCAAAACCTTGAAACCATCAAGACTTTCATCTGAGACTGCATCTGGACACTCATCACAACCAAGGCATTGCAAGTATAACATTTAACTAAACGAAACAGAGGTTTAGTATAAGTTATAGACCCCGTTATAAACAGCGCTGATTGTTTTATTCAGGTGGTTAACTGACTCTTTTCATAGCTTCATTCTCTGGTTTCCTGATGGTTTCATCCATCAACTCTCATTTGCCCTTTCCCCATGTATGAGTGATTGTATGTTTGTTTGTTAGACTAGTTTGCGTTAGTGTTTAGTTAATAAAAGTTGTGTGCACAAATTACATGAGTTTCTGATTCTGCCTTGCAAATTAATGTCCCTTTACGATTTTTGATCCTTACTACATGCTCTAATGTATTAATACTTAGGAAAGTATTTTCTGTGGCCAAGAAAATGAAGAGTGCAGATGCAAAAGCCTCTAAGTGCCGTCTGAAATTTTCTTCTAAAATTAGCATTTTTATCAGGCTCCTATATTTATGTTTAGTTATTTCACTTTAATTGCGTAGAAAAGGACCTATACATTGCTATTAGACAAAAATTACTGAACCTAAACATAGGAGCCTGATAAAAATGCTCATTTAGAAGAAAATTTCAGATGGCATTTAGAGGCTTTTGCATCTGAACTCTTCAAATATCCTTTCTTAGAGTTGATATGAACTTACACTGAATGTTCGCTGGACGAACAGATTAGATCAGTGCTTCCCAAACCTGTCCTGGAGGACCCCTAGCCCTGCACATTTTGTATGTCTCCCTTATCTAACACACCTGATTCAACTCATCAGCTCATTAGTAGAGAGTGCAAGACATGAATTGGGTGTGTCTGATAAGGGAGACATACAAAATGTGCAGGGCTAGGGGTCCTCCAGGACAGGTTTGGGAAGCACTGGATTAGATGAAGGCAATTTGACTCTGCGACAGTTATTACTCAGCCGATATAAATAATTGTAATTAATCATAATTAATTGTAATTATTTATATACAATTCCCTTTTAAGCTAATTTGCTACATCATTCTGAGCACGGGATGCGCATAAGCGCTTTGTGCTGCTCTGTATTGGAGCCTTTGGTCTCATAATACTTTTGCTCAATGAAAGATTATTAATAGCCTTTCTTGTTTGTCTTATCTATCATGTTTCTGCCTCATTACTGTGCTATACATTTAAAAGAAATGTCTTAATTTTACAGTATATACATGTGCATCTCAATAAATTAGAATGTCGTGGAAAAGTTCATTTATTTCAGTAATTCAACTCAAATTGTGAAACTCGTGTATTAAATAAATTCAATGCACACAGACTGAAGTAGTTTAAGTCTTTGGTTCTTTTAATTGTGATGAGTTTGGCTCACATTTAACAAAAACCCACCAATTCACTATCTCAACAAATTAGAATATGGTGGCATGCCAATCAGCTAATCAACTCAAAACGCCTGCAAAGGTTTCCTGAGCCTTCAAAATGGTCTCTCAGTTTGGTTCACTAGGCTACACAATCATGGGGAAGACTGCTGATCTGACAGTTGTCCAGAAGACAATCATAGTTTAGACACCCTTCACAAGGAGGGCAAGCCACAAAAGAGAGATCATAGTATACGTTGTGTCAAAAATTTGATTTATTTTTCTTGTATTCATATTACTCTTCAAGTTTATAGAACAGAATCAGAAAAGATTTTACATACACATCACCATTTAATCTCAGGAAAAAAAAACAAAAAAAACAGAATCATAGAATACAGTACTTATTGGGAAAAAAAACAGTAGTATGCAAATCACACTGTAGTTGCATAAGTTACTTAACAATTATAATAGTTAAGTTACTTATATATTTATAGTGCATCATAACGCTCAAATGAGCCAAACTACTTCCTGAAATAAACCTGAGATTTTTTTTTTTTTTGTATTCATATTACTCTTCAAATTTACAAAACGGTTCTTTTCTATGCATTAATACAAGTCAAGTTCAAAGTAAATTAAACTGGGATACAAACAGCAGTGCAATTTAAAATGTTGGTCTTCATTCTGAACTGTTATGTATGCTACATGAATAAGAGTGCATGCTAAATGATAAAAGTTCATGAAGGGACACAAATATGATGTGCATTTTCTTACATCTAATGAGCTTACTGACACTGCATTGTTTCCACAAGAGAGGCATATGCTGGTGTGTATGCACTTAGGTTCAATCTTATGCAATCATTCAAATGTTCATCTGTCAGTCTTGTTCTGAATTTACATTTGATCACATTCATATCAGAAAATGCTGCTTCACATAGGTATGTAGATCCAAATAAAGCAGATGTTTTGAGTGCAGCTTGGTGAATGTTCTTGTAGACTCCTGGGTCTACAAGACTCCAGAAATGTGGCGAATGTTGCTGAGATTTCAACTGGATATTATTTTGGAGATTAATAACCTCCATCTCCATCTCTAAAGCACTGACATCAAAGAGTTCAGCCATCTCCTTTGAAATGTTATCAATGTCAAGCTCCATAAAAGGATTGGGAATGAATGTCACACATGGCTCAAGTTTTTCAAAATCACCAAACCTTTCCTCAAATTCCTGCCCAAGCCTGGACAGAAGGTCACAGTACTTGAGTACATCAAAAACTTCAGTTGCACCTGTGTGGCTTTCTAACATCTTTGACACTGAAGGGAAGTGCTGCAATCTGTTGTTCTTCAGTTGATGAATGTAAAATGACAGTTTTGCTTTAAAAGCCTTCACAGCACTGATCATATCACATTAGGATTTGTCTTTACCTTGTAACTGAAGATTGAGCTGATTCAGTTTCTCTGTTACATCAGCCAAGAATGCCAGGTCAAGCAGCCACCCAGCCTCAGACAACAAGTTGGTGTCTTCCCCCCCTTGTTTCCATAAAAGCTTTAATTTCACTCAGCAAGGAAATAAAGCGGTGAAGTACCCTACTCAACCACCTCACTTTTGTGTGAAATAAGAGATCGCCATACTCTGCAGAAAGTTCATCAAGAAAGAGTTTGAAGCATCTGTGCTGTTTGGACTTTGATCGAATTGAGTTGATAATCCGAACAACCGGTGTCATGACATGATTAAAGCACATAACCTTACTGCAGATCGCCTGCTGATGAATGCTGCAATGATAGTTCAGAAATGCAGGAAAATCTGGGTCGTTCTTACAATGTGCAATAAATCCAGAGTGGCGCTCTATCATGGCTGGAGCTCCGTCTGTTGTCATAGATACCAGCTTGTCAAGGGGCACGTGTTTTTCCACAGTAGTTCTTGAAAACTATGTAGATGTCGACTCCTCTGGTCGTGGTTTTCAAAGGAAGCAGTGTCAAAAACTCCTCTTTGGTGGAAAATCATCAAAAACCATCCGAATGAAAACAGCCAACTGAGCTGTATCACTTAAGTCCACCGATTCATCGCACTGAAGTGAAAACCATGTACACCGTTCTATGTCCCGTTGTAATTGTCCCATCGCATCTGAAGAAAGCAAGGAAACTCTCCTTGCCACGGTGTTGGCACTGAGCTGGACATCCGTGATAGCAGACATAATTTCTGTCTTGCTTTTGTGGTCCTTGAACAAAGTTTCAGCCACCGCTGTCATTGCTTCCTTCACCATGGCACCATTGGTGAACGGTTTCTTGTGTTTTGTCAAGATGCGCGCCACTTTAAATGATGGTTCCGTAACAGCATTTCCTCTCTTTATTGGTTTGGTGAATAAAGATTGCTGTTTTTGTAGTTGCTTTCAGCTGCTTTACCTTTTCATTCCGAAGCCCACTACCCACAGGAAAGTCTTGTGCAAAGTTCCCGTGAACTTGAGTGAAATGGCACTCTACATTGCACCGTTTCCCCACAGCAACGCTAGCGTTAATAGGAAATTAAACACATCTTTTCGTTTACATTCGTAAAGAAAACCTCACTCTCCCATTCCTCGTGAAAATAGATTTTTTTTTCTTTCTCTTTTCTTGACCTCTTTCCTTGTGTGGCAGGAGGGGCAAGTTTTCTTGCATCATCGTTGTTGATTGCGGATTTAGCCTATGGCCAGCGCCCCTGGGCTATAAAGACGGGAACATAGGCGCTACCTGGGATGCGTCACTTGGTGAACCACTGCGTCGTTAACGCGCTTTTGTCACTTCCCGGAACCAAATGAGAGTATTCGAGACGAAACGCAGATTTGTTTGGAGAGTGCTTCTGTCTTGATTCTACGAGTTTTATTGCTGTGCCGCTCGTTGACGTCTATACAAATCGGGTGTAGACGCTGGAGAAGTCAAGTCAAGTCAAGTCAAGTCGAGCTTTATTGTCATTCTGCTACATGTGTGGACATATAGTGGAACGAAATGTCGTGTCTCGCAGGACCACGGTGCTACATACTAGTTAAACATAAGATAAACATACAACAATGCAAGTATAGGAAAAAAACAATAGACCTATACAACAGTTAACTATCTGACTATACATATACTGAAAATACTATAACTGCTATACCTAGTTGTCCACACATACACAAACTGAGACTGTACAAAAACTTTACATAAATATTGTACATGAAATTGTGCGAAAGAGATATATGTACATGAAATTGTGCAGAAAAAATATATATTTTGTACATTATTGTGCAGAAGAGAGATTTTGTGGGAGACAGTGCATAGTGCAAAAAGATTTTGTAGTGCAATGCTCAAGTAAACGTATTATTTTGTAGTGCAGTGTTCAAGTAGACATATATTTTCTTAAGAGTCTTTGTGGCAGGGAGTGTTTGTAGAAAGTGTCTAGTGTGCATATAGTGGGATGAGTGCGTTACTACAGGTGGTTTGTATAGCCCACTCACCTGTGTGTAGCACATTCAGAATTGCACTTAGTAAAATTGTCAACAGTTTTTAATGAGTTGGGGGGTGGGAGGGCTGAGGTGTTCATGGTTTCAGAGGGGGACAGGGGGATTGGAGTTAAGAGCTCTCACAGCCTGGGGAAAAAAGCTGTTGAGCAATCTGACAGAGCGAGCTCTGATGCTCCGGTACCTTCTACCTGATGGCAGGAGCTGGAAGAGGTTGTGAGAGGGGTGGGTGGGGTCCTTCACGATGCTGGTGGCCTTGTTGGAGCATCGTGAAAGGAAAATGTCCAGGATGGAGGGGAGAGGGGCACCGATGATCTTTGCGGCAGTGTTCACTGTCCGTTGTAGGGTCTTGCGGTCAGCAGCACTGCAGTTCCCATACCAGACAGTGATGCAGGTGGTCAGCACACTCTCAATGGTGCCCCTGTAAAAAGTGGTGAGGATGGGTGGAGGGAGACTTGCCCTTTTCAGCCTGCGGAGAAAGTGGAGGCGCTGTTGTCCCTTCTTGTTGAGTGACGTGACGTTGGTGGTCCAGGTGAGATCCTCTGTGATGTGCACTCCCAGGAATTTAGTGCTGCCGACTCTCTCCACGGTTGAGCCGTCGATGGTCAGTGGGGGGTGGTCAACAGAGTTTCTCCTGAAGTCCATCACAGGAGAAGCTGTGAGAACCTGATGCAGCTGCTGGATCGTTTTCTGCACTGGCCTTTGTTGGAAAGGTTACGGTTTTGTTGGCTTTTGATAAAACATTAATTCCCTTGACGATTGGTTTGGTGATGGCCTGTAATTGCATTCTAGTCAGCGTGCTCCGCATACATTTACGATTGCAGTGCTGTCCTGTTTCTAAACTTTTTATTTTTTTGTTGACTTTCTTCTGTTTTGTGTTTGTTTGTTTTTTTTTTAGTAGTAATATATTTTGTTTCTGAAGTTTGAATTATTTTGTTTTCAATTCTAATTGTTTTTTTTTTCAAGTCTTATTTTTTCCAGTTTTTCTAGGTTTTTGCCTTGTTTCTGGAGTTTGAATTGTTTGTTTTTCTTTTGATTTTTTTTGAAGATACTTGTGGTCTATATTTATTTATTTTGTTGGTTGTAAAATTTGATTTATTTGGTTGTTTTTGACTGATTGATTGAGCTCATAAACAATTACTTTGAGAACTGGGTTGGTTTATCTGATGTGCATCCTCTTTGTCGTGGCAGGGCCTGAGCACCAGGGGCCGAGGACTGATTCTATTTTAGGTGGTGGTATCTTCCTCACAGTGTGCAGTGACGATCTCAATGTGTGTAGTGATTTGTCTTTGTGTGTGTGTGTGTGTGTGTGTGTGTGAGAGAGAGTGTACACAGCGAAGTGCAGTGATTCACCTGCGGGTAGCGTGGCCTGATTATCCGCCTTTGCCGGTGAGCTCTAGTCCCTGGCCCTTGACTTGTCCCAAAACTTTGAGTGGCCAAAGTTCTGAAATGGATGCTTCATTTATTTTAATCCTGTTTTATTAAAGAATTGTCAATAAAGAGAGAATTTTTGTATTGTTACCCTTGTCTCTGACTCTAATTGGTGATACGAATCTGTGTCTGCCTTTGAAGGTGGTTCATTCTAATTCTTTGGGTGAAATTCCCATAGTGGCGTAGTCGGGGTGAAACTGGTATCTTGATCAGTTCTCATTGTATTTTAAATAAAAATCCCACCTGCCTCCCAACTCCCGCCACATTGTGGCGTAGTCGGCAGGATCACCGTAATTTTGTGTCAGAGACATTGGGTTGTTTTTGTATTTTGTATATTCTGGGTTGTTTTTTTGGAAACAGGGCAGCAGTGTATTGTGCCAGAGTTGTTCCCTTTGAGGATTTCCTCCCTCCTGTGGTAAGTGTTTTCTCGTTAAAAGAAAAAAAGGGGTAAATTTATAAAGATGGATTACAAGAATTGAGGGACTTGGTAGCCCAGTTGAGAGCTGACAGTGCACGGTTGCAGCAGGCGCAGACACCTATGGGGTTGCTTAGTCCTGATGCCGCCTTGCCTGGTACTTCCACAGTTCCGCCAGTTACACCCCAACCATCTGGTGCCGTCGCACCCGAACGATTTGTTTTAGTGCCGCGGGATTGACGGTGCCCAAAGTTTAATGGTAAATCGGGTTTGAGTATTGATGAATGGGTTGAGGAGGCACAGGCGTGCATGAGGGTACGTTATATGTCAAATGTAGATCAAGCTTTCTTCCTGTTTGACCATTTGGAGGGGGAGGCCCAGGAAGAGATCAGGTATCGTCCTGACCTAGAACGGGGAGACCCTGATAAAATTATTAAGGCGTTACGTGATCTTTACGGCTGTTCTCAGTCTTACGTAGCGTTACAAGAGGCCTTCTTTTCTAGAAAGCAACAGGAGGGTGAGACTCTGTTAGAGTTTTCTCTTGCGCTTATGGGCCTGTTGGAAAGGGTTAAGAACCGTGCGCTGCATGATATTCCTAATACAGAAACCTTGTTGCGGGACCAATTTGTTGAGCACGTCGCGGATAGTGCCCTGAGGCGAGAGTTGAAGCAGTTGGTTCGTCGCCAGCCTACTGCTAACTTATTAGAGGTTCGTGGCGAAGCAATTAGGTGGGAACAAGAGGGGATGCCTGGGGGGGCGAGAGGGCGTAGTCAGGCGGTCCCACTAGCGTATGGCATTCAATATGGGGTACGCGGTGGGACGCCGGTTGAAATTGCTAGGTCGTCACAGCAGTCAGAGTTGGGCGAATTGAGAGAAATGTTGCGACAGCAACAACAGCAGTTGAATCAGCTCACACAAACTTTCACCCGGTTCCAAATGTCACATGTACGTAGTCGTTCCCCCCGTTCTGGTCCGATTATATGTAGACGGTGTCAGCAACCGGGCCATTTCACTCGTGAGTGTGATGGGGAACGAAGTTTCCCACGCCCTCCCCAGCCTGCGGCTGGTTTCTCTACAGCTGAGAATGGACGGCTACGTTCCCCCCGACCGTCGGAAAACTAGTTCCCACCAGGTCGCGGAGTCACAGCCTGGGTGGGGAAGGAATTGACTCAAGTAAGATAGGTGCACACCGATCGGTTTCCAATTTGATCTCCTCTTGTCCACATGTGATTGCTCTTATGGGGGGTGTTTCAGTGCCCTGCTTGGTGGATACAGGTTCGATGGTATCGACAATTACTGAAAGTTGTTTTCGACAATATTTTGAACCGTGGGGTCAGGATCGCCTTCAAAATTGTCAGTGGTTACAACTTCGAGCTGCCAATGGGCTGGCCATTCCGTATGTTGGATACTTGGAACTAGATGTGGAACTTTGTGGCAGGTTGGTCATTGGGTGTGGTGTCCTGGTGGTTCGGGATCCTCCTGACAGTATGAGTTTGGAGGTCCCTGGGATGCTGGGGATGAATATCCTTGGCCGGTGTTATCAGGAGCTTTTTGGGCAGCATGGCAGTGCTCTCTTTGACCTACCTGCGATTACACAATTACCCGATGTGTTAAGTGCATTGCAATATTGTCGTCAAGTAAGTGCTAGGAAGTTCTCCAATCATGTGGGGTGTGTGCAGGTGCGCGGACGTAGGGTGTGTCGCATCCCAGGTGGTACAATGAAGCTGGTGGCTGCAACCTGTTCGGCCCAGTTGCAGCCAAGCGTGGATCGACGATCGGCGAACAGTATCCAACAGGGCAAGGCAGAGAGATAATCCAGGTACAAAGCAATAATCCAGGCAGGGGAAAATACAATCCGAAATGGGTAAGGCAAGACTAGAAAACTACAACAGGCTCTGTAAGGTAGCTAAAGATAGAACAGTGATAAATGCATACAATACTCGGCAGTGAGGGAGAGGAAGTCCAAGGCTTATAAAGAGTGTCTGATGGGATTCAGCTGTGCATGTGTGATCAGTGTATTCAGCTGTGTATGTGCAATCAGTGCAATGGATGATGGGAATTTTAGTTTGAGGTGATGTGCAACAGTAGTGTAGTGCATAGTCAATGTGGTGAGCGAGTGACCTCTGGTGGTGGGTAAATGGAAGTTCATAGGCCGGATTCATGACAGGTATGATGGTTGCTACGATTTTTAAGGCTGCCCCAACATTTACAAACTATTGACTTTGAACGTATTTAATATTACTTTGAATTATATACTTACTGAAAAGCAAGGTCTTCGTTGCCATCCTACTGAAGGGCTTTTTGTTATTAACACCCTTCCAGTTTATCTGATGAGACACCTCATCTGTGAAGAGCCTGCCCAGGATGTTCCAGGTCACTCTCTTCACATCCTGGCCTCCAACGGTGGCTAAAGAAGAAATCCAAAAGGCAAAGACATCTTTTTTAAATAGACAGCAAGGTAAACATTTCTAAGCTTAAGTTGCAGTAAATGGTGCATTCAAAATGTTTTTGTTCCTGTTGAAAGCGTCCAGAAATGTAGAAAAAGATAGAAAACTTCTATGTTTCATCTTTTTCTGTAAAGGAAAAAAAATCCTGTTCTCTTGGATTATTTTTTTTTTCTAAACATGTACTTGGCTCACACCCTCATGGACCTGTGCCACCTTTACACACAATGTCAAACCAGGGAGATTGTTGCTCACTGACAGAATCTTGCCACTGGGAAAAGGCATTTCAGGACAGGCCTGTTCAGGGCTGCTTCAATAAAATATTTGCAATAATCATGGACAATCAATAAACCTAATGGCACCATTCATATTAAGTAAGAAAACTCAACACTCTCTGTCGAGCTGGGCCATTTGACGGTTCCTTTAAAAACATTTCAAATGCCTCCACTGCCTCCAAATGTTCCAGGGGAAAATGGATATTGTCGGGCATCTCAACATCTGGCCCCAGGGTACTGTTCAGCCTGCTGCTGAGGTAGTTCACCCTTGCCACAAGCTGGTCTTGTTTCTGTTTAATGGTTTCCAGCAGGCTAATGATGTGGACCTCAGCCGCTGTTGACAAACATGAAATATAGCTAAAATGTAGTGTATAAAACATATCACGTTACAGTGTTTATCCTCATTACTCATAATACTGACAATAGTTATTCACATTAGTTAATGACAAAAGTTATTGACAAAGTTTTGTTGTGGCACAGAATGACCCTCCAGTATTTGTCAGTTATTTCTCACCAGAGCAGGGAATGGTATCGGTCATTGTTCCCCCTCGCCATGTTGGTCTGTAGGTCAGGCTTGAACAGGGCTCCTCTGTTCGTCGCATGTTGAGGGCTGGTGCGGGGGGTGGAGGGAGTTGTGGAGGGCCTGCCGTTCCTGGCCCATATTGAGGTGGGCGGTGTGCGAGAAAATTGCAATTTTTTGGCAGAATGTGTTGGGGTGTTGTTTCATAATCTCACAAAAATCATTGCATAATGCTAATAATATAATGGACTATGTACAGTCCATGGTATTGAGAAAGCTGGGACATGTATCAATGCATGTTAAATTCAGCATAAAATATAATTTCCCCTGGCATTTTGAGGGATATGTCATCTCATATTTTGAAAACATGAAATTATGGGTTTAGTGTATGGAAAAATACCAACTTTTGTGAAATACTTACAGCAAATTTTCATCCAGAGTAATAGAAGTCATAGTCAGAAGTCAGTAGACAACTATATTATTAGAGTTTTTAACTTGAACTGATTGTTTAAACTGATTGATTGATTGAACTGATATATATATATTTTTTTTTCATTTAGTGGAGGAAGGGTATGGCCACGAAACCATCCCTGTACGGCAAGGCTACACATTTCTGTCGCAGCGCTGACACCTCAACCGACTTCAGCTCGTCAGATGCATCATTTACAACAAATATGTTCATTCTGTCGGAGTTGAAGGAGTAGGTATAGAATGGAGACTGCCGGGAAAATTCAGTGTAAATAGCGTACACACCATTATCATTTTGGATAATGTTTTTGATAAGGCAGACTTTATCCCCCACCAGAAACATGTTGTCCCCTGTTGTTAATTTGACGGTCCACCTTTCACATCACATTTCCCCATATTGCGCATTAACTCCCATGCCAACAACAATTGGGCCCACAAAATGCTCCCTTTTCAGTGTAATGTCTGCATCAGCAACCAATTTGGTAGCTGTAACCTCCGAAAGGCGCCGAATGAGCTGAGCTAGAGGGAACTCAGGTTTTCTAATGAGTTTTTTTTTTTATTTTCCCAAGGTGGTTCTCATATGGGAACGCTGAAAAAGAGTCCAGACAGCCATGCCTCTTCACCTCGTCTGCCAGGTGGACTAGACAGTGGACATTTGTACACAATCTGGTCTGTCCCATACAGCTCACCAAAATGGTTTACAAAAGATTTTAGCATTTGTCCAGCATAGTCAGCAAGGTTGAGATGTTCAGGGCTTACCAACATGGATATAGCAGTTGACAGGAGCATGAAATTGTGGTACATGTTCCGGTCCAGGAATCCCGCCAACACCACAGGGCCAGTGTACAGTAAGAACTGTCGGAATTCAGTCGCCTTCCAACGGTCCAACTCCCTAAGCGACCGTGGTCTCCGGGCAAACTCAATTGGCACGTAGGGCCTCATTGACTGGAGTTTGCCTGACATCCTGTCTACTATTAATTATGGCAGTCTTACTGTTAATGGACCCCAGAGCCAGGTCAGGAGCAGTTTCCTTACGACGCCCAAACACACTAGATGCATATAATCCAAGGGAAACTGCGATATCATGCCAACCTTGACGTTTTTAAATGGATGTGGCCCCTCGTGGTGGTGTAGTTCATCAACCATCAGGTTGAATGAGATGTCAGTTCTCTGGGGGCGCTCTGGTCCAGGGAACGTCATACGCCGGTTCTGGTATTGCCCTGGGTGTAGGCACTTATCGCACCCATGAGCTGCTTTTCCACTTTCGGGCCAGTGCGAGCCAGTGCTTTAAATGGGCCGGGCGGGGCTAATAGCCTCGGACCTGTAGCACCAAGCCCAAAATCACGATGCATTTCCACTGTCGGGCCAGAAGCTCCGCAACGCTTCACTAAAACTCGCCCTTTACACGCCTCTCTGGAACAACGTCATGCAACCCCATCATTTCACCAACAAAGAGAAGTTATCAGAAACTAATAAGAAATAAGTCACTGGAACTAGCGCAATCACAAAACGAACATGATAAAAGCGGCCGTTTGTTTGCATACTTTGTTAAAGATTAAAAAAGCTTCGATGTTTTACAATAATAAGTGATAAATTGATCATAATGAATTAATTTATCTGGATTCAAAATTAGTCAGAAAAAAAA
Organism: Spinibarbus caldwelli; assembly: GCA_039654775.1. Lineage (NCBI taxonomy): Eukaryota > Metazoa > Chordata > Actinopteri > Cypriniformes > Cyprinidae > Spinibarbus > Spinibarbus caldwelli. Next base: position 27,488,798 of record CM077228.1, on the reverse strand, counting down.
GCGGTATGAACCGTTATGTCACAACTACTTGGAAGAAAGAGGACACATAGCCTGCTTATTCAGTCGAGTCTGTTTCTGTTTATTTGTAGTCACAGTATAGCCTACATCACATTTAGATGATTATTTCTATATTTTTTTTTCCATCAAAAATGCGAGCCGAGTAGCAAAGGGAGCTCCCGAACAAAAAGCATTATATTTTTATGACATACGTGGAGTTAAAGTCTCGAGACGAGACTTGACAGATAAAATATGTTACTAAATAAATACATGATTGTGATATAGAGAATGAGAAACTGACGTCTGATTTCTTCAAGCGGTCATATTTACCATGTTTACTATGGTAACGTTAATGGCTAGCGTGCATCTTTTGCATCGCTTATTAATATTTATGCCTTGTATGGTGATCATAATCCACATCGGATCTCAAACAGAAGTTATTTCAAACACTCTCTGCTGTCTGAAAGGGAGTTTTGAGCTAAAATTATTTTAAAACCTTTAATGCTGATGTTATAGCTGTTTACTTTATGAAATGATCCGTGGCTCTCCAGACATGCAGAAACTACGCCTTTGTTCATAACCACTCCTCTAGCCCCAGCTGGCTCGCTTTGGCCCAAGGTTTTCGTCGGGCCAAAAAACCCGGGCCATTGGCCCCGACGAAGCACAGATGAGGCACGTTCAAGCCCCGGAAGTGACAGTGGAAACGCGACTGGCCTTGGCACGCACTAGCACCCCCCCTTTTGGCCCGACAGTGGAAACGCGGCTATGGTAAGCATTATGGGCCTTTGTTTTTTTCACAATGCCTGTGCAGGGGCATCACAGACTACCGTGTGAAGCTCAATTTTAAGGTTCTTATCTCCAAAGCAAAACCCAGCCTCTAGCTCCTGTAGTTCATTGACAAAATCAGATAGGAACTCTGTGGCCGAACTAGGTTTTTTTGGTCCACAGTACGCCCCAATGACCACAGGTTCCTTCATGGAGATGGTAACCAGTAAGCCAAGGATGGGCCACAGCTGTACACTGGAACTTTTAAATAAAGGTAGACCATCTATATTAATCTCCAGCCCCAATGTCATGCCCTCTGCCAGTGTTTTGGCATATTTGCTTATAGTGGCCTTCAAGGAGGAAAGGATGCCAAAGTGATGGTAGTTCCCCCCAGCATTCTCCTGAATAGCATAATGCGTTTTCGTCTTGAGAAGTGTCCTACCATCCTTTGGCAGATTGGGATGGGTTACATGGAGTATACTCAACAGTGCAGTCAGGGCAACGATGGAAATGCCAAAACTCACTGCCCAGTTGGCAATGTTATCGGAAAGTGATGTTAGGTCATCATCATTTTCAGAATCCGAACCTGATGTCCCATCCCCATCACACCAATCACAATACACATCATCAAAATCTGCCTCCAATTCCATGTCCTCTTCAGTAACAACTTGCACCTCTGGCATTGTATGTGCAGCTGAAGAGGGTGGGACAGTGTTCTCAGAAAGAACTCTGTCATCTGCCCCTATTCCTGTCATGTCCATATCAGTCATGTCTGTCCTAATTTGATGAAGCCTTTTTTGAACGTCTACACGTGTCCTTCGTCTTAAGGTTGATAAGGAGACAGGCCCAGTCTTTCTATTCATCTTTGTTCTAAGAGACATTTCAGGAAGACAGGTTGAAATCAGATGTGTAAAATTGATCGTTTCTAATGTTGTATTTAAATAAATACATTGTTGAATGGTGGTGTTGTCTGTTTCATTGCTACAAACTAGACAAGAACAGAGAAATAGAGCATGAATGAAAAACTACTCTTTACAATTACAAATGTTCTGAAATAAAGGGCCTT